>OV815275.1:41650075-42352575 GCA_929108145.2 Limnephilus rhombicus | reverse complement strand
AGCATGTGGAGATCGTATGTGCATCAATTTTGTTTTTTTGGTATTAATGATTAGACCTGGGTCATGTGACCATTTTATAAGTGACGTAAAGTCATGTTGCATATATTTAATCGCAATGGATAATTGTTCATCAGATATGACAAGAGCAGTGTCGTCAGCATATAAAAAGTGTTTTACATATTTAAATAGTTTTTTCATTATTGATACAAATATAATATAGAGGGTTGGACCCAAAATTGACCCCTGCGGGACTCCAGCACTATTTTTTTTCCTCCCAGTCATTTTTTCTTATATTTTTACACAGGTATGTCTATTAAATAAATGATTTTTAAACAAATTAAGTAGGCTTTCCCTAATTCCAATTGCTTCTAAGATTTTTAATAATTGTTGTGGGTCAATTGTATCAAACGCTTTGGAGTTATCGATAAATAGTACTAAAACATATCTTTTATGGTTTAATTCATTATTAATATAATTTGAAAAATCCTGTAAAAAATTCTCTGAACTTTTTTTCTTCTGAAAGCCATATTGTTTTTGGTCTATAATGCCAAATTTTTCTAAGTATTTATTTAATTTTAAGGAAATATATTTTTCAAAAATTTTTTTAAGTGCAGGCAAGATACTGATAGGTCGATAGTTTCCTATTTCTGAGTGCTTTCCTCCTTTGTATATAGGTCTAATAATAGCACATTTAAGATCATTAGGCAATTCAGCCTCTATAATAATTCTATTAACTAAGTGCATTATAACGGGTCCTAAAATATCTATATGTCTTTTTATGTCGTACATTCTTATGTTGTCCATTCCCAAGGATTTTGAATTTTTCATTTTTTTGACAATATTTTTTATCTCAGTGATAGTTGCCTTTGGTAAATACATACTATGAGGTAATTCTACTTGATTAACATTGGATGCTTCAAAATCACATCTGTGCAACATTTGGCCTATACTATCTGAGAAATAATTTACATATTAATTTGTTACACTCTCCACTGTCTGATCCTTTAACACACATCTTGAGATGACTTCATCACAATTACTTTTAGTTTTTATTCCCAACATTTTATTTATTTCATCCCGGGTTTGTTTAGTATTATTAAAACTACATTTGAATTTATCTTTAAAAAAACAATTTTTTCTCTTAGTAATTAATTTGTTGACATTATTTCGCATAGACCTGTATTCATTTTCATAAATTTTATTAAGAGGAGAATTTTTCCACCTTCGAAACAATAAATCCCTTTTTTTATTAACTCTAAAATATCAGTAGTTATCCATTTTTTTATTGCATGGGGTCTTTTGGTTGGTTTTTCAAAAAATGACACAGTGCTTTATTCATACAAATTAATGAAATTATTTTTAATTTGTTGATACAAAGTATTACTTCTATTATTATTATCTAAGAATTCCAGTCTATTTCTCGTATGTGATTATCAATATGTTTTTGGGACAAAATAGTTATCTTCTTCATTTTTTTTTGTGGTTCTTTTTGCATATCATATTTAATATTAACCGCTGTCATATAATGATCTGCTATGGAAATCTCACATATATACACACGCTAATAGCGAGTCCACTTGTTGAAGCCCGTTACTGTACCTAACATATATATGATCTATGCATGATTGTGTTATGCGTCCGCATACAATTGCTTCCCGCGTCACACCGTCTATGCACTTGATCAAATAATTGCTTACAAGAATATTTTCATAGGAATTAACAATAGGATCATGAAAATCCATCAAGTTTATATTAGTGTCCCCAAAGAGCAAAACATTGTCTCGGGGACCCATGAAATCCGTCAGAATAGATTCAATTTCCCCAATAAACGAAAGTTTGTTAAGATTCGGCGGTCGATATATAGCTAATATACTCAAACTTTGTTTATTTGGAAGAGTAATTACACCAAAAACATTTTCAAAAAAATTTGATTCTAGTGGTAATTGTTTAAATACCATATTGTTCCTTATATATAGCGATATTCCCCCACCTGATTTGTTCTTACGACAATAGTTGTAATTTGAATAGCCCGGAATCTCATACATATTAATTAGGTAAGGTTGTATATTTGTTTCGCTTATCATTAAAATGTCTATGCGCTCCCAACAACTTCTTAAATAAACATGCAAAACATCCCAATTCTTACATAATGATCTGATATTTACATGAATACAAATTAATTCCCCTATATCACTTTTTTTAATTTTTATCCACTGATGGAGATCGTTAGTTCTAAAATAGTTAAATAGTGCTGTTTTCACAAAGTTATTTGCGTTGGTTTAATTTTTTTTTTTACTTAATTACTTCCTACTATCATTTTATATAATTGAAAAAGAATACCTTCACCAAACAAAGGAGCCTTTCCTCTTTATGGTGAGAAAGGCTATTTTTATTTTCATTTTTTATAACACTGAACATGTAAAAACTTGTATGTTTTTTGTAAAAAACTTACGAATTTTAATTAAATAACACCCAAAAAATTATAAAAAATATGTAATGACAGGGTGGAGGTAGGGTAAGGGAAATTTGAGGTCTCCACACCATCCGATTTGTAGTGTGGTGATTGACTCTGCTCTATGAATACGTATGCATAGCACTTCGCGCAAACGTTTCATGGTTTTCGTGTCACTTCATTTCAACGGAGCGGATTAACGTTGGCTAATGGCAGAACACAAAAAGATTCATAAAAGAAAATTTTTGGCAAAATAAAAAAACTTGTGGCAAAAATTAATAGCTTGGCTACACAAACATCACAAGGGAATTGAACCCCATTGGTTTCAGGAATAACTAAAATAAAATAGAAATAATTTTATTTTTAACTTTAAGTATAACCTCAAATTTTAATATTGAAATTAAAACACTTTTTAACTTGTTTCCACTTATTTATTTCACTAGTACCGGTTTTCATCCTATTATGGACATCTTCAGGCTGGTAATTGACATTCTTTTGTTACAGAATTTATACAAAATTAGGTAGGTAGGTATACCTACCTACCTACCTAATTTTGTATAAATTCTGTAACAAAAGAATGTCAATTACCAGCCTGAAGATGTCCATAATAGGATGGTGAAATAAATAAGTGGAAACAAGTTAAAAAGTGTTATTTCAATTTGAATACAATATAATTCCACCACGTATAACAGAACAATAAATAAACTCATCAAATTTTAATTTTTTGAAGACAATACTAGCGAAACTCCTTCGAAAATCTGATAATGGAAAAATCAGAAAAAGATACGGTCGTGTCTAAAACTCGAATCCAGGACCTACCCTCGCCGGGGCAGAGCTCTACCAAATGAGCCAGTTCTACCAGTTGGTAGAGCTCCACGTACCTGGGTTCGAGTCCTAGATGTGACGTATATTTCTCAGATTTTTTTATTTTCAGATCTTTGATAGAGTTTCGCTAATTTTGTCTTCATTTAGTTGTAAAATAAAAACATTTATTTAAATAATTTTTCCCTTTCTTACACATGGTATGGTAAAGTTTCGATGAACAAAAAAAGCATTATTTCTCCAGACAATTATTTAACGTTATATTAATTGATTTTTTTTATTGAAGTGAGAACTTCTTTAGCACTTAAATAATCTGTCTCTTCTTTGTGGGGTGCTTCGTGGCCTCCCCACTCTTGTCTATTTTAGTTTTTTGAAGGTTTCACTTCTATCGCGTGTAAAGTGCTTACAAATTTTAAGTGAAAACTTATTTCGCACCGTTGTGATTTGAAACTCGATGAAACGAAAAATAGCGACACTAAATATACAAAACACATCTGTAAGATTTAGCAGGCAAGAGAATGAGAGTATAGAGTACAATCGGTCTCCTCTTTGTGGGGTGCTTTTGTCTACTTTAGTTTTCTGTAGGTTTCACTTCTACCGCGTGTGAATTGCACACTATGTTTATTTTATATGGCCAAGATCACCCTTAATGGGTGAATGCCAAATAAATAAAAAATATTATTCACTTAATTTGTGTGCTCAAAGCAAAAAAAAATCAGAGTATGCAATTCACACGCGGTAGATAGAACCTTTAGAAAACTAAAGTAGACAAGAGTGGGGAGACTACGAAGCACTTTTTTATCAATGTGAAGGATATTTTTTTCCATATGTTTGTCGTCGAATTTGAATGCACCTTTTCTTATACATTTGGTCATCTTATTATTGTTTGTGTTTTCTTCTTCAGAGTCTCCAGATGTCGCTTTCTTTTGTGTTTTCTTTGCCTGTTCATTTTGGACTCTTTTGAAGATGGTATATTGATTTTATAAAAAAAATATTTATATCGTAAGATTCAATCGGTCCGCAGAATATCTGGCCGCTAGACTCTAGACGCTTTATACCACCAGACCAAGGTAGACTTGCGTGGGACCGAGGATTTATCGTATTATAATGGAACCGAATACCCGTGAAATAAATAAATATTTTATTGTCTCATTCTAAAGGCTAATTTCTATAGATGTATGTGTTTGTCTCATTTTAGTGTCGCTCGCTTCCGTTTCATCGAGTTTCATATCGCAACGGTGCTAAAGAAGTTTTCACTTCAAAAAGCTACCAGATATATCTTATTATGGAGAAGTAAATTTAGCACTTAATCCATTCGGCAATAAAAAAAAGACATTTTTTAATATAATTTGTACATATATAAATATTTTTAATGAGCGAAACTTGGATAGAAATACATTCAAAATGTGATAACAAGCACGATTGTAAACTACGAATAATTGAAATCATAAATTACAAGGTTTTCAGCTCACATTATATTTTATTAATAGCTTTAGAAGCAGATTAAAGGTTATTTCAAGGATCATTAATTTTCATTTAACATTTTATATTCTACGCAACGGTCATTTTTCAATATTTTGACTAAGGGAGGTGGGTGTGGGTACAGTTGCCACCGAAATTATTTATTAGATAACCAACACCTCTGCTTTAAGAGATCCCAAGTGGCAGTGAGTTCATGGGGTAAGGTATGTCCAGGCCTAGTTGGTGGATGCATCTGCCTACTGAGAGAGACTGGTTGAGGTAGACCTTTTGGCTTCTCCAATAGGACTCTCTCGGAACATCGCCAGTAGTGGAAAGGATGACTTCATATATCCGTCACTCCTGGAGAACTTATTCCCAGCCACCACCACCCCTCTTTTTCCTTTCCAGAACTTCATCTCCCCCATTTCCTCAAAAAACCCTCCACTCCTAAAGATGACTTAGGCATTGAGGGAAATTAATTATATTTTTCGATGCCTCCTTTGTGAAGCCAGTGTAAAAAAATATTTAAAATTATTATTTGTTAAAAAAATTTTACCCATATTTTCTGAATTGGCAAAGTTTGGTATAATATGATGTTTAATACTTCTGTTTTATTTTATATCCTTACTCTTGAGGGAGGATTGGTGTATGAAACTTTTCCCCGTGATCGCAATTTAATTGCTTTCCGCAAAGTTGAGATGAAAGCCCTCAAGTAGCCAATTTAAAAACATTTCATAAGGTAGGTACTAGATATCAGGTAGGGGATAATAAGGTAGCAAAGTTAGACCAGGCAGAGATCGCAACCACGTCATCACGGAGCATTCGAAAGGAATGTATGTGGTTACTTGCTTCTTGTAATATTAATGAGTAACAACAATTATTCTTCTGTAACGTATTATCAATAAGTACTTACATCAATGATTTAGATGTACAGCATTTTATTTGTATACATACATTAATAAATTTGTGGATTCTAAATAAAAACGCGAGAGGTATAAGAATTGTATGCAATTATAAGCCCATAATATTTACTTATTCAGTCGAAAATGTAAGTCTGAAGAAAAAAATTACAATATGTATAAATATCAAATTCTATCGAAATATAAAAATGAGCATAAAATTCAGAAAATAACATTTTCACAAAAAGAATGAAAAGGTGGATAATTAATGTTTTTTATCAAGTATTCTCAAGTCTAAGACTCGTCCTAAACAGGAAAATTAAAACATTAAAACGATAATATTTATTTATTCATTTTTAAAATGGCTTGAACATTCAAGTGATACGTAAGATTACACAGTGGTACACAGGAAGGAATCAGTATTACAATAATAACAAAATAAGAATGAACATTTAACAAAGTATGATAAAAGCAAGTATATAGGAATAGGATACTATTTATAAGTTACTGAACTACTGTTACTATGCTAAAAGAATAATATCAATGTTATATTAACAGAGAAAATCTTAATTAAAATAACAAATATATGTATGGAAATAAAGGTGACTTTTTAGAAAAGTTATCAGCAGCAAGTATTTATAGACACTAAATAGAGTAATTTTGTATTGAATTTATTGTTACCTTCAAAGTTAACTTTGTTTGAAATGACTGCACAGTAATTAGCTCTATTGTTACAGGGTTGCCAGTTAAAGATTTAATAATATATTGGAATCGTATATAGATAAGCTATCTGAACTAAGTAGATTATAATCTGCAGTAAAATATGATACAGAATCCATGCTGACGAATATTATCATGCATTCCTCAATCATCTTGATTGGAGGAATGTTATTATAGCTGTATTCCAAGGAGTTGAACACATCTACTACTTCTGAGAAAGCATTGTCAACTGCGTGCAATCTATGTATAAGCGAGTATCTAAATGACTCAGTACTGATATTTTTGTTGCAATTAATAATAATTTTGGATCGAGTAGTTCTTGTAGGTATATAGAAGGTTATTAGGTTTAATAAATCTGGGCTGTTTATAATACCATAAACAAATTTAAAAATAAAATTCAAATCGGAAATAAGTCTTCTCTCTGAGAGTTTTCGTAAGTCTAATTATTTCATCAAATGATTGTAATTTCATGATTCTATTGGTAGACCGAGTTTATGGTTAATGAATTTTAAGAATTTATGCTGAATTTTTTCGATGGAAACTGGAAAGTTGATTTTGAAGTGAAGGAACCAAATAGAAGAATTATATTTGACTTTTTGAACTGGAGAGGAATATAGGATTTTTAATGTTAATTTATTTTGAAAGTGTTTTCCATTTCGAATGTCATGAATAGGGAATAAGTTTGTTGTTCAATTAATTCGACATTCTAGTATCTACTGTCTTTTTCATTATCGTACAATATATGTAAAAAGGAAGATTTTTATGAACAGGTTTTAGGACGATTGTCGATGACATGCGTACGATCTATCCCTGAGACTGGTAGGTATATAGGTTCTATCGCCCGAAATTTTGTACTTTACGAAGATACATCTATATAGTAATAATAATAATAATAATAACAAAAACGTTCATTCATTAATAGATTTTTTTACAGTATTGTACATTTTGTTCTCTTATCATTGAGTCTATTGATGAAAAGGTCACTGCTCAGCTACAATAATTCAGAATTTCTCCTGGAATGCAGCTGGTTTTCAGCAATGCCTCCAAAAAAAAAAAAATAACATAAAAAAATCAAATCCCTAATTCAACACACACAATATCTTATATATAAAAATGAATCGCTGAATGTGTTGCTAAGCGCAAATCTCGAGAGCAGTTGAACCGATTTCGTAAATTCTTTTTTTAGAATATTCCTTGAAGTACGAGGATGGTTCTAACGGAGAAAAAAATTAAGAAAATTGCGCAGAAAATTGGATAATTTCAGAAAACCTAACGACTATCGCACGTTTGACAGTTCGCGTGTTTGAGAATGGCATTTTGCAAAACAATGATTGTTAAATCAGGATTCTATTTTTGAAAATCTTTAAGTTGATAAATTTATTAAAAATAGGAACTCCCCTAATAGTTTGAATCGTATCAAGAATTTTAGATATTTTAAATAGGTACCTATGTTTGGTACCAAATTTAATATACATGAAAAATGGAAATTTGTAAAAAAATTGTAAAAGGTGGCACGCGGGCAGTTTAAAATCTGAAAGCAGGAGGGAGGGAGAGATGGAGGGGGGAGGGGGGAGGGAGAGCGGTGAGGGGGGGCGGGGAGGGGGGAGGTGGTGGAGGCGGAGTGGGAACCCCTCTTACACCATGCGAGCGAAGCCGCGGGAAAATGCTAGTATTACAATATAAATAAATACTACAAATTAAAATAAATAAATAAATTAATAATGTAAATCGGAATTCTAAGTAAAGCTAATAATCTTAATATTAAAACTCAAATATGAGGAAGTAGCCCAGGCAACGAAGACCAAAAAATACCAAATAGGGGAAATAATTCATGTAGAAGTCAATTTTGGTACAGTCGTAGGGGAAGGTGTCCTTAACAAAATACTAAAAGTACTGGGGGGTAGGGGTGGAGCTAAGGGTGGGGGGGGGTCTAAAGGTCCTTTTTTTCAGTTTTTCATTAATAACTCGAAAACTACTGCCTTTAGCGAAAAAGTGTTTAAGTACTAAATTATCTACATAAAATTTTCTACAAAAAAGGTTCTATAAATTTTTTTGTTAGGATCAAATCAAAAAATTAGTGCTTAAGGATGTACCTTGAACATTAAATTTCGTCGAAATCTAAACTTTCATCGTCATCAATGCTGTCTTCGAAGGGGGCTCCATTCATGCATGAGCCGAGGCAGCCGCACGCCCCGGAGCAGGCAATTCCTGCTTTGCGGCAACCGCAGCGCATCCCACACCCAGTCGTGCATCGGCAAAAGATCGTGTTCATAATGGAGATGGGTGCCACCAGGGTCGTTCGTGTTAACTGGGTTAAGGATCCCATCTTCTCCCTTGACCCAACCCCATTGGATGGGTGGTAGGGGGTTGCCTAGCCACCGTTGTATCTGTAAAAAAGTAATGAGACCAAGGTAAGCATTCATCACAAATGAATATTTGTAATAAGAAAGCAGTATTTAAAACTATTTGTAAATGGATTTAATTACCTGTTGATATTCTCTGAGCGAGTTTTGCTTTGAAGCTCCTCTGGTGGGAGGAAGAATGGCCATGTCTGATTTGGGCTTCGTTGACGCTTTCAAAAATGCCGAGTACCGATGTTTAAAAAGATGTACCCAAATCAGGCATGGCCATTATTCCTCCCACCAGAGGAGCTTCAAAGCAACACTCGCTCAGAGTATATCTACAGGTAATTAAATCCAGTAACATATAGTTTTAAATACTGCTTTCTTATTACAAATATTCATTTGTGATGAATGCTTACCTTGGTCTCATTACTTTTTTACAGATACAACATTGGCTAGGCAACCCCCTACCACCCATCCAATGGGGTTGGGTCAAGGGAGAAAATGGGATCCTTAACCCAGTTAATACGAACAACCCTGTGGCACCCATCTCCATTTTGAACACGATCTTTTTCCGATGCACGACTGGGTGTGGGATGCGCTGCGGTTGCCACAAAGCAGGGATTGCATGCTCCGGTGCCTGCGGCTGCCTCGGCTCATGTATGAACGGAGCCCCCGTCGAAGACAGCATTGATGACGATGAAAGTTTAGATTTCAACGAAATTTAATGTTCAAGGTACATCCTTAAGCACTAATTATTTGATTTTTTAAGAATAAGCATTTCATTTTTAAAAATGAAAACAGTTTTTTTTTTTTTTTTTTTCATTTTCCCCCTACCTATCTCCTTAAGCATTGATACTAATAAAAAAGTTTAAAGAACCTTTTTTGCAGAAAATTTTACGTAGATAATTTAGTACCTAAACACTTTTTGGCTAGAGGCAGTAGTTTTCGAGTTATTAATGAAAAACTGAAAATAGGGACCCTTAGCCCCCCCCCCCACCCTTAGCTCCACTCCCACCCCCAAGTACTTTTAGTATTTAGTTAACGACATCTTCCCCTACAATTGTGCCAAAATTGGCTTCTACATGAATTATTTCCCCTATTTTTCCTTCGTTGCCTGGACTAAAGGTTTAGGGGTAATACATGTTCCTCTGGACTTTATTTTAAACTTTATTTTTTTTTTATATATCACTGAAGAAGATGATAACATTAATAATCTATACGAAAATATGAAAGAGAACAAGACACAGAAAAACAGACAAAGACAATGGTCGCAACTGGGCCTCGAACCCAGACCACTCGTTTTTATTATTTTTTTTTGTTCAAAACTATTAGCTATTTATTTTATAAAATGGCATGTTTGGGAACTCATTTTTTATTTGCTACTTTTTTTTCAATATTGTGAAGTAAACGCAATCGAAATAAAACTAGTTTTTTGTCCAGAGGAACAACATCCTGTATGTTCCTCTGGTCACTGTGTAGTGTTCCTCTGGACAGTACTTGTTCCTCTATACAGTGAACAATTATTAATGCTTTCTAAGTCGTAAACACAATAACAGCAATAAATAGTTTATTTAAATAATAGATCAGTTGCTAACTTCTAGTATATTTTTTTCTATATTTTATACTGTCATCCTAGACAGGTAAGACATATTTCATCAAAGTCATCTATTTGTTGTATAAAGGTAGCAAAATATTCACAAAAAGGAATTATTAAAGTAAAATGAATGGCTTATTAGTCACGTGCCAAATATTTTTCCTGATTTTTGCTTACACAATTCAGCTAACCATAATAAAGTAATATTTTATTCTAAAAATATAGAATTAGACATCTTAAATACTTACAGCCTTACTAAAAAACCCAGTGAAAATTTTATTCCATTGACAAACGGCCGCGGATGTGAAAACATTACTAATTAAAAAAAATTGTTCATGGAAAGATATATACATAGTTTACACAGCCTGAGGGGGTAGTTTAACAGTTGTATATACAGTTAATAAAAATAATTCATCATCGGATTTCGGAATTTTTTCAATGTATTTTGAAAGTTCTATATATTTCTCATTTTTGACGATGTCGTAAAAAATTACCATAATAGAAACTAGATAAAATTATCTTTTAGATTTTTGTATTTGATACATACTTTAGCAGGGGCGATGCCTGGAATGTTTCAATAGTACACAACTGCTAACCTTGTACAAATCACAAATACGCCCCACAGTTGAATTGGCAGCCATCTCTGGTCTGGAGCTACAAAATACCTGAAAAATACCCTCGACTCTGTGCAGAAACGGGCGGTCCGTTTGATAGATTCTCCCATCTTAACAGACGGATTGAAATCTTTAGAGCACAGGCGTCGGGTGGGAATGCTATCCTTGTTCTACCGGTATTACAATGGAAGATGCTCCGAGGAATTAGCATCATCTAGTATCGCCCTGGTGTAAGACCACCATTCAGAATTGAAACGTTGCTTGAAAATGGCTTTAGCCGTGTTTGGTGACCAGATCTGAATAGCCAGGTACTTCCCAACCTTCCCCTTCCCCACCTTCTTCCCCTCCCCACTACCTTCAGCCTCACAACATACCCCAATTGGGGATGCCATAGTCTCACTGGCTCCAGACGGGAGCAGTTGAGATTCTTGTGCGGTATTCACTGTAAAAAAAAAAAAAAAATCATTGATCCCTTCGGCACCGGTGCATAGTCGGGAAACACGCCAAATGCGTGCCCAATATTTGTACACGGTTGACATTTGTCACATGAGAACGGGTCATTTCTTCGACTCATTCTTGTGTTCAACAGCCCGGCTGTGGAATGATTTGCCGGCCTCTGTGTTTCCTCCTTCCTACAACATGGGTCTCTTCAAGACCAATGTTCATTCCTTCCTCTCCTCAAAAAGACCCTCCACACAGCATCCCAGATGACATAGGCCCTTAGGGAAATTATTTTCCTCAGGGCCTCCTGTGTGGAGTTAATGTAAAAAAAAAATAATAAAACAAAGGCTTTTTCAACATAATATCAACGTTCTAATATTGGCTGAATTTTACTTGATATATGTCTTTCTATTTTCCGTTATGCAAGGTAACACGGCAACAAATTAATAATGTTTATTTTTAGTTTTGCCCCTCGCACGATGTGCTTCTCTTGTATTGGAACTAATGCTCGACAGTGAACTAAAGACACTTACGAAAAAACTTATTGTTTTAAGAACAATTTTAGTAATATGACTCTAATGTCAATATCATAGGACTCCTAGCTCTATCCATAATTTGTTCTCAAAAGCTTCCAACAGTTTCTGAATGAAACTTCATAATTGCGTCAGTTGTTGTGAATTATGTGACTGAGTGAACACACGTTTCGCCCGGTTTCACGATTTCTTATTTTGTAGGTTAAGGAAACAGAAATTTTGAAGGTAAGTTTTGAATCAATATTTATTAGAACTTTACTTTTTTACTTGTTTGTGAAAGTATCAACGTTACAAGATTAGTGATAAACATTTTTTTCTTGTTTTAGCTCACATTTTTCTAACAAATTATGACACGTCTACTATCAGTTGCAAAAATAATGAAAATCTAAAAGATGACACGTGTGTCTTCCATTGTTTAAGATTATTTTAGTACGACCTTGATCACTATTCCCAATTACAAGGTAAACGTAGTGTAGTGATCATTTTTTACAATTTCAAAAGATTCTCTATTTGAGATTAGGTTATTAGAAAAATAAATACCCTCGCGGTTTCTTGGAAAAACTGGCATTCGTCTTCACAATATAAGAGCATTCAATAAAAACAAAAACAAAAAATACTTGTTCGATGAAAACATACAATCAGCGTCCCTTACTTTACACTTTGACAGGAGAGAATGGAGATTAAATCACTGTTGCCAATTTTAAAATGCGCATTTGTTGACGGTACTTAATTAATACAAAAATTGATAATTTAGGAAATAACACTACTGTCCAGAGGAATAATCGTCCAGAGGAACACTTATTGCCCCTATTTTTTTTTTCATTCTTACTAGTAATAATTCGAGACCGACTGGTTTACAAATATTTTAATGTTGAGTTTATTTTTCGATTAGTTTAGTTTCAGTAAGTTCGATAAGTACATTTATCATAATTAAGTCAGGTTAGTAATAGAAACAATCATAATAGAATTACAGAACTTTTATTTTAGATTTGGGTACCTAAGTTAAGAAATTATTGCACAACCTTTATCGATAATCCATTGTTTGGTCAAGATTAAGTTTTGAATGGGTTGTTTCAGAAAAATTTACCAATTCAATGGAAATCTATTCAAGTTCTGTAATTTTTGACTGTTTTATGAAGCAACTGGCCTATAATGACAATAATAGGTCTTAAATATAATTTACACAGAACGCGAAAATTAACCTAAAAAATTTGATAAGTTTTGTCCAAAATTTTTGAAACAACCTGTCCTGAGATTTTTTCATTCGTGTATTTTCAGTGAATTTATTTGTAAGTATATTTTATTCGCAATGAATGTTTAATGTAAAACGTAAGTAAACGTAAAGTTAAACATTCTTAATTCAAATTTTGTATTTCTTTTAGACAATTCTAAGTATTCTTTCGTTTTGTGCGGCGCGTTTCTTGAATTTTGTGTATTTTCGTAAAACTGACTTGTTTTGGTATTGTTTGTTTTTTCTTGTTTTATTCAAGTAAAATAAGCAGATACCAACTTTATTTGAAATTTCTGGTCTGATAACTGAGGGATTAAGGGCTCTCTTCCCAGAAAACTTCTTCTGCCCTTTTTGCTTTGGTGAAATTTGATGTATGGCGGTTACATCATATCTCGATCATGTTTGACAATCGCACACGTAAATAGAATGTACTTCTCGTATAAACCTAAATTCACAATACTCCACGTGTTTCGTGTACGATTGATAAGTGTGATGATCACAAAATTTAGGCACAACACATCTGTAGATTGATTCACATTCTTTTTGAGTACGGCGATAAACCACAAAGAATTGTCACCCTTCTGGTGGATTTAATAACTTTAAGTTATTTAGATAATTAACATTAATGTAAGTCACGCAAGTCTCTCGTCACGCATTCACCAGCTTACTCCCCAAGACAAGCGCGTGTAAAGAAGTTTTACTTCAATAATTAAAAAAAATATTTTTTGAGTGACATTTCTTTTAACTTTCATTGTTAACAAAGTTTTGCACTTAACAAGCAAGACATTACATAATGTAGGTATGTTTTAAAGTCTTACCCAGAATCAAAGCTTAGTCGGTTATCAAGCTTTAGAGTAGCAGCTCAGGTTCAAAGCTTTTACCACTTAGCCACAGCTCTTTGTTATTTAGTGGATTCCAGGGACACTTGAAATTCTTTGAATTACTATTCTAGATACGATTTTAGATTTATTTGCTATTTTTATTTTCATCTTGCCGAATTTCTATTGATGTACAAAATGAGGCATACATAAATACTGTTTTGTACAAAAGGTTGTGAGTTTCAATTACTATTCAAGTAAGGTTAAGGAAGTAATGCTAGACACTTTAAGGAAAATACAATCTTTAGACGAAAAGAAATATATATTCATCAAAACAAAACCACCACAGCTTCTTATGTAGGAATACAGTGAATCTTAGAAAATAATATTTGGTTATAAAATCTCCAATAATCATCATATTTTCAATAATTTTTTTTTTAATATTGTCGTAAGTACTAATAGATGACATCATAAAAAAATAAAATCACAATAGGTAGACAATCAATTGCACTAATAGTTGACATACTACTTGACTTCAATTAAGAAAGAAATTAAACATTTAATAACAATACAAACTTATTCTAATCAACCTTTTTTTATACACGAACTCCACACAGGAGAACCTGAGGAAAATAATTTCATCTTTGGGGATGCTGTGTGGAGGGTTTTTAAGGAAAGGAAGGAGAGGAGAGTTCTGGGAAGGAAAAGGGTTTAAGGGGTTGGTAAGAATCTGGGGTTCAGTGTGTCCCGGTCATCCGCCTCCAAGACCAAGACAAACCTCACCCCATGAATTCGGGGACCCCTGCTAAATCACCAAACGTAGCGAACCACTTGGGGTGACCTATGGCAGAGATGTTGGTTATCCAATAAAGGTTCCCGGGGCGGCGGTACCCATTCCCGCCTTCCAAAATAACCTCTAAGGCATATAAAATTATATTATTATTATTATTTCTACAGTTACCTTTTAATTGGGATTAGTGATCAAGGTCTTACTAAAATAAACTTAAACAATGGAAGACACACGTGTCATCTTTTAGATTTTCAATATTTTTGCAACTAATGGTAGACATGTCATAATTTGTTAGAAAAATGTGAGCTAAAACAAGAAAAAAAATGTTTATCACTAATCTTGTAACATTGATACTTTCACAAACAAGTAAAAAAGTAAAGTTCTAATAAATATTGATTCAAAACTTACCTTCAAAATTTCTGCTTCCTTAACCTACAAAATAAGAAATCGTTAAACCGGGCGAAACGTGTGTTCACTCAGTCACATAATTCACAACAACTGACGCAATTATGAAGTTTCATTCAGAAACTGTTGGAAGCTTTTGAGAACAAATTATGGATAGAGCTAGGAGTCCTATGATATTGACATTAGAGTCATATTACTAAAATTGTTCTTAAAACAATAAGGTTTTTTCGTGTGTGTCTTCCTTAAGTTCACTGTCGAGCATTAGTTCCAATACAGGAGAAGCACATCATGCGAGGGGCAAAACTAAAAATAAACATTATTAATTTGTTGCCGTGTTACTTTGCATAACGGAAAATAGAAAGACATATATTAAGTAAAATTCAGCCAATATTAGAACGTCGATATTATGTTGAAAAAGCCGTTGTTTTATTTGCATGACTACTCGCAATTTTAGGCGACGTTCTTATCCAATTCGTAAAAAAATAACTGATTATCTAATGCTTTGACGACCTCCGTAGTCCAGTGGGTAAGACTCTTGACTCACAATCCGGAGGTCGCGGGTTCGAACCCGGCATGCGCAAATAAATTTCATTTGATTAATTTGTGTTATTTCACAATTAATTCATTTAAAATAATATATAGTATATTTGCGGCATGTTCCAGAGTGGAAGATACTATCAGTATCGCCCTGGTGTAAGACCACCATTCAGAATTGAAACGTCGCTTGAAAATGGCTTTAGCCGTGTTTGGTGACCAAATCTGAATAGCCAGGTACTTCCCAACCTTCCTCTTCCCCACCTCCTTCCCCTTCCCACTACCTTCAGCCTCACAACGTACCCCAATTGGGGATGCCATAGTCTCACTGGATCCAGACGGGAGCAGTTGAGATTCTTGTGCGGTATTTATTCACTGTAAAAAAAAAAAAAATGCACTTTCTTCCTAGAATAAAAAATAAATAACTAAATTAGTATTAACCAAGAAAAATGTTATATATTTTTTAAACTGATTACTCGTAACATCGTGAACGAAAATATCAGAGTGTCCAATTCACACGAGGCAGAAGTGACAGCTTCAGAAAACTAAAGTAGACAAGAGTGGGGAGGCTACGAACCATCGCACAAAGAGGAGACTGATAGGATACGAAGCACCACACTTCCAGCGCACCTCTTCCTATACATTTGGTCATCTTATTAGTATTTGTGTTTTCTTCTTCGGAGTCGCCGGATGTCACTCTCTTTTACCTGTTTATTTTGGAGTGGTTTGAAGATTGGATTTTGTTTTTTTTTTGTTTTTTAAAGGGGACTTGTGTGGGATCGTGGATCTCATTCTATCGCAGGCTAAATCCTAGTATGCGTTTGTCCTTTTTTAGTGTCTAGTGTCGCTCGCTTTCGTTTCATCGAATTTCAAATCACAACGGTGATAAAGAAGTTTTTACTCCAAAAAATGTACTGTGACGGAAATTTAAATAAAAATACAGTAGGCATCACCACAAAGAATATAATACCAGCGTCACATGCCAATAAATAGCCGGATTAATGTCTGAAAATTTTCATGTAATAAAGTGTATATTGTTTATGTACCAGTTTAATGTGCCTTATAAGATATTGATCCGCTTTATTTATCCCATAAAGCCTCCCGTGACCTAATTATATGTTAGTTCAATATGAAACACTGTGTGTGATAACTTTCCGGGTGATTTCCTAGGTTCACTGGGCCAGTTAGCTCCATCAGCTTATTAAATTTATCTAGCCACCCCCTTCCTTGCCTCCACAAACAATTTTACAATTTAGGAGGCTGGAATGGTTACCGCCGCCCCATAAACCATTTATTGGATAACCAACACATCTACCATAAATCACCCTAAGTGGTTCGCAACGTTTGTTGAATTAGCAGGGGTGCCCGGGTTCATGGGGTGCGGTCTGCCAGGTCTTGGCGGCCCATGCGTCTGCTCACCTGCTGCGTGATAGGCAGGATCGAGAGAGACTGGTTGAGGGAGGTCTTTTTGCCTATCCGTTCATTATCTCTCTTCAGTTTATTAAAAAAACGAGTGTGCTTTAGACTGAAGTAAAACTTCACTAAATTATATCTCCCTCTCAACTTCCGTTCGCCTCACCCGACCCTTCGCTTGCCCAATCACACTTTTCGTAACGCTCTCGTCACGCATTACCAGCTTACTCCCCAAGTCAAGCGTGCGTTATGAAGTTTTACTTCAAAAACTTCAGTATTTATGTAAGTTTGATGTGGAATTATTTTGACGTTCATTCAATGAATCACCAAGACATCGCGAATAAGAATCACAAAATATTCCATAACGCACATTTGTCGAGTACAGCTGCACGAGTATCTAGAACAATATATCTAAGACGTCATTCAAACTTTATTAACAAAGATTACTACAAGAAGAACATGGATGAATGAAGAATGCAGTGCGAGCGTCCTAGAGGGAAAACCGTTAATTCAAGTTATTCATCTATTAGCAGATAAAGGCTTGGCGTGACGTGGTTTGCGCAACTCTCATAATTTAGAAGTCAATCGTTTTGGTAATCCATCCATGTAACTCAATGAGTCTGAAGTGGGTACGAAGGGAACGGTTTTGCTGATCAGTTTATTAATGATCTGGGGGTCGTTTGCTTTTCTTATTATCCTAATTACGTATACGTTAATTGCCTAATGCAAGTTAATTTTTTTTTCATACTAATGGCGTGTCATCAGTGTATTGTGCACCAATTCAAGAATCTATATAATATGTATAAGAGACAAAGTAATATAACCGCTATTCGTCGTATTCAGAAAAGTAAACTTTCTTAGTAACTACACCGCGCTCAGTTATTTTCTGTCGTGCTTTAATATTACGCTTTTGTAGATTATGTTATAATTCATGTATTGGCGATTACCCGGCATGCGTTGCCAGTTGCAATTGCAATGCCACTCAAAGAAAGAAATTGTTTCTCACTGCGTATTCCCGTCTCCGTTCCACTTCGGGTCCCCTTTCCATCCCATGCTCCCTTTCCACCTTTCCCATCTCTCTTCCGCCCACAGCCTCCCCCTCCTCCATCGTCCCCCTTTCCCCCCTCCCGGATTCCCACCCCCTCCCGCCTTCCCTCTTTGTCGCTTAACTACATGAAATACACACATTTTCAAACAACTGGCGCGCCACCCATTTTAAAATTTGTATAAAAATTTCATAATGTCAGAGCATACCATTATATATAGAAACCTTCACGGCGTGCGCACAACAAATCACCGAAGTTTTGTCGTCATCGGATTAATGAGACAGTTAAATAATTATAACTCGTAACTAAATCAATTTTTTTTAATAAATATAATAGTATCAATTACATGTTTATATACATTAAATAAAGTTTTTCTTTTAAAATGTATTTAAGAATACGGTTTACACCCTTTTTAAGAGCAAAGCTCGATTTATTTTCTGATTAATAAGAGTTAACTACATTAAAACTTTAAAAAGCATCTTCTGTGACTGTACGGTTGTACAATACTAAAAAGGTTTTTTATACTAACAATAAAGCGGAAAATCTGTTTACTTGGATTAACATGCAAGAATCACCCAGGAAGTGAGTTTTGAGACTGGAAAATCAACGTTAAAACATATATTTTTGGGTGTAACGTCATTTCCATGTTTTGCTTTTATCGTTATAATATGAAAAAATTGAACTACGACAACCCAGGACAGTGACAAATCAATATAAAATGTGTTTTCGTCGTTAAAAGTGATTATAAAACTAGCGTCGATCACCAACACAGAAATTCTTAGGCGGGCTAGAGCAGATAGAGAACTGCTTACATTAATAGAAATCAGGAAAACTTCATATTTGGGTCATATACTTCGAGGGGAGAAGTATCATGTGCTCCATTTAATATTGCAAGATAGAGGGTCGCCAATGGCCTGGTAGGAGACCAATGTCTCGGCTGCGAAACATACGAGAGTGGACCGGCATTAGAAGTGTGGAGGAGCTCTTCCGGGCAGCGCAAGACAGAGAGACATTTTCAAGAGTGATAGCCAACGTCGGGGGGACCTGATAGGTCACGAAAGAAGAAAGAAGAACATAAAACTAGCCTATAAAACTATAACCTAACCTAACCTATTTAACCTGTTCTTTAATCACTTTTCATGAGTTTACATCACGTTATAATTTAATTTACGTTAATAACAATAATAACCCGAAAAATCACGTGTGCAGTTCACACACGGTAGAAGCGAAACCTTCAGAAAACTAAACTTCGAGGGTGAGACGAACGCAGAGAATCAGGAATATGATAATTGTAGTATTTATTTATTATAATATATTTTTAAATTATTTTTTTTATTTTATTCTACGAAGCACCGCACAAAATCGAGGCCGATAGGCTACGAAGCACTGCACAGCGTACGAAGCACCGCACCGATTATTCTGTCTCATTCTCTCGCAGGCTAAATCCTATAGATGTAGGTGTTGTCTCTTTTTAGTGTCGCCTGTTTCCGTTCATTGAATTTTAAATCACAACGGTGCTAAAGAAGTATTCCCTTCAAAAATCAGAGCGTGCAATTCACACGCGGTAGAAGTGAAACCTTAAAAAAACTGAAGAGGCTACGAAGTACCGCACAAAAACGAGACCGATTATAATATCTCATTCTCTCACAGGCCTATAGATGTGTGTTTATCTCTTTTTGTGTTGCTATTTATCGTTTCAAATCACAACGGTAATAAAGAAGTTTTCAGTTCAAAAAGATTTTTAAATCTGGCCATACTGGATATGACATTAAATTGCATGTTTACAGTGTTACGAGATTGATGTTAAGTGCTTACTCGGAATAATGCAAATTTTCTGATGAGTTTTGCAAACATTTCTAACAATGATGCTCTGCGGCGAATTAGAGTCGAATTTCTCCGAAGTAGTAACAATTTTTTTATAAATTTAGTTTATCAGAAGAGTTATGTTATAATTACGACCTCAGTGGTTACATTATATTTGGGTGGGAATATCTTGACCACGGTAAAGGATTTCCTATTGTCTCAAATTAAACAAAATAATAAAAGTAAACGAAATTTATGATTTATCTCTGTAAAAAATATTCTACCAGAATAACTGTCAAGAGTGAACAATTTCAAAAGAAAAGAAGAAATATTGTTTTGTATTAGTTAAACTTAGGACCAATAAAAATATATATACGTATTTAATTACAAACTTCCAAAAAGAGTTTTTCTAACTGATGGAAGTTCTTGTTCAAATACACGAATTTCGCTTTTCTGAAATTTCTAATTCATCTTAGTTCAGGTAGAAGTTTAGACACTACAAGTTTTAGGCCTGATTCTTCCAATGTATTTATGTATATTTAAAATGTAGCCTTCGTATTAAATTAGACTGAATTGTATACACCTATTTAAAAATATTTTTTGTACTTATTTTAACGCGTCTCGGGAACGGCTGAGCCTTGATGGCAAATCATTTATTTTTTCCGTAATTAATATCGTAATGGTCAGTTCTACAAATTTAAAAAAAAATGTTTGAAATAAGGCAAAGAAACACAAAGAAAGGTGACATCTGGCGACTTCGAAGAATAAATCAAATACACAAATACTAATCAGATGACCAAACGTATTCAACTTGCAGAAAATGTGGAAAAAAATCATCCTTCATCATTGATAAAAAAAGTGCTTTGTAGGAATAGGGAGATCCTTGTCTACTTTCGCTTTCTGAAGGTTTCACTTCTACCGCATGTAAATTGTAAACTCTTTTTTTGTAACTAGTTTGTTTGCCAACAACTTAAATCGTCTTTGTACTGAAACTAGGTACTTTGATTCTATTCTTTGATGGACTTCCAAATGCTTGCGACATGTTTTAATGATTTTTGTCATGAACCACGAGCCAAAGTCCAAGTTTTTATCCCTTTCATATGCCACGCTGGCGGTCGTTTCTCTAGAATCCACTATATCATTAGTTCAAATATGCTGATATCGGGTGAAAGTTGGAACAAAAGTTCAGATTGGCATAATATGGAAAGTTGCCAGGAAATACCAATATAAAACGGAGATCTCACGATTGCCCCAATGCTGTCTTTGTTCTCTCCGAGATACCGAGCATTGAGTAATATATTCCCCATATTGTAAGAAGTAAATATGCACTTGAAGATCCCCGTTCTTCGGCCGAATCTTTGATAACTTTGTACCCCGCCTATTTTAAAGTGCTCGCGGTATGATACGGACAAAGAACGAATTCCTTTTTACAATCTAAAAATGTGAGTGAACTTCAGAGTAGGTATGTGACCATGGTTGCGAGACTTTGAGTTTTCTCGGGAAAGTAAAGCCCTTAGAAACCAAGCCGGCATTATTCCTTAAGAGATAGGTACCATTCCAAGGCGCGGAGGAATTTCAGTGAATGAAGAGTTTTCTTTATAAAAGCCAGCGGCGCAACAAGGGACACATATTGCTAGAGCCTCAATGCTCTTATTGAGATGGCTCGTACCATTACACCCACACCTCCTTCCAGCCTCTACTTCCCCATACTTCGAGGATCAATTTTCGTGGTGGAAAATTTTGTTTCCTCAGCTATTTTTGAATATTCATTCATGCGAATCTGCCTAATTGAATTCTAAGAATAAAACTTTTGCTTTGTCTAAGTTTTACCATGTTACAAATAATAAAAATTAATGTAAATGGTTTATTTATGTAAATTCTGGAAACCTTTTTAATTTTCTTTGTTAATATACAACAGTATACCTACGTATTATTTATTTGTTAAGGATTATTATTACGTCGCTGGATTGCTTTTCTTTTACGAATCCCGTATGTATATATACTATGGACACCCGTTTCCGGGTCTACTCAACTGATTGGTCAGTAAAAGTTAACCTATTACGAAAAAAACGAGTGAGCTATAGACCACACGACTGAAGTAAAACTTCACTAACTTATATCTCCCTCTCAACATCTGTTCCGCCTCGCCCGATCACACTTTTCATAACGCTCTCGTCATGCATTCACCAGCTTACTCTCCAAGTCAAGCGTGCGTAAAGGCCCGACCGTTCGCCTCGCCCGATCACACTTTACGTAACGCTCTCGTCACGCATTCACCAGCTTAGCCCCCAAGTCAAGCGTGCGTAAAGAAGTTTTACTTCAAAAAGATTATATTAATGTTAACAAAATTACATTAATTTATTTTTCATAGAAGTTCGTGATTTCTTTTGAAGAGAAACTTCTAAAGCACCGTTGTGATTTGAAATTCAGATGAAATGGAAATGACGCACAACCTGCGAAGCATCAAACTCCTATCAAGGATCCTATTGGTTGAGATATAAAACGGTAATGACGCTAGGTATGCGCTCATTGGTCGCTTTAATTTCGACCTCACTTTTCAAGGTTCCTTGGTTCTTCATTGAGATTGTTTTGGCAAAGTTTCGCTTCTATCGCGTGTTAACTGCACTCGAATTTTTAAAAGTGAATACTTAGCACCGTTGTGATTTGAAACTCGATAAAACGAAAAACAGCGACCCTAAAAAGCCTGCGAGAGAATGAGATAGTATAATCGGTCTTATCGTAGCCCCCCCACTCTTGTCTACTTTAGTTTTCTGGAGGTTTCACTTCTACGTTGTGTGAATTGCACACTCTGTTTTTGAAATGAAAATTTCTGTAGCACCGTTATGATTTGAAACTCGATGACACGAGACTTGCCAATTAAAAGTATCTGTCACTCAACACAAACAAAACTCAAATTCTAAAATTTTGTCCAGTGCAAGCTACACTTATAAACATAAATGTAAACTTTAATAATATAATATTATCGAACCTTCCCAAACTAGTTCACAGTTGGGAATACAACTAGATACAAATATAAATAGGAAAGAAAATGTATCAAAAGTAGTAGCAAAAACCAGTAGCTTTTCTTTTGTTCTAGGTACACTGACAAAAATATTAAACATCGAATCAGTAATAGCCGCATACTATGGTTATGAATATTCAATAATAAAATACGATATTATTTTTGGGGAAACTCAGTAAACGCCAAAGATGTTTTCATCATCCAAAAGAGATGCATAAGAAAAATTACAAACTCTGCTGGTCTGGAATCATGAGTCGACCTATGTTTAAAAATCCGAAAATTCTAACAGTCACAGACATATATATATAATGGAGTTATGCATGTTAATGCGATCATCTATGTACAGACAAGTTCCCACAAGAAAAAAACGAGTGTGCTTTAGACCACACGACTGAAGTAAAACTTCACTTATATCTCCCTCTCAACTTCCGTTCGCCTCGCCCGACCGTTCGCATAGCTCGATCGCTCTCGTCACGCATTCACCAGCTTACTCCCCAAGACAAGCGTGCGTAAAGACCTGACCGTTCGCCTCGCCCGATCACACTTTTCGTTACGCTCTCGTCACACATTCACCAGCTTACTCCCCAACAAAAACTTTTTATTTCAAAAACTTAACACATAAATACGATTCACGGTTCACAGAAAACTTATTAATACCAAAAGCAAACAAAACAATATTCCAAAGAGGACCATATTACATGGCCGTTAAAGTATACAACAACCTTCCACATAACACTAAACAAATACCAGATACACACAAGTTCAAATCGTCACTAAACACTTTCCTTATAAACATGTCATTACACCTTAAGTGAATACCTTACATAAATGAAACACCTATTTTTATTTGTATAAATATTACAATATTCTTCTTTGTATAAACATTACAATATTCTTCTTTGTATAAACATTATAATATAACATGTATATGTTTAGCTGGAAGAAATGGGGTCTACCTATTAGCTACACCTTTTGTATTTTTTATTTGTACAACAAATATCTTTTGATTTGATTTGATTTGATTTGACACGAAAAATAGCGACACTAAAAAAAGACAAACACATACATCTTTAGGATTTAGCCTGCGAGTGACTGAGATAGTATAATCAGTCTCCTCTTTATGTAGTGCTTCATAGTAGGTGGGCCGTTGGTCTTCTCTTTGTGCGGTGCTTCGTAGCCTTCCCGCTCTTGTCAACTTCAGTTTTCCGAAGATGTCACTTCTACCGCATGTGAATTGCACAATCTGTATTCTTTTTTAAATACAGCCAATGTTCGTTTTGGTTTTATAACAAGGATCGTCAATATTTTTCAACGCAGATTTAACGACTTATTTCTTGGTTACTCTCTATTCTCTCTTGGTTACTTTTCTACTCTCGTGTTCCTGTGTTCCTATTGCAATAATTTATCTCGAGTCTGGAATCGTCATGAACTCTATTTGGAAACTAAAAGATATACATATATACATCTATCTATATAAATAAAAATGAATCTCCGAAATGTATGTACGCGCACAACTTACGAACGACATCACCAATTTTCTTCTTGTGTTCTTTATTGCCTATCTAGGTTTGTATAGAACTACTGGGGAGCTCTGGCGTTATGAAATTTATATAAAAAAATTACGTGGAACGCGAGCTGTTTGAAAACTGAATGCACCGGGGCTGAACGTATGGAATGCGGGAGGGGGACGTGGGGAACCCGGGAGGGGTGAGGAGAACCTGTGAGTGGGGAGGGGAACTCGGGAGGGGGGTTCACGAGACGGGGGAAGGGGGAGTGGAGTGGGGAGAGGGAAGGTGGGGGAGGCGGAGTGGGAACACGAGAGGGGAAGGGGACGCGGGAGAGGAAGGGAAGGCGGAAGAGGAAAGAAACGAATGGGAAAGGACACGCAGGGAGAAACAATTTCTTTATTGAATGGTATAGGAACGCATACCGGGAACCAGCTAGTTTTTAATAGTATATTAAAATATAAGTGGATAAACAGGTCTTTAAAACACGCGCGATTTTTCGAGCACGACGGCGTAGCCGAGTGCTCGAAATAAAGCAAGTGTTTTAAAGACCAGTTATCCACGAATACTTTACGCTATTTTTTTTATTGGTACACTTTGAAAACATAAATATTGATATTATTATTAAAAATTTGGAAATAAGAACTATTAATGAATTCGTGATGTGACATCAAAGAAAAACACAAACATTAATTTGCAATCTGTCACATAAGATTAATAGCTGACATCACAGTTTTTACTAGTTATTGTGTGTTGTAAAATGAGTTCTAACATTGATAATTTAAATACCACAGCAGGATCGCGGTTAATACCTGAAAAATCCAAAGACGTTTATAAAAAAGAATATGAAAGGTTCATAACATGGATGGAGGAGCAAAACGTAGTAGATGTAGATGAACGAGTTGTGCTTGCTTACCTTCTGAAAATGTCGGAACAGTACAAAGCATCGACTATTTGGGCCGTACATTCGAAATTGCAATGTCTGTTGAGGATAAATAAAGGGGTTGATTAAAAATCATTTGTGAAAGTGCATGCATTCATGAAGGCAATTAGCAAGGATGACGTTGCTAAGAAGGCGTATGTATTCAAAAAAGATGACATTTAGACTTCACATTTTGTTGATTTGTTGATGTTGCCATGGTAACTTTAAAAAACGCGCGTTCCATTGTTGCGTGCCACGGGCGTAGCACCCACGTTCTGCCTCCAAAGCTAGCTCAGTCAGGTCGGCAGAACAGGTGAAACGCTCTGCAACAGGGTTGTAGATAGCTAAAAAGGGGGGTACATGGTTATAGGCCAACACTTTTCCTCATGTCTCGTCAAATGAAAGATTGTCTGGGATGGAACAACATTGTATTGACGGAAATACACAATTACAACAAGGGGCAGTAATATTCACATCAATTAACAATCACAGGTAAACAAGTATGCCTAGCTGAGTAAAACATCCTAAGCAAATCTCTCTCTTCGCCCTCCCGGGGGGGTGTTTACAGATCGCGGGGTAAGAGGGGACACATTACAAAATGGAGGTAGCTTCGTTACTCACGGCCGTGGGGGGAAGGCGCCCAGGAGGTGGTGGCATGGTAGCTGAGTATGTCCATGCTCAGCAGGAAACTACAGTAGTCCATCGCCAACAGGGGGCAACAGCAGCACCTTGCTGGCCAGCTCGCGCCCACAAAGCAGGTGGTCGTGTGCCTTTTCCGTTGGCGCCGAAAGTTCTAGAACAAACTCGACTCGACGCGCGGGAACAATTTGGGTATTGTCCGACACGGATTACTGCGCTGGGAGCTAGCACGGGACTGCCGGCTGCCGGCGGGGCAACCGCGGTGTGTGTGGCGAGGGGGAAGAAGCGGTATGTAAGGGGGGACGGCGTGGTGGTTTGTTAGGGTGGCTTGGGTCCTGTATGTTGGCGACATAACACCATAAAGTGCGGTTTAAACACGCTAGAGCGTACTTTAAATGAGTAAAAAAGGGCACCATTAAAAAAAATATTTTTAGGGTCAGTTACCATCATGGGCTTTCTTCTATATTTGAAAACTAAAGCAAATAGCAACAATCAACATATTTAAACGTAAAATAGTCTTACAGAGAAGCTGTTGGATATTTTTGAAAGATTACGAATAGCTATGTAAGTTACATTAATTAAAATTCATATACAATACTATCTCTTGGACTTGTAGGCTAGTGTAATAATTTTTTTTGAATATAAGTATATTTTTTTATAAATAAATAAAAAAAAATAAAAAATTGAAAGTATCTTTATCGCAGTGACCCGTCAATTGATCTGGCGACAATTGGCCCCCCGACAGTAATAAGTCTAAAGTAAGTCCCGATTCTAGTAATAAGCGTAAAATCTATATAAACTGTACACCGGCGTAAAAATACAAAAAAAATCATGCAACATTACTTTATTTATCTGAATATAACACAAGAGTTCTAACTGCTCCCAACCGTCTGAAGCCAGTGAAACTATGGCATCCCCAATTTTGGTATGTTATGAGACTGAAGGTAGTGGGGAAGGGAAGAAGATGAGGAAAATGTACCTGACTATTAAGATCTAGTCACCAAATACGGCCATTGTCCGGGGGATCAACAGTCTGCCGGATCTACTAATCAATATATATTATTAAAAAAAGTCCAAAAAAACGTGCGGAACGCAAAAACTCAGAAAGGAGTACCGGTACGATCAAGAGAGTTATATGGTATGGTAGATCTCTATCCCCCCTAGGGAATAAGGGTATTCGTTTTTACCTAAAGGGCTTACTTTTGAAGATATAAGGGCTGAAAGTTATAAGAAGACTCTAGAAATTTCAAGAAGAGTCTAGAATATTCTGGAAACTTCTAGAAAATTCGATAAAACTCTGGAATGTTCTGGAAGAAGTGGAGGAGTAAGTAAGCGATTCTAGATGGTTCCGGAAAGTTCTATAAGGTTCGATAAAGCTGTAGAAAGTTCTGAAAGGAGTGTCGGAGTATGTCGGTGAGTCTAGAAGATTCTGGAAACTTCTAGAAAATTCGATAAAACTCTGGAATGTTCTGGAAGAAGTGGAGGAGTAAGTAAGCGATTCTAGATGGTTCCGGAAAGTTCTATAAGGTTCGATAAAGCTGTAGAAAGTTCTGAAAGGAGTGTCGGAGTATGTCGGTGAGTCTAGAAGATTCCAGAAAGTTCTATAAGGTTCCATAAATCTGTAGAAAATTCTGGAAGGAGTGGAGTATGTTCGTGAGTCGAGAAGGTTTTGAAAAGTTCTAGAAGGTTCGATAAAGCTATACAAAGTTCTGAAAGGAGTGGCGGAGTATGTCGATGAGTCTAGAATATTCCGAAAAGTTTTAGAAGGTTCGAAAAAGCAGTTTAAAATTCTGGAAGGAGTGGCGGAGTATGTAGGTGAGTCTAGAAGGTTCCGGAAAGTTCTAGAAGGCTTGATTAAGCTCTAGAAAGAAAGTATGTCGGTGAGTTTAGATGTTTCCGGAAAGTTCTATAAGGTTCGATAAAGCTGTAGAAAGTTCAGAAAGGAGTAGGGGAGTATGTCTGCGAGTCTAGGAGGTTACGAAAAGTTCTAGAAGGCTTGATTAAGCTCTAGAAAGTTCTGGAAGGAGCGATGGAGTGTGTCGGTGAGTCTAGAAGGTTCTAGATAGTTCTGGAAGTTTCCCTAATGCTCTAGGATGTTTTGGAAGGAGAAAGTTCTAGAAACTTTCAGAAATGAGTGGCAGAGAGTGTCGGTGAGTCTAGAAGGCTCTGGAAAGTTCTAGAAGTGTGTATAATCTTAATCTTCAATATAAATCTTAATCTTCAATTTAAATTAAAGTGTATAACGTGCATGCCGCTAAAATTCAAAGACGAGTCCCGGTACGATAACGGGAGTTATATTGTGTGGTAGCCCTCCCCATCTTTGAAAAAAGTTCCCGTTTTTACCTGAATGGCGTGCTTTGAAAAATATAAGGGCTGGAAGTTTCGCCCACTTGAAATTTCTAGATCAGGTAAAACCACATGAGTATTCTTGAGCATTCCACCACATTGCAGAACATTCCGGAACATTCTGGAATGTTCGGGAATAGGATGGAATATCCCCGATTATTGTGGAACATTCCAAAACACTCCTGAATGTTGCGGAATGATCTGGAAAATTATTCTGGAACATTTGAAGACTTTTTTGTATGGGCTACCCATATAGGGGATATAAAGCAAGATCAGTCGTGGATTAGAACGTCAATTCAATCTCACATCAAATCCCTGAGCGAAGCCGGATACCCCAGTCAGAGTATGAGAGAGCATTCCACAACGTTCCAGAACATCCAGGAACATTCTGGAAAATTGTGGAATGTTCGGGAATAGGGAATCGGGAACATCAATGTGAAACTTTCCAGAACACTCTCGAATGTTGTCCCGAGCGAAGCCGGGTAACCCAGCTAGTAAAAATATAAAATAAAATAAAAACTGTCGGGGGGATCACCTATCGGGGGAACAAGTATCGGGGGGGATTTAATCGTTTATCCCGGGGATCAGGGGGTCGGGGGGTCAATTGTTGCCGAATCAACCGTCATGGAACCCTTTATATCACTTGTAAAATGAAATTCACTTCCAATATTAGTTTACAATAACCTCATCGGTTTCCAGAACTACCTCCATATCTTATAAAATTATGATAATTTCCCAGACACGGCGCCTTGTTAATATCAGTCAAATGTGTTTTACAATATATACGTTTTACCTCGTTATTATGAAAACCATTTAAGTAAAAAAAGTATTATTAATCAAATTTATTAAGCAGCTTTTTGCCTTTCGCCGTAAAAATTGAAAAAAAAAACATTGCTAGCGACTTTCATCAGAATGGATTTATTCTTCCGCAGTAACTCCGCAGCACGTTGACATTGACAGAGTACCGCTAATACTGCTGGCACATATTTTATACATTTCGGTAGATACAAGGTGTTTCGATAATTTAAGTTTTAAGGGAAAAAAAAATTTGGTGCTTTTTTCTAAACACAATGGAGTTGACTTTTAATTTTATATAAATAACTGCGTTTGAAGAATCTTTTTTAAGCCGCCGCTACCCGAATTTCTACCGATTTCTTACATATCTCACTTAAACATTTGAAGTTTTTTAGCTCTTAAAAAAATATGTGTTATTTGTGAAGATAATATCTGTAGATTCTCCACGCCAAAACGCAAATTATATGAAATTACTTCGATAGAAAAAAATCACAAAATTCGCTCCGAAAATTATTAATTTCATGTCTGATTCAGTTATTTTACTAGTTGTATGTATGAAAAAATTCACAGTACTTCTTTAAATGCTGTTTTAGACAGCCCACAAGACATTTTTGCTCTTTTTTAAACGAGTCGTGTTTTATTAAACATTTTCACAACTTTCGCTTCAATTTTAACGTTTTATATATTAGCGCGCTCTCCCTAACATTCGTAATTACATGTCTCTCCATTTTCTACTGCGGCGGCCTAAGGACTTTTTACGAATGAAGAATCCCAAACCTTTATATCGGAAGGGCTAAAAGTTGCTCCCGGTTCTCCGCAACCGCACGAACATGAACAATATGACCTTCATGATTTTTACGCGACTTTTTTTATAGATTTATTAGCGCTATGTTAGTGGTATTCCATATTGTATCTCAATATTCGGACCCAAACTATTTAAGTAAAAGAGGAAAATAATTCTTTGCATCGAAATTTTCTTTGAGTGGAGGTTTCCACAAATTTATACATAAATTTCTTTAAAACATTACCCACGCCTAGAATCTATTTTACTACGTTTACTGCGCACTATGTCAAAGCCTTTTAACTTATGGTATTTCAGCTTGGGCGGGAGCTGCTGACAAGTACATTAAATTGCTTAACATAACTCACAAAACATTAATTAGGATCATGTTCAAAAAACCTTATCTTCATCCAACGGAATTAATTACTAATAACATACTAGACTTCAGGAAACTATTCATTAAGAAGATTATTCAAACAAACTATATAAAATCCACATGCCACATAACTCACCCCCAAAACACAAGGGCAAACTCGCATAATCAACTTCTAGTGCCAAAAATTAAAACAACGTTTGCCCAAAAGCACGAATCCTACCTCGCACCTCTCATTTTCAACACCTTCCTAAAAGAAACCACTTATTGCATCACTAAAAAAAGCCTAATTTGATTACATACACATTTCAATACATGGTTACTACACAAAAAAGGGAAAGCATCACCAAGTTACTAGAAATCTCATCTTAGTCTTTAATCCTCACTCTTTATTTACATTGTGTTAATTACTTATGTACAGAAATTTATTTTCTTATTGATACTGCTTATGTTTTACGCATGTTTATAGTATATTATACCTCATATGTATCTATATTTATATTATTTTGTTGAAATTTAATAGGTCTAGATTTAGATGCTAGCATTACTATGTGTATCTGATGATTTTTTTTACCCAGCTACGCTATCAGAGGCTCGCGCGGAGCCGTGAATTTACCGCATTACAAATTTCTACAATTACAAATTTCTAATAAATAGGAAATATCTTTTACGCTCATTCTTCAGTTTGCCACAATAAAAGCTTCATCAATAAACCAATCCCGATAGCCATAATTTTCAAATAGCCAAAGCACAATCGGGCGTAGTTATGCAGAAAGCGCCCAACCCAAAACTTGCCATAAACGAGTTTTACATGTTTCCAATACATTTTTTTCTTACAATAGCTTCACATAGGATGCCCTGAGGAAAATATTTTCCCTCAGCGCCTATGTCATCTTTGGGGATGCTGTGTGGAGGGTCTTTTAAAGGAAATGAAAGAGAGGAAGTTCTGTGAAGGATTAAGGTATGAGGGGTGGGTTGGAATCTGGGGGTCATTGAGTCGTATGAATCCATCCCTCCCAGTTTCCCTGGGCGAAAAGTGATGTTCCAAAAGAGTTCGGCTTGAGAGATTACAAGGTCTCCTTCAACCAGTCTCTCCTGATCCGGCTTGCCACGCAGCTGGTGGGCTGACACACCCGCCGCCAAGATCCGGACAAACCTCACCCCATGGACCCGGGCACCCCTGCTAAGTCACCAAATGTAGCGAACCACTCGGGGTGACCTATGCCAGAGGTGTTGGTTATCCAATAAATGGTTCCCGGGGCGGCGGTACCCATACCCGCCTTCCAAATTGATGAGATGTTTATCAGCTGAAATCATCCAAATTCCAAATTATTCAATAAATTTCATGCAATTCAATTTTATTCAAACACATATTTTAGTTGACTAAAATTGACTAGAAATGTGGTTTGAATGTTTTTTATTCACATAATGTACATGAGAGGACCAAAGGTCTTCCTCAATCAGTCCCTCCAGATCCGGCCTGCCACGTAAGCAGTCTCATCCGCCGTCAAGACCCGAACCCCATGAACCCGTGCACCCCTCTTAAGTCACCAAACGTAGCGAACCACTCGGAGTCACCTATTGCAGAGATGTTGGGTTGTCCAATGAATGGTTCAAAAAAGGAACAAAATTAAGAATAAATATTTTAAAATGCAGATAAAGTCTTTGGATTAATACAATGATTAATTTTGACGTAAGTAAATCATTTTGAAATTTTATCACCCCACACATTAAATTAACATAAAGCATAAATGACACACTTCTAAAAATCTTACATTTATTTTCAAGATACAATTTATTGGTATATTGTTACCCGTAAGCCTTTATACATTTACAATAATGTATCGTTCTATTGCTATCTGCATGCCTTTATTATTTAATTTATATCCCGTAACATTATTCAGCAAATCACAACGGTGCTAAAGAAGTTTTTACTTTAAAAACCTTAGCATCTCTCAGGGACCAAGTGGTTCGCTACGTTTGGTGACATAGCAAAATTCCACGGGTTCATGGGATGAGGTTTATCTGGGTCTTGGCGGCGGGTGCGTCTGCCCACCTGCAGGAGCACCAAAGGCCGAATCGGGAGAGAATGGTTGAGGGAGTCCTTTTGACTTCTCAACATCGCCTTGCACCATAGTGGGAGGGATACGTCTGTCACTCTTGGACACACTGACGCCCAGATTCCTACCCTCCCCTAATACCCTTTTCCTTTCCAGAACCTCCTTTCCTTCCTTACATTTGATGTGCATCTAAAAAAAAGTAGTTTTGGTGACCAGATCTGAATAGCTAGGTATTTACCAGCCTTCCTCTTCCCTAAATCCTTCCCTTCCTACCCCTTCAGACTCACAAAATAGCTCAATTGATGATCTCATAGTCCCACTGCCTCCGGGTAGTTGGAAATCTTGTACGATAATCACAGTCTTTAATTGATTCTAATTGGCCTGTGTCGTGTTTTGTAACCAGATCTGAATGGCTAGGCGCGATCCTCATCTTCCTCATCTCCTGACCTTCTCCACCCTTTTAGCCTCATAACTCATAACACACCCCATTTTGAGATGTCATAGCTCCAGGTGGTTGGGACTAATGTGCGGTTCTCTCAATTCACATTAAAAAAAAATAGTTTTCACAAATTTTTGGATTTAAAATCTTTTAGTATTTATAATTTTCGGTCGTTTCCGAATTTTTAATATTTACATTGTAATTCTGCTAATTGCAATCTCCAATGATTGCAAAAAGTGGAGATCTCCGGTGGATACCGGGCTTTACCCTAAGTTTTCGAAATCAGATGTAGAGAGTTATATCAAACAGTATTAATAGCCGAACGAAATGTACGGTTGAAATTTAAGTATCCGGCTAAGAAATCAACTCTGGCGCCGCGCCTTACGCAAAACCATTTTCATACGTGGAGTTTGTATACTAATCTACTTTGGTAATATAACCGAATTAGGGCAATGCCTAAAGATGGCACTACTTACGTTAACAGCTAGCGTGATTAGCATTGCCTGGAAGGCGTAAGTACTATTGGATTTGTAATTTCGTGTATCTCTTCGGGGAGAGATTGATGCTAATATGATTATTATTTTTATTTTTATTTATTAATTTTTATTTTAGTAATTTGTGCATTTAAGTTTACAATTTTTGTAATTAATTTTAATATTTCATATTTCAAACTAAATTTTATGTTGTTTTATGTAGCTCCTACTTTGCTTCTAGTAGGGTGTTATAAAACTTCATCCCTTTGTACAGTAAACTGTTCTGCGTATTCGCCTTGTCCTTTTTTGAGGCCCGATTTCCTTGCACGTCCTTGTTTTATGTCTGTGAATGTCCTTGTTGAATATAATTTTATTAGAGAAGTATTTTGGTAAATTGTTTTTTATTATTTTACGCACAAATATCATCGTATTCAAGGTCAGCATGTTTCACGGTTAGCCAATTATTATTATTGTAATAACTGGCAGAGGCGGTTTCTACCTCGCGTCTATATATTACATATATCGTCATTGTCCGTCGCATTTACTTTGTCCCGGTGACTAGTTTCGGAACCAGTTCCTTTCGGATTTATAAAATGGTCATCAACACTCAAACTGGGCGAAGCCGAACTAAAAGTCGCCCGCAGTCCCACAGCAGCAAAAATCTGCGAAACGGATTTTTAAGTGCTAGTGCAAATGTGCAATATTTCCCCAACTAGAACCATAATACTACTTTACGATGTAGGAACAGGGGATGAGAAAGGTTTGTGGAAATCTCACGCAGACAATGACGTCCCTCCTGTTTCAAAGGCCAAGCGCGAATTTTATCAATCTTAGAACAAAACTGTAGATTTGTAAAAAAAAACAGAGCCATGCCGCCACAGATACTCTGTATTATAAAAAAAACAAGTTTGCCTTAGACCACACGACTGAAGTAAAACTTCTTTAGCTCCATCTTTATGATAGGAAGAGAGAAAGAAAATGTGCGCGCACACTGCTCTCTCTTGCACCTACAGTGATACAGACAATAGGCCTGCGCTGTGTCTTAGATATAACTGGCTATGAGAGAAAGAGATATACGAAACGTAACTCTCTCTCTTTCTATATTCACTAACTTATATCTCCCTCTCAACTACCATTCCATTCCACCGTTCGCATCGCTTTTCGTAACGCCCTCGTCACGCATTCACCAGCTTACTCCCCAAGTCAAGCGTGCGTAAAGAAGTTTTGCTTCAAAAATAGGTAAATAATGGAAGATTAGTTAAATTCATGTTATTATTATTAGATTTCGTGCAATTCGTTAATAAGGCACTCCTTATGAATAGACTTATGAATCCATCCCTCCATCTGCTGTGCAGGGCGATGGGTGGAGGGAACCTAGCTGGAGAGGTTAACCAGTCTCTTTCGATCCGGTCTGCCATGCAGGGCTATGCTAAGTCACCAAGCATAGGTGTTGGTTATCCAATAAATGGTTACCAGGGCGGCGGTACTCATACCCGCCTCCCAAATTGAAATGAGGTAGCCTTTAAAACAACTCTCTTTACAGTGCATTGTCGCATAACATTCTACTTCGGGTGGAATGCTTATAAAATATTTTTCCTCGGGCCTACGTTATCGTTGAGGATCCTGTGTGGAGGGCCTTTTTGTGGAAAGGAAGGAGTGAATCTGGGTCTTGAAGAAACGCGTGTTGTAGGAGGGTAAAGAGGTAATTCATCTACAGCCGAGTTGTTGATCTTAAGAACGACCCGTTCACATGTGACAAATGTCAAAGGAGTGAAATTTTTTTGCGTGAAGGAATCAATGACGCTAGTACCTCTGAGCGTCTTACACTGAAATACCGGTAGATCGACGTTACCCGCCTGTGCTCTATTGCTATTCAAAGAGGTTCAGGAGTGAAACTTTTAAAAGAAGAGGAGCATTTCACATGTCGACCCAGACTGTCCAACATCTGTTGATTCTTTAAAGATTTTATTTAAAAATGGAAATCTACGAGGATATTGGAACTCAACGTTTCAGATAAGTAAAGAAAAAATTAAAATAATAATTGATAATAATAATTATTTTTTTTATTTTTATATAAGCTCCACACAGGAGGCCCTGAGGCAAATAATTTCCCTGAGGGCCTATGTCATCTTTAGGGATGCTGTGTGGAGGGTCTTTTAGGGAAAGGAAGGAGAGGAGGGTTCTGGGAAGGAAAAGGGTTTAAGGGGTGGGTAGGAATCTGGGGTTCAGTGTATCCTGGTCATCAGACCTAAACACACCTCATCCCATGAACCCGGGCACCTCTGCTAAATCACCAAACGTAGCGAACCACTGCTTCATATTGTCTTATATTATATTGTATTGCTTTATATTATTATTGTCTGCTAACTGCAACAACGTATTATAGGTAAGGTACCTACATCGCTTTTATTTGAAAATATATTTTTTTTTTAGTTTTATAATTTTCTAAAGACGTTCCAAATTTGAAAAGATCATGCACTTGATTTTCTTTGCTTTTATTTTATTATTCACATAACCTCACTTTATTGTTTAACTCGACAACTCGAGTCATGTCGTCCAGTTTCAAAACTCATTAAAAAAAACACTGATTAACCCACCCATTTAAATAAATCTTCCCCTAACTGTGAATGTTATCAGTAAGTTCAAATGCAGCTATATTTTTGTAACTGCTGTTTATTTTGGTTGCAACAGTGACGACGAATTCTCTCAATTGTTTTTAAATAATGTCGCAACTTAAAGGTCAATAAATATCAGACAGTCTAAATTAAATCCTTATACTTATACCATATCCTTATCCTTCCTTACACGACTTCATTGTTTTGAGAGATATTACTACTCATTACCAATTGATTTACGAGTATATGCAAAGTTCGTACACAATTATGTCCAGATTAGACTTCCGGTAAGACAATGTCTCTCTTTTCAGGTCTATTTTTTGAGTTTGGCGATTACTATGATATGACGGAATACAGTGACAGCAGTGCCATGGATCTTCCAAACTCGGCGAGTTTTTACATCAAGGCGGAACCAGGCTCCCAGGAAGAAATTTCAGGTGATATATATATTTTTGGTAAATATGCAATTAGTCCACCTCACGGATAATACGGAACGTTCGTGTTGTCGAAGTTGTATGCACGGATAATACGGAATGTTCCTTTTTTAACTAATAGACAATCAAATATGACATTATTTGTCGGAAGTACCAATATTATAAAATAAATTCTCTAAAATAAACTCGCATTTCATCATAATTTTAAAAAACATCCCAGATTTGAATGGTTTGTTCGGCAAAGCAGGGTTTGTCTAGCGGGTTTGTGTAATTAGTCTAATACATTTCTTTCCATGTTCTACTGTTATAAATACAGGTACAAACTTGTCAATAATGCAATCTCTTTGTTTTACGCAAAAATATTTTTTCTATGATTTGCAGCATTGATTGCAGTCTATGAAGTGTTCAAATAAAAACCATGAATAAATAATGACGTTACCGCCAGAGTGAATTAATTTTAACAAAATTAAAGTTAAATGCATATTTTTTGCATGTTTTTTGGTCTCCCCGACAAAAATACTCACTTTTAATAAAGCTAAATCTAATTATTTGAATAAAAAATATTCCGTATTAACGAGTAAGCGGTTTAATGCATAAATAATATATTTTTAAATTAGCTTCACACAGGAGACCCTGATGGACAATAATTACCATCAGGGGCTATGTCATCTTAGAGGATGTTTTGTGGAGGTCTTTTTAAGGAAGGGAAAGGTAGAAAGTTCTGGGAAGAAAAAAGGTATAAAAGGGGTGGATAAGAATCTGGAGGTCAATGTGTCTAGGAGGGACGGACGTATGAATCTATCCCAACTGTGGTGCAACGCAATGGGTCGAGGAGTCGGGATCGACAGCTCAAAAGGCCTCAAACCAGTCTCCCTCGATCCGGCCCGCCACGCAGCAAGTGAGCAGACGCATCCGGCACTAAGGCCTGGGCAAACCTCACTTCGAGAACACGGGCACCCCTGCTAAGTCACCAAACGTAGCGAATCACTAGGGGTAAAATTGTAACTACAGTGATAATGTGCTATAGAAAACTGTCAAACTAAAAACTTTTTGTTACTCATCAAAAGATCCGAGTTCCCCGAGTTAACACCTCATCTTATTTGGGTCACCTTTCGGCACAATTTTCCAGAAACCACAAAAAACTGAGGTGATAATGTTTATAATGCATTTGTCTAATATAAGAGTTTTTTTATTTTTTTTTTCTTTTGGTTATCAGTAATTTTAGTTGGCAAAAAAGGAAGTTGGGCCATTTATAAAACTTTTCTTATGTTTGCATTCAAAGTTTTCATAATCAAAAATTATTTTTTTATTTCGAATTATAAAATTTTAAAGCGCATTTTATCACCTTTCATAAACAATTTTTAGATTTCGGAGACGTTAAAAATATTTAATTTAAGTTTTATTGCAAAGGGGAAATATTACTTTTATAAGAAATATTCCCGAGTCCTGTGGGGTTAAAGAGCGCACGTTGGTATGAATTTTATTTATTTTTTCTTTTTTTATTTATTGGGTACAGATTGCTGTAACGTAGCATGCAATGTAACACGCAATGAAAGAATTTGCCGTCCACATTGTCGCAATTTATCATGCAATATAACAGAATTATATGAGACGCCTTGCGCGCACGAACCGTGCACACTACGCGCACGAACAGAGCATTTCAACTGGTGCGCGCCGCAATCCACAAAGTGTCGGTTATTTCGCCGAACACAAAGGGGGCGCGCAGTGTGCACGGAGCGTCAGTGTGGACGGCTTATTTGTGTCTATACTGCTGAACGCGCGCGACCAATGGAGGACTTGTTCTCGGCAGACTGAGCTATGTTCACCGCGCGCATGCCGGAAACAGATGCGAGTAGGTACATGCTCGGTTCGTGCGCGCGCTGCGTCCACACTTATGAAATGCTCCTTTCATGTTAGATTGCATGTTACGAACAGCAATCTGTACCCGCCTTTAGAATGGTGTACCCCAGTAAGGTCACATTTTTCTATAAAATAATGTTCGTGCGCGTAGTGTGCATGGTTCGTGCGCGCAAGGCGTCCACACTACGGGAATTCTGTTACATTGCATGATACATTGCGGCAATGTGGACGGCAAATTCTTTCATTGCGTGTTACATTGCGTGTTACGTTACAGCAATCTGTACCCGGCTTAAGGATATATACGTAAATACCTATGTTAAAATATTACAAGAGAAAAATTATAAAGTTATACATATCTAGAAGAAAATACAATATAAACATTAATCCTTGTTAAGTTGCAAAATTGAATCTATACTCTTCCATCCCATGTCCATAATCCATATCTTAAATGCTTCTTTAGAAGTAGGTTATTTTTTATGGTTTTTATTGCAAGAGGGAGTATATTAATTTATTTTATAGAGAAGTATTGCATACTTCTTTGTCCAAAAGTCGCTTTAGTTGTACGTTGGTGGAGTGTTTGTTGTAATGTGCATCTTTTGAATTGGCCCGAGTTTGTCTGTGTAGAGTTATCTTGGTTTTTGAATGTGTACATCAGAATGTCTTCTGTTTATAATTGTTTCATTTTTTTCGATTTATTCGTTCAAATTACACGTACACCACAACGCCAGCAAGAATATATTGAAAATAATTGTTTATTTATTAATTTTAAAAAAGTATTTTGTCAATAATATTATTGTTTTGTTTCCCAGTTATCTATAATGTGGAGACTGTTTCCATGAAGGCAGAATCAGGACCTCGAGACGAAGATGAAGAAGAAGTTCTTTATATGGAAATTGACATAGACATCACGGATGTTAAAAAGGAATGCTTAGAGCGGTCTGAAATAATTACCGAGGCAGCATGTAATACCATTTTTTTCTGCAATACGTTTTCTCCTGATTTTTGCATACCTTATTAATTTCCTATACTTCCCTTGTTAAACTTGATCCGTATTGTTTTCAGACTTGATCACACTGAAGACGCATCCACGAAAAAAACGACACTCTTGTCCCCATTGTAACTACTCTTGCTCACGCAAGCCAACTTTGGAAGTTCATTTGCACAGCCATAATGGACAAAATCCTTTTTCTTGTTCCATCTGCAACTATTCAACTATTAAAAAGGGTCATCTAAAAAGACATTTGCTGACTCACAGTGGAGAAAAACCTTTTTCATGTTCCATCTGTAACTATTCATGTTCTCAAAAGATATATCTAAAAAGTCACTTGCTGACTCACAGTGGAAAAAAACCTTTTTCGTGTAACGATTGCAACTATAAATTCAATCGCAAAGAACATCTTAAAATACATTACCGGACTCACAGTGGAGTAAAACCTTTTCCATGTTCTACCTGTAACTATTCAAGTTCTCAAAAGGTAAATCTAAAAAATCACATGCTGACTCACAGTGGAGAAAAACCTTTTTCATGTTCCATCTGTAACTATTCATGTTCTACAAAGGTAAACCTAAAACGTCACTTGCTGGCTCACAGTGGAGTAAAGCCTTTTTCCTGTTCCATCTGCAACTATTCATCTTCTCAAAAGGGATATCTAAAAAGACACTTGCTGACTCATAGTGGAGTAAAGCCCTTTTCTTGTTCCATGTGCAACTATTTATGTTCTCAAAGGGGAAATCTAAAAAGACACTTGCTGACTCACAGTGGAGAAAAACCTTTTTCATGTTCCATTTGTAAATATTCATGTTCTTCAAAGGTAAATCTAAAACGTCACTTGCTGACTCACAGTGGAGCAAAGCCTTTTTCCTGTTCCATCTGCAACTATTCATCTACTCGAAAGGTATATCTAAAAAGACACTTGCTGACTCACAGTGGAGTAAAGCCTTTTTCTTGTTCCGTCTGCAACGATTCATTTACTCAAAAGGAATATCTAAAAAGACACTTGCTGATACACAGTTGAGAAAAACCCATTTCATGTTACAACTCCAACCCTGATATCTCAAAGAATATCTAAAAAGACACTTGCTGACTCACAGTCGAGTAAAGCCTTTTTGCTGTTCCATCTGCAACTATTCATCTACTCGAAAGAGATGTCTAAAAAGATACTTGAAGATAAAAGACTCGCAGTGGAGTAAAGCATTTTTGCTGTTCCATTTGTAACTATTCATCTGCTCGAAAGGGATATCTAAAAAGACACTTGCTGACTCACAGTGGAGTAAAGCCTTTTTGCTGTTCCATCTGCAACTATTCATCTACTCGAAAGGGATGTCTTAAAAGATACTTGAAGATAAAAGACTCACAGTGGAGTAAAGCCTTTTTGCTGTTCCATCTGTAACTATTCATCTGCTCGAAAGGGAAATATAAAAAGACACTTGCTGACTCACAGTGGAGTAAAACCTTTTTGCTGTTCCATCTGCAACTATTCATCTACTCGAAAGGGATATCTAAAAAGACACTTGCTGACTCACAGTGGAGTAAAGCCTTATTGCTGTTCCATCTGTAACTATTCATCTACTCGAAAGGGATATCTAAAAATACACTTTCTGACTCACAGTGGAGTAAAGCCTTTTTGCTTTTCCATCTGCAACTATTCATCTACTCGAAAGGGATATCTAAAAAGACACTTGCTGACTCACAGTGGAGTAAAGCCTTTTTGCTGTTCCATCTGCAACTTTTCATCTACTCGAAAGGGATATCTAAAAAGACACTTGCTGACACACAGTGGAGAAAAACCCTTTTCATGTTACAACTGCAACTATTCATGATATTGCAAAAAACATCTAAAAAGACATTTGCTGACTCACAGTAATATTTCATTATTCACGTTCTCCAAAGAGACACCTAAAAAATGACTCGCTAACTCGTTGTAGAGAATAATTTTTGTGTTCCAACAGTCCTTTGTCATCTTTGGGGATGCTGCGTGGAGGATCTTTTTAGGGAAAGGAAGGAGAGCAAGTTCTAGAAAAGAAAAAGGTGCTCAGTGTGTCCAGGTGTGACGGACGTTTGAATCCATTATTCCTACTGCGGTGTAGGCAATGGGTCGAGAGAGTCCGGCTGGAGAAGGCAAAAGACCTGCCTCAAGCGGTCACTACCGATTCGACCCCCACAAAGTTGATTGGCAAATGCATCCGCCGCCGACCTAGACAAATCTTACCACTATCTGAGATAGATAGTTTTTTTTCTTTTACTCTACTTTAATTTTTAATATTTACAATTTCTCTATTAGCATCTCCACTTGGTAACAAGTAAACCTTGGCTTACACGTGCTGTAAATACTTTTATTGGGGTGGTAATATCTGGGGGGAGGGAGTGGAGTGGGGGGAGGGTAGGTGGAGGTGGAAGGGGAACGGGACGAATGGGAAAGGACACTCAGGGAGAAATAATTTCTTTATTAAATGGCTTAGCAACGCATGCCGGGACCAGCTAGATGTAAATGAAATATAAAGGCTATGAGTAACGATGTGCCAATAAACTGTATGAAAATGAATATACGATTTTTAGGGATCTGTCTTTTTTACTTAACGTTAATTTAATGTTTAGGGTGATGTAATTTCAAGAGGATTTACATACATTACAAAAATCATTATATTAATCCAAAGACTATATGCATTTTAAAGTGTTCAATCTTAATTTGGTTCTCGTTGGGTACTGCTGTCCGGGGAACCATTTGTTGAATATTACAACACTTCTGCAATAGGTCACCCCAAGTGTTTCGCTACTTTTAGTAACGTAATAGGTGTGCCCGGGGTAAGGTTTGTCCGGGTCTTGAAGGCGTATTCGACTGTTATAACTACGTGGCAGGCCGGATCTGGAGGGACTGGTTGAGGAAGACCTTTAGTTCTCTCGTGTATATTATGTGTATATGAAACATTCAAACCATTTTTCAGTCAATTTAAGTGAGATAACTAGAACATGTGTTAGTATAAAATTGAATTGCCAACAATTTATTGGATATTTTGGAGTTTGGATGATTTCAGCAAATAAACATCTCATCTGTTGGAAAACACGTAAAACTCTATTTTGGCAAGTTGTGGGTTGGACGCTTTCTGCACAACTACGCCCGATTGTGGTTTGGCTATTTGGCTGTTTGTTGTGGCAAACTGAATAAATGAGCGTAAAAGATATTTCCTATTTATTAGAAATTTGTAATTTTCGTGTAAAGTTTCTATTATCATCAACTACGAATCCGGCACGGGTTTAAACCCCTCAATGGGCAAATAACTTTTATTTTTTTAAATTGGTGTTATAATTATGTTAAGGTTGTACAAGGTTGACATTTGTCGATTGCAATATATAGAACGAGTCGAATAAGCGACCCGTTCTCTTACATGATGTAACAAATGTGTACAAAGTGATGCAATATGTTGATGCAGCCGTTTGTTGTAGCAAACTCAATAAATGAGCGCAAAGGATATTTCCTATTAAAAATTGAAAAATTGTAATTTCATGTTTCTAATATCACCGGGTACGAATCCGGAGGTCATGCTGATCAAACATTAAATTGTCACGTAAGAACGGGGGGCTTTTACGACTCGTTCTTGAGATTAACAACTCGGCTGTAGAATTTTTTACCTCTTAGTATTTGTTCTCCTAAGCTGATTAAGTCATTTATTGCCGCAAGGGTGTTCGAGTGTGTTTTTCCTAAAGCCATATTGTTTAATCTTTCGTAAATTAGACGTTCAAAAAATTTGGATAACATTGGTATGATTGCAATGGATCTATAGTTTGAGTAATTCGTTTTGGACTCACATTTGTGTGGTATCACCTTACCAATTTTACAGCTATCCGGAAAAGTTCCCTCTTTTAAACACTCTTTTAAATTTTGTTAAAAAATATGAACCATTTCTGTAGAGTGTGTATCAATTCCTCTACCTCATTCTAACTCTACCGGTTTGTATTTCGTCTGTCTGTAAATTTGTTTCTCGTTTCGTTTTCACTTGAAGATGGTTGGCGTTTCAATAGATTAGTTAAGATTTTTTTTTCCGAACAGCTTTGTTCATTTGTTCTTTCTTATTCGCATTTTTCCGTGTGACTTTTTTCGGACACATTGTGTAATTCGTTTTTTTTTTTTAAATCTTACCTAAAATGTGTGGTTTATTAATTAAGTAGGTATTAGGCAGTAAAACTATCGAATTAAATTAAATCCATAAGAACGTCCATCGATTCACTATTTTAGCTTGATTTTGTTTACTTTTGATCTGAGATAACTTTCCCGAATACTTTATTGTAATTTATAATGAACAAAATTTTTTCCTTTTTCTAGATTTACCTCATTCCCGTAGTCAGAATTTGGGTAAAAAGCAAATTTTTAACTGTGGTTGATAATTTCATAGGTCGGGAATTGATTGGTACGATTTTCGAATTTTTTGTTACGACTTTACTGTCATACATCATCGGCAATCCGTTTCTCTTTGTCCTAGGAGAAATTATTTATTTATTAAAGCTTTTACATATAAAAATTATTATTAGTAAGTTGTTCAGGAGTTTAATGATACGATTGTAGTACATGACATAATAAACTGAACAGGAAAGATATAATCAGGTGCAATGCAAGTAGGTATGTAGTTTTATTGTCATGTGAAATTGTACAAAGGTGTTAAATAAATGGAAGTATAATAAGTTTTAAAAAGTACTTAAGGTACTATGAAAGTAATTACGTAGCAAAGTGCAGTAACTTTGTTGATAGTATCATAAACATGACTAGTTTATTGTAAAGCATGTTCGTAATTAGCAAATATTAATAAGGCCCAATTGGATGTTTTACAGAACATTGCTAAATTAATACGGCAATTAAAGATGTATATTAAAAAAAAAACAGATATAAGAAGGTACATACAAGTTTGTTGTTATATTATCATGTGTTATAGTATTATAGTAACGAGAGTACAAAAAAGTAAAAGGTGATGTGTACATAAGTATTTAAAGTAATATTGTAATCAATATACTATAAAAGAAAGTAAAAAAAAGTGCGTTCCGCAAAAACGAGTCCCGGTACGATCAAGGGTGGTACGGTGTGGTAGATCTCTAACCCCCCACCAGGATGAAGTTTCTCGTTTTCTCCTAAAGGGCGTGCTTTTGAAGATTTTGAGATTCAGATTTGAGTAGATTTGATTTTCACCCTTGAGGTGATTAATTCACAAAATCGGCGCTCTACAAATTATGCAATTATTATTATTATATGAGGGTTGGAATTTTTGCCCTCTAGAAATTTCAAGAATAGTTTTCCGAAATTCCGATAAAACTCTTGAAAGTTCTGGAAGATGTTGCGGAGTATATCGGTGAGTCTAGAACCGTGGTCGTCAAACCGCTCAAATATCTGGCGTTTTCTTTATAAATATATTTTTTTTCACGTACAATTACACTTTCCGTTTTTTTGCGGCCCTCACAAATATCTGCCGTTTTCTTTTTAAATATATTTCTTTTCATGTACTTACATTTATACTTTCCGTTTTTTGCTTCCCACTCAAATATCTGCTGTTTACTTTTAAAGTATGTTTTTTTTTTCATGCACAATTGTACTATCCGTTTTTATGCGGCCCGCACAAATATCTGCTGTTTTCTTTTTAAATATATTTTTTGATGTACAATTATACTATCCTTTTTTTGCGAACCGCACAAATATCTGCTGTTTTCTTTTTAATTTTAAATATTTTTTTTCGTGTACAATTATATCTACTATCCGGTTTTTTGCGGCTCGCACAAATATCTGGCGTTTTCTTTTTAAATATATATTTTCTCATGTACAATTATATTATCCGTTTTTTTCAAATATTTTGTGTGCATACCCACATGATTTTAAAACGTTGATTTTAATTGATTGTGTAATGTCCGTCTGAGCCAGTTGTGGCAGAGCTAATCCAGATGCGGACTTACAGATGTGGAAGACTGAGTATTGTAGTGGGTAGTACACTAAATGAAGAGCGTAATAGTGTTCTGTACTATGTATTTATTAGGGAGCTGCCTTAAGCCAAAAGAGGACGAATCTAGCATGCATCGCCTTTTATAGATTTACGCAAGCATGCTGTCTCGCTTGCACTCATACAATTCACACAGACATTACAGATTGACATTTGATTTTAAATCGCCCAGTTGGTTTTTGAACACATAGTGTACGTCATAGGTTCTCAACGTGGGCGATAACGCCCCCCTGTGGTCGTTTGAGACTTTCAGGGGGGCAGTAGAAGACCCAGAAAAAATTAGAGGGCGTAGAGATGGCACAGTGTAGGTAAAAAAAATGGTCTAAAAAGACCAAAAAAACACGCTTATCATGTACTAATTAAAGCAAAGTAAACTTTAATATTGGTTAATTTTTGTTATTGTAATAATTTTTATCACGTGTGTGCAATTTCACACATTCAATAGTTCGGAAAGTGGATGAAAATAAAATCAATCATAAGTGTGCGGCCCGCGGTGATACCTCACATGGTCCTATGTGGCCCTTGTGATGAATTGCATTGATCAACAGTGAAAATTAGGAAATATCGTAGCTTCCCACTTTAATTTAAAAAGAAAATATCAATTATTTATAAAACGGACACGTCTACGACATCTATCGGATTAGAGTAAAGTGAATTCATATTTACGGTAGGGATCTATAATTAGACAAAGTGAGACGAGTATTGATAAAAGGATCACAGATGGTATCAACAAATAATCAGAAACAGGGACTCCCCAATATACTTTAGGCCGTGATATATTGACAGCCAATTGAATTGCAGCAAAATCGATTAAAAACCAATTCAGCCTATCAACGGGAAGAGGGCCGAGCCCATTTTTAGAACAAAGGAACGACCTTTGGACTTGGCAATTAGAAATGTAATTAATGAGTTTGACGTTCCCACCAAACCGAGAGGTGAATAAACTCCATGGGAAGAAATAATCTGTTCAGGGACAAAAGTACGGTGACCCCAAGAAATGTTATGGTTAACCGGTACATTCCAGGGATCAGAAACCCTAGTTCTCGAACGCATTAAAGCATATCAGGTGCGGAAAAAGGGATACTCGTAAACAACGATGGAAAAGTTTAAGTGAAAAATTGCATAGCAAGTGACGAAAACGTGTTGTAAGGTGTTAGGGAGATTTCCATCTATAATACGATTGTTTGTGACGACCGGAGATGATCGATTCGAGGGAAAACGTGCTAAAGGAAATGGAAATGTTGAAAAAAACAATGGAAAATTATTGTTATCAATTCTAGACGGAGCTAGGATATTACGATGAAAGATTTAGGGAGGAAACGTCAAAAAAAAATGAGAGTTTTAAAGGATAGGCGAGGGTACATTTCAGAGGTCTAGAGCAGTAACAAGTGTTAGAGAAGAAAATAGAGTGCAGTACGGAGGGGAGTGGAAAATGCTGAAAAACATTGCGATAGAAAAACTCAGGAAAAGGAGTCATTTTACGTAATTAAAATGGAGTTTATAGAGTAACATAGTACGCGATTGCAGATAAAAATGAGGCATTACAATGGTTGTCGATTTCAGATGTATTTTGTTGTGATAAACAAGGAATATTCGAACATGAAAATTGTTTAGATAAGGACAATTAGTAGTTAAAAAGGTAATAAAAATTATCATGGGTCTTATGAAATATTTACATTAAAGAATTCTCATAAAAGTTAACGACACTGAAATAAAAAAGGATTTATTGCCAGGTGGGTACAGAAATTAATGTATACAGCTGTCAAAGCATATGGTTTATGGGATTTTTAGTAAGAATGGGACAAAATTTGGGGGACGATCTCTATGAAGCAATAAAAATGACAGGAATTTAAGGGCCGAAGTGGGGGTATCTCCTATAAAGATGTTAAAAATGATATATTTATTAATAACAAATAGAAAATGAAATTTTCCAAGAGGCAGCAAACATCAAAAAACGATATGGTTATATCAGGGAAGTACAGGGAGCGAGGGGAGAGAAGATACGACAGAGAAAAACAAAGGAAATCTTAGATTAACAGTGAATAAAATAAATACGGCTTGAAATATAAAAATCTATAGAGATATGAACAATAACGTAAGAATAAATAAGGAAATTCATGGAAAGAGTGTCGTGAATAAAAGAAAATTCGAGGAAAAATGGAAAATTCAAATATACGACGTAAATAGAGAAAATTCGGTTTTAAATGGAAAGGTTCATATAGAATACAGAAAAACTCGAGGAAAAATAATAAAATAAAAATGAACAATTTGCGAGAAAGACTTCGACATGAAGATATCTCTGATAGGCGAATTTGGGGACAGATTTGGAACATATGGTAGATGCCGTACGCACGGACATGTTACGAAATAGATGAAAATAGAAATTTAAAATTATTAAATTCAAGCTAATTTTGTATGAACACCAGGACAAAGGAAGTTGGGCCATTAAACATGGATCTTACTAAATCCGGATCTTGTAAGTATGGAAGTACGAGACAGAATTTAAAATATCAAACGCGGAAGGTACTAAGGGACCGCAGTCGACAATAATGGGGAGGTTTCAAGAAATTACGAGTTGATAGTAATTAGATTGGTTTATTACAGGAGATTCAGATACGATCTTTTGGACCTGAGAGGGGTATAAAAGTCTAGACAAATGCCAGTTGAGGACAGTCTACGGTCGTGGTCGAAAAGGTAGTAAGTTCGCGGAACGTGACGAAACGGTGGGTAAATTTAAAGTTGAAAAATTCTAAGTGATAATTATTTTGATACTTAGAAAAATTTCACATTCTAGTCAGTGATCTACAAAAAAAAAAAATATTTTGCAGTTAGAATCAGTGAAATAAGAATAAAGCCAACGCATTAATTACTTGTGAAAAATAAAAGTGCTCGTGATAAATACAATTTGTTTTAGTGGAAAATTCGGATTTTATAATCACTTAATATCGTATTTTTAAACTTAGAAATTTCGCGTTTAATATTAGTGCAATAAATAACTGAAGTGATGTGATAATTTAGCGTGAAGAAGTTATAATTAAATACGTGTGTTCAATCTAAGTGAAAGTGTTCTAACAAATAATAAATATTTAAACTAATTATCTTAAATAATAATAATAAAACAAAATAATAGTTTATTAATACATAAAAGTTCGGAGGGATAAAAATTTAATTTAACAACAATTTACCATCTCTAAATTAATCGTGAAGTAACTATCATTTAAAGTGTTATCTAACCAACGAGTTTTGAGATAAAATACAGTTTAGAGCGATAGAGTTCATACATCATTTTAATTAATTAGATTAAATGGAAAAAAAAAAAATTGAAGTCAAAAAGATTTAATTAAATTTAGGAAAATAAAAATTAATTTAGGAAAATTGCAGCAAGGTTACCGTGTATTTCCCGGTCGGAAAAACCTTGGTAGGGGTAAGTCTTTTCCGTTATAAAATTTTACAGATTCCAGGGAGAAAGCGGAATGCAGCAAACATTGGTATTTGGATTAATTATTTGACCAAGATATTACTCGCTTAATATGTGATATGTAACTATATTAAAATATTATAAGTATAATAAGTATATTTTATATATTTATATATGTATGTATATCAACATATATATATGTAATTTATTGTTCCCAAGAAAATTTTAATCAAAAAGGAAAACACTTATATAAAAAGAGGAAAAAAGGGTATCGATTCCTACCTCTGGATTCATCAATAACTATTAAAAGTAGTTATGTGTGATAAATTTACAAATCAATATTTTATATTTAATCTTATGTATGTATTAATATAATTTCAGAAAATCCAGAGCATTTGAAATAAATAATGATATTAGAAATTAGTTCAATCATAATATAATTATACATATTAATATTATAAATTATTTATTGAGACAAAGTATATATAAATGAATAAATATGTATACGTAATCGGGTATCAGACTAGACAATTGCGCTAAGTACATCATTATCAAACAAAGAAAATTTCAGAGTCATCTCACACGTCTCCGGAATGTCTAAATTAAACACACCTCATACGCTTGAATCTAGGTCACGAGGCCGTCGAGAATGTTTATAAAGCTCAAATTGTTTACAAAATAAGTCGGTCACTGGGACACTAGTTCGAATACAGTAAAAAGAAAAAAAAAATGACCTTGACTAGTGGATATCGTACTTAGGTATTAACTTCTAGGAACGGGATAAAATTATTATATTGCGCAATTATTAGAAAAAAAAAAGGAATTAAACACTATCTTTAATTTGAACGTAAAGAAGTATCTACAGACCTAAACAATTGAAAATTAACAGATTTATTATAGCAGTTCAAAAGGGTGTATTGAAGATTTACATGAAACAGTTGATAAATCACGGGATAGTTCAAAAAGGTGTGTTGAAGATTTACATGAAACAGTTGATAAATCACGGGATAGTTCAAAAAGGTGTGTTGAAGATTTACATGAAACATTTGATAAATCACGGGATAGTTCAAAAAGGTGTATTGAAGGCTTAGATGAAACAGTTGAAAAATCACGGGATAGCTTAATAAGGGGTAATGAAGGCTTAGATGAAACAGTTAAAAAATCACGGGATAGCTTAATAAGGGGTAATGAGGATTTACATGATTCAATTGAGAATCACGGGATAGCAAGAATTTATCAAAAGTTGAACATTGGAGGGGAGGGAAAGAAAAAAAAGAAAATACAGTTCAACCAACAGAAGGCAGTGGTCGCTTCTATAACAAGGACCATTAATCAAACCATAGAGATGGCGGATCTCTCAAACAAAACCGTCAACAAAACCAAACAAAAGCTTGGAGTTATGGCGAATCTCCAGAACACATCGCCAGATAAGATCTTAATGTACTAATATGTATTTATATCACCCACTCTTCGTACGTATATATTTGGTATCAATCTGAGGATTGTGCAGAATCCGATGGGCGAGATCCGAGCTCGGGATGCGTTGCAAGTAGTTTCGTATTGCGAGTTATAAACCTTCCCAAAACGTATGTTTACATATATATCTTTTTATGTACTGTTCATTGAATGAAACGAACTCACTTACAATTAGTGCTTTAGGCCTGTCGGGTCACTCTCGTCTCATTTCTTGAACGTGGAGGGAGGATTCACGACCCGTAACTCCACACAAACCCGTGAGTATATGATTGCATATAGGACGAAACCGGTTCGCCCTAAGTAAATAGTAAACTTTGGAGGAGTAGGAATTTGGGGGTATCTGGGCTCGGGGGAAGTCCTGAAGGCAGCGCATGATGGCGAAGGAAGGTTCATTTGGGACGCGATAACTTAGGTATCAATCAATTGAGCCGTGCCAAAAGACTGTGCGAATTTTGGGTTGACTCCTGATCACCTAGCTTACTTGATGGAGGCAGGAGCCAAATTTTGCCAGAAAAAGGGTTATTCTGAGTTCGTCAAATATGCAATTAACTTATTACATTAACCTACTAAATCCATCTTTATATGTACCTTATAGCAGCTGAATCAAAACGGAGGGGCGCCCAGCAGATACGAGATACAATCATAATCAAATTTACTAACATTTAACCATTTGAGTTATATTTAATTATCTGTTCAATTAGTCATGTGTAGTTTCGGTTAGTATTGCTTATTCATGAATTCATTAGGATGTAGGGAATCATAATAAACGTCAAAGGGAAGTTAGTTCATTTAGAGAAATTACTTAAGGTTAAATTTGCAAGAGAAAGACCAATACAGTTTGAAATTCAACACTCTGTTTAGAATCAAGAGGGTTACCACAAAATTTAAAGTAATTAAAGTCCTATATCATAAATCAAAAAATTACACAACGTTTGATGGAGCTTAATTACAACCTAAATACGAAAATATTTACGTTCAAAGTCGTAAATAACGTATTTATTAGTTAAGTACATATATCGCTAAAGGTATGTAGTACAAGGGAGCTTTAAGTAGCTTTCTGTAGTTATCAGAGGAAATAAGGGTCCAAATTTATAAAGGCTTGTGTGACGTAGGGGAGGAATTTTCCATCCCTACCACACATATGCAAAGCCTTAAGAATTTAAATATCGATCAGAGCCAGTAGAAAAGACAAATAAATACAAGTAAAAAAGACATACATCACAACTGTCTTGCCGATGACCAGGAGAGTTCAATAAATAAGATATAAAAAACGAAATATTACACCCTTGACCAGAAAAGTGTGGCGACCACTGGTCTAGAAGGTTCCAGAACATCCTGTAAGGTTCGCTACTGCTCATGGAATGAGAAAGTTGTAGAAGCTTTCAGAAATGAGTTGCGAAGTGTATCGATGAGTCTAGAAGGTTATGGAAAGTTTCTAGAAGGTTCGATAATATTAATCTTAATCAATATATATTATAAAGAAGTGTACAATGTGCGTGCCGCTAAAACGAAATTTAGAAACGCGTCCCAGTACCATCAAGGGGGTTATAATATGGTGATGTAGCCACCTGTCTCTCATCCATGAAGAAGGTTTCCGTGTTTGCCTGAAGAGCGTGCCTTTGAAGATATAATGGATGGAAGTGTGGCCCTCCAGAAATTTCTAGAATAGTTTAGAACATTCCAGAGTATTGGATAGAATTCCACAAAATTCCAGAACATTCTGATCCCAGATCAATGTGGAATATTCCAGAGCACTTGAATTATTCTTGAACATTCAAAGCCTTTTTTGTATGGGTGGGGCCACCCTTTGGGTCCGGAACTTTCTGGAATGTCGTGGAATGTTCGAGGGTAGAGAATCGGGATAATCAATGTGGAACATTCTAGAACACTCGCGAATGTTATCCTGAGCGAAGCCGGGCACCCCTGCTAGTTATTACTATAAAAGTAAACATGAACAGTTTGTTGTAAAGCATGTAATTAGCGTTGGTGTTTAACAGTACTGATATATAACGATTACAGAACTAGTATATTTCCTATAACGATAAAAGTTTCATATAAAAAAAAATATTTGATCTCTTGCAAATATTCTATTGTAGTTTGGACACTGATTGGTTGCAGTAAATTTCGATTGAACTATACTTATTACCAAGTATGTGTAGCTTTTGATCAGGCGAATATCAATTATTCGCATCCTTTCGACTATTATACAGAGCAGTCAGTCGTGAGTGACGGATAGGTACACGCAGTGATAAGGCTCGTTGAATCCATGGCGTCCAATTGCATCCATGGCGTCAATCCAATTTGCCATTATATATTCTATTGAAAAGACACACCAAATCCGGATAAGTTCCTAAGTTGAATTCCTAATTTATACTGTACTCTCTCAATTTTTTTTTTGGTGAATCTTAAAAGAAGGAGCCCAGAGTTTTGAATTACGCTCTAGATTAACTAACCCTGTGAAAAGTAGTTTAGGAATTCATGTCTAAATTTATACCAAAGTCCTTAGTTTGCTCAACTCTTTTTAGGTAAGTTTGTTGATGCTATATTTATGCTTATTGGAATCTTTGATTCGAATGAAAGTTATCGTTTCAATATTGTGGAACAGTTCGTTACGAGTGCACTACTATTGTAGTCTCACATATGATATATGTAAAAGTCAATGAGATTAGCAAGAGTTTTATCAATTTTAAAATCATTAGCCGATAAGAAAGAGTATCAGAATTCCATCAAAAATAATGAATTTATAATATTAATTAATTGGCATAATGTTTTCATAATTGGCCAGTGAGAATAAGGCAACCCCCAATTGAAGAGAAGTTTGGGAGGAATGTGCGAATTCAGATCTGGTCACGATGTTAACCATTTCAAGCAAGACTTCGTTTATGTATGATTTTCTTCCACCACGGCGATAATAAAAGTATCATCTATCAACAACAACTATAAATATACACGTGAGTTCAATTCCTTGGCTAGCTAAGTCGTCCAACACAATACGGGCAACATTTTCCGCTAACTGTGAATACGCTTACATATTTGAAATCTGGAATTTGTATATCTTTCTTATTACGAAAATAAAATATTTGTAATTATTTACCAACGTGTTTTGAAAGCACAATATATATATTTTAACCTTTTATTAGGTAGGTACTTATCTATATATAAAAATAAAAATTATTGATTGGGGATATACGAGTAAATTAGATGTCTATGCGTTGCTGAACCATTCAACCGATTGTGATGAAATTTTCGTGATTTGATGTGCGCTTGCCCGAGATGGTTTCTATATAAATACAATAGTGAGTTCACTGAGTTCTGCCATCATGAAATTATCCGATTGTGATGAAACTTTGGGGCTTTGATGTGTGCGTGCCGGCGATGGTTTCTATATATAAAAGTGAACTCTGGCGTCATGAAAGCGAATGTTTTGCTAAAGTGTTCACCCAATTGCGAGGAAACTTTGGTGAGTTGTTGTGACCACGCCCGTGAAGGTTTCCAAACATACTTGTGAGCTCTGGCATTATACAATTTGTATAAAAAATTGCAGTAGGTGGCACGCAAGCTGCTTGAAAACTGAATGTACCGGGACTGAATGTATTAAATGTGGGAGGCGGGAGAGTTACTCGGGAGGCGGAGAAGGCGGGTGGGAACGCGTGAGGGTTATAGGTTGCGGGAGAGGAAGGGGAGGCGGGTGGGAACCGGAATGAATTGGAAAGGACACGCAAGGAGAAACGATTTCTTTATTAAGTGGCATTTCTTTATTGTTCGGCCGCTAGTTCCATAAAACTTAATTGTTAAAATAAAGTTTTTGTAAACTGGATCGACACGGGATAACCCTTATGAGACAGGCACGGTTAAAATATGTACTTATTATAGATGTATTTAATGGTAATTAAAATTGCTCAATTATAAACAGGTTAGATTATATTAATTGAGATTATTAAATTTTAGGCTAGGTTATGTTAGGTTAGTTAAGTTAGGTTAACACAGTTGTTAGCCATGATATGTAGAGTTTGAATTATTTTTAAGATAAATCGAGTGGGAAAACGCGTCATTCGATCAATCAGGCCATTAATCTTAGTTGGGAGGTTGCTTTGTCTAGAAACCAAGTTACCAGTCCGATATACAATAAATCTTTGGTGTACCTAACTCTTGGAAACTTTTCGTATCGCGCCAGCAACAGGGCCGAGATTAAAATCACTGAACTGAAAATCCCTAGTAGTGTGATCTAGGTATATTTGACAGACAGGTTTGAACGAAAAATTAATTTACCAATTTACAAAAGATTTTTTTAATTCTCAGACTCCTGGGTCCTAGACCGGCCAATGTTATTATTTCTTAGAAAAAATAAGCATGTCAAATGACATAACCAAGGATTTTTCGAGATTTCAACCAGTTTCACAGTGGGGTGGTATCTTCATAATGGCTAGGCCGGATGAATTTGGTAATTGGATATTTAGCGCCAAGTATTTCTACATCTTCAAAATGGTTTGTGAACAATTTGTGGAACAAAATGTAAAAATTGTATATTTTTTTTATAAATTGGAGGAAATCAGGCCACAAAAAAAAAGAATAATTTACTGCACAAATATACTGGGATGAAGTTTTGTAACACCAGAAACTTTAAGTAAACAAAAAGATACCAGAAACTTTAAAGTCAGAACTAATTGAAAGGTCCAAGATGTATTGTAGGAGCCACATCAAACCTAAAAAAATTAGTACGCTCTACGTAATGTTATAATTAATTAGCAGTTTGTAAACTTTAATGTACGAATTACAAAAATAAAATATAACAATAAGATGAAATCAATCTGGTGTTCTGATGAAGGTGGTGTGTAAATATAAAATAAAATATATACAAAATAAAAGATGATAATAAATAAACAATAATAATTTTCACGATAAAAGTGTTGATTCATTGATTAATTCTCTCGTCGAAAACGGTTGTCTTCGAAGATAAAATAAGACGTAAGTCGATATTATTTTTTTTTGCCTAAAAATTGTTCATCTACCTACTTAATCCCATTTTTGTTTCTGAATTATTGTCGGTTTTTTTATTATTTATTTTTACTGGGTTTTTACAGATATTCTCACTCACATGAGATCAAACCAGTTAAAACAAATACTCAGATAATACACAAATAAAAACTAACAATTACATAAATCTAATCAGATAAATATAATTATACATTTTATAATTATACATTTGTAAAACTCGAAATTGTTTTTTAAGATGAAGCCATAGTAAATAATGCAAAATCACACAAAATCATATGTTTTTGTTTTGAAAATTTGATCGCTTAGAAGTATTACAGATGCTTTAATTAAATGCTGTGTGTAGAACATACCTTGGCCCTTAAAAAAATCGGTCGGTAAGTCTTTTAATAAGCCTATAAAAAAATTTTTAAAAAAGTCTGCAAAAAACACTTTTAAGTCCAAACTCTCCTATTTATAAACCCCTTTTCGGACATAGTTTTATTGTTTTAATGTAGCAAATTCAGTTTCTTTTATAATAATCGGAAAAAATTGATTTTTACGCCCGAAGTTCACAAAATAAAATAAAATATGCATTTTCGTGTTGTTATTTTACAAAACGGCTGGCGGTAGACGAATTTGGATTTTCAAAGTGAACTCTATGCTGTCCACCGAAGGGCTACATAACTAGTCACGCCCGTTTTTTTATTAGTTCTCCCCCGAACGGAGCGGGAAATGACGCTAGGCTCCACGTCGCTTTGTTCCGTGAAATCAATTTTAAAATTATGTTTTATTAAAATAAACAATGCGTAAAAAAATTGTTAATGTTTTTTACAAGCCTCCACGAAATCAACCTGTAAAAAAAATTCTCAAGTACCTTTTCCAACCTTTCCATAAGCTTTTTCTCAAGTATTTTTAAACTCCTCCCATAAAAGGGCGTGAATTCCGATTTCGATTTTTTCCTGGACTATTGGATCGCCTTAATAGTAATTAAACAACAAAAACAATAAAAATACATAAAAGTTCACTTAAACTAAGAGAGGCAAGAGACACAAGAGACAGGAAACTAACTGGAGACACAAATGGTAAAATAATTAGCACAACATATTTTTTAAACAAACGCAGAACATTTTTTCTGAATCCATATAGATTATCGACGAAAATATCTACTATCTTATTATATAATCGACACATTTGGGTCAGAGGGCTAAAATAGGCGATATTATTTTTAAATGTATTTATTTCAAACATGTTATGGCGTCTAACAATGGGATTTGGGATCAATTATTTCAATATTGCTAGGACACAATGTAGTATCAGGAATGGTAAAAGTTTGACAAACAGACTATTGAAATGGTGAAGACTATCACAGACTATTCAGTGGACAAATTTTGTCGCAAGTAATAAGAATGTTTTCACTTTGTAATTATTAAATTAACTTATTTTGAATATAAATTACAAGTTTGATAAAATTTTCCAAATAGGATAATTTAAAGACTAACACCCCTAAGCAGTCAGCACAACAAAGACGTACAAATTCATCCCTCCCGTTTACATCAAAATAATCAGCGCTTTCCCCATTAGAAATTCTTCGTTTTGAAAATGCAGAGATTCCTGAAATCAACGATAGAAAGGCTGCTAACAGAACTACGGCCGATTGATTCAGAGTGCATGTTTTGTTGCAGGACAATGAATATAAACAAGCAATACTGCCAAATGAACAAAAAAAACATTTGTTTTTATTTCCATTCAAATGCCGAATGTTTGGCAGAGCATCGTTTTTTCACAATTTCTTTTATTTCACGTCGTTTCATGTTAATCGTAAAAGTCTTACTTAGAATAAGTGCTAGATGACATGTTTATGACGGCATCTCCTCAAAACGTTGGTACCTTTTCGGGCGGAGTGGCTTCTTTTTATATTTTATGACAGGGATGAAATGGCTTTCAAACGATCAAAAGGCCTCAGAGACCTTCTCAGGGATCAATTCAAATAAAATAAATTTTGGAAAAGAAAGTCAATAACGGTGAACCATTAATATTTTCTGGCGAGAAATCAAACCAGGCGTTATTGAAGTAAAACTTCTTTACGCACGCTTGAATTGGGGAGTAAGCTGGTGAAAGCGTGACGCGAGCGTTACGAAAAGCGAGACGAATGGTAGTTGAGTGGGAGATATAAGTTAGTGAAGATAGAAAGAGAGGGAGTTACGTTTCGTATATTACTGTAGGGGTAAGAGAGAGAGGTGCGAGCACACATTTTCTTTCTCTCTTTCTCTCATAGCCAGTTATGTTTCGTAAATCTAAGACACAGTGCGGCCTATTGTCTGTATCAAACTGTTGGAGCAAGAAAAAGCAGATTTTCTTTCTCTTTTCTTTTATAAGTTAGTGAAGTTTAACTTCAGTCGTGTGGTCTTAAGCACACTCGTTTTTTTGTAGTCTAATTAGGTACCAAAATTAGGAAAAATTTTTTTTTTAGATATGGGTCGTATTTATTCGATTAGATTTTTGAAGTAAGACTTCTTTACGCACGTTTGACTTGGGGAGTAAGCTGGTGAATTTGTGACGAGAGCGTTGTGAAAAGTGTGATCGGGCAAGGCGAAAGGAAGTTGAGAGGGAGATGTAAGTTAGTGAAGTTTTACTTCAGTCTAAAGCACCCTCGTTTTTTTGGATATTATCATTAATTTGTTGATCGGGCGCTGATTTTTCTCAAAATTTCTGTAAGGTACATTTGAAAACAAGGACACTAAGAAGAAAGACGCCAACGTAATGTGGTGAAGAAAAAAATATTTCTAATGGATTCTATAGACGCCAAGCGCATATTAGAATCCATTCTGGCAGAGCTAGGAATCAACAATAGGCCATAAACTTTATGCCTACTGCGTATTGCAAACTCAGTTGGACAGGGTTCTAACTTCACTTTACCTTGTTCTGAGATATGAGTGTCAAGGTTTGCAAAGACGGTTTCTCATAATCTATTAACCAGTTTCTGATTTTGAGGTTGAATGTTGTGTAAAGTTTTTGAGTTGAACTTATTTTAAAAGAAAATATTTATTTATAAAACCATATACAACCAGTCAGGGCATAATAATTCATTGCCAAAGGGACTAATATTATTTCCACATTGCAATGCCAAATCAGTGCCACGTCATATTAAATATGTTCCATTAAAGTATGATAAAATAAAATACTTTACAAAAGGCTGAACTCCAAAATTAAAAATTGTAAAAGGATTACCAAAATTCGTCTCATTTTTTACGTATTGTACCAAGATCTTACCACCCGTAGAATATAATATAAAATTTCTCAAAAAAAAATTTGAAGTTCTAATCACGCTAATCGGATTTCTAAACACAAAATAATATTACATTTCTATAGATACATACCAATTTACAATACGGTATAATAAAAATAAAGTTTTATCTTGCAAGATTATTATCGAACTTAATTTGAGCGCGATCGCTTCCCGCCCGTAACTACGCAAACAAATGGTTTAGTGGGGATCCAAAGAATTGTCCCCACGGTATTTGAATTCACATACGAGTGCTCATACGCGCGGCTGCATACAAACGCGAAACAACGCATGGCGCCTATGGGGACAGCTGGGATTGTCCCCAAGTGCGCAGTTGATTCTGCGCACTGAGAAATATGCCCGCAGTTGCGCAGTACATCGTTCGCTGTACGCGCGTCGATTCTTATTAAAATCTTCCGGAATATTTTTTTATATTTTATTTCTGCAAATGTTAATTACTTTTATGTTTAAAGAATTCGTTCATTTTGGTGAAGACAAAGCATCGACTGTTATTTCCTTTTGGTAGGTTTCTAGTGTAACTGGTGGCATTGTCCCCCTGTGAAGAACGGCCATTGAGAGAGATTGTAAGTGATGTTAGAATCTTGGAAAATAAATATAGCTAATTATTATAAAATTATTTTCGTTGTAGAAATGAGCAAAAGACATGGTGCTGCATTCAAATATCATTTTTGAAAAAAAAAAGTGTCAGTTAGAACCTTATCCAAATGAGGTGACGGTATCTTATCCCGTCTGCTTGGTTCAATATATTCGCACCTCACTTTCCGGAAGCCTCAGTTTCGCGCGAAAAATCAGAAACTGTCACTTTGGATAGAGATTGTAAAATATCAGTGCAAGATAGCTTTCATATTTCAAAGACAATAAGAAGCATTTCGTTCTCTTTCTGGTTAAAAAAAAATACATATGTTTGCATGGGAGGAAGAGAGATATATAGCTTTTAAAATGTATGGTCGCTCGGGACGTTTTTTGGTATTATGAAAGTATAACGCGATTACGTGTTTTGGGATGTGTTTATTCCTAAACAAGCAGACGGGTTAAAAGACTTCGGACAAATTCCTCGCTAAACCGAGAACTCAAACCTGGAAAAACCATCAAAATAAAATGATAAGTGGAAGGCAGGAATATGCAGATACCATCACCGATGCGTCGAAGTAACCAAATATCATAGGTGGCATAGGAAATTCATTGTTCGCAGCTATCCACCCAGCGTAAGTTTGCAAAGAGTGAGTCAATCAATAGAAAGAGAATACTGAGACTTGGGTTTGAGAAGAAAGGAGGATTCTAAAGTAATGTCTTATGTATATTTCTTTGAAAGTTCTTAGCTACTGGCAATATATATTTTATGTTTAAAAATGTCTCATTCGCTGTCAGTTTTTAAAACTCTTTCTTAACCTCAACTACGTAGCTGTCGCGTATTATGTGACCCATGAAGTTTTTAGAACTAGAAGAACTAAAACACATGTATTGTATCAAAATGTGCCGGATAATTTAACTGTTAAAAGTTAAACGATCATAAATTATAGTTAGATGTTGAAAGTAGTAAAAAAATATACAAAACAACCCAATTATATATTACCGACATAGAATCAAAATTCAATAATTTTAAAAAAATCTGAGTGTGACGTTCACACGCGTTAGAAGTCATACCTTCAGAAAACTAGAGTGGGGTCAACAAGAGTGGGAAGGCTACAAAGCACCGCACAATGAGGAGATCGAAAGGCTACGACGCATGGCAGAAAGAGGAGACCGATATTCTACGAAGCACCACACAACATGGGTATATAGAAGAAAGCTCTCTTTATCAGTTTTGGCTGTATGGCGACGATTATTAATGAAAAATCTCCTAATTTTATGAAAACCATTGTCATCAGTATGACAGTATCTAACCATCAGGAAATTTGGATGGGGATCAAGATACTCAGCATTGAGGAAATGACTAAAAAAGAAGTAGGTGATATTTGAATGGAAATTCTAAAGTTCAAAGGAAAGGGAATCTAAAAATGATATGGTTGACTGAAAAGGAAAGAACAGACATTCGAAATAAACTAAAGAACTAACAGGAGTACATTCTCTTCTCATATAATTACTCATTAAATTACATAATATTCAAATATAATAAAATATTCAGGGTACTGTTTGATAGCATCATCCTACTAATATTATAAAGACGAAAGTTTGAATGGATGTATTTTTGTTACTCTTTCACGCAAAAACTACTAAATGGATTTTAGAAATTCTTTCACTAATAGAAAGCTACATTATTTGCGAGATCTATAGACTATAGGCTATATATATTGGTAAGCTTTGGCGTTATAAATAATCTCTGGCGTTATACGTATTCTGTTCCTAAAAAATAGATTTATTGCAAACGTCAGAAAAAAAGCAAACCAATTGTCGCCTTGGAAGCGATTTTTTTTTTTTAAATTAGGCAATTCACCCTAAAAAGAGTGCTCTATTGGCGTCGTACTTAATAACTTTCTCTTAAATAAATCACCGAAATGTGTGTATGCGCATAAACCCGAACGACTGAAACAAATTGGATAATTCTTTTTTGTTCGTTATTTTGTATACAACTACCTTTGAGTTCTGGCATTATGAAATTTGTATAAAAAATTATAATAGTTGCACGCAAGCAGTTTGAAAACTGAACGTATGGGGAATGAATGTGTGGAATGCGAGAGGTGAGAGGGGGGAGTGGGGAAGGGGTGTTGGGAGGGTGTTGGTGGAAGAGGAAAGGGGAGAGGGAAGAGGGTGAGGGGAGGGGGTTAGGAGAGGGAGAGGGGGGGAGGGAGAGGAGGAGGGAAGGAAGGGGAAAGGGGAAGGATGTAGAAGGGTGTGGGGAGGGGTAGAGGGTGGGGGAAGGGGGTTGATGGGGGGAGTGGTATGGGAAGAGGGAATGTGGAGGGGCAGGGGGTGAGGGGAGGAGTGGGTAGAGGGATAGGGGGAGGGGGTTGATGGGGGGAGTGGAGTGGGGGAAGGTTTGGGTATAGGGGGAGGGAGAGGGGGGTTGATGGGGGGAGTGGAGTGGGGAGAGGGAAGGTGGAGGAAGCGCAGTCGAAAACGGAGAAAGAGGAGGAGTGCCTAATACCATGCGAGCGAAGCCGCGAGAAAAAGCTAGTTGATCATATAATCATGTACCTACTATTTTTACATTTTCTTATCTCCATGTGTAATCTTTTATTACGTATGCAACCTTTTTATGTAACTTTATTAGATAATAAAAACTACATTATATAAATACTTAATAAAACAACAATTCGTATGTGCAGGTATGTGTGCATATCTTTGTTGATACATATCTTTTTAATAAATATATAATAAGTTGATAGGTTAAATTCCTTTTTATTAATTTCTAAATAAAACACTTGTGTTGCAAAGTTTTTTTTAACTAAGAAACGACATTTATGTTTATTAATCTCACTTTGAATGGTTTTTTCTAACAATCAAATAATAGAATAACAAAACAAATGACAATCGATGATTGCATTCTAATTGACATTATAGGATTCAAATTTAAAGGGAATATATTTCCTTTACATCTCCCCCCCCCCCCCCCGCGGGAAAGAAAATTATTGCAAAAATTTTCATTCATCTTCGATATCCTCTTCATGGTTCATCAATGCAGGTGCTGGAATTAATTTCGAGATGTGGAAAAAATTTGATTCTAATTTTTTTCGACCAGTATTTATCTTGTAAATTGAGTTTGATAATTTTTCTATTATTTTGTAGGGTCCGATTCTCAATTCGTCGAGCTTCTTCCTGTTAAGTTTGTTTCCATTCTCCACAAAAACAGTATCACCAACTTTGAAGTTAATATGTCTCCTGGTTTTATCGTAAATCATCTTGTTGTAATTATGTGACTTTATAGTATTTTCCAGAGCTTTTTTTCTGTCTTGAATCAAATCGATGTCAGTCTTCTTAAGTTTTAACTCATTTGGCAAAATCGTAACATCTGTGCCGTTAAGTAGGTACTGAGGCGCATAACCAGTGACAGTGTGCTCCGTTTCATTATAGTTTTTTACACAATTACGGGCTATAGTTGTCCAAGCCACTTTTAAGTCATTTTCGTTGATTTTGCATCTAATTTTATTGACTAGCGTTTGATTTAATCTTTCATTTAATCCATTTGAGAAAGGCGAGTTTACTGCAGTAAAAATGATTGGAATATTTTTTTCATCCAAAAATTTTTTGAATTCTCTAGAATTAAGACCCGGATATTGGTCTGATAGTATCATGCCAATGTCATTAGTTTCTGTGGAGTTTAAGAGTTTGATGAAATCGTTGGTATTTTGAGTTTTTGACGTCAAAATATATGCAAACCTCGTGAAATGATCTGATAGCAGGTGCAAGTATCTCTTTGTTGACCGTGAACCCCCAAAACCACCTATCGTATCAATAGAACATATTTCAAAAGGTTTTGTTGCGGGACCCAAGTAGGACATCAATCCATATTTATTTTGACCTCTTGATTTGTTCTTTAAACATACTGCACAACTTTCGCAAGTTCTCTTTATATTGTTTGTCATGTTTTCTGATGTGTACCATGAGCTTATCATTTTTTGCATTTGATTAATTCCTATGTGACCTAGGTCTGTGTGAACATTTTTGATAAAATCTATGCTGAATTTTTCTGATAGAATTATTTTTTCTTTTTTTTTTACTTTCTTATAATAAACATTATTCTTCGATATCAATTTATCTTTTCTGCACTGTATCTTCTCATTTTTTGACCTGATCTTTTAAGATATCTTCTAATTTTATTAAGTTGACAACTTTTAATTGCTCATCTTGGTTCTCATCTGGTTCTAAGACTGGGTTTCTGCTTAGACAATCAGCTTCAATATTGTACTTTCCTGGAGAATATTTAATTTGAAAATCATATTGGGATAAGTAATATGTTAAGTCACCAAGCTCTTCATCGGTTCTAGATTTGATATTCATATTTTCCAGCGGTTTGTGATCTGAATAAACTGTAAATGGTTTTCCTATCAACCAGTATTGCCAGTATCTCACTGCCTCTTTTATAGCTAAGCATTCTAAGTAAATTGCTTTTTTCTTTTTCTGTGCGCTGTTTAATTTTTTCGAAAAGTAAGCAACAGGTTTTTCTTTTCCATCAGATTGTGTCTGTTTTAAAATAGCTCCAACACCCTCTAGAGAAGCATCTGTATATATATTAATTGGTAAATCTTGATCAAAAATTTCCAAGATCGGTTGTGAGCATATTAGGTTTTTCATCGTTTCAAAAGCATTTTGGCATTTATCAGTCCAAATAAACTTTTGATTTTTCCTTAATAAATTATGCAAAGGATCTAGTATTATTGCACTCTTCGGAATGTACTCATGATAAAAGTTGATTTTTCCTAGAAATTGTCGCACATTCTTTTGTGTTTTTGGAATAGGAAAATTCTTTATTGAAATCAAATTATCCTTTACTGGCTTGACTGAATTATTCTGAATTATATGACCCAGATATTTTACCATATCTGATGCAAATGTGCATTTTGTAAATTTTAATCTAAAACCTTCTGTTTTGATTGCATTCAGCAGCTTTGTCAGATGATCAATGTGTTCAGCAAAAGTTTTTGAAAAAACAAGAATGTCATCTATGTAATTGACAGCAAATTCGTTTAGTTTATATTTTCTCAATATATTGCTTAATATCCTCTGAAAAATTGCCGGAGAAGTCTTCAATCCAAAAGGCAGGCAGGTCCATTGATAATGTCCCTCCTGTGTTACAAATCCTGTTTTTTTTTTGTCTTCAATCCGCAATGGAATAGACCAAAAGGCTGAGTTTATATCCAGCGTTGAAAAAAATTTGCAATTTCTGGTCTTTGTCATTAGGTCTTCAATCAATGGAAATGGTTGAGCTTGAGGTATTACTATTTTATTTAAGTCTCTGAAGTCTATGCATAATCTGGATCTTTTGTTTTCTTCTTTTTTAAATGCTAGAGTGACCGGTGCAGCAAATGGACTGTACGACTCTTCTATCAGTTTATTGTCTAATAATTTTGCTATTTGCTCTTCTATTTCCTTTTTATCTTCTACACTGCATCTGTAAGGCCTCTTACTACAATATTTATCCACTAATAAGTCTATCTTCGCTTCATATCCATTGACAGTGCCAACATCATATTTACTCTTCGCGAACACTGATGTGTATTTGTCTATTAGTTCATTTATTTCTGTTTTTTGATCATTATTTAAATGATTCATTGTTATTTTAAAATCTTCTTCTTTAACATGTTCGTTAAAATTAATTCTGTGTTTTTCTATATGATTAAATTTAGTATTCGTTTTCATATCTGTAGAATATTTTTCTTTTTTATTTGTATTATTTAGGCAGAGTTTCTGTGATATTTGTAAGTCTTCACTTTGGATAAGTTTGAAGTCTTTTATCATGTCTAATCCAATCAAAAAATCATACTTGAAATTGTGTTCATCAATAATGTACACATCAACTTTATTCTCCAATTCAAAAATTTTTATGTTTAACGTTGTCAAACCACTCGTCTTTTCAACACCATTAATCGTTACTAAATTTGCTTCATTCAAATTGTTTCCTTTTCCTTTTAGTTTCAATAATTTAGAATTAATTAGAGAAACATTTGAACCTGAATCATAAATTCCGTATATTTCTAATTTATCATTTAGTAATAGTTTGACTTTTATTAATGGTGTTACTATTAGTTTTTTTTGATCATTTTCATTTAATTCAGTTTCTATCACTGAATTGTTTACATGTTTAATGGCATTTCTCTTAAATTTTTCATCCTCTTTTGTTTTGAACCAGCATGTAGCTTCAGGGTGGTAACGAATGCCCTTATTCAATTTTTCACAAATTTTACATGGATTTTTACCCCCATTTTTATTATGTTCTGCATTTCCAAATGTTTTCTTATTCATAAATCTTTTTTTGTTGACCATATGTTCATACTTGTTTACTTCATTAAACAAATCTACAGTATCTTGTAATCCTTCTCTATCGATCTTGTTAAGTATGAATTCTGGTAGTCCGGAAGCAACAAGATCTATCAAAGTACCGGTGTCAATTGATCTTCTCACATCCAATAGAAGTTTTTCTTTTCTCATAGCATAATCCAACAGAGAACCATCTTTGTATCTAAATGATAGTGCGTATGTGACAGGGTTCCATCCTTTGTTTGCAAATGATTCACAGAATTTGTTTTTCCATGTTGACCACTCTGAGTTCATTGTTAGTTTTATAATCATGGAACTGTACCAGTCTATACAAGATTTATCCATGAACAATCTGAGTATTTCTATTTTTTTTCCATCCATGGTCACATCAAACCGCAAACATTCTTTTTCAAACACTTCCATCCACTGGCTTGCATTTGTATTTTTAGTGCAGAATTTTTCTATAACAAACTTCTCAGCAATGTTTTTTAAGCTCTGTTGCTTATCTTCCATTAACTTTTCAATTAATTTTCCTAATGCATCTTCTTTTTGATGTACTTGTAAACTTTTTTCGTCCAATTCTTCGAGGTATTGGTCTCCAAACTGTAGGTTTCCATCTTCGTCTACATATGTTTTTTTTAGTTCTTCTGTCATGGTTAACCAGACTCTTCTAACCTGGTATCTTTTTTTCAAACTATTTTTTATTTTTCCAAAAGCACTAGTTTTCATTATCTCCTCGTGATAGCTGGCGGATCGTAGCATTTCTGGTATTGTAAACACTTTTCCATCATTTGTGACTATTTTTGTAATGCTAATAATATTTGATCTGCCATCGCATCCAGGTAATAGCGTAAATTCGAATTGAATTTTCTCCATTTTTGGTTTAAAACGAAATGTCGTTTTATAATAAGTTGATAGGTTTAATTCCTTTTTATTAATTTCTAAATAAAACACTTGTGTTGCAAAGTTTTTTTTAACTAAGAAACGACATTTATGTTTATTGATCTCACTTTGAATGGTTTTTTCTAACAATCAAATAATAGAATAACAAAACAAATGACAATCGATGATTGCATTCTAATTGACATTATAGGATTCAAATTTAAAGGGAATATATTTCCTTTACAAATATAATATGTTCCGCATCGGAGCAGACTCTGTCTAGTGAGGTGGGTAAAAGAAAACTATGTACATAAAAATGAAAATAAAATGAACGCCCGGGTTGCCGGCACTGAAATTGAAATAATGTAAGAACGAAAACACCCACTTTTTTTCAATGTAGGTTAATATTTTCACCTACCACAATACGTGTATTAGCCTAGCATGGTAGTTAAAAAAGGCAAAAACAATAACACGTAAACATTTATGAAATAATAAACAAAAAATATATGTTAAGGGTAAAATATTTTATAAATTATGAGTATCTAACCATTTATATTTAGACCGGCATCTCCAATATTCTGCTGATAGTAACTTTTATTTTGATTTTCCATTTTATCACTCATCGAAAAATGTGGAACTGGCAAATGGAATAAATTAAATGTGGAGCTGTGAGTGTTTCGGGCGTGGGGAAATTAGCAATGAAACCCGCCTCGTAATTGGGATTTTTAATAAATTTTTAATACCACGTCGAAAATCATTTTTTTTGTTTATGACAAACTTTTCTGCATCCTTTACAAAAAATATGACGAAGATATATATTTTTTTCATTAACTCCACACAGGAGGCTTGAGATGTCATAATTATAATTATGTCATCTTTAGGGATTTTTTGTGGAAAGAAAGGAGTGAACTTGAGTCTTGAAGGGTCTATGCTGTGGTAGGGAGGAAACCCAGAGGCCTGAATCCTATTAATAATTAAGTTACACTATGTGTATCATGTTACCTTCACGATCCAATTGGACTCTTCTGTTTTTTTTTGTTATCGAAAAATATATTGCCAAATTTATTTAACACTGTATAAGTAGGTCCTTGTAATGCTAAAGCAGATATCAAGTTCATACAAACAATGAAATATAATAAATTTTTCCTTTCTCACGAATGTGATCGTAAAAAGTTGGGACCAATTGTCGTAAAATTTTAAGATATTACAAGAATCTCGAATGTATTATACGTAATCTTATTGCGACAGACGTAAAACACCACGCAGTAGTACCTACCAACTTCCATCAAAATTTTAATTTGCCGCAAGCAGACAACTCAAGATAGAGCGCATTAAAAGGATTTACTATTGGCGATTACATGAAAAAGGCAAAAGTGCTTGAAGCAATCCGGAGGTGTCTGAAAGGTAACTGTCTTCACTTAACATTAAATAAAATGAGGACATATTTGTTTTAACTATCACTGTAACCGTTTTTGAGTTAGGTTACAAAAATCACAATCTTATGTATCGGTAGCATTTTTTTAACGAACAAGTTCAAAATGAAAGTGTTTATTACTTGAATGAACTTATTTAGGATTAAACCTCTCTGTATGTTAATCACTGAAAATATTAATAACAACTTTCAACAAAAACTCTCAAGCCCTACCTGAGAGTTTACAAGAAAAGGTAATCTTTTAAACTTTATCTCAATGTGAAACGTGTTAAAAGTCTGGATACAAGTTCAAAAAGCCGAAAGAAGAAGATAATAATTGAAAATATTAACCACTGGAACGCCAAGACATTTAAAAAAATGATGCGTTGAGCGCTGGAGATATTCGTAAGTTTGGTTTTGGATTTGCACGCGCTTATTAAAGAAATCTTATTTCCAAAAATTATACTAAAACAGAAATAACGTTAACTGTCCTTTAAAGCCAATGAATTTCTCTATATTTTTACATTTATTTTAAGTTTGTAAGTGTTATAAATATTTAAAATAGTTGCACCAAATATTTAAGTTCCACGATACTTAAAAACTATGATTTATAACATACGAGCTGATCCGACAGTTGTTCTGTTATATAAATTATTTCTAGTAAATATTTTGGTTGTTAAATAAAAAATAACGAATGTTTTGTAAGTGCGTGGGGATGGGATCTATGACAAAAAGAGGAATGGAGCGGTGGACGATGACCGCCGATAAAAGCAAAAAAACACCAACTAAAGTAGGACAATGAAATAAAGAAAATCAAGATATATTTCGAAGAGCAATTGAGTGTACGATATTTAACACAAATAAGCTCGATGGTTTGCCCACGTGAGAACATGATGCCGAATGAAATATTAAAATGACGCGACGCTTCACGTGAATATCTTGCGCATGTGTAGATGAAAGTTCGATGAGGCGGACGTAGCGCCATCTGTCATTCAACAACATAAATAATTTCGTTCTGTTTGAAATACGAAAGACGGTTAAATTTGTTCATACAAAAATGCCAAATAAAAAAAAAAATATAAAAAAAAAAAAATTATAAAAAAAAAGATTTTTTTCTGGGTAGGGACACCCTGATCACCTAGCGCTATGAAATATACTTTTTAGAGCACTTGAAGTGAAATATCACAAAACTGCGCTATATAAATACTACGTTATTATTATTATTATTATTATTAAAACCTATTCTCATACCTACCAAATATACATTAAAAATTTCGTTAAAATCGGTCTAACCGTTTCGGAGGAGTGCGACCACAAACACAAACACGAGATTTTTATATATAAGATAATCATTCCCTACTTATTATAACATTCTATTAAAATAGTCTTAAAACCTTACGTACATAACTGAGCAACCAATAAATTACTTTTGTTGCATATTTGATAATTTAAAAAAAGTCACCATTAGTTTAAACTTTAAATGATAGTGATCTTACATTACATAAATCATAGATTTTTATAATAATCTCCTATAATTCATATATGTTATCAATTTATCACAGTTTGATATCAAAAAGAAATTATAAAATGTATAGGATTTGGTTGAAGAAGACGCGAAACAAACATATCAACGAGTTTTCAAGTATGACAATGTAATATTTAAAATCACTTTATGATTTGTTTTAAAATTTGAAGAATCCCTTTTCTACGAATTTTTAAATATAATACTTTTGAATGTAGCTACTTTGTGGTTATCCATCATAGATAAATTAAACAATTTAACTTGGTTTGACCACTTTTATATTTGAGTAAATCCGACCGGTTTCAGAACGACCGTTCCTTTGTAGCAACCACGCATTGTTGCTACGTCACGCTTTGGATTGCACCCGAAACGTATCGATATTACCAGAAGCGGCGCCCGTGTTCAAATATATGCAAGCGAAATTACTAGAGCGCCCGCCAGCCGTCGAGTATGGACGGTACACGACTGAACAGTAAGTACCTAGTGCATTGGAACAGAGCCGCGGACCTACCTAACTCTCACACATTCCAGAAAAGGTACGAACCATTGTACGCTTGAAATGCACAGTTCCAGCGCTTTCGAGCAACTCGCCGAGTGACGATTTACCACTAATACTCCACTCGTCTGGCCATATAAAAGGCGCCTAGCAACAACGAAAGTATCAGTATTCGTTCAACTTACTGAGCAGTCGCCTCGTCTATCCGCAATCAACCTTGACCCAGTGTGTACTATTTAATATCGTAAAACTGTTACGCTGACCGTGTCTGTGTGCTTACGAATTGTAATTATTGTGGGAACTCATTAAAGGTTTATTTTATCACGCAATCTCGTTTTTTTTTCTACATTCAACCACCAGCCTACACTCGAGTACCTACACCTTCTTCAGGTATACATTTTTTTATTTGAGTAAATCCGACCGGTTTCAGAACAACCGTTCCTTCTTCAGGTATACATTTGCCCTAAAGAAGGAACGGTCGTTCTGAAACCGGTCGGATTTACTCAAATAAAAAAGTGGTTCAAACCAATTTAAATTGTTTCATTTATCTTAAATATAACATTATTTATAAGTTTTTAGAATTGTTTGTAGACTACATACATTTGTTCGACCGAAACACGAAACACCGCGGATTCCCAAAAAATCAACATACATTTGAGAGTTTGATTTGCGGTGTTGGAAATCTGAAATTCAGATTTTACCAAGTAGCGGCGTATTAGCGTTCCGTGTACTATTGTGATACCAAATCCAATTTCGGGGGAAAATATACAGTCCCAGTATTATTTCCAAAACGAATTGAGACACTCCTATCGATGGGGATTGATTGAAAAAGTATCTCGTGACATTGTTTTATACGAAATGTAAATTATTCATAAGATATAACCTTTTTTGCCACTTTCACAAGCTGTACTAACCGATTTAAAGGCCGAGACACTGAATCAAATTGATCTCTTAACTAAGAGAACCTCTAAAATTTTCTTTTAAATTAACGAAAACATTTAAAAATGTATTAATAAAAAATGAAAAAGTTAATTTTTGTGGAAACTTGAACAGGTTAGGAGTTAGGAGCCGATTTGAATCCGAATATCGTTTTCTTGTTATTGTATTTTTTGATAAAACTATAACTTTAATCTCTTTTATTAGAATTTATTTCGAAAGCCGTTTTCTTGTCAAACTTTGTAAAACACGGTTAAATCAAAGATATCTTTTTTTACCATAAAATACCGTTTTTAAAGCTCTATAAAAAGAACTGAACAAATTTTCCAGATTCCAGCATTCACTAATCGAGAGTTGGCTGCTTCAGATATAATACAATCAGTACTCTCATGTATTTTTTGTTATAAAAAACTATTCAACTCCGTTTTAAAAAAAAAACACTTTTAAATAGTTACCTACAATATTTCAAATAATCGGATAAGTGCTTTAGGCGACTCGACGGTAATGAATATAAATGAGTTTCATAATTATTTCGTACTAAGGGTCGACCGAGACAGGTTTTTCGTTCTCGAGAATAGATAGATTGAGAAAAAAATGAAAATGTGCTATTTTTGCATAATATAGTATATTTAAGAATGTAATAATAATTTGTTTTCAATAGTTTTAATAATCAAAATTGAACAACATGATGTTGTAGCACATCAAAAGCAAGTTTTCTGCGCTTTCACCCTTCAAAGCGTGTAGCCTCATGTCGTATAATTGATCAGCTCTGCTAAAGAGCTAGTAGGCGGTGCTGACAGCTCTCTCACGCACTGACACCAAGTTACGAATGTGGACGCGCGCGGTAGATTTGAATCCCATTATCCTATGGCCGGCCGCAAACATCAGGTTTTTTTCCATCCGATTGTCTGATCAGACAAAAATCGATTGGACGGCCGGCGCCTAAAGGCGTGGCCTATTTTCATTACGCCACGCCGGCCGACCAATCCGGTCCAACAACGGGCGTGACCCCGGTATTATAACCAATCCGGTTTTCGTATCGATTTTTGTCTGATCAAACAATCGGATGGAAAAACCTAATGTATGCGGCCTCCCTTTACCGTACCTAATTACAACGGTCTCGGTTATGGCCCAGAATCTCGGCAATTTTTCGCCGAGAACCGAGAACTCTGTCTCGGTTCTCGGTAGAATTTGTAGCCGAGAATGCCGAGACCGAGACCGAGATCTCGGTCGACCCTTATTTCCTACACAATAATATCGGTTATTTGAGCTTGTACCGGTCGGCACAGTAATAATCATAGTGAAATAAAGATATTGTACAGAACTCCCTACATTATATAGGTATCTTGTCTCTAGGTTATATTTCCAACAATGATTTATTATGCTTGGCGTAAATTCGATCAAACAAATAATGTTAATTGAAGTGGGTTATTTCAGACAACACCAAATTCTACGCACCTGATTAATAATACATCACAATCGTCGATTAAAACAAAACCAGTAAATATTTACGTAAAGATTTTATAATTTGCACACCACAAAAGAGCCTGGGCCCGTAAAAATATATTCTCGCTTTATAAAGAAAGCAAATGAAGATGGAAAAACATAAGTTTGAAGAGGAAAGATGCCAATTTATATTTATTTAGCATACTACGCCAGACTTTTAACCAAACATCTGTGTTTGGATATTCTATTTTATTTATGGATGTTAAAAAAAATACGAGTGTGTAATTGTAATTGTGGAGAAGTGAAACTAGATACTCGCTAGATGTAGCTTTCTTTTCTTTTGCTTGTTTTTTAAGGTGGTTTGAAGATTGGATATTGATTTCACAAAACAAAAATGTTTATTTTTGGATTTCGTAGGATTCGAACCCCCATTCGCATGATGTCTATTTCTCTGGCCGCTGAGACTTTATTTTATTTTTTATTATTAAGTTAAAAGAAATATAATATTTCGCTTTCTTAACATAAATACAGAGCATATATAGTATAGTAGAACAAGTATAGAAGTAATATTTTTAATTTTGTTCCAAGATCTTAAGTTAAATAGTTTTTTTAAAGGTTTTTATATTCTTTTCCGTTTTTAGGTTATCTTGAAGGAGATTATATATGTGAACTCCCTCGTGGCCAATACTTCTCTTGCCACTTTCAGTCTTGACAGTATTCATGTACAATTTATTGTGTTGTCTAGTATAATGTTCGTGTACTTGTGATGTTTTTATAAATGTTGTTTTTGTTTATACACACAAACATTTTGTATTTTGTAGATTAAAAGATGTGATAAAAATGGGTGGTGCATTCAAAACTTCTCTCATGCCTTTAGAAATCATCCAAAAATTATTAATAAAAATAATTCTAAAAAAACATATGACTTCCCCACCATAAGATTATTCCAAGAATTTAAAGTCCTTTCACTACACAATATTTATAAAAAAAATACACTTTTACAAATCCACAAAGATTGTTTCAACAATGATAACTCATTATCTATTTCAAACAGCAAAAGACCAAGTATTCTTGGCTCTATAACTATACCGCGTTGTAATACCACTACAGCCCAACATTTTTATAAATATATTGGAGTCAAGTGGTTTAACCAGTTACCCCTTAACTTAAGATTGGAAATTAATTATAAAAAAATCAAAAGTTCTATAAAAACACTAAATCATTAGCATATTACAATAATTCAATTTAATAATACAATAGAATGTCTCTCGACAATTGATTTTTGAAATCCATTTACTTTTATATTCTTTTCTCTTTTCTCTCTTCCTCTTTCTCTTCTCTTCTTTTTTATACTGTTTTCTTTTTTTCTATTCTATTTCATATATCTTGTTTTGAATATGTATATGTATTATATATATGTATATATATATGTACATATATGTATATATATAAAAAAATATATAATAATATATATTATAATTCTAAAAAAAATATGTTAAATAGTTTTTCGCACACGCTGCTCCACCTTTTTTACACGAGCATGCTCTAAAAAAAGGTGAATCACGTTATATAAAAAAAATGTATCTGAAAAATGTAATGTCATTATTGTATGTACAAAAAAAAAAAAAATAAAAAAAAAAATAAAAAAATATGTTACATTCGTTCGATGTTCTTATTTGCAAAAGGTTCATTTCCTGGTATAGTTTTTTTGTGGAAGTGTCTGGGTTATAGTTGAAGAGTTTTTTAATAACTTTGTTCTGTATTAATTGTTAGTCGTTTAAGTACGTAATGTATGTGTTTACCCACATTTCTATTAAATAATTTAGGTGGGACTGGATTAAGCTAAAGTATAAGCCCCTCTTTACCTCTGTTGGTAGAAGATGAGCAATTCTACCAAATAAACCAATTAATGGGATGATTTTTGTTTTTAGTTTTTCTACGTGTTGTTTAAATGTCAAATGTTTATCAATATATAAGCCCAGGTATTTTTCGCTATCTAGAATATGTAGGTCTCTTTCTTCTATTTGTAATGGTTTATGCGATGGTATTATTCTTTTAGATGAGCTTAAGATCATGTAACCGGTTTTATTAATATATATATATTTTTTTTTTTTGGCAATGTTTATTAAAAATACATATGAAGTTACAACAGTTACATAGTTACATAGTTACAAAAAAAAAAAAAATTGCCTTTCCTCACCATAAAGAGACAATGCTCTTGTGTTTGGTGAGGGAGTTCTAGCTCAATTAGTAAATTAATGATCGTGTAAGTTAGTAATAACGGCTATTGTAAATAATAAGAAGGTTAAAAAATCTTGTATAATTTAAAAATAAAAATCCTGAAGAGTTTAAAAAAATCATAATATAAATTAAAAAATCATTATAAATGGAAGAATCATATAAGTTAGTAACAAAAATTATTGTAATAAGTAAGTAAAGGATACGTAAGAAAGAACGCAAGATTTATACAATAGTAGACTCAGAGATTTAGAAACTAAGAAATGAAAGAAAAAAGAAGGAATAAATGATTTATAAAATAGCAGACTTTAAGATACAAAGTAAACATATTTGGGACTTTTATAGCAGTTTCAGTTTTTATTGTTGATATATTTTTTTAATTAGTCCATCGTTTAGTACATTAAGATCCATTTGAGATTGTTCTAATAGACTTTCTAAGTTTTTGCCGAAGTAAAATTTGCCGTGTCATCTGCGTATAGGAAGATTTCACCGTGTAGTTTTAGCTGACAGATGTCATTTATGTATATTTGGAATAAAAGTGGCCCCAGTATTGATCCTTGTGGAACTCCATAGTTTATACTCTCGAGTTGACTGTTTTTATCTGTTGGACAAATAGGATTCTATTAGTTTGATAGCTGGACCGGTTACACCTGTTTTTTTTCAATTTTTTTAATCAGTATTTCATGACTCACGGTGTCAAAGGCTTTTTGAAGGTCTACGAGAATTGCTATAACATAGTTTTTATTATCTAAGTTTATTTATAAGATCATTAGTTGCAGAGAGAGTATTAGATTTTTTTCTGAAACCGTATTGTTTGGCATATAGAAATGATTTTTTTTTCAGAAAGTTGTCTAGCCTATCGTACATTACTCTTTCATATATTTTTGATAGAATCGGTAGGACAGAGATGGGCCTATAGTTTGATGTTTGAGTTTTCAAGCTCCCTTTATATATTGGGATAACCCTTGCAATTTTACAACTGTCCGGAAATTGACCTTCTTTTAGGCTAAGGTTAATCAGTTTAGTTAGTATAGGAGTTAGTAGTGGGGCAAGTTTTTGTACTGCTGTACATTTTAGTTGATCATGTTTAGCACTCGCGTTTGATTTTAGGGATTTTATAATAGCTAATATTTCGGGTTCAGTTGTGGGTTGTAAGTATATTGATTCCGCACTTTCATACTTTTATGTAATTTTATCATCCAGTTTATGGGTGTATTTGTTGATTATATTATCAGCCAAAGAAGCGCCAATATTACAAAAGTAGTTATTAAAGTATTCGCATATCTTGAAGTCTTCTGTGATGATTTCATTACCGTTCTTTAATTTTGTACATGGTTTACTTTGCATGTTTGTTTGGTTCTTGATGATGCTGTTTATTACGTTCCAAGTCTTTTTGGTGTTATTTTCACATTTTTTTTAAATAGGCTGCTATAATATTGTTTTTTAAGTTTTGTTTTTTTTATACTTATGTCGTTACGTATTTTAGTAAATTCTGTTTTCAGTAATAGGTTACAGGGTTGTTTTTTTTAATTTTTAGGTGCAGTTTATTTAATTTTTTAATCATTTTAAATAAGTCTTTTCTTATCCAATAAGGAAGACAGGTTTTATTTGTTTTTATTGTAATTGAACTGTTGTAATTAATTTTGTTTATCAGATAGTTTACAAAATTATTGTAGTTCAGTTTCGAGTCCTCATTATTGTATATAGAAAAGGGATTCTGTCAGATATCCTCCTCTAGTTTATCATAATCAATTTTTGTATATTTGTAAGAGGATTTTTGCGAGTTGTTTTTAGTGTAGGTGTGAAGAATGTCAAGAATCAGTAGGTTGTGATCAGATGATCAGATATTGAGGTGTCACAGTTTATTATAGTATACGAAAGGTTTACGTCTGAGATGATGTGATCAGTAATGGTGTTGGTGTTTTCTGTAATACGTGTTGCATGCAATTTGTTTATTTTGTTCATTATAGTGAAATCGTTTGACTTGATGATTTCTGTGTATTTACAAGTATGTGTGTTTGTGGAATCAAGTAAGTTTATATTGAAATCCCCCAGTATTATGGACCTTTTGTGAGTTTTCAGTTGTATGTTTAACTTATCTAGAAAATCTTGAAAATTGGTGTTCGGTTTTTATATAACACTCCGATGTTTAAGCTAAGCTTGTTTAAGTGTATCCAAAGAAAGTTGTTGTCTGGATCTAGGTACTATATTATCGATTAAGTTATATTCTAAGTTTTCTCGAATAAATATGGATACTCCACCACCGATGCCCTCAGGTCGGCAGGATGCTTCGTGTTAATAGCCTTCAATATTGATGAATGGTATATCCGTTTCTTTGAGCCAAGTTTCTGACATAAGTATGATGTTGATCTTATAGTCAATATATTTAAATAAGCATAGGATCTCGTCGACTTTTCCTTTCAGGCTTCTAATATTCAGGTACAGGAATTGAAGTTCGATTTTTTTTTGTCCCCAACTATTTGTAGAGAGTTACGTCATCTACCCGTTTATGTTGTTTTTTTTGTTTTTAAACAGCATGTTTTAATATGACTGGTGTGTTATTCTTCTTTATTGTTATAAGATGTAATTTCGTCCGTTAAATTGGTGACTTGTCAGGCACCTAGTCAACTACGCTATGGAAGGCACGCACCGGGGTGCAAATTTACAGCATTTTAGAACCGAATATTTATGTGGAACTGAGTTGTGACGCATTTCCGTTTCACCCGTATTTCTAGTCACTAACGGAGTTAAAGAAGTTTTACCTCAAAAAGTTTTAACTTTGGTTCGACATTCAAAATCCCAACTAACGTACTGTTCTGAAAAATTTTACCGCGTACCAGAGGTACAAAAACGAATATATGGTATAAGTAAAAGTATATTAAATTCCACAATTTCATGAAAAGCATCCTGTTATAAGGATATTTAATGAATTTCCTCAATGATTCTCAATAGTTTGTTGGTGTTGCGAAGTGTTATCTCCCGGTAGATTCCGCTCAAACAATGAAACAACAAACTCCATTATTCTCCGAAATTGCAAAACGCTGATAAAATTGAATACCACCGAGGAATAGTAATTAATTGGTAATTTATCACTTTGAACAAACAGTTCTTCGACAATGATTGATAATCCATTGGACGAATATTGTCCGGGAATACATTAATCTGCTAATCACCGAACCGATAAAAAGACAATGTAGTTTGTCACCGGGACCGGGAAGCGCGGACTGAAATTCGTCCGAACTTTGGATGGAAATGTTTTTATTTGCAAATTATTGTTTCACGAAAACAATACGACATACGGCCCGGTGATATATGTTTGTCCCGTTAGAGGATTATTCGAAAAGTACTTGCTTTTTTCCCTTTTTAGTTTCAGCATAGGTTCCCATTTTGAGCGCAGAGATTTATTTAAAAATATATTTCTTCAATTTTTTCCATATGATTCTTTTGGACCCTTCAAAGTAAGTCAAGGAAAACCTAAAATAAAGATTGGTAATTAAATGAAAACAAATAACTTTGTAATTATATCGCTATTTATTAGATTAATAAATCTAATCCTGACGAATAAAAGTTTTTTTTCGAAACATGTTGATAATATTGATTATAAAGTTAATTGTTTTCCTTTAATTAAAAATGACTTAAACTATGAATTTAATTTAATTTAAAATCGTAAAAAATCCACAAAATGGTTTTAAACTGCCATCTAGTGCTAAAATCGTCAAAAAACCTCAAAATGCTACAAAATTGGTATACAGATACAGAGAAAAAAAAATTTGGTTTGTTTTTAATCTTAGTATTAAAAACTGTACTTTTTTTCCAAAAAATATGAAAGATCTCGTCGAAAAGGGACCTAAAGAGAGCATGATTTTTAAAACAACTAAATATAACCCAGAATGCATTAAAAACACGCAGACGTCAAAATCTAAATTTTTTAAGCAGTTCGATGTTTCAAGTACACAAAAATTCTATTTCAAAAATATTAAGTTTTATCTCCTCAGAAAAAGACATAAATGTAAATAACTCACATAATCATAAAACCAGAACCGAGCACAGAGACAACCTAAATATAAGTGTAATGCTGCCTTTGGACAAAGAAGCTCTGAATTTTTAGCAGTGAAGTTGTATAACAAATACCCACACGGTATCATACAAATTAAAACTAAAAACAACTACATTCAGCCCATCAAATCTTAACATAAGGTATTATCGGAAAAGAACTGACTAGTATTCTAAAACCGTCATAGACGTTACTGAAAAAAAACCATATCTAAACCATGAAATTATACAATAGAAAACACTGAAAATCTATCCAAAACCTAGTTCCCACAGAATCTATGTATAGGATCTTCTAGTGAGGACTAAGAAAATGTTCTACGATGAATGTTTCATATAATTTACATATTTTAATGTGAAGATCGTATGTTAAGATTAAACATAGTAATTGAAAAAGAAAAGAATGAAAGTTTTTGTTTCTGTTTTTCACGAGATACCGTGCCAGAGTATTAAATATAATAATAGCTTAGAATAATATTGTGTACAAGTACCTAGAAAATACTATCATACATTATGCTCATAAAATACTAATTATTATAAAATAATAAGAATTTTATAATAGTTAGTATTTTATAATAATTAGTATTTTAATACTAAGTATTATACTTTTAAGTAATTACTATGTAAAACTTAAAATATTATAATACTAGCTTTTTCCCGCGGCTTCTTTCGCATGGTATTAGGGGATTCCCACTTGCCTCCTCCACCTTCCCTCTCCCCACTCTACTCCCCCCATCAACCCCCCCCCCCCCTCACCCTCTACCAACCCCTCCCCCCCTTTCCCTCCATTAACCCCCCTCCCCCACCATCCACCCCTCCCCTCACACCTCCCCCTTCCACCTTCCCTCTCCCCTCACCACTCATCCATCAACCCCCTCTCCCTACCCCTCCTTCTCCACTTATCCCTCCCCCACCCCATACCCCTCCCCAATCCACCTCCCCCAACTTTCCTCCACACCTCCCCCTTCCCCTTCCTTCCCTCCCGCCTCTCCCACCCCATTCCGCCTCCTCCACCTTCCCTCTCTCCACTCCACTCCCCCATCAACCCCCTCCCCCTCTCCCTCCACCCACTCCTCTCCCCACCCCCTACCCCTCCACATTCCCTCTCCCCACACCATTCCCCCCATCAACCCCCTTCCCCCTACCCCCGACGCCTTCCCACACCCGCCTCCATCCTTTCCCTGTCCCCTTCCTTCCTTCCCCCCTCTCTCTCCCCTACCCCCTCCCCACACCCTACTCCCTCTCCCCTTCCCCCCTCCACTACCACCCCCCCAACACCCCCTCCCCCCACCCTACTACACCCTCTCACCCCTCGCATTCCACACATTCATTCCCAATACATTCAGTTTTCGAACTGCTCGCGTGCCATATTTTTTTATACAAATTTCATAATGCCCGAACTCACGCGAATTTCAAAATGTAGTATTAAACAAAAAGACGAACAATTTTTTTTTAATCCAATTTGGCGCAGTCGTTCGGGTTTACGCGCATACATACATTTCGGTGATTCATTTTTAGAGATAATTATTAAGTACGACACCAACAAGGCACTATTTTTAGGGTGAATTGCCTAATTAAAAAAAACCATCGTTTCCAAGGTGACAATTGGTTTGCTTTTTTTCTGACGTTTGCAATAAATCGATTTTGTTAGGGACAGAAAACGTGTGATAAATAATTTCATTACGCCAGAGTTTTCCAATATATATAGCCTATAGTACTCGCAAATAATGTAACTTTCTATTAGTGAAAGAATTTTTAAAATCCATTCTGTATTTTTTGCGTGAAAGAGTAACAAACATACATCCATACATCTATACATCCATACAAACTTTCGCCTTTATAATATTAGTAGGATTAATTAAATAGGAAAAATGACAGATTTCTTACAATCAAACAGTTTTTGATCAGTTTTGTAAGATTTTTAAGATAAAAAATTGTAAAATTAAAAACTGAATAAACATACTTAAAAAAATGTTCAATGCCAATGGTATTTTTGCTTCCCCATTAAAGATAGAGGAGAAAAAAATAAAAGATTTTGAGAAAAATTTAATATTAAAATTTTTCTTGATGACACACAAAACTGTCCACTCGCTCAGAAGCGTAGGAAACTGAGGTCGCTTTTAGCGCCAGTAACAAGAATAACGACGCCTGCGTGAACTGATTCTTCAGATTTTTTTCAACCCCCCCCCCCCCCTCACCCTCTACCAACCCCTCCCCCCCTTTCCCTCCATTAACCCCCCTCCCCCACCATCCACCCCTCCCCTCACACCTCCCCCTTCCACCTTCCCTCTCCCCTCACCACTCATCCATCAACCCCCTCTCCCTACCCCTCCTTCTCCACTTATCCCTCCCCCACCCCATACCCCTCCCCAATCCACCTCCCCCAACTTTCCTCCACACCTCCCCCTTCCCCTTCCTTCCCTCCCGTCTCTCCCACCCCATTCCGCCTCCTCCACCTTCCCTCTCTCCACTCCACTCCCCCATCAACCCCCTCCCCCTCTCCCTCCACCCACTCCTCTCCCCACCCCCTACCCCTCCACATTCCCTCTCCCCACACCATTCCCCCCATCAACCCCCTTCCCCCTACCCCCGACGCCTTCCCACACCCGCCTCCATCCTTTCCCTGTCCCCTTCCTTCCTTCCCCCCTCTCTCTCCCCTACCCCCTCCCCACACCCTACTCCCTCTCCCCTTCCCCCCTCCACTACCACCCCCCCAACACCCCCTCCCCCCACCCTACTACACCCTCTCACCCCTCGCATTCCACACATTCATTCCCAATACATTCAGTTTTCGAACTGCTCGCGTGCCATATTTTTTTATACAAATTTCATAATGCCCGAACTCACGCGAATTTCAAAATGTAGTATTAAACAAAAAGACGAACAATTTTTTTTTAATCCAATTTGGCGCAGTCGTTCGGGTTTACGCGCATACATACATTTCGGTGATTCATTTTTAGAGATAATTATTAAGTACGACACCAACAAGGCACTATTTTTAGGGTGAATTGCCTAATTAAAAAAAACCATCGTTTCCAAGGTGACAATTGGTTTGCTTTTTTTCTGACGTTTGCAATAAATCGATTTTGTTAGGGACAGAAAACGTGTGATAAATAATTTCATTACGCCAGAGTTTTCCAATATATATAGCCTATAGTACTCGCAAATAATGTAACTTTCTATTAGTGAAAGAATTTTTAAAATCCATTCTGTATTTTTTGCGTGAAAGAGTAACAAACATACATCCATACATCTATACATCCATACAAACTTTCGCCTTTATAATATTAGTAGGATTAATTAAATAGGAAAAATGACAGATTTCTTACAATCAAAAAGTTTTTGATCAGTTTTGTAAGATTTTTAAGATAAAAAATTGTAAAATTAAAAACTGAATAAACATACTTAAAAAAATGTTCAATGCCAATGGTATTTTTGCTTCCCCATTAAAGATAGAGGAGAAAAAAATAAAAGATTTTGAGAAAAATTTAATATTAAAATTTTTCTTGATGACACACAAAACTGTCCACTCGCTCAGAAGCGTAGGAAACTGAGGTCGCTTTTAGCGCCAGTAACAAGAATAACGACGCCTGCGTGAACTGATTCTTCAGATTTTTGACAGTCGAAATCAGCTGTTTATCGGAAGCCATGTTGGAAACGTAAATAAACCAATCACGAGCAAGCGAAGCAAGCGTGTAGGCGAGTAAAGTTGACGACCTTTCAAGTTTTTTTCGTAGATTGTCAACAATCTGCTAGTTGCTGCTAGTTAGCAAGTGACACGATGACACTGGGCGAGTTTACTAACAGATAGTGAATTTCCCAGATAGTAGCTTGTAAACTAGCCCTGTGTCATCGACGCTTAAGCGACTGCTTAACCTGTTCATGGAATTTATTTGCGTTTCTAAACTACCATTATTACACATCCCCTTTTTCATAAACCTATTAAACTTAAAATTAAATCAAACTTCGCATCAATCAATACGCCGGCATTTTGAGACGAGGGTACCTTCCGATTATCAATCAACCAAATAAATTGACTAGACTCAAGTCGTAAGCTATGACTGTTACGAATTTTAATATTTGCCTTCGAGCAGCAGAGATATCCAAAGTGCCTTATTTGAAAAGATTTCGTTTAAGTAACCGCAAAAAAAAATAAGCACCCTTTTATCGGGCTCCACTTCTGGGTAAAGGGGAATAAAATGGCAATTCGCTCAATCGTTCGAATGTAAAACTGAGGTAATTCTTCCCCGTTTCCTGGTCCTTGGGAGTCTCAGTAAAGGTGGGCCCATATAGGGTATTACCATTCGCCCTCTCACACACAATTTATAAAAGACCGCGGGCGCGGGTTTGAAACGTTGATCCTGTTAGAGGCATTTTATCCATCGCCCATGCTCGCTGCGCTGGTTATACGTGCTGCCTTTGGCTATCTAAACGTATGGGATACAGAACATTTACATCCCTCGCAGCGGCTCCCGTAAGAAGTAATTAGTAACTTCTGTAAGAAATTAAGTTCTTCACTCATTCCTTTTCTTTAGATTTAAAATATGGAGAAAAAAATATTCTTTCCATATTCTCGATTTGGTTGCATATTTCACTTTTGTGGGGTAACCTTCATAACATTAGTACATAAATAAAAAACAACAAAAAATCGGGTGAGTAAATTCACATGCGGTAGAAGTGAAAACTTCAGAAAAATAAAATAGACAAGAGGGGGGAGACTACGAAGAACTTTTTTTATCAATGATAAGGATGATTTTTCAATATTTTGTTTCCAGTGCACCTTTTCCTACACATTTGGTCATCTTATAAGTATTTGGGTTTTCTTCTTCGAAGACGCTAGATGTCGCTTCTTTTTTTTTCTTCTGCCTGTTCATTTTAGAGTGGTTTGAAGATTGGATATTGATTTTACAAAAAAAATAATTTACTAATAGAATTCGATCCTTGATCTGCTGAATGTCTGCAGCGGATTGTCAGGCGCTATACATCCCTACACCAAAGTAGACTTGCGCGGGACTGTGGATTTATCGTATTATATTAGAACCGAGTATCCGTGATAGCATTAAATTTTATGATTGTTATCTCGCAGGTTATTTAGCCTGGTAACAGATAACAGATAATAATATGTATGTTATCGTAGAAAGCAAACACTTTGTGGCTTGACTTTATATAGAATGAAACAAGTACTTTGTTTAAAAACCACCTTATTTTTATTTATATTAAATATTTAAACTGAGTATATGTTTATTGTCCTGAAGAAGGTTGAGTTCAGCCGAAACCGGTCAACAAATATAAATAAAAATAAAGTGGTTTTTAAACAAAGTACTTGTTTCATTCTAAATAATATGTATGTGTTTGAGATGTATGTAGAGTCGCTCGTTTCCGTTTCATCAAGTTCCAAATCACAACGGTGCTAAAGAAGTTTTCACTTCAATAAACAACTTCTTTTTGTTCAATAATATTTAATAAACAGTACATTTTGAAACTCTCCAAAAAACCCCAATGAAGGACAATCAGTACCCAAGACATGTCGTTTTTCTTGTCATGATTGTGAGAAATTCCCTATCACGCAGTTTACGACACACACACTTCAAAACGTCCTATCACAGATCCAATATCGGCATTGTTGTAAACTTCTCTTGTAAGTTTCGTCCCATAAAGTGGACACAGTATTCAACCATGCAATGGCGGTATATTTCACAAGTTACGTTGAATGTCTCAAAACAGCCGCAGCCTTCAGATCTTTGACACACGAAACATTTCGCCATTGATGTAACTATTCCACCTAGTTCCTACGCCACCGAGTAAAACAAACACTGAGAGCGGGAAGAGGGAAGAAAGGACAATGGAGAAGGAAATAGCGCAAAATTGGATCCGCAATACGCCGCCTTCGGACCCCGGGGAAATGATGTAAGATAAAGTAGAGCGTGGCAACGTTCACAATGTTGCCATTATAATTCAACCGCTTCATTTAGGCGCAGGTGTCTCTTCTTGTTTATTTTAAGTGTGGGAAGATGACGCGCCAAAGAATATTAACGCTCCAAAATGGATGGAATTTTGTCTGTTTTATCTTTTTGTTATGTATATATTATTATTAATTACTTGTAAAGCGCCGTTTTATATTATATATTTATATTGTATGGGTTCACGTAATGTTTTAGGTTACAAGATTAATTAAAAAAAAAAGAATTATATCTAAAGTAACCAAATTCATGTATGTAAACGAATAAACTCAGCTATTTTATATATTGATGTTTTTCAATATAATCAGTATATTTGTTGTAGGTGCATAATGTTTTTTTTTTCTAAAATGGGATATTTTGGCGTCCCGAAGCTGTGTTCGGGGACACGCTGCCTGAAAATGTGTACTGTCCCGGTGAAAACGGGACTATTGGTCACATTAAATATGTATTTACTTATGTTTAGGAGAATTGTTACATAAATATAATGGTAAGTAAATTATGGTTATCTGTGAATGGGTACCTTTAGGTAAAAGGTTTATGAACATTCAACATTGTTATATTGGCAACATTGCCATGTTTATCTCTGCTCAGTTGGTTATACTGATATCTGAGCAGAAGGGGTTCTCAGGCAGGACTGGCCTTGACCTCCTCATTCCTTGACCAGCCACAGGTGACTTCGGCCACCATCCCTGTAGCTGGTTGACGCAATCAAATAGTCATAATTCGCCATATTACAATATGTGAAGATTATTAATGCCACGCCCATCAGCGGCATCCATTACTGAAGACCTCAGCACATTAATTAAAATCCTGGAACAGCAGCGGAGCAGTCATCGGAAGACCTTCCGACTACAACTGGAGCCAGAGGTGCTTGCAGAGATGTGGCCCACGATCGCTGACCTTGAGTGGACGTTGCCGGGTAATAGCGGGGCTGGAGACCTGTCCGTTGCTCCAGCCTGCCGTTTCAGCATATGTCAGCAGCGGAGGGAGCTAACTGCACATCTCCGAAGGCAGCAGCATGGATCGCCTACACATGACATCGCCAACACATCAATTCCCTGGATCATGTTTTAAATTGAACTAACGCTCCTTATTATGCCCATTCATTATTTTAGTTTAGCCCTGATTATTTCTAAAATCACGTTATTTATGTTTAAATATTAAATAGATTAATTTAACTGTGTCAAAGCACTATATCTTTCATAACTTAAATATTTTTAAATAACCTCTCTTAAATAACAACTCTTAAATAATCTCTCCTCAGCAGCCACACAGCCGCCTACTTAAGGTCCACGCCCGAGATACAAATTCTACAGTAATTTTCACATTTGTTTCATGCTATCAATCTTATATTCTGTCTATAACAGAATCGTTTTCCGGTTCTCATTACTTGAGAAATCCTGTTTTTTTTTTTTATTTAGAGCCCAGAGGCGATATAATTACATAGGGATAATTTGCAATAAAAATTATCATCAGATGAGATAACATACTCGAACATCCGCAGAAAGGCATTTCATAAATAATAAAATATATACATTTTATATCGCAACGACTGAAAAATTTACGTGATTACAACATTTAGAAAAGATTAATTTTACGATCGAAGGAACAAAATAACAGATCAATTTGATCAAGGGAAAGTATATAAAAAGGAAAGATGCGCTATAACGGTACCTCCTGCTGAGGGTTTATCAAAGATGTAACCAATATCAAGCAATATCTTGAAGGAAGCTCTTTACTCTACCACATGACTTTTCTTATAATAATCTGTAAATATCATACACCTACGTAATTTTACAAGCTTTAAACATGTATCAAATAGATACCTTCCACAAGAAAGGGAGTAAAAGGAATTCCAGGTAGAACTTGTTAAGGAACATGGTACCATTAATGGGAATGTTGTGTGGTTCTTAGTAAGCAAGTTTATATTACGTTTTAAATTGAATAAGACTCCTTTGCTCCATAGACTTATTTTATATTTTATACTTAATTTATTTTTTACAAGGTAGTTTATGATTTATGGGTGCACGTTATTTTAAATAAATTATCGCAAATCAAAAACAGACACGCGGTACAAAACAAAAGTAGACAAGAGTGGGGAGGCTACGAAGCACCGCACAAAGAAGAGACCAATTATTCTACCACATTCTCTCGTAGGCTAAATCCTGTAGATGTATGAGTTTTCTCTCTTTTTGGTGTCACTTTTTAGTTTCATCGAGTTTCAAATCACAACGGTGCTAAAGAAGTTTCCACTTCAAAATTGGTTTCCAAATGTTTCTTCTTACTCAATTTATAAAGTTGAAACTAAAAAGATACCTATTACGAAATATTGTAAACGAATTTGTGTCCGAATATGTAAAAAAAAAATCATGATTTTTATGGACATCATCCAGGTTCCACGATCTTTTTATGTCTTTTAAATCTTAAAAAAGAATGAATTTTTATGAATATATATATATTTTATTACTTTCCTATTATTTTATTTTTAATTAAAGTAAATCAAATTTAATAAATTCACTTTTAAGTTTTGCAAGTAGTTGAAGTTGATTAACTTAAGATTTTTTTTAAGTAAATGAAATTCTACGAAAAACGCAATAACAGTGAGAAATAATGTAAAAACTGCTGGAATTAAAGAAATCTTTTATTTCTGTCTATAATTTAAATGAACGCCATTTCTTTGCTGTAAAGCAACCAAGTTAATAAGACATTGAAATACTTAAAACTCAAAAATTATATTGCGACTCTTTAAATGTGTAGGTAATTAAATTATAGTATAAAGATTAATAATTATATAGGAGAAAGCTGTTCAAAGTAAGCATACCTTAAAGTTTCCCACACGAAACCAAATAGTAGCTTATCCGAAACATCTCAAGTAATTTGCTGAGTTACAAGCATCTTCCACTTAACGAAAGTTTGCTTTTCGTAATTTTGATGAAGTAAGAAGGGCAAATTGGAAAATTTCCAAAGTAAAGAAAACAATGTTGGTTAATGGAAAATGAGGTTTGGTTTACTAAATGTGTACTTATCCAAAGAAATTTTACCGAATCACTGCATAATAAAGTTACGAAATACTTTCTGAAATATTGTTTTCAATCTCATTTACGCTGTTTTAAATGATTACCATTAATAAGATGGTATTATTTTGTATTAAGTATTGTTTTAATTTGATCTTCAAACAGGGTTGATCCATTGAACTTTAGTGCAATTTATTGAGGTCCTTATTTGAAGTTCGTTTTATCTATTGAGTTATTTTGAGAAAATGTCTGTATTGACGTAATCCAGAAGTCCCCAAAATTTTTGAAGTGAAAATTCTATAGCCCCGCTGTGATTCGGATTTCGATTGAAACGGAAATGACGATTACTGCACCTGCAACGCGTCAAATGCGCTCATTGCTCGTTTTGATTATGAAACGAAAATTACGATAGGTCTGCGCTTATCGGTCGCATTGATTATGACCTCACTTCTCAAGTATTGGTTGAGATTGTTTTGGTAAAGTTTCGCTTCTACCGCGTGTAAGATTGCACTCATTTTTTGTCCTGCCAACCACGTTCCGATTTTTTTTAATCTTTTGGGTAGACCCTCTATGTTCCGAATATTGATTTTTTACAAATTCATCAACATTTATGTTTTTTCAAAGCTTTGATATCAAAATTTCAATGTTCTGTTTCAGTTTACTGCGCTGAAACCCTTTCCGCAAGGTAAGAAGATGGAAAAGTTACCAGAAACGTTCTCGATATAGTTTATAAGGCAAAGGCACCTCGTGTAACAGGTATGTCTCTCTGAAGCCAGAATTGCTGATATCCCTTTCTGAACTGCACCTTAAGTTCTTCGTTGGTGATTAATCCGATTAGTTCTCATTATAACATCACATCCGATTCTATAATGTCATCGTATGGTTTGATAATTCACTGTGGCATTTCCATCATCAAAACTAGTTTCAAAGTCTGTATCAAGGATATTTAAATGTTGAACTTTGTATGAAATTTCACCATTCTAGCAGATTGAGGTACGTTAAGATAAGCTGTTCCCCGATATTATGCAGCTTTCCTGCTTTTGCTAAGAGTAGCGAAATATTGCAAGACGTTCGCAAACCATCTAATATTGAAGCAAATATACTGTCCACCATGGGTCTCTTTTGAAATTATTCTTTCAGTATCTTTACTAAGTATAAAATGAAGTCGCTTACGCTGTATGTGCGTTTAGATCTTTTAAACTACGCAACGGATTTTCATGCGGTTTTCACCAATAGATAGAGTGATTCATGAGGAATATAATTTGTCGAGGTTTTGTGTAAATTAGTTTAAATACATAATATATCTGGCCAAGCGGCAGCGGGCAGCGTGGATTTGATTTAACAGATGGCGTTGGTTATAAAGGTTTCGTTAGCCAGAGCAACGTGTGTCCGGGTCTGCTAGTATTATAATGAAACAACTATAAAACTTTTTTCCGCCTAATTTTATTGACCTTAACGGTTTCAGCTCGTTAAAGCCATCTTCAGACTGGTACAAATTATTCTTAGTCTATGGTTTATATAAATAACATACGTGGGAGGGGAAGAGTCTACAAGGATTTTAATCAATTGTATTAATTAAATTTGTTATTAAGTCGTTTTAGACAGTCGAATTTCTAATTATTGGTAATTCCAGTGGGCTAATTACCTTGGGTTTGTAGCTCACTTCAATATTGTTGAGGGAAAAACTTTACAAGTAATATGAATTATTGATGATTTTATTGTCGAATCGTTATTTTATTTATGATGCGTGGGATTTTTCTATTGCTTTTTGAAGGGATATAATGTTTACATTGAGGTAGGAATGGTCGTTATGAAAACTTAATACATATTTTATTTTCAAAATTATTATGAAAATTACAATGGATACAAAAGCGGAGACATAGCAAATGATTCGAATCGTTTATTCATTACAAAGTTAGAGTATATTTTTTTAGTGAAGCGGGTAATTTCTAAAGATTCTAGTCTATCTAGTTAATAATTCTTTCAGTGTTTGAAAGTATTTCAATTCTTAACTTGTTTTATCAGGGTAATACCTTCGCAGATGATCTTTTGGCTTGGATGGTTTCATAGCGCCATTGCTTAATGCTTAGTTAAAAGGAACACATGGTAGGTGTTTGTCTGACAATTTTATTTTTATTTATTTAATTATTTTCATATTACATTTGGTTATAAAATGACGTATTGCCCATCTCACTAGGTGTGAAACGCCTGTGTTGAGATGGCAATTTACAGAGTGGTTATCTAAGATTTTGTAGTAATATTATGAAAATGGCAGGTTAATATAATTTTTTTTCTTTAAATATACAATTCAAGTATGTTACATATATATAAGAAGATTGCAGTAGGTACATGGTTACATATATACACACAGTAGGTATAAAGGTAAGTCTGTTTTTAAATACTTGTGATGGATATGTTTATTTGAGGTGATCAATGATTTTACTTTTAAATGTACTTTTGGTTTGCGTGTTTCTAATTTCAGGAGGTAGAGAATTGAACAGCTTTGTTGCATTATATTTAAAACTTCTTTGTCCATAAGAAGTTTGACAAACTGGGATGTTGAAAGATTTTACATTTGACTCTCTTAAGGCTCTTGTGTTCATTCGTTCTTCAAACATGTGTGTATTTTTAAATTGATGAAGCAGGATATTTTTTTAATACAATTTTTGCAGGTTCGGAACATTTAGTGTCTTAAAAATAAAATCAGTGCTTGTTCTCAACGGGACTTTAAGAATAACCTTCAAAATTAGTTTTTGAATCTTTACTAAAGGCTCTAGGCAAGTATTTGTGGCACTACCCCAGCTGATAATACCATATTCAAGTGATGATTGTATAAGAGCACAGTAAACTTGTTTCAGTTGTTTTCTATTTAAAATATCTCTAACATTTAAAAAAAAATAGACGAGTTTCCTCAGTTTTGTCGTTAGGTTTGTAACATGTACGTTCCATTTAAGAAGATCATCTATTTGAATACCAAGATATTTAATACTGTCAACTCTACTTATAGAAGGACAGGTACATGGAGTTAATAGTGGAACTGTGGAACTGCCATATGTTACAATGTTCGTGTAACATATGGCAGTTCCACACAGGAGGCACAGGAGGAAAATAATTTCCTTCAAGGCCTATGTTATCTTTGGGGGTGCTGTGTGGAGGGTTTTTTTTAAGAAAAGGAAGGAGAGGATAATTCTGGGAAAGAAAAGGGTTTAGGGGGTGGGTAGGAATCTGAGGTTCTAGAGACAAACCTCGCCTAGACAAACCTCACCCCATGAACCCGAGCACCCCTGCTAAATCACCAAACGTAGCAAACCACTTGGGGTGACATATGGCAGAGGTGTTGGTTATCCAATAAAAGTTCCCGGGGCGGTGGTACCCATTCCCGCCTCCCAAATTGAAATATTTGTAAATAGAATGAAAAAATAAAATTAAGGATTTAAAAAAAAAAAAAATTGATGGGCTTAAATTTAACCTCCAAACAGATTTCCCTACATAGGAACGCAAATTAGTCGAACATAAATTTGAAATTTTGATCCAAAAAACATTTTTTCAGTGATTTAATATTTAATTTAATTATATTAACATAGAAGTTTGGGCTAGATTACTTTTCTAATGATTACTGTTAACTCACTAAAAATTGCCAAGTTTACGTTTAAAATCTGAAAATTTGAATTCTTTAATGGCCCCTATTTTATTAAAAAAAACGAGTGTGTTTTAGACCACACGACTGAAGTAAAACTTGCTAACTTATATCTCCCTCTCGACTTACGTTCGCCTCGCCCGACCGTTCGCCTTGCCTGATCACAATTCTCGTAACGCTCTCGTCACGCATTCACCAGCTTACTCCCCAAGTCAAGCGGGTGTAAAAAAGTTTTACTTCAATAATTTAAAACACAAATAAGTAAAGTAGGTACATAGATCACATCCATTCTAGATATTTGCTATATCTTTTGAAAACTAATTTTTGATTTGAAAGATTTTGACCGCCAATCTAAATTTATGTTTTGTATTAAAAAAGGCCGCGCGACCGTAGTCCTCTGAATACATTTATGGGAAATGTACATTTTTGTTTACGGCCTGCCCTCAATTTTTATCTGTAGATCGATATCGATCCCCTGTGGGTCGATGTAGACCACTTTGGGATGAATGATGTAAACTAACTGACCATCGCATAGAAACTGATTAGGCAGCGTTTACGTCAAACCTTATCCCCACCCTGCGAGCAGCAGTTCGGTTTTGTCCCCGGTATGTCCACTGAGCACGCCATCACGTATGCGCTTGACTGGGTGAAGGCTTGCCAAAAGAGGTACGTAATAGGAATCTTCCTCGATATCACTGGTGCCTTCGATCATGCGTGGTGGCCGATGATACTTGTCAAGCTCAAAAATAGGAAATGTCCACAAAATCTGTTCAAGATCTGCGCTGATTACCTCTGCGACAGAACGGTCATCCTTTCTTTTGGAGACTATCTGATTGAACGAATAGTTGACATGGGTTGTCCTCAGGGTTCAATCCTTGGACCTGAGTATTGGAACATTTTGTTTGACGATTCCTCCAGGCTGCCCTTGCCTGAAGGATGTATCTCGGTAGATTACGCTGATGACAAATTGTATCTGGTCTCGGGGAACAGCAGAAAAGAAGTTGAGAGTAAAGCTGAAGAGGTTTTAAGTGTGACTTTAGAATGGGGAAAGAGAAATCGGCTGACCTTCGCTCCCTACAAGACCATCGGACTCCTGATGAAGGGTAACCTCAATAGAAGTAGAAATCCCACTATCAAAATGGGAGATACCAACATCCGATTCGTTGAGAACACTAAATACCTAGGCGTCACTTTGGATCGAACGTCCTCATTCTTGACCCATGTTAAAAGCGTATCAAGTAAGGCCCAGGCCCTCTTTTTGAAATTGAGAAGAATCTCTACTACTGAGTGGGGACTGCGTTCTCCAGCGCTCCGACTCCTATACCGGGGGGCTTACGTGGCGCAAGTCTCGTATGCGGCCTCTGTGTGGGAGCACCGCCTGGAGAATGCACTCATACTCTCGGCGCTCAAGAGAGGCCAGCGAGTCCCCTTGCTGGCGCTTTCGGGTGCGTACAGAACAGTCGCTTCGGACGCTTTGCCAGTTTTGGCCGGCGTTTTGCCTATCGATCTTGAAATTAGGGAGGTGTTAACAAAGAAGCTTCTAACAAGAGGAAGAACTGCAACCCATCATGGTATTGAGCTAATACCAGGTGGAGCGGTTTCCCTCCCAGGACTTCTTAGAGAGATGCGAGAAAGAACTTTGAGAGAATGGCAGGAACGTTGGGATAGGTCAAATACGGGAAGGTGGACTTTCTCCTTCTTCCCGTCAGTTAAACTCAGAATGGAAGGGGCGTACATCACTAGGGATCATCATGTGACCCAACTTCTGTCCGGTCATGGGGAGTTCAGAGGGAGACTTCATAGTCTCTCTCTATCACCCCATCCTAACTGCGCTTGCGGTAATCGCTTACCCTACCTTGCCCTAATGCCCGACTTCATAGTCTCTCTCTATCACCCCATCCTAACTGCGCTTGCGGTAATCGCTTACCCTACCTTGCCCTAATTGCCCTAACCCTACCTTACCCTACCTTACCCTACCTTGCCCTACCCCTTGCGCTTGCCCTAATGCGCTTGCGGATCAAACAGCCGAGCACATTCTGTGGCACTGCGAGATTTTGACGGATGCCCGAGAGGAAATGCTCGATGGCTTGCAAGTTACTACGAGACCAGCTTGGAACGCGGATCTCGTTTCGAATAAGGTGAACTTTGAGTGTTTGAGGAAATTTACGAAAGTCTGGGTTGAGAGATGGCCTGATCTTAGAGTCGCTGACTAGCTGTAAAATCATGTAGTTGCCAGGTGTATCTGCTCTTGAATCCACGGACATTCCCTTTACTTTATTACATCTACTGCAAGAATTTTATGTTTTATGCTTTATATCTGCTTTTTTTTTGTTATATCATATCTATCTTTGGTACCTTTATCTTATTCTATTGTATACATTTTTTTTCCTATTTCTTTTATTTTTGTGTGACTATCTTTTTTATGCCTATTTTATTTCTTTTCACATGGTTTCTTTTAGATTTAACCAAGCTATGCTAGACGATGTTTTATCGAGATACCTGTTTATTATTTTCATTATTTTCCATCATTTTTGTGTGATTTTATTTTTTTTTCCAGCTTCATATTCCAAGGAACACTATTGATACAACTAACATACTCGACTTTGTTTTTTTAGTTCGTTTTGGTTTCTTTGTTCTCTTTTTCTTTTTAGTCTCACAATGCTACTTTGCTTCGCTCAGAAGGCTGAACTGAACTGCATCTATCTATTTTGTTATGTTTCTTTTTCCCCTTCTGGGGGTGCGCTAGACCTCGTCCTTGCATCAACAGGAGTCGGTTGACGATGGCACGGTGCCCTCTAAAATCAATTGCGCCACCCCCAGCAACATGTGCAGGCTTTAGGTTTGGGGGGGCGACCTCGGCTCTCCTTCGCCTTGCCTCCGGTTACTCGACGCTGAATTCCTTAGGGTCGTCGGGTATTTCCCCCCAATCTCCCATTTACTTTTCTTTGAGGCATCACCGAGGAACCGGCTAAGGGGCGCGGAAGCTGAGTGTGGTTCACGACTAGACCGAACGTCATGCGCATTCTTGCTGGGACTGCCAATCGATTGGAGAGGACTCCCAACCGTTTGCCATGCCCTTATTACTTATCTACTGTGTCTTCCTCCCAAACAGGTGCTTGTAGGATACGCTGGATACAATCACCCAGCGCTTGCCACCTCGTGGACTTTCACCAACCTGTCCCACTGTCTTGTCTATATTTTGTCATACTAACACATAATGTATCTGTATTTCCTGCTAAGCACTTGCATGCTGCTTATTAACAACGTATGCAGGTACATTGGAGGTTTAGTTTCGTTTTCAAATGTAGAGTCGTTTTTACCAAAAAAATTAGAGTCCTTGCAAGAGCCTTGAAGGGGTAACCATCTGTTACCTATACCAGGGCGGGTAAGTGGTGGGTCCTCCAATGACCATCGCGCCTTTTCTCATTCTCATTCACATTTATACCTTGTCTTGTATATTCATATGTGCCCCTCTGTTATGTGCCTCCTGACAAAGCCCGACCCAAGTATTTGGTTAACTTGATCGTGCCACGCAGGACACGCAGTGAAAAAAAAACTTTATCAAGTGGCATAACACCACTTTCCGGGAACTCGCTTTATAAATATTTAATTATGGTTCGGATGTTATCGGATGTAAATTGATTCAATAAACTTGTGAGTACAGGGTGTCTCAAAAGAAAGTTTATATTTGTTTTGTTTACTGAATGAACGCAACTTTTCCGAGGGTCTCGGGGGGTATGTCAATCAGTAACCTGGCCCTTGAGAATTCAGTCACTATGGAGCATTTCTCGGGAGCGACCGCACGTTGGGCATGAGTAAGTTTTACAAAAATGGTGATTCGGCGACTGTAGCGCGCAGAAGTTTTTGCAATATTCGAGGTTTGCGTCACTTGAATGATGCGCCAAGCATTTTTCTCATTCGAAAATGGGTCAAAAAGTTTGAAGAGATCGGTACTGGCAAACCCAAACGGGCGAACAAAGTCATCGAGAACGGTAGAAAACGTAGGGAGTGTTTATCTTGTATTCTTTTCATGGCGCAATATCACGCAAGTGCTATAAATGTACATAGATCATCATTACACAGCATTTTGCACAAAAACCTAAAGCTGCACCCCTACAAACTTTACTGCTATCACGAAAGAACGTGTTTCCAGCAAGACTGAGCAACATCACATACTTCCAATACGTTTCTGCCACGTGAAATGAAAATGAAAGTGAAATGAAAGAGGTGACATAAATTGACCTCCCACATGGACGTTTTCCTATGGGGTTATCTCGAATCTAAAGTATATGCCGATAATCCGACATCCCTGTCACAATTAAAAGAAAATATCCATTACCAAATGTTGGCCATCACGGAGCCTACCTGCCGAGCCGTCATAGGAAATTTTACTATTCGATTAAATGAATGCCGCGAACGCGAGGTTTACATTTGAACGATATTATTTATAAGAAATAAAATCTTAAATAGTGTATTTTAATATTTAATAAACATTTTTTTCGATGGAACCCTTACTTTTTTTAAAAAGATCCACTAAATTTAAACTTTCTTTTGAGATACCTTGCGTAGTGTTAAATGCTTATTTCATTTAAACACAATCCATCCACACACATCCACCTTACTCCCATAAAATATTTCATTACATATTATGAATATTGCATTAATATTAGCTGACGAAAATGTTTGAGTAAATAATAATAATAATAACGTAGTATTTATATAGCGCAGTTTTGTGATATTTCACTTCACGTGCGCTTAATTATAATAAACTTAAAATTAATCCTATAGTGTTCCTTACGAGTCCTTACAAAATACAAATTTGATTAAATTATGTGAAACAAAGAATATACAGTATATACAAAGCAATTCCTAAAGAACAATATTAACAAAAATTAGTTTTAATGAATTATTTTTGTTAATATTGCACTTTAGGAATTGCTTTGTATACAGTATATACAAAGCAATTCCTAAAGAACAATATTAACAAAAATAATTCATTAAAACTAAATTATAATAAAGAATAAGAGGCAGTTTACGTTTAGAAATAATAATAACAGAGTGCACATAAAACTATAGTAAGGAGGTAATCGAAACCAAACAATTACCAGAAACTTGAGGAACGTGGCTTATTATAGTAGATTGAAAACGAGTTAAAATTCATGAAAGGTACAATTTTTTAAATAAGTTTGTTTTTAAAGCTCTTTTGAACTCAGCCATGTTCTGGATATTAGTAAGAGCTGAGGGAAGTTTGTTCCAAATGAGCGGGCCAGTTACACGAAAAGATCGATCATAATAAACGGCTCGATTTGACCTAGAAAGTTCGATTAAACGATAAGTAACATCTAGATCTGCTGACCTTAGAGTAAGCTGCCTATCGCTTAAGTTTTGTCGGACACATAGTTCCGATATATAGGCTGGCGCCATTCCTTGCAATGCTTTAAAGGTCATTAAGCAGATCTTGAACTCTATTCTTTAACATTATTAAACATGAGTAAACATTATTAACTTCCAAAATAAACCAATATATTTCTACTGGCCTTAAGAATCTGAGATGATAGTAAATAGTATGATCAGAATGCGTACATTACGTGTGTTATACATACATTTTATCATTCCTCAATTTTTATGTCTCGTTTATAAAGTTAGTGCCAGTAGTTAAACGCTACAATGGTATAGATGAAATGGGAAAATTCGAATGCCTCTAATGATAATAACTTCTCGTTAATATTGGACATAAGAATATAAAATCCGTAATAGCTTCTCGGTACAAACTTAAGGGGGACAGTTAAACAGGGCCCTAAACAATAATAATAATTCTAAATTTCTTCGGAAATGTTACGAGGGCGTTGCGAAATAAATTGTTTTCTTAATGGGTGTCCATACATTTTATTTAATTATACAGTTTGTAAGCGGCTTCAGGGCAGTAGGAGAAAATCTGCGAAAGACGAAATAGCTAACACGAATTAAAATATAGATTACTTTAAGAAATTAAATCGTTGTCTCATAGTACTCATAGTTCTGTAAAAGTATAATATTTTGCTAAAATAATAGATTGCACATTATAAATTATTAAATCAATCTGGTTATTTTCAACACAGTGTTATTATAAAAAAACATTAATAAATAATACCAAATCAAATCAACGTAATTTTCTTCTGTGCGTAATTTTAATTTCGACGAGATTTTAAATTTAAAACGGAAAACACAAAAAAAAAGTTTTTTAATATTTGTTTTCCATTTAGGAAACACAAACATTCAAATTGATGTTATCTATCTATAGCTAAAATATCGCTATCTATAGCTAAAATATATGTACAATCGTTGAGTCATGGTATTATTAAACAAACTGTATGGAGAGTCTAATGTATAAACTACTTAGGTTTTGCTATACGGAAACAAGTTTAATCATAATGTGTACCTTTTAGCGTACGTGATATGATAAGAGTAGAATCTACCTACAACACACACTGGCATGAAGGTACCAATTCGACATTAATCAAATAAATAATAAGTCTGCTGTTGAAAAGAATGACATTTATTGATAAGCAAGAAACAGGTAGAGCAAGAACCATAAATCTCAGAGCGTGTCAGGCAGGATCCTGATAGAGGTTAAACATTTAAATAGCAAACTGCAGGTAATCTATGCCATCAAAGCTATGGAGAATTTAATCAATAGGGCGCCAGCCAGGGAAAACATCCTGACATATTTTTAAAACCAGTGACCATAATCTAAACTATAATTATATTCATTTGTCTCACGCGTAATCGAAGTTTCCAGAAACCACCCAGCTGCGTGCGTAGGGCACGACCCACCTCACAACACCGGCTCTCCACGCCAACTGACGGTTGCGGAAATCCCTCAAACTATCGAACCCCGAAACTCAGGCGTACCACCGTCGGGAAACATGCGTAGTTACCACAATGCGGAACCATTCAGTAGCTACCTGCTACAATATCCCCCCACGAATCCGAAATTTTCCCAGGGAAAATTTCCTAAAGCCTCCTGGCGCTCGGGGAAGAAAAAACGTACTCGCAGACCAAGTGATGAACTGGTTCAATTGACTGCAGGCGGCAAGGAAGAAGACCAGGCCCGGCTAGCTCAGTCGGTAGAGCATGAGACTCTTAATCTCAGGGTCGTGGGTTCGTGCCCCACGTTGGGCGCCATTTTGTAACCTTTTAGCGTACGTGATATGATAAGAGTAGAATCTACCTACAACACACACTGGCATGAAGGTACCAATTCGACATTAATCAAATAAATAATAAGTCTGCTGTTGAAAAGAATGACATTTATTGATAAGCAAGAAACAGGTAGAGCAAGAACCATAAATCTCAGAGCGTGTCAGGCAGGATCCTGATAGAGGTTAAACATTTAAATAGCAAACTGCAGGTAATCTATGCCATCAAAGCTATGGAGAATTTAATCAATAGGGCGCCAGCCAGGGAAAACATCCTGACATATTTTTAAAACCAGTGACCATAATCTAAACTATAATTATATTCATTTGTCTCACGCGTAATCGAAGTTTCCAGAAACCACCCAGCTGCGTGCGTAGGGCACGACCCACCTCACAACACCGGCTCTCCACGCCAACTGACGGTTGCGGAAATCCCTCAAACTATCGAACCCCGAAACTCAGGCGTACCACCGTCGGGAAACATGCGTAGTTACCACAATGCGGAACCATTCAGTAGCTACCTGCTACAATATGTTGAATATTTGAAGGGTTATTTTTTCATCCAACTTAACTGTCAGATCTTGTCTCTTATTTTGTGTACAGGCAACTCTATTTTTTTTTTTTTTTATGTACAAATTATGAATACGGTTAATAAACTAATAGTTCTGTGAACACTTATAATACCTAGCGAAAACTGGTCCCAACGAGAGATCGTCCGTGACGTTGTTGTTGTAGTACTTTTTGTCTTTCGTTTTCACACAAGGCGCGTAAGAAAGAAGAGAATAACCGTCGTCGACGTGGAACGCTTATGCGAGAATACTGTAAATAAAAGATATTAGTTTTGCTGAAGTCAGTACACTATTCGTGAAATTATGACAAACTAGCCTCTGAAAATAGACTATTCTCATCTTGAAACATTTATAAAATCCCTTAACAGATTATTTCAGATTGATTCAATCAATACCATCGAAATTCCTTATCGCTTGATGAATATAATAGCCCATACTGATGAAATTAGGCAATTTACAATAATGTACCTAAATGTCAAATTTGATACGTGTCACTGCTAAAGCCTTGGCGCATCTAAAAAAGGTTGAGCGGCCGATTTAGTTCGCTTAAATTTAAGTGAGGAGTGTCGTACAAAGCGACAGATAAAACACGATAAAATTCTATAAGCGTTTACATTTTCTCGAAGAAGAGATTCGTGATCCGTCCAAACAACATGCGGACGATATTTTGACTTCTGATTCATTATCTAGTTCTTTCAGACTTCGGTATTATAGACGTTGCCAGAAAGTATTGTTTTCCAATAATTAGTTATTAACGCCCCCCCATGAAATTGTTCCTAATCCTTCAAAGGTTTATTGGTTCTTATGATGATGCTTTAGTAAAAACTGTGTGTAGGTAACTCAAAATCCATAAGGCCTTCCGCAGGGGTGGGTAGAGAGGTACCACCAAACAACTCAAAGTCATCTCGTACATACTTCTTCTTTTACTTGAGCCCCGTCCGTTCAGCTCTACAGTATACTGGCCAAACCACTGTCTCAGGTTTTTCAGCCATGAGGTTCTCCTTCTTCCAGGGTCCCGTCTTCCGGCAATCTTTCCCTTCATTATGAGATGCAAGATCTTATACTTCTCTGGATATCTCATCACTTGTCGAAGATATTGAGGTTTTCGGGTTTTTATAGTTTTAATAACTTATTTTTCTTTATTCATCCGAACCATAACATCTTCATTTGTAACCCTGTCCATCCAGCTTATTTTAAGTATTCTTCTGTAGATCCACATCTCGAATGCCTCTTACATACACTTCAGTTATTCTAACACTTACCGAGAAAAAAACGAGAGTAACTAATGTAAGCACACCTCGCTGGAAGTGTCTACTTTCTGCCACAGAACTAGCTCAGGTTATTCGTCCGGCAGAGCAGGTAGAGTCTCCCAACACCAGGGTGGTAGGTTTCCTAAGGAGCAAGAGTGGAATACCTAAAATAAAGCCATCCTAAATGTACCTTGTCAGGGCAATAAAACACCAGCTGCGGTAAACACGGTTTGTATTGTAGGGGATTGTTTAAATACAACATGGGTTCATTCACAGTAAATAATCGAGCACAGGTAAGTTAATTGTCTAACCATTCTAGGGGAAAATCTAACAAAATCTCTCTCAATCGTGCCGACTCTAGGATCGATCACAGGTACGCGTATTTATAGGGACACACGGCAAAAGAGGAATTAGTTTTGGTCAGTACTCACAGGAGCCGGGCCCATCGTGGAGAGGTCCCAGGAACGTGCTAGCCAGGCTGCAGGGCGGGCTATGCTTAGCAAGTAAGCCATGATGAGCTTGGGGTCGCCACAGGTAGGGTCCCTATGCTGCGGGGGCCTCGGGCGTGCTCCTCGAAACACCCCAAAACATCGCGCTTTGTAACGATTGTTCTGGGAAAGGCGCAACGGTTCGTCGGCGACACAGCTTCTCGCTAGCGCGGTCAGGGCAGAATGCCGCGGGGCGGTTTGCGGGACCGCCGTGGGCCATTCTGAAGAATCGGGGGGCGGGGGTATGGCTGGCGGTTTTGTAGTGTAGAGCTGGGAGTTCGTAGAGCTGGGAGTTCTGCTATCTAACACTAATTAACCATCATGACGTTAAGTCGCAGAGGTAGGCAAAGAGGATGAGATGCCCCATAACTAATTACTAGACCAAAATATTTCCTGAAGTCAGGGGTGCATCCATATTTTTGATGAATGTATTATTTTGTGCATAAGAGCATAATTTATATATGTCGTCATTATTTAAATGAAGACAATATTAGCGAAACTCGATCAAAAATCAAACAAAAAAATCCGAAAAAGATACGGTCACATATAGGACTCGGACCCAGGACCTAAGCCTTGGTGGGGCGTAGTATAACTTAAGCCGCCTTCTTACATATCTCCCTTAAATATTTGAAGTTTTTACGCTTTTAAAAATATATGTTGTATTTGAAGAAAATATCTAGACGCGTTCTATGCCAAAACGCAAATCATATAAAATTCCCTAGACAGAAAAAAAATCTCAAAGTATGCTTCGAAAATTACTATAAACACGTTTGTTTCAGTTATTTTACGTTATTTTAAGTTATAGTTATGATAAAAATCACAAATGATACTTAAGATATTTTCCACGAGATTTTTGCTCTATTTTAAACGAGTCGTGTTTTATTAAACATTTTCGCAATTTTCGCATCGATTTTATCGCTTTAAATATTAGCGCGCTCATCTAACATTCGAAATTATATATATCTCCATATTCTTCTTTTTGAGCGCGGATGCGAGGCCTTAAATAAATGAAGAAGAAACCAAACTTTTGATCAGTTACAGCGACCAGCGTTGCCAACTTACACAGTATGTAGCTTTAACCATTTCCATGTGTATTTGCTTTGAATCTCTGGGAAAATAATACTCATTCAATATACTACTTGAATGTTTTCATTTCGGAACGGAGAAACGGATTTAAATTTGTATGTTTGTGGTTTTGAAAACCTCCAACAAAGGGGACAGAATTAATTAATATCGGCCGTCAAAAGCCAGAAAGGAAATACCCTTATTTTTATGAAAACACGTTTTTGCTTTATTACCATTATTTATGCAAATAATGTTTCCTGGGGAAAATAGTAGTCAACCAAAAATTCTGACCAAAAATCTTTTATTAAAAGACGACTAGAGAAATGTGTTTTCAATAACATAATACTAACAATCCACTTACGTCATCATCGAAAGGCGTCCATTGATGAGAAAGAGAAACAGATACTCAAAAATGAGATAGACTGGCGGTGATTTACCTACTATCTGAGATGTCAACAGTAGGCAAAACTAGAACAGGAGGCATGAAGACCTAAAGCCTGAGGCCTGTAAAAAACTGAATGCCAGAAGGCCCGTAAAGAAGAAGTATCGTATGTATTGTAACAACCTTACTAAAAATCATCGTGAATATTTTATTTAATTGATAGCCCGTACATGTGAAAACCTTACTAATTATATAAACTGTCAAAAAAAAGTTCATCTAAATATATATTTACATGTTTACATATTGCCTATCCAACCAAATATGTTAGTTTATCAGTTGTATACACTTTTTTATTAATAAACAAAGCTCGTAACTTTTCCAAGATATTTTAAGGGTTCTATATATTTCTTATTTTCGAAGATGTCGTAATAACAAACACCACTTTAGAAAATAGATGAAATTAACTTTTAGATTTTTATAAATACAATATCTTCAACTTCAAACACGAAAAACTAGAAAAAAACGTTTTTTAGGAAAACGTTGAAAATTACAAAAAATCAAAATTAAAAAAAAAATACATTCGCAGTTCACACGCGATAGAAGTAAAACCTTCAGAAAACTAAAGTAGATAGCAGTGGAGAGGCTACAAAGCATCGCACAAAGAGGAGACCGATAAGTCTATTTCATTATCTCAGAGGCTAAATCCTATACTCATATACGTTTGTTTCTTTTTAAAGTCGTTAGTTTTTGTTTCATAGAATTTCAAATCACAACGGTGCTAAAGAAGTTTTCACTTCAAAACGACACGACCGTTAAACGGTGTTTTCTTTACACATTGTATAAAGACTGTACAATTAGTTTTTCGAATTGTTACTAAAAACATATATTTCTGTCAATCTTGCAACGTTGTATTTTACTTATTTAAATTGTTGTTTTCGCAATTTGAATAAGTAAACCCGCACGGTGGCGGGATCAATATTTCACAAAGTAACACAATATATCTTTGGTAATATTATTAATATCAGTACGATGAAATGAACAATAAAATTATTATTTTATGACAATAAATATGTGTTGCATTTTCTCCTCCTTATTTTTCATTGCCAAATAAATTAATGTGGGTACACAAAAAGAATATGATTAATATCCAGGAGCATATTTCTTATCAGCAAAGCAACTTTCGGCTAATTATTCCAGTGGGTCAATCGTTTTCCCTAACTCAGTTGTGCCCTCGTTAAAATAAGAGTAGAATGATTTTTCTCTTTCAAGAATAGGGAATCGGTTGGCGCCGGGCCAAAGAAAAGATTCGAGGGGATGATAGCTTTACTTGGCTTGGATATATTTCTCCATACGAACAGTGCGTGTGTTTCAAAATAAAACATTCTACATTGGTTGGAAAAACCTTTACAACCGCTTCAATGCTAGTTGCAAATGCTTCATATTCTGCATATTTCTTGAATCTTGATACGCTAGTCTAAGCAGGCAGTCAATCCAATGTATCCACATACAATACTACATAAAAATCACACAAAAAATATAAGTACTTCAACGACAGAAATCTTTCAACAGTTCGATGTTCCAAGTACACGAAAAATCTATTCAAAAAATATTCTGGTTCATCACCTCAAGAAACACCGGCCCACACACAGTTGTTCATAAAACCAGGGCAAAACAAACGACATGATAAAGAAGCAAATGATAAGCTAATGACAAATAAGAATTGAATTTTTATTAACCCTGAACTTGAGCTTCTAATCGTTTCTCCAATTAATCTACTAGGTTGGGCGTTTACACAATTCATAGCTACACTTACCTTCATACATCTACATATATATCATAGACTCTGTGCTTGTAGCTTGATTGTCACATATTCCTTTCCTATCCATCTCTATCATGTTCCTTTTCCCCATCTATACCTATTATTTCGTTACCAAAACAAATCAGTGTCGTCAATCGAAACCCGCCGCGTAAGCATACAATTTTCTGCTCCCCGCATCCTCAAACTGAATCCGCATACCGCAAGTATATGAGTGCAGCCAAGATAGCAGATTGTCACAAGTTACCGCAGTAAGTCCCTTCCTTCCTTTCCTTTAAGTGCATTCTTTCTATTTTTACAGTGGTCTTTCACACACCTATATTTCAAAACACATACAAGGTCCTTCGACATCCGCATCCGCACTTAAACCATACATCACTACTCTTATTTTATTCTTATTATACCAATATATTTTAACGTATTTTACCATTTTCTGCTCTTTCTATTATTATTATTTTAATATATTTTTTATAAAAATTCTATGTTTCTACTCTTTTCTGCCATTGATGATAAATCAAAGGGTATATCAAGAGTAGATCAATCGATTGTTATAATCTTTTCTGCTCTTTCTACCATTTTATTAATATTATTATTTTATGTTATTTTACATAAAAATTCTAGGTTTCTACTCTTTTCTGCCATTGATGATAAATCAAAGGGTATATCAAGAGTAGATCAATAGATTGTTATAATCTTTTCTGCTCTTTCTACCATTTTATTAAAATTATTATTTTATGCTATTTTACATAAAAATTCTATGTTTCTACTCTTTTCCGCCATTGATCTACTGTTACTATACTATTGTTATACCCTTTTATTTATCTTTTCTGCTCTTCTCTACCATTTTATTATTATTATGAATATTTTACGCTATTTTTTATACCAAATTCGACTTTTCTACTCTTTTTTGCCATTGATCTATTCCTACTCTTCTATTCTTGTTATACCCTGACATTTCTCTTCTCTACTCTTTTGTGCTCTTTCTACGATTTTTTATTTAAAATTATTTTGTGCTATTTTATAGGTACTAAATTCGACTGCTTCGACATTTTTCTGCCAAAGATTATTGAAAGTGCATTGATCTGCATCTACTCTATCCATGTTATACCCTTATATTTATCTTACTTATATTTTCTGGTCTTCCTGCATTTTATTATTATTATTATTAATTTATGTTATTTTTTAACTAAATTTGCCTGTTTCTACTCTTTTCTGCCATTGATTTACTCTTATTCTTCTTTTATTATTCTAATAATACTCTTACTTAAGTATATTAATCGTTTTGTGAAAATTAATAAATTTTTATATTTTTGTAAAAATTGGACATGAAAAAACTGGCAATAAATATTACACAACACTCCTATTACTTCATTCTGCTATTTGTTTCCGTAGATTTCATCCCACTTTAGACATCAAACGGGTAGCAAATCCGTCTACTTTGTTATCTTACTCCTAATGGTTAGGATAAATACAAGTTTGAACTTAGAAGAGCAATTTCTTAACTTCCTTACAGCACTTCACATTTTAAATTTGTTTTCCAACTCCCAAATGACATGCGATATGAGTGGAGAAAACGATACAGTGAAAAGTTTTGAAGAATCTGTGGGCAGTCACCGCTCGTCAGACCGCGAAATATTCTAACGGAACTTCCTTCACATTCGTACAAACTTTTTCGATTTATAAGAAAAATACACTAAGAAGGTAAGCTTTTTACGTTAACTATTATTCTTTTTTTTACTTTATAAAATTAAAAATAAATTCACAATTGTCATCTTTGGGGATTCCGTGTGGAAGGAGTAAACATGGGACTTGAAGTTACCTGTATCGTGGGAGGGAAAAACGCATAGGTCGGCAAATCATTTCGCTGCCGAGCTGTGGAACTCAAGAACGAATCGTAGAACCCATTCTCAAGTGACTAATGCCAACTGTGTACAAACGACTATGCACCGGTGTCCAAGGGATTAATTGCGCCAGTTCCCCGGGGCATTTTCCATTGAAATACAGGTAGGACAAGAACAACAATCACTTGACGTCTGTTTTTTTTAAATATTGCAATCCTTTTGGATTGCAGTCATTGTTGGTTGAAAAGTTTAACTTTTCGTATTTAAAAATTTATTGTTACAGCACCTATTTTTCGGTTTTACAGTTTTGATTTAAAAATACCTAATTTTCTTTGAACAGAATTTTTTGAAGAAATTTATTCCAGATTAAATGCACTAGATTTTTATTAAACGTAATGTTAAAAAAAACGAGTGTGCTTTAGACCACACAACTGAAGTAAAACTTCTGCTCCATCTATAAACTATATGATAGGAAGAGAGAAAGAAAATGTGCACTCGCACTGCTCTCTCTTGCTCCTACAGTGTGATACAGACAATAGGCCTGCACTGTGTAACGTAACTGGCTATGAGAGAAAGAGAGAAAGAAAATGTGTGCTCGCACCTCTCTCTCTTGCTCCTACAGTAATATACGAAGCGTTCGCCTCGTTTTTCGTAACGCTGTCGTCACGCATTCGCCAGTTTACTCCCCAAGCTAAGAGTGCGTAAAGAAGTTTTACTTCAAAAATACTTTGTCCACGGGTGTAGAAAAAACGTACCCATCCATTGTACAATCTCTCAAATTTTAATGTCCTCTATAGTGCCTGTACTTACCAAACTACTACAGTTTATTGACTGAAGCCGCTGAAAGGAGAGAGTCAAAGGGGCATGTAAGATGAATTGACTAGACTGCCTATAATATTATTATTACGATCCTACTTTAATAGTGCTGCCGCAAGACGGCGGGCTTTAGGGGCGGCTTCAGAACTCCGATAACGAAGTGATCAAATGTCGTTCCTCAGCCCCCTTTTCCTTTCCGAGAATTTATTTACTCACACCACCCGTAATACTTTCATACAATAAAGTCGGCGAAGTTAACCAACCGCACATCGTATTTTTTACTTGTCACTTCCAATAGTTGCCGTAATGGATCAATCAATGGTGGGAACCTAATAATAATACTTGGATATTTCCAATATCATCTATAAACAAGGCGTTTCTCCGCAAAACAGTGGAAAATAAACACATACAAAAAAGCCGGTGAAGTTAACCATCCATACACAATAACTCCATCGATTTTTTTCGTGTCACTTCCAATAGATGCTGTAATGGATTATATGAAATATGGGAAGCAAATAATAATTCTTTGATATTTTCATCTACAACAAAAGGCGTTTCTGCGCAAAAATTGGAAAATAAACCCCCTTGCAACCATATCACATGATTAATATTCCCGTTTGCGATATTCGAAAAGAAGCCTTCGGACCTGGCAAACGTGGATCAATTTCAGATACTAATTTATTTATTTCTATGTATTACAGTATTTACCTATTAATTAACATTATTACATAATAGATAAATTTTGAAAACATTTTTACATAATATATTTTACAATTTTATTATGTTGGGTGTATGGTAGGTTTGCGAAGGTGAAACTGTGGATAGGTATTGTATGTTTCGTGAACACCTCACTAGGAGAACCTGTACTGAGGTGTTTACGTGTTTATTTATGATTATGTTTGACAAGTATTAATGTGTTGTAGAAGAAAGTTTTATATTTATTTTATTTAATGGTTATTGTACATTGATTATTAAGAAGTTAATTTTTATGTTTGGTTTGGAGTAAATAGGTTTTGGAAAAATAGTGTTCCTTTAGCTTTTATCCAGACTGTGATTTGTTTTTTTAGTTTATTTGTTGGTGAATAATCAGCAGATTGGTTCAAAGAAGGTGGCATGCTGTTATATAGTTTGATATAATAGTAGTTAAAGGATCTTTGTCCGTGGGTCGTGTGCGGGATGTTGAGTGTTTGGTTTGTTGAAGACCGGCTTGTTAATGAGGACTGAGAAAGTAAAGGGATATGAAGTTTGAATTTGAAGAGGTGAAGAATAGACGATTTAGCGTAGAGTTGTCTGATTGACAAAACGTTGAGCATCTTGAAAATTTTTTTTAAAGTCTGTATCATATGCTACTTGAATTATTAGTTTGATTGTTGCCTCTTGTGCCTTTTCTAGTGGATCTATAATTAATTTTAGAGTATACAAATTATTTATTCATCGTGGTTTTTCGATTGCAAGTAGCAGGCCAATGTTCAAATTCCGGTTACTAATTTTTCCTGATAATTATTTTTCTTTCAGTTTTGATTACGAAGAACATATTTTCCTATATAAATAACTTAATAAAATTGGTTTTGAAGTAAATACCAGTTGCATGCAGTCCGAAAAGGTTGAAAAAGGCCAACCCTAAGAAATACTTAATAAAAATTAAAGATAACAGATAACAATTAAATTTTTTTCCATTCATTTGATAAGAAAATTTATGTGGGCATTTATCCTGGCCTGACCCATGGATTCGAAACTTGTCGATTTTTTTTATTACAATTGATAACCAAAGTATTTAATTTTCAAAATAAAAAAATAATGTTATGAATACATTCACATTTTGAAATAATAAATGCACAATGTTTACCCGAACTTGACGCACAAAGAGGAGACCGATTATACCATCTCATTCTCTCGCAGGCTAAATCCTATAGATGCATGTGTTTGTCTCCTTTTAGTGACGCTATTTTTCGTTTCACCAAGTTTCAAATCACAACGGCACTAAAGAAATTTGCACTTTAAAAAAATAATGTTGGTATTTAAATCATATTTACGAATATCTCGAATTATTTATTGGGTTGAAAATATTACTGCGAACGAACTTGGTATTTTTGTTTGGAAACTTGAACAAAGATTTTATTACGTCTTTAAAATTAAATTTGGGGTAGATTTATCATAAATTACGGGGAGGCCATGTATAAAATTTATTGATCAGAAAATTCGGGTCTTCGTTAAACCGAATATCTTTAGTTTGGGAAGTCGCCAGGAGTAGCGGACTTAACCTATCGATCTGAAAACAAGAGTTATTAGTTACCTACTGGTATGGGATGGAGAGGCAATATTATGATAATTATTATTCAGGGGCGTATTTCAATTCGTTCGTAATTAATTATCCTTTGACATTGCCAACAATGCTGAACAATGTGGTGGCAAGTGATTGGAGCGATAATATTCCTAAACATGTGTACAATTAACATCATGAATTACTCATACTTGTAATAATTGTTGTCATTTTGTAATAATATCACTTTTTGGTGGTGAAATAATATTAACGAGATTTGCATAACATTTTTAAAAATTTCACTATTTTTTCAATAACCGCAGATCAGTATATCTTTTGTTGTATCGTTATTATTGTATTGATTTGTTGAATTCAACGTTCGTGTGTAAGAGTATTTTATTTCTACTGAAGTGTACCGCTCGGGAATATCAATGGTTTGGAGGACCTAAAGTTTTGAGGTTGTATAGTGAACCTATCTGAAAACTAGATATATTTTTATGGAGGTAATAATATTATCTTCCTTGGGCGTCCCCTACTTCTTCTTTTTTTATCTTCTAAAATTAACTTCCACTTCGTGCATTCTCCTTAAACTCGTTTCTTGATTCATCACATGTGCCACATGAGTATTTGATTAATTTGATCCTGCCATGTTCTTCTCGGACGTCCCCGAATTCATTCCTTCCACTTCCTTGTCCTGCGTTCTAAGCTAAAGTCCCCTACGTTGCGTAATTAGTTGTAGGCACTCATTTTCATCTTATTTTGAACGTCAAGTGTGCAAAATTTATCAAAATACCGGAAAAGGGGATGGGGTGATTTTTCAAAATCTCATGTAGATAGGGATTTTTCTCTTATTTTGAAGGTAAAGTATACAGACTTTCATCAACCTCGAAACAAAAATTTTGACTTTTATACAAAACAAATACACGCCGCCCGCCCGCAGCAAACAGATAATCTATTAGATTTTGGGTTTTGAGACATTCGTGTATTATTACATACCACATCAGTATGTACTTGTATATAGATCAGCAAGGGGAATAGAATACTTCAAGAAATCAACACCTGCCTTGCGGCAAATCTGGTGAAGTGTCAGGCTGCTTTTCAGGATCCCTCGCAACGTATTTTAGAGGTAAAACGAGATCGCACTTTGTAATCGCGGCAAGCAGTTTTTCCGACGCGTGGTGCTTTGTGTGACGGAAACGGGTGGTTTTGAACTGATATTATGTTTGTGACCTGAAATATTTAGCTTTGCGGCAAGCATGACAATTCTTTCAGCGTCTGTTGATGTACAACATTATATCAAGTTTTTCTGAGTTTAGTTTCAAATGTTTAGAGCTATAAATGGCATTTCATATTGTGCTGTGAAGCTTTGTTACGTACTCGTACATGAGATAAATTGTACGTTCCATGTTTTCAATTTATTTGTTGAATAAGAAAATACATTTTATAATGTCGAAAGTCAGATGTTGACACACTTTAGGCGGAAAGGGTAGATCTACCTTTCACGCCTGTCCTATTCAAGTTGGAAATTGTTGAAAAAAGGCATTGCTGTTAAATGTGTTTATATTGTTCACATAAACAATGCAAACGCAGCAATGCCTTTGTTCTTTGTAAGGGTTCCAACTATATGTGTGTATACAAAATATATAAATATGTGTACATAGTATAAATATATATGCTTAACCACTCGAGCTACTGCACGATTTTTAACTTTTTCCTCCGATTGCTCGTGATTTTTTGGTGACAATTTTGAATATTTTCCGCCGACATTAAAAAAAATCATGCCTCCAAATTTTAATAAATAAAAATTTAAAAAAAAAATTGATGCATCTAGGGAAAATTTGCCTAAAACTGGCAGCAAAGGAATCCAAGGTATTTTAAATGGTGCCATACTGTGGCAAAAAGCGCTCCAGTGGAAATGTGATACAAGATGAGGAAATTATCGTACTTCCTTGTCTTTTGTGTGGGAGAATATTTTATCAAAAGAAAACTTTTACTTTGGCACTGGAGATGCGTAAAATGTTTTTTTTATGTCATTATTTGAACCGAAGTGAAAACCAATTTTTTCGTGTTGTAATAAAATACGTACATTGTTACACTTAAAACGTTCCTAAATGGCCCAACCCTGAATTTAACTTCTGTTTATGGAGCGCTTTTACAAAGTAGGCTATACTTTTGGAAAATACGTTTATAGTTGGGGTGTGGTGAGTAGGTACTATCGAGTGCAGTTTACAAGCAGTAGAAGCGAAACTATACCAAAACAATCTCAACCAATATTTGAAAAGTGAGTTCATAATCAAACCAATTTACAAATGACATCATAATCAAAGCGGCCAATGAACTCAGTTGATGCGTCGCAGGTGTAGTAATCGTCATTTCCGTTTCATCCGAAATTCAAATCACAGCGAGGCTATAGAAGTTTCAAAATTCAAATGTTCATTTTGTTTTCAGAGATATATCGGTTAAAAAAATTCAATTTTCTTGATGGGTTCCGTGTTTTCGCCCGCCTGAAGAGTTATAACTACAATTGTAAGATGTATGGATAATAATTATTGTAAATTAATATTATAATATTGTAAGATGTATAGATAATAATTACCAATATGAAGGAGTTATAATTTATAATGAACTAAATCTAGACTGCAACAATAAAATAAATTTAAGATAACTTTACGCTTTCATGAAACATCAGAAGGATAGCAATTCAAAAACACTGAAGGAGAGGTGCTTGTTTGAGCGAAGCTTGAAAACTAATGAAACGCGACCGGTTCCGGCGACGACGACTAGGCGACGAGCAAGCGATGGCTAGCTCGATGATTCCTACGCCCAGAGACAATTGAATTTATCTTGAAAGTAGAAACCGCTTCAAAATATATGTATGTATTGCAAACTACCTTTACTTTTTTTGATTTATTATCTTCTGCGATGTTTCCAAATCTATTTCAACATAAACTAAATCTAAACAGTATTACATAGAATTTCTCCAATTATTTTTGTTATACAGTTGTACATTTGAAAGTGAACCATAGTCAGTAGTATGCACAGAGTTTTCGATCAGCGTAGGCAGTAGAGAAAATAATGAATTCATCAAAAATCATTTACCACAAACAGCCACTCCTTTCGTGCAAGTTTTCGAAAAGAATAGCTAAGTTGTTAGCTGTAACCGATTTGTTTGGGATTTCATAAGCCAATTTTTTATTTATTTAATATAATAAAAAATATAATGTTTATAATACATGAAATAAAGTTTTTCTATTAAAATACATTAAATAATACGTTTTACATCCTTTTAAAGAGCAAAGATCGAGTTAAAAAGGCGGATAAACGCAAGTTAATCGCAATATTTAGCAAAGGAAAAATAATATTTTTTTTATATATAAAACATAAAATAGATAATTAACAGTAAATAAGAAAAAAAATATTTTAAATGAACATATATATATATATATATATATATAAAACTAATAATAGATAAGAAATACAACTGACTGAAGAGAAGGAGATAAAAAGAAAGGAAAAAAATAATGAGAGAAACAGGCTATCTAATATTATAATGAGTTGTTATGTTGATAAGTTATATAAAAAGAGTTTTTATTGAATTTTTGTATTTTTTGTAATTTGTTTACAATCTTAATTTCAAGGGTAATTCGTTAAACCATTGAACTCCAATATATTCGTAGAATTATTGGGCTGTGGTGGTGTAACAGCGTGGTATAGTCAAAGAACCAAGGATATATGTTCTATTGCTGTTCGAAAAAAGAGTTAAGCTCACATTATTGAAACAATCTTTGTGTATTTGTAAAAGCGTTATTTTTTATAAATAGTATGAAGTGAAAGGACTTTAAATTCTTGAAATAATTTGATGGTAGGGTAACCGTATGGCTTTTTTAGAATTATTTTTAATAATATTCTTTGGATAATTTCCAAAGGCAAAAGAGAAGTTTTAAAAGCACCACCCCAGCCAACAATTCCATATTGTAATACTGATTGAATTTGGGAAAAATATATGGTTCTTAATAATCCAATATTTAATATGTTTCGTATTCTAATAAAAACGTAAATTAATGTTCCTACCGCTCTACTGTTGTATTGATTTGTAATTTCTATTTTATGTTACTATCTATAATTACACCGAGGTATTTTACATTTGTTTTAACAGTGAGTATAGAGCAGTTAGGTTTACATAGATATGACTTTGGATTACAATTATATGAGTGTATACACATGTTTAGATTCTAATCATTCAGCTATAGGTACATATTACAAGGCTTTAACTGAAAATATAAAATTCAGCGTTACAACATATCCTAATTTGGGGAGCAGCCACTCTTGTGTGGCTTTCATATAGAAAAAATAAGACAATTGGCATGCTTAGTTTCTGCTTTTGATACGCTGTAGTATGTGGTCTACACTGTGCCCGAGGTTCGTATATGGAACTTTGTGCGTATTTTTGAAAGAATACATTGATTCTCGCAATAGGTTCATACATTTTGGTATTAATCGACCACCATAACGCGAGCACGAGCCTAGCATGGTGGCCGAAAATTTCACAAACGATGTAATCATTCAAAGCAATGAATAAAGAAAAAAAAAAGAAATGGAGTGTGTAATTCACACGCGATAGAAGTGAAACTAGAAAGTCGCTAGATGTCGCTTTCCTTTGCCTGTTTTTTTAAAGTGGTTTGAAGATTGGATATTAATTTACAAAAGTAAAAATGTTTATTTTTTCAGGATTTCGTAGGATTCGAAACTCCGTCCGCTGGATTTCTCTGGCCGCTAATATTTGTGAAGCACTATACCGTATTATATTCCGACGACCCGTAAAAAAACAAAGCGGCTTATGAGCGCAGACGTTTTATATCTCAACCAATAGGAGCCTTGAGCGCAGTTTGATGCTTCGTAGGTGCCGTAGTGCATCATTTATGTTTCATCCGAATTTAAAATCACTCTAACGGGGCTAAGGAAGTTTCACTTCAAAAATATCAAGTGCGGTTCACACGCGGTAGAAGCGGAACTATACCAAAAAGCGGCACTTTACCTTTTTTTAAATCTCAACCAATAGGAGCCTTTAAAAGTGTGGTCATAATCAAGCGACCAATGAGCGCAGACCTAGCGTCGTTTCCGTTTCATATCTCAACCAATATAATCAAAGAGGTCAATCAGCGCAGTTTGATAGTTTGATGCTTTGCAGGTGCTGTGATGAGTGATTTCCGTTTCACCCGAATTCCAAATCGCAATGAGGCTAAAAAGTTTCACTTAAAAAATATATATATACATTTTTATGCGATTTAGGCACGCCTCTGACTGCAGTCAAAGGATAGGTATTGAAATTTTTATATTACTTAGTCCGGCCCAGTAAAGAAACCTCAGTTTATTCCATCGAAATGTTTTCCTTTGAGGTTTTAACGTCGATAACTTCAATCCTGTCTATTTTTCCCCACCCATAACAGTCTTCCTTTAGACAGCAAATAATTAACCTTTTTAAATTCGATTCCCATTGCTCAGAGTCGGATAATAAAACTCCCAACCGAGAAAATTTTTTGAATCAATGATATTATTGAAAAGGCTTGGGAAATAAATAACCCTTTCGAAAAATAAATAGATTTACGAAATATTGGTTCGCACAATCAGTACTTCAAACGAAGATTGATATCCATTTACAATAAATTTCTACGTTGTTCTGAAAGACTAGATATCTAAATGGTATTAGTACCATTTTGACGTAATAACTTCTTAGCCACACTAAATAGAGACAAATATAAATCTATGGGATTTTACATGCGAGAGAATGTGATAGCAATAATATATTTATTTAATTTACGGTTCACGGTTCGCGGTTCACGGGTACTCGGTTTCAATGCAATACGATAAATCCACAGCCCCACACAATTCTCTCTTGGTGTAGTGGTGTAGGCAGTGGCCAGACATTTAACGGACCTAAGATCGAATCCTACGAAATCCAAAAATATCCAATCCTCAAAACACTCCAAAATGAAAAAGCAAAAGAAAACACAAAAGAAAGCGCCATCTGGTGACTCCGAAGAAGAAAACACAAATACTAATAAGATGTATCCTTCATATTAATATTATAAAGGCGAAAATTTGTTGTTGTTACTCTTTCACGCAAAAAACTGAATGGACTTTAAAAATTCTTTCACTAATAGAAAGCTACATTATTTATTTATTTATTTACGCCTATTTAGGCTTTTACATACATAAATATAACAATATTAACGAAATTATACTAGTAAATAGTGCAGGAAACTACTGTTTAAAACACTTGCACAAAAATAAATACAAAGTAAAAATATTAGGTATTGAATTTGAACCACACAGGATGTAGGTACAAAATACTGTCAATGTGTTAGTCAATTTTAATAGCTTTATCAAAATATTCCCCTATTTGATGAAAAAAACTTCAATAAGGTATGCTTATATAATAAAATTGTTGTACTAAATATATCAACAACATCGGAGTATTTGTTTCCAAGCTGTTGAATCCGTCGCGTAGGAGTGTAATATTGGCTTGTTATAGTAATATAGGCTGCATATATTGGTAAGCTCTGGCGTTATGAAATTATTTATTATACGTTTATTGTCCAGACGAGAAGCAAAGCCTTGCTTGGTAACTATAAGTAATTATTTGACGTGCGCTGTCATTTTGTTATTTGTGCTTACATGTGCTTTACGAAAAAAAAATAAACTTAAGGTTTACACGTAACTCCAACAAAAACATATTGCAAGTTCCAGCACTCTCTTCCACCTTTGGTCAACGTAGCTTTAGATACTTTGCCACAAAAATATTCAACATTCTCCCAGAAAACATCAAACTGAGTCAAACACAGAGAGAGTTTAAAAAATATGTTAAAATATGGATACATTCTAATGATCGAGCCTATACTGGTGCCCTCACCCAAACGCCCAGTCATTGACAGTTGTTATTGTAGTAATAACCTTGCAGTTTATGAATTGTGTAGGTATATGCAAACAATAATGTTAACTAAAATAAAGTTTTTGCTGTATGGAAACCTACTTTACACATTTATAAAAAAACCATAGATAAAATTGCGAGAAACAATTAACAAAATTTCTGCCTCAATACAGGTTCACCTAGTGAGGCAGGCAATGCACAACTAAAAATACTGTATAACTATACTACTCCTGTGTAACCTTTCTTACATTACTTTCTGTTTGTTAATTTTTCTGTACTGATTGATGTAATCTATTTGTAAACTACATGGAGTATGTAATTTTTTTTATTTTTTTTAGTTATATTGTTTCATTGAATAAAGATTATTATATACGCACCAGATTTAAATGTCCGGGTTTAATTTTCCCCACAGGAAAAACTAAACCCTTTCACACACTTCCCAAATGATCATCTGGTCAATCCACGTTATGCAATTGCACTATATGTATTATAATTACAAAACAATACAAGAACAACATGTCAACCTACCAGAGACCAGATGGGAAAATAATTCACCGACTCCACATATTTTCATATCAGAGGGTTCGGCTCTGTGGAATTCCTAATTGAACCTATAAATCCTACTGATCCCTCAATATAAATATTTAAAAAATCTTTTGTAATCCTACATGTATTTAAAATTACCGATTTTTGCATTTTTATGTATAAATTCTTTGACAAATCTAATACGCCTAAATTTTGAATCAGAGACCTAGGTATAATGCCAGTAGCCGAAATAACAAATGGTAATATTTTTATATTCCGAGAATGCCAAATTCTTTTAATCTCATTTCCTAAATCTGTGTATTTTCTAATTTTTTCAGAAACAGTTTTTTGAATATTACAGGAATTTGGAATAGCTACATCAATGATATAAGTTATTTTTTTAATTTTGTCATGTAAAACTATATCAGGTCTATTATGACTAATTGTTCTGTCTGTTAGTATAGTTTTATCATAATATATTTTATAAAATTCATTTTCAAAAAATGAATTTGGTTCATATTCATAATATGGTACTATATTACGGCAGTCAATCAAGTTATGTTTAATTACCAAACTTTGGTGGATTATTTTTAAAACCTGATTGTGCCTAAATGTATACTCGGACGGCGCTAATATAGAACATCCCGATATAATATGTTCTATAGTTTCCGGAAAAGCCAAACATTTTCTACATAAATCATCAATTTGATTTATATCTTTGATTATATGCTTCCTATAATTTTTAGTATTAATGACTCTATCTTGAATGGCAAGCATAAATCCTTCTATTTCTGCGCTCAACTCTCCAATATTCAACCATTTGTTTGACGAAAGTTTGTCAACATACGTTTGGTTGAGATAATTGAAGTGTTTTGCATGAATAATTTTATTTGACCAGGAATCTAATAATTCCTGGTTAGTATTTATAAGAATGTTGGCATTCTCGTCATATAAATTTAAAGGTGTAATGTTTCTATCTGCCTTACAAATTATTTTGTGCATTTCTGAGCTATTAGCTTTCCTATGGAAAAAATTTCTAAGCATTTCTACCTGATTGTGTTTCAAAGATGTTATTTTGACTACACCTCTACCTCCTAAATTTCTAGGTAAATTAATTCGTTCTATAGCTGAATTTGGATGATGGCAATTAAACTTTGTTAAAGTAGTTCTAATTAATCGTTCTAAACTATCTAAATCTGTATTGGACCATTTAATTATGCCAAATGAGTACGTTAATAAAGGTATTGCCCAAGTATTTATTGCTTTTACTAAATTTTTAGCAGATAGATTGCATTTTAAAATTTTTCTGATCCTAGTTTGAAATTTAATCCTAATATCATTTTTAATACTAGTGTGATCTAATCTATTCGATTGCGGGTATCCTAAATATTTATAAACCTCATCCCCTTTCATACTTTTAATTTTGAAATTTCTAAATATACCCTCGTCTCCATCTACAATTTTGCCTTTCTCTATATGGATCGTTTTACATTTATCTAAACCAAAAGTCATTTTAATATCATCTGAAAAAATTTTAACTACCTTAATCATTTTTTCTAAATTTGATTCAGAATTTGAAAATAATTTTATATCATCCATATATAATAGATGTGAAACTATACTACTCTCTCTTGTATTACCCTTACTTTTTATTCCAAACTTGCTTTTAATTAACATTTTAGACATAGGATTCAATGCTAAGCAAAACCAAAGAGGACTCAATGAGTCTCCTTGAAAAATCCCTCTTTTTATTGAAATGCCCGGTACTACTATTTTCTTACCTTTTAAATTTACTAGTAAATCTGTATTCCAAAAGGACATAATATTTTTAAAAAGCTAATTATAATTGGGTTAACTTTATATATTTTTAATATTTTTATTAGCCACGAGTGCGGGACACTATCAAAAGCTTTTTGATAATCTATATAACAAGTATGTAAATTACGCTTTTGATTTTGAATTTGTTTTAAAATTACAGAATCAATAACTAATTGTTCTTTACATCCCATATGTTTTCTGCGACAACCTTTTTGTTGTTCAGATAAAATATTTTTTTCATCCAAATGAGTATATATTAAATCTGTCAAGCAAGAGGTTAAAATTTTGTATATTGTCGGTAGACATGTAATGGGTCTATATTGAGAGGGATTATTAATATTTTCGCTTTTAGGTAACATATAAGTAATGCCCTTAGTTAGAAAATTAGGAAAATTTTGAGGTTGTTTGACAAGTTTTGAAAGATTTTTTGCAAAAAGAGGATGTAAAGTAGTTAGACGTTTGTACCAAAAATTATGTATCCAATCGCAACCCGTGGCTTTCCAATTATGAGTATTTTTTATAATTTTGGCTAACAATTCAACCGATATATCAGAAAAACTCATTTGTTCAATGTCTGAACAATTGAGTTCTTCATTTTCTATCCATGAACCTGCCTCATTATGTTTTATATCTTTACTCCAAATGTTTGTCCAAAAATCGCGCATATCTGATTCAGATGGCAACGGAATATTATTATTCGAAATAATTGATTAAGATTGCTTAGCAACGCTAGCCTCGACGTTTGCTTGTATTTTGGCTCTCTGATTTTTTTATTGTATCAGAAAGAAAAGATAAATTAAATGATTGTAATAACATTGTAGATAAATTACCAAATTCATTCTCAATATTACATCTAAATATCAGATCAATGAAACGAAATTTTAATGAATTCTTACTTTCAATTAATTTACTAAATCATAAACCGGACGTTATAGTGTTAACTGAAGCGTTCACCAACTATTACAATAAATTTTGTATACCTAATTATAGCTATTTTATGACACACTTTCCTATTAATCGAAATAGTGGTATTGTTGTATTTGTTAAATCCTGTTATTCAAACATCACAGTGGAAGAAGTACCTATGCAGCGAGCTAATTGCTTAGATATTATTGTAACTGTAAATAAAGTATGTTTTAACATTATCGCAATTTACCGAACGCACGGATCAAATGAATATATATTCATGGATGAATTAAGAAGCATTATTTTAACAAAAAAAAATAAACAGAACATAACACTGATTGGCGATTTTAACTTGGATGTTTCTAACGAAAATAATAACAAAATAAAAACTGAATTTATCAATCTTATGACAGAAATGAATTTTAAATTATGTATAAAAAATTATACTAGAGAAATTACGGGTCAACGTCCATCATGTATTGATCACATTTGGTGCAACACTAAAAATACTGACAAACTCCTTACGATAATATTAAAAAATAATATTACTGATCATCACACTTGCATCTCTATACAACAACTTAATATTAATAAACACAAAATTTTAGAAAGCAATAATTTTACAAAAAAGTCACTCAACCATAATAAATTAAATATAAAAATAAGTGCGGAAACGTGGAAACCCGTATTAGAATCTACATGTACTGAAACATGCGCAAATATTTTTAATAATATTCTTTACAATTATATTACAGCATCGACTGATATTAAAACTATACACATTAAAGCAAAATTCAAAAAAATTAAACCATGGATTTCACATGGCTTAGTCGTGTCTATTAGAAAAAAAGAAGAATTATATCGCCTGATAAAGAAATTTCCCTCAGATAAAAAAATATTTACATTCTACAAAAAATATAGGAACAAATTAACCTCTTTAATAAAAATAACTAAAGAAAACTATTACAAAAATGAAATTGACCTGGCTAAACAAAATGTAAAACACGTTTGGAAAACAATAAATGAAATAAATAGTAGAAAAAACAAAAAAACTATAATTAAAAAAATTTATATTGGAAAACACTCTGTTGACGCCATAAGGGAACCAACAAAATGTGCTAATGCCTTTAATAAATATTTTGCTAAAGTCGGACAAAATTTAGCTACACGGATCGATGAAAATTATAAAGTAGATAATTTCGAGAAGGATTGTCTTAAACAAAATAACCTGTCAGCTTTCCAGCCAGTAACAACAAATGACATAAAAAATATTATTAATGAATTAAAAGGTGGATCTGCACCAGGATTTGATGGAGTTACAGTAGAAATATTGAAAAAATACAACAATTTTTTAAGCATTCCAATTGCACACATTATAAATATTAGTTTAAATAGTGGAATATTTCCTTCCATTTATAAAAAGTCTATCGTAACACCCGTTTTCAAATCAGGCAGCCCTGAAGAAATATCAAACTATCGACCTATATCTCTTGTCTCAAACATTGCAAAAATTTTTGAAAAGATCGTAAAAAAGCAACTCATGTACTACATTGATAATAAAAAAATTCTTAGTCCTAGCCAATTTGGATTTAGAGAGAAACTAAGTACTCATGACGCTATTGCTGAACTCTCCTCAACTATATACAACGCATTAGATAAAAAAAACAAATGCCTTGGCATTTTCATTGATTTACGCAAGGCTTTTGATAGTATCTCCCACACAAAACTAATAAATAAATTAAATGATATCGGTATTATTGGTAAGGTTAGGTATTGGCTGAAAAGTTATCTAACTCAAAGAAATCAAAAAGTAAAATTAAATAACTCACTAAGTGTAGATGAAACTTTAGAATTTGGAATTCCCCAGGGGACTGTTATTGGACCAATTTTATTTATAATATACGTAAACCAAATGTTTAAATTATCACTTAATGGTAAACTTATATCCTTTGCTGACGACACTGCAATAATTATCGAAAAAAAGACGTGGAACGATATTACCAATGCAGCCAATCAAGACATGAAGGTTTTAAAAAATTGGTTCGATAACAATTTACTATCACTCAACACAGAAAAAACTTATTACATTCCATTCTCTCTACAAGAAGATGTGCCAAATAATTTAATTAACATAATAATTCATTCCAAAAATTGTGCAAATGACGGTACATGTAATACGGACTGTGCTAAGCTGAATCATAAATCTAATGTAAAATATCTTGGAATCTTAATAGACAAAAATGTTAAATGGAAAGATCATATCAATCTCACTGTGGAAAGAATAAGAAAACTTATCTATGTTTTCTATAACATACGAAATATTTTAAACAAGAAAACTATCAAAATTGTCTATTATGCATTAATTCAGTCTTTATTACAGTACGGCATTATTGGGTGGGGAGGGGCCTTTAAGGCTTCCTTACAGCCCATAATTATAATTCAAAGAATAATTATAAAAACCATTCTTAAGAAACCATACGACTACCCTACTATACAGATATTTCGGGAATTTAATGTACCATCTATTACAGAATTGTATAAGAGAAACGCCTTATGCCAAATTTATAAAGAATATTTTATTCAAAAAGTTCACCCCTCAGATAGCATAAGCAATAGATTTAAAACTAATGGCTTAATAGCCATCCCTATGCTTAGAACGACCACGGCTCAGCACCACTATTTGTATTTAGGTGTAAGATGGTACAATATATTATTATCCAATAAAAAAATTAATATAACAGATACACTGAAATATGAATTATTCAAAAAACAAATTAAGTCCCTTAAATTGGATAATGACATATTGTACCCTTAATGTTTACCCTTTATGTAATTAATTAATTTACCTTTACTTAAACAGCAATATTTAATATTTAAAAAAATTGTATTGATTTTGTCTAAATTGTCTAAATTGTGTACCTACCTAAGATATTTATTTCATTAGTTTCTTTGAAAATTGTTTACATAATGAACATTATTATAATTTTTTTGCATGTAAAATACTCCTCCCATAAACACGAACTCCTAGAGCTCAACTTATGGAGTAGTAGAATAAAACATGAATTATTTTGTAATCTTGCATATATTATCATTGTAATGTATAAACAAAAATCTTGAAATAAATAAATAAAAAAAAAAAAAAAAAAAAAAATTAGCTTTGATCCCAAAACATATAAATATTTGAAAATAAGTATATTAGATAACCTAATAAATAAACTGCCAGTCAACCGTAGGATATTTAGATAAATAAATACGATATAAAATTTTTCCTTTTGTGAGGGCTTCAGTAACCAAGGTAAACAACAGTATTTTGAGATTACTTTGAAATATATTTTGCAGGTAAATTTAATTATATATTTTATTTTGATAACATTATTCTAAAATATAATATTTATTATAGATTTGTAGTATTGAAGGGTAGTTTACATTAAAATATTTAATTTGCCCAAATTGAAAATTATTTGTTGACAAATGACAGTATTAGGTAACGACGACAGTTGCTTGGTTACTGGAATGTAGGAATAATAATAATAATCATTTCCAAGTTGTTTTGAACGGTGACAAAATGTCATTTTCAACCAACGGAAATGAAAATGGGTTGATTATGTCATCTTTACAGATGAACATTGATAATCTGAGACCCCATAAAACAAAAGCAGGTATTCCTAGGCAGAGAATGAAATGGACGAACGATGTCAATATGTTCATCGTTCGTTCATATTTTTTATTATTTTATTATTTATTATTTTTATTATTATTTTTATATTTATTATTTTTCATTGAATAAAGATTATTATTATTTTCATTTTTTTAGTTATATTGTTTCATTGAATAAAGATTATTATTATTATTATTATTATTATTTGTTTAGGTTACTATGGAGATCCTTTTGATAGTTAAAATTATACTAATTTTTAAATTTATAGTATTTTAATAACTATGCTAAACAAATAACAGATACTATGTTTTACATGTTACAAACGCGAATCCTCCTAGTTAGGCAGTCAAAATATTTCATTAATTATATGTATACAAATGTATAAACTTATACTAATAAAAAAAACAATGAAAAAAATAAAAATGAATGCGAAATAATTTGTGTTTGATTGTTGCGCTTTAATAGGTGGAACGCGAGCTGTTTGAAAAATGATTGTAACGGATATGGAGGGGGGAATGGGAGGGGGAGGGGGGATGGGGGAGTGGGGATAGGGAAGATGGGAGAGGCAGAGTGGGAACCCTCCCTAATACTATGCGAGCGAAGCCGAGGGCAAAAGCTAGTAGGAAATAATAACGACAAAAATATGGAAAAAATCATCCTTAACATTGATACAAAAAGTGCTTGCAATCTCCCCACCCTTGTCTACTTTAGTTTTCTGAAGATTTCACTTCTACCGCGTGTGAATTCCACACTCTAATTTTTTTTGAAAACCTCGCAACGGTAATAAAATACATAACATATCTATGGCTGTGGTATCGTACTAGCACCATCGGTTGACTTATTTGTCTCAACTTCATTTCATTCAACAACGCTGATTTAATGCAACCATAATTTAATGCCACATTTCTCAGGGAACTGACAGTTTGAACAATTTAGGATATGCATAAGCAAACTTAGGTATAGATGGACCGGTCTTCATTAGTCACCAGTCGAGATGGTGAATCATTGTTAAAATTTACATGGTAATATATAAAGGTATATTCGGTCTATGCCGTTTTGAAGTCTGAACGTATTATTATCAAGTATTCTAGAAGAAAGATAACAAAATTAGAGTGTGCAATTCACAAGCGGTAGAAGTGGAACCTTCAGAAAACTAAAGTAGACAAGAGTGGGGAGACTACGAAGCTTTTTTATCAATGCTGAGGAGGATTCTTTCCATATTTTGGAAATTTTATCACCCATTTTATTTTCTTTTTTTTTTAATTATTTTATTTTCCATATTTTGTCGACGAATTCCATTGCACCTTTTCCTATACATTTGGTCGTTTTGGTCATCTTATTAGTATTTGTTTTCTTTTTAGAAGTGGCTTGATATCGCTTTCTGTTGTGTTTTCTTTTGCATATGCATTTTGGATTGGTTTGAAGATTGGATATTGATTTTACAAAAATAAATCCTACGAAAAAATATCAATTTTTCCGTAGGATTCGATCCTTGGTCTGCTAAATGTCTAGACATCAAATCCAATATTTGTATGTGTTTGTCTCTTTTTAGTGTTGCTCCTTTCTGTTTCATCGAGTTTCCAATCACAAAGGTGCGAAATAAGTTTTCACTTCAAAAATGAAGGAAAAAAAAAAGAATATCAGTTGTAAAATATGAATACCATCACCAACCTCTAAATATTTTTTAAAAACTTTACTGTGCAAATAAAACAAAATAAAACATGTCATAAATAACAATTATCTAAATCTAAAGAGAAACAGGTCAAAATTAAAAATACTGAAAATAAAGGAGTTTTCCTTCGTATTTTGTAAGCGCTATAAAGTAAACCCTCTAATGCTCGGGTTCGGGCTGAAATCATGCCGTTTAGTTTCCAAAGTGAGGGTTCAGGCGACAATGAATGAGCCGCAATGACTACCAATCAATACGGCGGAATATCTGCCGGGTTGTCCCCCGTGACTGACTAAAGATATCTTTGCTGTAAAAGATGCAGCACAAATCTCAAAACGATGGGTACTTTTTTCATATTTTCTTCAGTTGCTTATAATCTTCTTTTCACATCTGTCAAATCATTTTAAAGAGGGCAACGATAATATTGAAAGTTTCAAAAAACTTGTTTGGAACATCACCCCTCACACCCCGAAAATTCCCAAAGACATTGAGTGCTATTACACAACTCCACAAGTAAGACTCTCTTAAAAATTATTAACCTGTACCAGCACCTAATAATAAATTATAACACTTCGATAGTATGATTTGACTTGAGTCGAGCCTAATTAAGTATACCGTAACAGTGCGCGGTTACGATACCGTGATGGCAAAAAAAGCAATAACTCTACGTTCCTTATCGTTATAAGGTTGCACCTCTTTCTCACACATTAAATAATGGTGACACAAAAGATGAGCCACACAAAATATGTGTGACTGTTTCCTCCAAAGTACTACTTTTTATTTATACGTGTGAGTGAGATGTATGTTAATGATTGTATGTTTCCGTTGGGTGGGTGCAGTTGTGCGTTCACCGTTTGTCTCATTTTCGACTGTTGTTATTTAGTGTGTAAGAAAGAACTGATGCATAATATGTTTAAGAACAAAAGAAAAACCACCAGCGCATTGACATTTGACTTTTTTTTTAATTTTTGGAATTCACTCACACTTCAATTAATATTATCCTTGAAACTGTATTCCATACTTTCAAAATTATGGTCATGGCTTGTGCGGTCTATTGTGAGGTCTATGGAGACGTCACGGTGCGGTGTGTAAGAGAGATGCAAGAAAATGATCACTTTTTTCCTTTGGAGATGTAAACATCGTGTATCTTATCTTTTGAAAGAGCTGCAGCATTATAACGATAAGTAACGTATGATTATTGCCTTTTTTGCCGTCACGGTACCGTAACCGTGAATCGTTACGTAATAATAATAAAAACTTTCAATGGTTTTACAGCTTTCATAAGGCTTGATAAAAGATTTCCTTCATTACTTAAGAAAAATAAATCTTCTAACAACATGAAACTGAATTATTTATAAATGTCTCTTTTAACATTTGATTAAAATTTTTGTATTTTCTTGAAAAATATATGTAAACTTTTTTTAAACGGGCTTTTTAAAACGTAATCGCTTTGTGATGGCATTATTTATTTTATTAAAAAGAAAAATAACTTAATAACATATTAACTAACAACGGCTCCACCCCTACCATAACATTGTTCTAAACTGTCAAATTAGTATAAGCTTTCCCTGACGAAGGAACGTTTGTTCCGAAACCGGTCGGATTTGCACATTATATAAGTGGTTTATACAAAGTTGTATTGTTTCATTTTTCTATAATGGATAACCACAAAGTAATAGCTACATTCAAAAATAAAAAAAATAACTTTGTTTAGATGGCTTGATTTTTATACATTACACAATCTGGTCTTTCTGTACAGTACACCATCTCTGATCTGCAGACTTTGACTCTTTGCAGAACCGGGCAGTCTGTTTGATAGATTACTTGATATATATTTAGTAGCTATGCTGTTCTTGTTCTATCGGTATTACAATGGAACTAGCGGCATTGATCCCTTCGGCTCCGGTACATAATCGGGAAACACTCCAAACGCGCGCCCAACATAATATTTTCAACATAACATAATATCAGAACGGGTCACTTAGACGACTCGTCCTTGAGTTCAACAGGTCGGCTGTGGAAAAATTTGCCGGCCTCTTCGACCTTTAACGCGGCCATTTTGTAATGCCGGCGAGTGAACATGGGTCTCTTCAAGACCCATATTCACTCTTTTCTCTCCCCAAAAAGACTCTCCACATAGCATCTCCAAAGATTACAAAGGAGAAATTAGTAAAAAACACAAAATTTACGTGAGCAATGTTAATTTTTTCAGGAATATACAAATATTCCTTAAGAAGTGGAAATTGTTCACGAAACATGTGGATTGTATTAATAAAAATAAAGTGACCTAAATAAAGTAATATGTTTTATATCAAACGATCGATAAGTCGATCTTTTTAAAAAAAGTAGCATTTCTAGTGGGTATTTTAAAAATGACACCACTTTCGTTATTGCTTTTTTGTAAAATTTAACACCACATCTAAATACTATAAATAGGTTACCTATATTGTCATCTTACTCCAAACTACGCAAATTGATAATTTTAATCCTTTCACGAACTTTACTTACTTACAACCTTACTAATAAAGATTTTTTTTAATTTATATGTTATTTATCCAATTCATTAATAACCGTTAAGCATACATAAATTTTATGGTAAACGGTAAACGGTTGAGTATAATTCAACATTTGGCTATTAGTAAGGCGCTCAGGATACTGTGGTATTTAAATAAATTTAAACAGTTATCGTGATAAACACTTTCTCTATGGTTTTTTCAGCCTCGGAGAAAACTCATCATTCCGCTACATTTGTACAATCCTCTAGGGCCGGTGGTTTCGCAATATTTACCAAATTCTGAGAATACGATCCGAGAGGATTCTACCTTGGTTCAGGTAAAATAATTGTATTGATGCTCTTTCAAGAGTAAAAAAAACGTTATTAATATTCACCGCTTTATGTAACTTTTCTGTATTTAGTAAAAAAAAGTTTGGGTATTTTCCTGGGAGAGAATTTCCGGGCATTTGAATATTTTAAAATTTTGCAGAACGTAAACAAATTTTAAAAGGTCTTATTATTAATATGAACTTTTATGTCAGAATATGTTAATATTTGCAATGTTTGAATAATCAATACACATTATAAAAGAAAGTCCAAAAATACGTGCGGCCCTCAAAAACTCAAAAACGAGTCCCGATACGATCAATGGTGTGGTAGATCGCTATCCTCCTACCAGGATGAGGGGTCCCGTTTTTACCTAAAGGGCGTGCTTTTGACGATGTAAGGCCTGGAAAATTTTTATTCTAGAAATTTGAAGAACAGTCTTCCGGAAAATTCTAGAAGGTTCGATAAAATTCTAGAAAGTTTGGAAAGGAGTGACGGAATATGTCCGTGAGTCTAAAAGTTTCGAGAACGTTCTGGAAGGTTCGCTAATGCTCTAGAAAGTTATGGAAGGAGAAAGTTCTAGAAGCTTTCAGATAAGAGTTGCGGAGTGTGTCGGTGGGTCTATAGAAGGTCCCAGAAATTTCTAGAATATTCGATTATCTTAATTTTAATAGGTATATTTTATTAAAAAAAGTATTCGAGAGCATTCCGCAACATTCGAGAACATCCCGGAACATTCTGGAATGTTGTGGAATGTTCGGGAATAGGGAATCGGGAACATTCCAGAACACTTTCGAATGTTGTCCTGAGCAAAGCCGGGTACCCCAGCTAGTGTGAAATAAAGCAGACCGACTAGATTGTTCGCATAATTCGATTAAACTGACTTCTGTAATTGAATACCTCCCCAGAAGAACGATCTGTATGAAAAATCGTTTTTGTTCAGGAGAGACAAAAAAAAATTTATACACATTATTTTTCAAAATATTAAATAAAACAACCCAGCAATAATTGAGTAGTATATTTGTATTAAAAATAAATAAAAATTTGCGGTTAACTAGCAAGAACAATTTTTCAAAATATATTACAAAATAATAACAAAAATATTTATAACAGGTACTCTAGCGGTGTGCGTTAAATGCCGCTCAAAGAAAGAAAATGTTAGTGCAATAATTACGTTTATTAAAGTGCTTCTGGATGCACAATATTTTTTGTTTTTCCATCTGGTGTGCACACAAATAAACCAGAAGATTTTCACACGTAAATACTGTCTCTGCGAGAACCATGGATTTTACAAATTTACCACTTGCTTCCCCTACCGCTACTATGTCTCCTTTACATTCTCTCCCTCTGCCCCTCCTTCCGCCCTCTAATAAAGAATTTTCCATACATTTTATTTAAACATACTAAACAGACTTAACAAATTTAATTGAAAAATATTTCATAAATACATTAAGAAATATATTTAAAAACAAAATCGAGTGCAGTTCACTCGCGGTAGAAGTGAAATCTTCACCACACGTTCTCAACCAACAGAACCCCTGAAAATTGAACTCATAATCAAAGTGGCCAATGCGCTATGGTTTCATTCTATCTCATTTTCTCGCAGGCTAAATCCTACAGACGTATGTGTTTGTCTCTCTTTAGGGTCGTTTACGTTTCATCGAGTTTCAAAACACAGTGGTGTTAAAAAAGATTCACTTCACAAAATTATTTCAGTTTGTGCAAAAAGGATTTATTTGCTATATGGTGGAATAGCAATGTATATGTTATGAATGGTGACCGGCCAACTCAGAATGAAACCAACTCAGAACCACCTCAGAAAGTGATGATAAAAAATATTTAAAAAAAAAATTAGATATGTTACGTTAGGTTAGGGTTAACGGCTATTTAAAAATTATTTTTGAAATAGCGGCTAATTAAAAATAATTTTTTATATATCCGTTATGAACCTGTTTGGTTTGAGAACCTATTTGCAAAGAGGATTTTCTTTTTACATCTTAAATACCATATTATACTCAATATTTATTTACTCTTAACGAAAGATACATCTATTTAATGCGTTAGTTCAAAATCCATTCACTCATAATGGAATGTTGAATAACATAAATGTGCATATTATATTTATGCACTTTTTCCTTGGTTAAATTGTCGCCATCTTTCGGCCACTGTAAGTCCTATAAATCTCTTTGTATCTCTCTAAGAGAGCCATTTAGCTCCTTGAAGTTGATAGAGCGCTCGGTACCTACCTTAGAAAAGCCTTCTTAAGCTAACGGTTGAACCATTTACCCAAATCTTAAGTTGGTGCATATGTAGTTACTACTTCTTTTATCTGCTGCAAACAGCAAACAGTTAAGTTACTCGTACCCGCAAAGCTTAACCCAGTGGAGAGTTAAACACAGTTTTAAATCTTAAAACAATTTTAATGATCATTGTGTAGTAGTTATAAGCGTAATGGTTATTATTTATGTGCAATATGTATGTTGTGTGTGTGTGTTTTTTTTTACATTAACTCCACACGGGAGGCCTTGAGGAAAATAACTTCCCTCAGGGCCTATGTCATCTTTGAAGATGCTGTGTGGAGGGTCTTTTTGAGGAAAGGAAGGAATGAACACATGTTGTAGGAGGAAGGAAACACAGAGGCCGGCAAATCGTTCCACAGCCGAGCCGTTGAACTCAAGAACGAGTCATAGAAACGACCCGTTCTCATGTGACTAATGTCAACCGTGTACAAATGTTGGGCGCGTGTTTGGCGTGTTTCCCGACTATGCACCGATGCCGAGGGGATCAATGATGCTAGTACCTCGGAGCATCTTCCATTGTAATACCGGTAGAACAAGGACAGCATTCCCACCTGGCGCCTGTGCTCTAAAGATTGCAGTCCGTCTGTTACGATGGGAGAATCTATCAAACGGATCGCCCGTTTCTGCACAGAGACAAGGTTTTTTTTAGGTATTTTGGAGCTCCAGACCAGAGGTGGCTGTCCAATTCAACCGTGGGACGCACTTGCAATTTGTACAGGATTAGCAGTTGTGTACTATTAAAGTATCTGCGGGCCCTGTTCAGTACGCCCAGTTTCTGAGAAGCTAACTTAACTCTGGTTTCGATGGAGCCCCCGTACCTGAGCTGGTCACTTAGAGTTACACCAAGCATACCGATGGAGATCCTGTTCGGAAGATTGCTTCCGTTGAAGGAGATTAGATTTTCATTTCGATCCCTTTTAGACGTTATCAAACATGATTGGGTCTTTGAAACATTAAATTCGACGAGGTTATTCTTACCCCAAGAGAAAACACTCTCGACGTAACCGTCCATTCTTTGCTTCAAAGCCCTCGGAGCTATTGGAGTTTGTGTTTGGGTAAAATGAAAACCTGAGCATGTTAATAATAATAATGTTTATTTCGATAGTAGGGAGAAAAGTGCAATCCCACACATTCTATGAGGGTTATAATATATACATAAAATATTTTGAGAATAAAAAGAAAAGCAGGTGAATATGATTGTACATGAAAGAAAAGGTAATAACAAAAGAAAATAGGAAAATAATATTAATTAGCTTTTAGGATTCTGTGACCACATTAGGAGGCAGTATGTTTCTTCAGTGTTCATCAATGCTGGATGATGGACTGAGGCAGGCTTCCATGACGAGGATATTTCTAGAGCTGCTGATCCTTTCCCTCATTCCTGCCTAATGATCTAATAAGAGCTGCATAGCCGGGAACTCGCCCCTCCGTAAACATCCGGGAAGCGCTGCAATATCTGGGGAGACCAAACATTATGCGAAAAGCGTTGATGTACTGAACCCGGAGTCTTTCTGTACTACTCTTCTTGTAGTTTGCCCAGAGTTCGCACGTATACAGCGTTGTGCAGACGGAAAGGAAGAGCGTCTTTTTTACAGCGGTACTGCAAAAGCGGAATCTTTTTCTGAGCGTGTGTAATAAAATGTCAATCAATTAATGAAATAAATGTCAGGAATTTTAATAAAATATAATTGTTTATTTCAAAACTATACTTCGAACAATTTATAATTAAATTGATGGATTGACATAGACTCTATTAATTAATTAATTAATTCTCAGGGTATGCAAGAAACTCGTAGAAACTTTCTTGAAATTAAATTAATAATTTTCGAATTATTGATGATAATAAAATTCTATTGTATGTTAGTTAAGGCACCGTATCCTCGCTCAAAAAGAAGAAGGTGGAAAGATATGTAATTACGAATGTTGGAAAGGGCGCACTAATATTTAAAACGATAAAATTGAAGCGAAAATTGTGAAAATGTTTAATAAAACTCGTTTAAGGTAGGGAAAATATCTCTTGGGTGCTGTCTGAAACAGTATTTAAAGAAACACCTTGAATTTTTTCGTACGCATAAATTGTAAAATAACTGAAACAAACATATTTATAATAGTTTTCGGAGCTAACTTTGCGATTTTTTTCTATCGAAGGAATTTCATATAATGTGCGTTTCGGCGTGGGTAAAACATATATTTTTTTATGAGCTTAAAAACTTCAAATGTTTAAGGGAGATATGTAAGAAATAGGTAGAAATTCGGGTAGCGGCGGCTTAAAAGTAAATTAGCCAAGGGCGCCAAATTTAATCAAACTTACAAATGAAATAAATAAAATGGTAACCAAGAGAAATCTACAATAGATAATATTGACGATTTATTGGGTCTTTCCTAGATAATAACTGAAGTTTGCCGCAAGCTGACGCAGTTTTTAGTCTGCCGACCGACCAGCCGAGCGATCCTATATATTTTGCGGGATCGTTATGAGATAACGGACGTGATCTCCTGACAGATTTGTGTAATTTGTTTGTTTTTTTGTACACGCACTATATTTTTTATGCACATACTATTTTTTCTATGAATGAATAAATAATCATGCATACTTTTGAAGGAATTCGTGTTTAAAACGATCTAAACTAAAATATGTGAAGTAAATAAAGGGACCGCCAAATAACATTTTTTTTTTGAAAATGCTTTAAAAAAAATACTACTGAATATTTTCTCAAATTTCTTTTTTTAATTGAAAGTACAATCCTTCCGGTTAATAATGGAAAATAATTTCATTCAAATGGCTGCCTCGGCTGGCCATGCAGTAGCCTACACGATCGGTCCAATTTTTAAGCACATTATCGATTGTGTGCAGCTGTATTTCACCAATGGCTTCACGAATATTGTCCTTTAAAGCGTCAATTGTCTCTGGCTTGTCGGCGTAACACTTATCTTTGAGGGCACCTCACAAATAATAGTCCAACGGTATCAAATCGCAGCTCCGAGGTGTCCAAACGATTTCTTTTTCAATTTTTAAAAAATTCCAATTTTCGCACACATTCTGGAACATTACCATGATTTTCAAAGTAATGTCGCAATATTTCCCAGCGTTGTTCAAGCGTATACACAACCATATTCGTTCAACGGAAGGATAACACTAATTATCTGTCAAATCAGACATGAGCTAAGTGTTACCATTCACGAAATAAGCACTAGTTGAAAAAAAAAACGTTAGATGGCAGACCCTTTATGTAAAAATCACAAAAATCTGACAAAAGATCACGTCCGTTATCTCCCACAAAAGATATAGAACCGCTCTTCTGACGGTAGATGTCAGTTGTTGAATCATTATCCAAAGAAGCGAAAAAGGATGTAACTTTCGGTTTCAATCTAATGTAATCACATGAGAGATGTGATGATGTAGCGAATACGTCGTTCGAATACTGTTGTATACGTCTACTAATATCTTGATGGTGTGTTGTGTTGGTTGGGTTAACATTTTTTATGTATTACACGGAACATAAAAAGTTGTCATCGTATTCTTTGCGGTTGGTATCTAAAACGGTCGTCTGAAACGGAGCGAAAAATTCGAATCGGCTTTCTATTATAAGAACAGGTGTTTCTAAAGGGGAAACATCAAATAGCTTTTTTTTACATTAACTCCACACAGGAGGCCATGAGGAAAATAATTTCCCTCAGGGCCTATGTCATCTTTGTAGATGCTGTGTGGAGGGTCTTTTTGAGGAAAGGAAGGAGTGAACATGGGTCTCGAAGAGACCCATTTTGTAGGAGGGAGGAAACGCAGAGGCCGGAAAATCGTTCTACAGCCGAGCCGTTGAACTCAAAAACGAGTCATAGAAACGACCCGTTCTCATGTGAGTAATGTCAACCGTGTACAAATGTTGGACGCGTATTTGGCGTGTTTCCCGACTATGCACCGATACCGAGGGGATCAATCAAGTTCCTCGGAGCATCTTCCATTGTAATACCGGTAGAACAAGGACAGCATTCCCACCTGACACCTATGCTCTAAAGATTGCAGTCCGTCTGTTAAGATGGGAGAATCTATCAAACAGACCGCCCGTTTCTGCTAAGAGGCAAGGGTGTTTTTTAGGTATTTTGGAGCTCCAGACCAGAGGTGGCTGCCAAATTCAACCATGGGGCGCACTTGCGATTTGTACAGGGTTAGCAGTTGGGTACTATTAGTAGCTGATATATGTTAGAGTACTAGAGTATGTTAGAGTAGCTGATATATGTTAGAGTAGCTGATATGTGCTGAGATATAGGCAGAGAATGCTAAAATGATATGTGTGGTCGGTCTTGCTCTAGAGATGTGAAACATGGACCTTGAAAGTAAATACCATGAACAGGTTAGAGGCTTGAAATGTGGCTTCACCGGAGAATACTCAAGGTCCCATGGACCGACATGATCACCAACACAGAAATTCTCATGCGAGCTAGAGCAGATAGAGAACTGCTTACATTAATAAAAATCAGGAAAATTTCATATCTGGTATCATATCTGGTACCATTTGATATTGAAAGGCAAAATAGAGGGTCGCCGAGGGCCTGGTAGGAGACAAATGTATTGGCTACGTAATATACGAGAGTGGACCGGCATTAGAAGTGTGGAGGAGCTATTCCGGGCAGCGCAAGACAGAGAGACATTCTCAAGAGTGATCGCCAACGTCACCTGATGCGGCACACAAAGAAGAAGAAGCTGATATATATTAGACAAATATTCCAGAGCTAACTTTTTTGTGGTATCCGAAATATAGATTTCAATTTTAAATTTCCTGAACATAACAAGCAAAACAGTTACGCCATGCTATATGTAGCGCAGACAGAGTTGATTCAAGAAGATTGCTTAGACAGGAGCATTGCTTACAGTATCTTTCAAAAATGTTATTCTTCAGCAGAAAAGAACACTTTAGTGAAATTGAAAAAAAAATCGAGTGTAGTTCAAACGTGGTGAAAGTTAAACTTAACCCATCCACACAATCTCAACCAATAGGCCTTGAAAAGTGTGCTCATAATCAAAACGGCCAACGCGGTAAGTTTTCATTCCATCTCATTCTCTTGCAGGCTAAACGACGCCTTGCTTGACGACCTCCGTAGTCCAGTGGGTAAGACTCTTGACTCACAATCCGGAGATCGCGGGTTCGAACCCGGCATGCGCAAATAAATTTTAATTTATTAATTTGTGTTATTTCACAATTAATTCATTTAAAATAATATAAAGTATATTTGCGGCATGTTCCAGAGTGGAAGATACTATCAGTATCGCCCTGGTGTAAGACCACCATTCGGAATTGAAACGTTGCTTGAAAATGGCTTTAGCCGTGTTTGGTGACCAGATCTGAATAGCCAGGTACTTCCCAACCTTACCGCTGGAATACGCCGGCCGTCAAATATAGATGTATGTGTTTATCTCTTTGTGGTGTCATTTCCGTTTCATTGATTTTCAAATAACAACTGTGCTAAAGAAGTTTCACTTCAACAGATTATAGTCGTTAAAAACGTAATTGTAAATATTTTTCAATTACTATAAAAGCTTTTCGAATAATCAAAGTCTATCAACATGTACCCATAGAGGAACAAGCCTTCAAGCAAATACCTTTTTACATCAAAAACAGTTAGTAGGCGCGTAAGCAAGAAATGGATGTTTCTCACTATCGGAATCATAATAAAATAATGCGTATTAAAATGTTTGTTCGTGTCAACTCTAATTGCGCGACTTACACTTGTAAGCACCTACTAAAAACCAACTTGAATTTTTAGATTTCAACTCTATAAAATGGAACAAAACTCAAAAATCTTTTTTTTCTATCTAGCTACAAAAATTCTTAAAACATCTAAATTTATAATACCCCGCCTAAATCGCCTTTTCAGTTCAAAGGGGAATTTCTTTCTACTAAAAAGACCGCAGGAAACAATTTAATTTAAATGAATGATACCCACGCTAATTATTATTATTAATCCTATGGAACGAACCTTCCCCCCCCCCGACTTCCCTCTCCTGCCAACCGGGATCACTGAAGACATCTAAAGCTGAAATGTCAAAGGTACACATAAATTGATTTTCTTTTTTAAATCACATTATGTATGAACCATGTTGGCTCCCACAAAATAAGGCCACATAATATATTTAATAGGATTTGGCAAAAGCTTTCAGTTAAAGTTTTTGCTTGCGCTGTCTTTAGTTACGGTAGGGTTTCGGTTGGTAGTAACAAATGTACGAACTATTTCGTGCGTAGCTTTTGGTTAAAAAAATATTTAATCTATTGTTAGTTTTTTTTTTTCAAGAAAAATAATGTGCTCCGTGTTGCCCCATTTGATCACCTTCATTATATTATCATTACACGGTATAAAATTAAGTCGGTCAAAAAGTATGTGCGCATAGATCTTTTAAACTTCGCAACGGATTTTCTTACGGTTTTCACCAATAGATAGAGTGATTCAAGAGGAAGGTTTATATACATGCTTATTATAGTAGAGAAAAGCCGAGAAATTCAAATATTCAGTTCAGGCAGCGGCAGCAGTGGTTTTTATAAAGGTTGGGTAATGGCGTTATGTTTCGTTAGCCACAGCAACGTGTGGCTGCTAGTTGCAACCCTGGTCTGCTAGTTTACTAATAAATAATACTAATTATTTAAAAACATGGTTTGTCATTTCCACAAATTATAAAATCGGAACGTCACTTTTCTTTTTTTTTTTGACGCCTAGCTTTGGACATAAGCCTTTACCATATGTAACAAATACACCAGCTCCCTTCCACCAAAGCTACAGTACTGTTCAAATCGTCAACCCATCCATCTGTGGGTAACCTCTGCTTCTCATTACTAACCACGTAAATCACGAATTGTAAATATGTAATATTAAGAGCGTTTAACCAGCCAGCGGACGAAAATCCACATTTCGTCGAAAGTTGTTCTTCCGATCGTGCAGGACGGTTACAATGAGAAAGAATTATTATTCTCCGTACCAGCTTTTTTAAATTATAACTCAATATCGAATTTATTTCAATCCAAATTAGCTTTAATTTATACGTTCATCCAAAAATGCTGAAAGGCGTGATGATAAAACTATTAAAATAGTGTAATTTTTGTAGTTATTTTTTGATTATAAGTATTTATCATTTTTCAATAATGTCTAAATTTAATAAGAATGTTAAAAAAATCTGAAATATATTAGTTTGTAAGTGCGCAAATAAATACACAAATGGACCAATTTTCGTCAAGAAACACATGTACTTACATATTTTTTTAATGATTTTATTGAAACTAAAATTAAAATTCTAATACATAACTTTGCTAGATAATGTATTGATTTATTTTACTGCATGATTACATTATTTGAAATGGGTGTGGTATAATACAAAAACTTTTTTGAAAATTTAACAAATCTGCCAACGACCTATGGAATAAACTTATTATACAAAAAATTTTTAAAAAATCTAAAAATTTATTACATACGAATGCTAGATAAAAGAACAATCTTTCTAAATCCATTTATATTTTTTTGTAGAAAAGAGTCAATACGTCTAAAAACTTTTTTGAAAATGACGTATTTCAGGCTTTCTCTGGTAATGCCCTCTTAAGTGAACACCCTTTTCGATTACGATAAAAAATAGTAATCTTATCAATTACGACAAAGTTTATTTCAATTTGCCACTGCAGACCGCATTTTCTAATAGATTTACTATTTTTGATCAAACTCTCTAGTCAAACGTGGAGACACCACGGTAAAGAGTCTAGCTATTCAAATGAGTGTTAGTAATTTCATTATTGACGTACTTTTAACAACAAAGTAACCACTAATTCCAATATAAATTTACATCGAACTGTTCACACAATCTAAAGAAATATTTATTCTACAAAATGTAGATACGTTTGAAAAGTGAATCTCACCCCCGTGTCAGAAATTAAATTCGTCGCCATTTTCCTCACTCCCTGGAATAATTTTATGAGAGAACATTATATTTACAAGAATGGAAAAGTAAATAGCGCTTGAGAAGTCTGAAGGATTCATTCAAGCCGAAGTAGAACTGAAAACTAACAACATGATAAAGTTTATATTACTAACGCAAACGGAATTAAATTATATTAACGCAAACGGAATGAAACTTGAGTTGAAATACTAGTTTTCGTTAACTATATTCCAAGGATGATAATTAATTTGTTTATGATGTTAAACGGGTGCTACAGTATTAACGCAGTTGATTATCAAATTTTAAATTAAATTTTGTTTGAAAGTTTTGACCGGGGAAGGGGAGTTTAGAGCTAGAGTCAGTGATTTTAACCGGGCTGTAGGCGCTTTTAACCGGGGTGTAGGTCTGGCGTTTTTAATTTTTTAGTATTTAGAGGGTGCTGCAGAAGTTGTTGCGAGTGGGCATTGTGTCAAAATTGAAAAAAAGATCATTCACCAGCTTTGCACACTGATACATCGACACAATGATTTTTAGGTTCAACAATTTTTTTAGATTCTGTCAAATAATTTAAACAGGCATTATACTTAATGTTATTGTGTGTCATATAAAATAAATGCCCTTCAAAAAAGGTTAAAAATATCACCTATGAGTGAAAGTTTTGTGCCATCTGAGGCTCGACACTTTTTACATGTGTATTCATTCGTTGATACGGAGCAAGTCAGTACGAGAGGAGCCATTCTTTCAGTACGGTTAAGAAACATTGAGCTAGAGGGAAGAATAAATTGAAAATAATAACAATGTTATTTTGCCCAATTTTACCTTCTCTATTGCGTATCTAATACCGTTAAGTGATTCCCGTTGATTTTAATTTTCATTCCATTTAATAAGGGCTCGCTCTAGATTAGATATGTTCTGCCATTTACCCTGCCTAGAAAAAAAAATGATAAAATTTCTCATGCCTCGGCAAAGCCAGACGCTGTTATACATTTTGGAGATGATGTATGGCTCCATTTTTGCTGGAATAATAAAGGTAGCCACTGAATAACTGTTTTGCAAATGTGTTTTTCATGCACGCATACTCGCACGCAAATATTAGCTCAAGGACACAGAGGACAACGATTTCAAAGTTATTGTTTTTTTGTCGTGTCATTGTTTTTATCCAATTTATTATTTTATTCTTTAGATATTCGATTTCTTGTGTGCACTGGTTTCTGACGATTTCGAGAAAATTGTTTATTTGAACTCCTCAAACTTCTTTTCAAGCAATTAGAGGAGTTGAGTTATTGTTGTGTTATGAATGTTTTATAAACGTTTTTGTTTTTGTTTTATAAATATATTTTTTCCTCTTCAAACTCCCACTTACTATCAAACAAATTACAACAATGAATAAATTGAGGACGGACATCATTTTAGATTTTCACGGCCAAAAGTATTTTTTTTATTTATTTTCGGTGTGTTATGCCGTGTTGCGCTACCTCCTTCTTCAACCAACGTTTCGGACAGCGTTACAGATGATAGACACTGTCAGGATGTCCGAAACGTTGGCTAAAGGAGGAGGTTGTGCAACACGGTATAACACCCCAAAAATAAATAACGAAAATACGTTAAGGACATTAAATCTTGACTTGAGGAACTATCAGAAAATTGACTCATTAGTAGGTGTACTTAAAACATCGTCGTAGAATATTCTGGAAAACCTTTCCCAAAACCATGAAGTTGATCCATGAACTTATCCAAAACATAGTCCCCCTCAGCCCAGGATCTCCTGGTGATGAGGACTACGAAGATAATCTATATCTATTTTGTACACATATAACTTCTTAGTAGGTAAATAAAAAATTATAAATATTTTTTTTTCATTAAACTTCAGAGATATATAATACACATGTGGATACCTGTAAATGGTACAATTATGACTCGGATACTCGGCAAAATGTTGGTCTCCCAAACAAAATAAAATAAAATAACATCGTTGTACCGTCAACTTTGTCAAATAACTTTATATAAATAAATCGTGGACTCATTACGCGCTGGAACATCTGTACGCATCAAGGTTTGAAGTACATGCACGCTTCCAAAGTTGTTACATATACATAGCCCGGGTTTCATGGGTGAGGTTTGTCCAGGTCTTGGCGGCCTATACATTTGCAACTCCTGACGGGCCGGATTGCGAGAGACTGGTTGAGGGAGACCTAACCTAGACCTCTCTAGCCCGACTCCTTCGACCCATCTCGGATGGATTCATACGTCCGTCACTCTTAAACACATCCCAGAACTTCATATCCTGCCTTTCCCTAAAAAGTCTCTACACACATCATCCCCAAATTCTATAAAAGCCCGGAGGGATTTTTTTCCTCATTGTGGAACTAACATAAATAACATACTTGAAAAGTGAGGTTCCAATCAAAGCGACCAATGAGCACAGGCCTAGCGTAATTTCCGTTTCATCTCTCGACCAATAGGAGCCTTTAAAAGTGACATCATATTGTTTGAGCTATTATCTATATCCCATATAAAATTAATTTGAGCTATTATATCCCATATTCACAAAATTGCGTCATTGTCGCATTATGAGCTGGCGCATAACATACGCATCAAGATCTGAAGTGCGTACATGTACAGTGTACCTACGGTGTACCCGCTACCCTCATGCCCTGTTGACATATATTACACGCCTCGCGTATTGCCGCACACCGACGCACCCTGAATTGACACACACGCACATAGTCGCGTAAGCACACGGGCAAAGAGACAGCTCTCTAGTCAATCAGCGGACGGAACGAGAGAAAGGGAGAATCGGGTGAGCTCAGGGTTGAATTGTGTTTTTACATGGCATAATAATATCATAACAGTCACGGCAATCTCTCGGCTCTGAGTCGGGCTTATTCCGGTTATTGTTTTAAAATGATGTTATGTGAACCGGATGGTTCTCGAAACTTGTGCTTCCCTTTTCAACTATTTTACAAACGTGAGATGGTTTTAAAATTGGAAATTATGCCATTCATGGTTAAATGTTCAAAAATGTAATAATATATATTTTATCCAATTTTATTATTCTGACGGCCTCCGTGGTCGAAGGGTAAGGTCTGCGACTACGAATCCGGAGATCACGAAATTTATGTAAGTAATTTAAATGTGTTGTTTCGTAAAAATTTTTAAAAAATCAGCCTACGCAATTCACATAGGGTAGAAACCTGCATAGAACTAAAGTAGACAGAACTAGGGTGGCTTCAAAGCACCGTACAAAGAGGAGACCGAAAGGCTACGAAGCACCTATACTTTCTCATTTTATCGCAGACTAAATCCTGTAGACGTAGAGTTTCAAATCACAACGGTGCTAAAAGAAGTTTTCGTCACATTCAGGAGTTGCAGATGCCTAACTACTCTCGGTATTGAACTGGTAAAAGACCACAATTGTTTAAAATAGCTTTAGTGTTTGGTGATCAGATTTTCATAGCCAGGCGCTTACCCACTTTTCTATTCCCAATTGGCTACGCCATAGTTTCAATGGCTCCGGTTAGCAGGGAGCTGTTGAGACTGTTGTGCTTTAGTCACTTCATATAATTATAATAATATTAATATTCATTCTTTACCAGCTTTCTATAAGCTAAGACCAAATCTTTAAACAACCAATTTCGAGATTTATGATTAGGTAAATGGATAGTTCAAAGTTCGAATACCTTGGTACAGGTTCTTTCAGCGAGGTTTTCACCAAATAACAACATAAATACATTTTTAATTTTGTATAAACTTCTTTAGCACCGTTGTGATTTGAAACTCAATGAAACGGAAGCGAGAGACACTAAAAAGAGACAAAACACATACATCGATAGGATTTATGAGAGAATGAGATAGCAATAAAATATTTATTTTATTCACGGGTGCTCGGTTCTAATATAATACGATAAATCCACGGTCACACGCAGGTCCCCATTAGTTTAGCGATATAAAGCGCCTGTCGAATCTTTGCACTTACAGACATTCAGCCGACCAGAGGTCGAATCCTACGAAATCCAAAAAAATAAATATTTTTAATCTTGTCTAATCAATCTTGTATCCAATCTTCAAACCACTCCAGTATGATCAGGCAAACTAAAACGACATCTAACGGCTCCGAAGAAGAAATCACGAATACGAATAAGATGACCAAATGTAGAGGAATAGATGCACTGGAATTCGACGACGAAAATATGGAAAAAATCATCCTTCACATTTATCAAAAAAGTGCTTCGTAATCTCCCCACCATTGTCAAATTAAGTTTTCTGAAGGTTTCACTTCTACCGCGTGTGTATCGCACACTCTAATTTTTTTAATTGCCTTGTAAAGTTGGGTTAACATGGAAATTCAATATACCAAAAATATGCTAATTCATGAAACAACTTATCGATCCATGGCTTTTATCATGGTAAAAAACCTATTTTCATGGTATGTAATTGCCTTCGCCTGTATAAAATTCCAAAATTCAATTTACCGCACAACTAAGTGAGTTTTCGTGTATTTCATTATCGACTTCGTATTATCATTTTATAGTCCAATTTTTTTTGCGAAGTTACCAGGCGAATTCACAGTGAAAAGTTTAAAATTAACACGGAATTTCCGAAGAACTTAACAAGTAACTCTTCAACGGTGATTCATAGTAAAAAGTTTTACTCAATTACAACTCCGAAGAATTTTCGCCACCCAAATTTACCTACAACCTAATTAAAAGGTTCTTATTGTAATTTTCCGCCCGGGAGCGCCCGAAAACGTTATTAAAAGCCTTTTAAAAGTTACTGGTGTGACTACAATTATTATTAGCCTGTTCTTGGAGTTATCAAGTAGAACCCTCCCGCCCAATTTATATGAAACAACTTTGTATTCATTGGTTCATTAATGAATTCTCTTGAATTGTATTATATCGTGTTAATTAGCTTCAATTAGCGAAACAATGATTCAAATTTTCAAAAAGCAACGTGCTCGACTACCTACTCGCAAGGAATTCATTCTTTGAATTATATTAATTTTAGCACAGTACGAAATAGTAGCGTTAATTAACTTGAAAGCAAGAAGTAATTATGAAAATTTAGAATTTAGGGGAGGCTTTAAGAACAAGAAAATAATTTAAAATCTCGAATCATCTTTCATTATTATTTTCATTAACTTTTGTTATACATAAAAAAATCGAGTGCAGTTTACACGCGGTAAAAGCGGAACTTTACCAAAACAATCTCAACCAATAGGAGCCTTCAAAAGTGAAATTCATAATCAAAGCGGCCAATGAGCGCAGACCTAGCATTATTTCCGTTTTATATCTCGACCAATAGGAGCCTTGAAAAGTGACATCATAATCAAAGCGGCCAAAGACCGCAGTTTGATGCTTCGCAGGAGCTGAAATGCGTCATTTCCGTTTCATCTGAATTTCAAATCACAACGGGGCTAAAGAAGTTTCACTTTAAAAACTGAATTATTATTGCATACCTTTATTTGTGTTATTAGAACAGTTTAAAAAAAAAAATATTCAAATAAAATATATATTTTTCATTAAAGTTTTACATAAAAAATCAAGTAGAAGTGAAACCTTCAGAAAACTAAACTTCGAGAGATTAAGACGAATGCAGGGCATCAAGAGTAGTCGTCCTACGCACTGCGAGAAACTTCAGAGACACCCGGGTTCTCACAGTACTATACAATGCTTTGGTTAGGAGTAGGCTTGAGAGTGGGTCGGTGGTTTGGAGCCCACACCAAGTGAAGTATTCCCTCATGTTGGAGAGAGTTCAGAAGAAATTTCTGAGATTTCTTTACCTGAGGAAATATGGCTACTATCCGTGACCCTACCCTACCCACTTTCTCTTGGGCATGCTCGGTGTGAACCTTCTACGGGTCAGAAGGGATGTGCTCATTGTAACACATTTCTTCAGACTGATTCGTGGAAGGTTCGAAAACTCGGCTATCATGGAGAGCATTAGTTTCTATGTTCCCGATGGTTATCTCCGTCATCCACAGCATAGACTGTTTTATCTCCCAGCTTGCAGAACTAACTTGCCAATGGTTATGCCAGTCGGGAGAGCAATCTTGCTGTTTAACAAAATTAATTCGGATATCGACATATTTAGCGTCAGTGCAGCAGCCTTTAAAAGGCAAGCTCAATAATTAATGCTTATATAGCTTTTTTTGCCTACCATTTATATTTATTTTTTTTTATTTTTTTTATTTTATTTTATTTTATTTTTTTTTTTTTTTTATTTATTTTTTTTTTTTTTATTAAGGAGAAAATACAGATACAGACGTCAATTGACAAGAATATACAAAACAATTAATAGAGAATTCGCCTGCATCCAAACTATTTCTCACGAATTAACAAAATGTAATACTGTTACAAATGTATTTTAAAAACGCATTAAAATTTTAAATTGTGTAATGTTTTTAAAGAATAAATAAATTGAATTGAATTGAATTGAATTGAGTAGGATAATTGTAGGGTTTATTTATAATAATATTGTTTACCAAGTTTAAAAATTATTTTTCATTTTATTCTACCAAGCACCGCACATAAAGGAGACCGATACGCTACGAAGCACTGCATAAAGAAGGCACCAATTACTCCAGTAAATGTATGTGTTTGTCTCTTTTTGAGTGTCGTTTTTAAGTCTTTGTTGCCGTTTCATCGATTTTCAAATCACAACGGTGCTAAAGAAGTTTTCACTTAAAAAAATAATACCTACTAAGTTTCGGAATCATGCATTCTTACGGCATCCGGTAATTTTGTTGATTCCTTACCGAATCGTCAGCAAACGGCCTACTGGTTTACACATTGGTAAAATGATTTTAGTAACAACACATTCGTCCGGAATATTTTACCACCGAAGCCTTGTTTAGAGAAATTGAATTTTTTTTTTTTTTTTTTTTACATGAGCTCCACACAGGAGGCGCTAAGGAAAATAATTATCCTCAGGGCCTATGTCATCTTTGGGGATGCTGTGTGGAGGGTTTTTTAAGGAAAGGGAAGGAGAGGAGAGTTCTGGGAAGGAAAAGGGTTTAAGGGGTGGAAATCTGGGGTTCAGTGTGTCTTGGTCATCCGCCTCCAAGACCTAGACAAACCTCACCCCATGAACCCGGGCACCCCTGCTAAATCACCAAACGTAGCGAACCACTTGGGGTGACCTATGGCAGAGGTGTTGGTTATCCAATAAAGGTTCCCGGGGCGGCGGTACCCATTCCCGCCTCCCAAATTGAAATGAAAAGATTAAATGAAAAGAAGATGAAATGAAAAGGAAAATTACAAACTCGTTTTTTTACGGTTCGCGGTTCTTCACATAGAATTGTGGTTGGGAAAACGATAAAAGATTTAACTACAATGTATATAACTTATTGACGTTCATGAGCTTGACAGCAGAACATCAACGAACGATAAAGGGTTCACAACAACTACGTGGTGGTCTTAATTTATTCGACATTCGACTGTTGTTTGTATGTTAGCGATCTGCAGTCGTGCTCGAAAACGTTGACAACTTATCGACATTACTGACAAATTCTTTATCGTTGACCGTGCTAGATACCCTAACCTATTTGGTGATCTACCTCATAAGAATTATTGCGCGTTCACTCTTGCTTTTTTCTATTTCGTTTAAACTTGTTCTGTTCAATGGTCGATTTTGTAATGTTTATAATATAACAAAAGTTGAGGTGGATTCCACGCTGAGCTTCTGTTTCCATCGGGTTTTCAACAGCACAGCAGGATTCTTCCTTCTTATCTATTTCATGTATTCCAAGTAAAAGCCGGCCTCCTATTTAGCTTGCACTTCTAGATTTACCAATGCTTGTTTACATGTGGGTTCAAGTGCAAGTGACAAGTGTGAATGAAAAGTACTGATGACAAGTATTAAACTCGTGTAAAGCAGGCGGAACCGAACGATAATTGACTAGTCATAGCAAGGAATGCGCACTCCGCGACCAAGTGCTTCTTGGTAAAGCCGGGGAATCTCCGATCCTCCCTACCTGAAGATCGTATCTGCATTATTTATCCTCTCGCTATGGCCTCGAGCAAACAATGTTTGCGTAATTTTCTTATTTAATTTATTCACTTACATTTCTCGTGTATTGTTGTTCACTAAATATTGTATGTATACGAAAGTTGGTACTGGGCTAAATTCTCAGTGGGTACCAGTGAGAAAAAAAAAACAATTTTTTCCGTAAACAGCATTATCATTATCTTTTTTGTTATTTACTTTTTATGTGGGTTGGAAAATGAGCCGAAAAAAGAGCCAAAATATAAGATTATAGTTTAAACATAAGACTGACCAAAAATTTAAATCTAAAACGCAAAATTCACACATGAATCGCCAACAAAGACATTACATATTCCGGAGAGATAACTATAACAAACTCCACACCTGTATTTTTGCTTTTCTTAGCGTTTCTTTTTTATTTATTTCATTATTTTCTATTTTCCTCTTATTTTCTATTTTATTTTCTTTTCTTTCAATTAATTATTTTTTTTACTTTTAATTTCTATTATTTTAATTAATTTGTCTTCTCATTTCTTTCAAGTCATTAAAATTAGTTTAAATTAATGCCTCTCGTTACAGGCCGAGCCTGTAACGAGATGGTTTGTACCAAAAAATATATTTACTCGGTTAACAAATATATATACGAGTATACATATATATATATTTAATAGCTGTTTTGGGACGCCTGTCAGATTTGAATCGAACTGTGCGTCATTCCGTCATGCCATTAAGAATCGGCCTCGCAAAGTTTTGTCGGCCGAACGGAAAGAGCCGACGAGTCATGAAGCTGATCGAATGGTCAGTCCGTGCAAGACCGTCGTCCCGCCTTGGCACGCTAGAATCGGTTTTACTGCCCTAGGCGCGCCAAAAGATATTTCACATATAAAATCTTAATTGTTGTTATGTACACACCAAAGAGATAAATCAATAGAAGTTCAAAAGGAACTCAATTTTTCTTTACTTCAGGTGAATTTGATCACACATTTTCACAAAATCGAAATTTTCTTTTGTGCAGAAAATTTCACTGGTATCTCCGGGGCCTACGAGTCGAAAGATAGGGCTTAATTTAGTGACGTCAGTTTGCTTTCCAACCTATTTGGATCACATTTCTAGGGATTTCTGTTCGGTGTTCGGCAATAAATATTATATTCATATCATTGAAGAAAAAATTATTACTAATAATCTAAATGAAAATATGAAAGAAAATTAGACCCTGAAAAATGAAAAGATAACGTCGCCACCGGGACACGAACCCATGAATCCAGCCCCAATTGCACTGTTATCTTTTTGTTTTTCTGGATCTTGTTCTTTTTCATATTTTATTATTAGAGTTGTCTTCTTCAATGATATCATTAAACAAATGCTCACTACACACACTAATTATTATCACCATTTTGATCTTCAGAATTGACTACAAGATGCGACCCTGTGAACATTCTTGAAATCTTGTACGGGTATGTAAAAGTAAACGCTACAAAAAGTTAGTAAAAAAAACGTATGTCGTCTCCCGCGGTGAAAGAGCGCTACGGGGCTCCGCGGAGGAGGAGGAGGAGTGATGGGGAGGCGTAGGTGAGGGGGTCGAATAAATGTCAAATGGCAGTCTTTCTGGATTCGGTCCAATCCTAGAAACGTAGCGGCCCAAACTTGACATTTATTCATGCCACAATAACGCGGAATTGATGCGAGAAAATAATTTCAGACGTTTCAGTACGTAAGCAGGAATCTCGTGGTATAAAATACGGCCCCTCGTATCATAGCTAAATCTAAACGCAGGGATTTCAGCTAGGTGATGTTTAACCTTAGTTTTAGATTATGGTGGATTGAAAAATTTGAATCACCACTATCATAAAATTATTAAAGCAAATGAAAAAAAGAAGGAGTAGGTTCTGGGAAGGAAATAGGTATGAAGGATGGGTGGAAGCTAGGGGACACGGTGTCCAAGAGTGACGAACCTATGAATCTGCGACTGCGGTACAAGGCGATGGGTCTTTAGAATACAGCTGGAGAGGTAAAAAGGCCTCTATCAACTAGTTTCTCTCGATCCAGGCCCGCCATACAGCCATACAACAAACCTATGGCGGTGACATGGGGTGACCTATGGCGGTGCTCTTTTGTAGTTTCTCGATGAAACGAAAAAAGAATACTAAAAATATACAAACACATATGTACATCTATAGGATTTAGCCTGCAAGAGAATGAGAGAATAATAAGTCTCCTCTTTATGCGGTGCTTCGTAGCCTCCGTACTTGTCTACTATTGTCACTTCTACAGCGTGTGAACAGCACACTTTATTTATACAAATTATTTTTTTTTAAATTTTACATTTCGACATATTTCCAATATATTTGATGAGATGTACAATTGCGATGTACAAGTTCAGTTGGAGTGGGTTCTTGAATTAGGGTTCTTTGCGGGAAGCGGATCCTACTCCTACTCCTTTTTTAATCGACTACTCCTAGAGAATCCGGTCCAGTACTCGGACCCAAACCTGGAACTTAGAGCCGAACTCTGAGCCGGAAACGAATGCCTCCACAGGCGTCTGCGTGGCTGCGGTCCGAGCCACTCGCGAGTCGTGAGGATTCTTGTCCAGGTTCAAGTTCTTGTGCGGGTTCGTGTTCTTGGGCGGGTCCGGCTTCGAGGTCCCGCTCCGGCTCCGGCCGAACCCATGCGTCTCGGTAGCCGCAACAGCACCCAGTACGTAGTCCGCACCCAAGAACTCGGACCCAGGACCTGCCCTAGAACTATTATAAGGAAGCGCGCCTCGGGGGCCTGAACGCCTGATGCTGAACTCACCCATCTCTAATATGCAGGGTGTTTAGAGACGTTAATGACTTACTTTAATTAGTGACCCCTGACATTATTTGGAGACAAAATGAAAATGATATTTTGGTCAAATGCGTCCCTTAACATCCTGCATTAAAAAAAACTTTCATTTAGTCACACGTAATGCCAAAATATGTCTCTAAAAATCAGAACCTATATTATAACCTTAATCTTAATTTTTCAATATTTAAAAAAATTATAAAAGTTGCATCGATCTCCTAAACACTAGAAAATATATTCGCTGTGCTTGTGATTTAATAATTCCATCGTTTAAATGAGCGCGTTTGCCTTAAATTCAAAACAAAATTTTGCTCCTAACAGGCAACATGTGCAATGTTTTCATTCGACTTACATTTTAATTTGTGTAACTAAAAATATGCCTTTGAAATATACCCGCATAATTATATTAAATTAAATAATTTTCAAAGGAGGTCTTCTTTTCCCCCACAAGACCGATCTAGTTTGTTCCTATGCATACATAATAATATAATGGTAGAGTTGGCGCAGTACACTGTGTTGTGTTAAACGAAAGCAATCATGTTAAGAGGTTACTCGAACAGGGCACCCTATGTGACTATGTTGAGATTAGTAAGAAATATACTTAACCATAATAAATATGTACGTATTATTTTTAATAACTGTTAAAATTTGGTGAGCATTCCATATACGCCTGTAGCATTTCGAGCAAGTTTTCCTTGTGCTTTCCTTGTGTTCCGCCAGTGCACGCATGGGCTACATACGTAGCCCAACAACTTTAAATCGTTATTTTTCGCACGTGCGCCAGCGTCGATCGCTCACGCCACACTGAATGCGTTGAGCAACAACCAATCGGAGCTTAGCTAGAGACTCGAAGTTAAATCACGCGATTTCACAAAGTTCGGAACAAAAACAATACTTTGGGCTACATATATAGCCCACGCATATACTCTAGTATTAAGTATCCTTATGCAGCTATCTTCAGGTGAAAATGCTTTGCAACTGCTGACATACTCATAAATATATAGTATATACCTAGAAATCTACCTTTTCGGGGAGAAGGTTCTAAGAGAATTTTGTAAAGTCAATTACGAGTTCTGTATATTATACGAACCGTGGAAAGTATTTACACAAAAAATAAAATAAAAACAAATTGCTTTGTTCACGTAAAGCTTTTTTTATTATTATTTTTTTAAGTGAAAACTTTCTTAGCATCGTTGTGATTTGAAACGGAAACGAGCGACACTAAAAAAAGAAAGACACATACATCACAGACAAATACAACGCATTAGATAGTAATAAATCTGCTGGACCGGATGGTATTCCTCCCATATTTTTAATAACTAACATTGATAGTTTGATATATCCCTTACACAAACTTTTTAACAAATCTTTAGCATCTGGCTGTTTTCCGGCACTGTGGAAAAAGAGTTTTTTAACGCCTATTCATAAAAAAGGTGACAGAAGCGATATATCAAACTATAGGCCTATTTGTATTATGTCTGCTTTACCAAATTTTTCGAGTCATTAGTATTAGATACCATTGTAAAACCTATCAACAATATTATTGTTCCTAACCAACATGGCTTTACTTGGCAACACTTTGTGGAATCCTACAAATTATTGTAACGTGGGTATAATATATTTTACGATTTGGCGTGTTATTGTAATGTTTAATATTATATTTTGTTCTATGTTCTTGTCAAATATTACATTGTTTAAAATATTTCACGGTTTTACGCAAGAATTTACAAGTGGTTTTTTTTTCAATAACTACTTGTATATTCTTAAAAAATTTTCACTTTTATAACTTTTGGTATAAATTCTATGTATGTGTAATCCTCGATAACTTAAATATTATTTATAATCTATGTAAAAGCCCCTACGGGCGTATAACAACAACAATAAATAACAACAACAATCTATAAGATCTAATCAGCGAGAGGATGAAAAATATTTATTTATTTTCCGGGTACTCGGTTCCAACATAATACAATCAATCTACAGTCCCGCGTAAGTCTCCTTTGATGTAGTGGTATATAGCGCCTGACGTACCTCAGCGGTCAGACATTGACCAAGGATCGAATCCTACGAAATCCAAAAAAAAATACATACTTTTTATTTTTGTAAAATCAATATACAATCTAAATGAACAAGCAAAGGAAAATACAAAAGAATGTGACATCTAGCGTCTCCGAAGAAAAAAAAAACAGAAATACTAATAAGATAATCAAATATACAGGAAAAGGTGCACTAGAATTCAAGTGCGGTGCTTGTAGCCTATCGGTCTCCTCTTGGTACGGTGCTTCTTAGCCTCCCCACTGTTATCCACTTTAGTTCTTTGAAGGTTTAACTTCTACCGAGTGGGAATGCACACTCTATTTTTTTTTTAATATAATCAAAACAGCTCGTTTAATCCACTTTTTTTATTAAAAAGAACTTCAAAAGGTTTCGTCAACAGTGAGATTTTTCGTGCATTTTTTGCCCAGCAGTTTATACTTATTACGGACTGGTGTATGTTGATAGTTAGTTTCTTCCCAACTGTCCTCTTCCCGATCTACTTCCCCTCCTTACTAACCGCAGTTTCACAACATACCCCAGGTGGGGATGCCATAATCCCACTGGCCCCGGGTAAGTTAAAAATAAATCATAATTATAATTTGTTCATTTACTTCAAATTGTTTACATAATTAATTTCCGGTTTTGTTCCGTAATGTCTAACTAAATATTTAAGCACTAATCTGCATATTTTCGTAAGCACACCTGGATGTAATCCCTTAATCTTTTAAGCTTCGTAGGTACCCGGAACATCCCTTCATTAAAACGAGGATCGCCCTCGATCTAACGTTTTACGATTTACAAGCAAAAGTTTATTTATTAAAATTCATCAAGCTGAGTAAATAAAGTCTATCGCGTGACGGTTGTTTGCGCAAAACATTATGTAAGCTTTTAATTAGCACTTAATAAGTTTTATGGCCTCCGTGGTCGAGGGGTAAGGCTCTTGACCAGCAATCCGAAGGTCGCGGGTTCAAATCCCGTCGTACGCAAATAAAATGTGTTAGATTAATTTATGTTATTTTACAATGAATGAATTTAAAATAAAATATTATAGCATTGCCGTATCGACCACCATAACACTGGCATCAGCCTAGCATGATGGTCAAAAAATCTACTAATTAATGTAACTTTAATATTTATGCAATGATTAAAGAAAAAAAAATTGCGGCACGTTCCAAAGTGCAAGATACTGTCCATATCGCCGTGGTGTGAGACCAGGGTTCAGATCTGAATCAGTGCTTAAAATGACTTTAGACGTGCTTGGTGACCATATTTGAATAGCCAGGTACTTCTCCACATTCGTTTTCCTCATCTCCCCTCCCCACTGCCTTCAGCCTCACAACACACCCCAATTGGGCTCCATTGCAGTATTCACATTAAAAAATACCAGAGTGTGCAATTCACACACGGTAGAAGTGAAGCCTTCAGAAAAGTAAAGTAGACTAGAGTGGGGAGGCTACAAAGCACAGCTTGATAGAATAATCGGTCTCCTCTTTGTGCGGTTGTTTTGTAACCTCCCAACTCGTGTTTCCTTAAAATTTTTGTAGGATTCACTTCTACCGCGTGTGAACTGCACACTTGTATTTTTTTCATTCACACATCGTGACGGGATCACGTGATACGCGCACTACTTCGTGTGTTACCGTGCTGCTGGAACAATACAGAGTGCTTACTACGGGACCCGCTAGGCGATACCCGACTACTCAGTTGAGACGTGTGATGGATGAGTATTTTTATTGTTTGTAGATGAAAAAATTATTATCGGGCAGCAAAAATGAAAAGTATACTTTTACTCCAGATATGCTCAAGGATCGCTGGTTAAAATCTTTAGGGTATGTGCTGTTACACCATGTGTATAACATATTTATATAATATGCGTTGCTATACCATTTAATAAAGAAATTGTTTCTCCCTGAGCGTCCTTTCCCATTCGTCCCGTTCCCCTTCCGCCCCCCCTTCTTCTCCTCCGTCCTATTCCCCTATCGCGTTACCACTCCGCCACCTCCACCTTCCCTCTCCCCACTCCACTCCCCCTCCCTGGTTCCCCTTCCAACTTCCCCGCCTTCCCTCTTCCCTTTCCCGCTCCCTCGTCCCGTCAACCCTCCTCCCGCGTTCCATATATTCAATCCCAGTACATTCAAAAATATTTCATTCCTAAAACGTTAAGAAAGTACAATCATTACAACACACTTTATAACCAACCCAAAATGATGGCGTTGCTGTATACATTAAAAATCACACCGCACACTCAGTCAAAGAGGTCAGAATTCAAAACGCAAACTGTCTTCAAATTCAACTTGATAACCTCATAACAAATCTTACCATATACAGATCTCCGAACACACATAACATAACACCATTTTTACAATCACTGCAAGTAATATTATCAAACATTAAACACTACCAAAACACCTATATAATGGGTGACATGAACATAAATATAATCAACAAAATGCATTCTCAAGCCAATGAATACCTAAATGTATTAACTTAACCACCCCAAAACACTCAACCCCATGAAAACATTTCTTATAAAATTCTTCTAAATCATGTTTCGAAGGAGAACTGGGAACTTGTCAATTCTTGTACTGATGCCACGTCTGCATGCGATTTTTTTATAAATACTTTTACATAACCACTTAGCTAATGCAACATCATATAAGAAATGTAAAAAAAAACGAACGGACACAAAACTCAAACCATGGATCACCGCTGGTATTCTCCATTGCATCAGAAAACGTGATAAGATTCATAACTTCTGTAGGAAAAACCCCAATGATTATACTTCTCTCATATTTTACAAACATTATAGAAATAACTGCAAAAAAATAATTGAAAAGGTTAAAAGAGATTATTACAAAAAAAATCAGTGAAGCTACCGATGATAAAAAAAATTTGGAATATAGCTAATATTAATAAAACCGACACACCTATCATTAAGATTAATATCGAAGACAAAACAATACATGTAAATTCTGAACCTAAAAAAATATCTGACCATTTCAATATTTTTTTTTCCAATATCGGACCCAACTTAGCAAAATATATTTTAGACCAAAACTATGTCTCAGAGAAAGATCTTGCAAAGAATATACCTATCGGTACTCAGAGTTATAACCCATTTCACTTCACTGAAACAGAAATTATAGAACTAATAGTATCTCTTAAAAACAGTAACTCCACCGGAATTATTAAAAACATCCAAAAATAAATTGTCTCCCCTCTTAAACACATAATCAATTTAAGCTTCAAAACTGGCATTTTCCCGAACTCCCTAAAACAGGCCACAATAATCCCAATCTTTAACTCACTATGTGCCATGAATATTGGAGGTAAGATATTATCATTTGCCGATGACACGGTCATAATATTCGAAGATGAAACATGGCAATCCGTTATTAACAAAACTAATAATGGCCTTATAAAAGTAAAGCATTGGCTAGACACTAACTTCCTTACACTTAACATCGACAAAACACAATATATGACTTTTTCCATACGTCAACATAATATACCTAACAACTGCCCTAAACCAATCATTCACTCATGTTCACTCAATTTACACACTCCCGAAATCACACCTAATATTAATTGCACTTGTTCTGTTCTTAAATCATCAAAGGTAGTTAAATATCTGGGGATAATCATAGACAACCAACTGCGTTGGGAAGCCCATATGAACGACACAGTAAAAAAACTCCGTAAACTCTGCCATATATTCTGCTCCCTTATGTCCATCTTAGATTTACAGACCCTAAGAACCGTATACTTTGCCCTTTTCCAATCCATAGCAACATATGGTATTGTGGGATGGGGTGGTTGTGCTGAATCCATTATCAATCCAATTATTACAGTTCAAAAACTAATTTTGAGAATTATATTTAAATGCCAACCTACCCATCCCTCAAATGAACTCGTTGCTAAAATCAAGGTCTTAGATATTCGAGAGTTATTTACTAAGATAAGCGTATGTTATATATGCCAAAATAATCTACTGGTTGCTCCACAACATCAAGCACACACGTTTTTCATCAAACCTGGGTTGCGTGGTCCCTAAAACTAAAACCTCATTCGCTCAACGACAATTCTGGTTTATCGCTCCCAAAATGTATAATGCTCTGAGTGCCGATATAAAGTCACAGAATAATTCTAAATCTCTCTTTAAAGCCCGTATCAAATATTGGATATTTGAAAAGGGAAGAGATTTCTTCAAACAACACATGAGAGCTTAATATTACAATAAAAACAATTAATATTAATTTAAAAAAATTATATTGTTATTACTAATTTAATTATTTTAACTTAATATTACACAAGAAAAATAACAAACAAAAAATTTACTTTCTCTAACACTCTTTCCAATTTCTTTCATAGAAAGAATACCAAAAGTGACTACAAACATGTACTCTCGTGCAGAAGAATACCTACTTACCAAATTTTATTTCTATTTTTATCTCAAGAAGAATAATACTTACCAATGTTTATTTCAATCTTCTTTAAATTATCTTTTTATTCTTTATTTCTTAGCTTACTTTTCATTCTTATATTTTTATTTTTATCTGCTTTTAGTTTTATTTATCCCTTACTATGTTATTTTTTTTTTCTTTCCTCTTCTAATATTTTATTATCTGTTTATATAAAATAATATTTTATGTATTACTACCATAACACGGGCAATTGCCTAGTATGGTAGTTAAAAAATGTATCATGTAAACATTTATGAAATAATAAAAAAAAAAATTAAAAAAAAACAGTTTTTAAACAGCCCGCGTGCCACCTTTTAAAATTTAAATTTCAATTTTTCATGTTTATTAAATTTGACACCTAACACTTAAAGATTTTCAAAAATAGAATCCTGATTTAACAATCATTGTTTTGCAAAATGTCATTGTCAAACACGCGAACTGTCGTGCGATGTTTTCTGAAATTATCCAATTTTCTGCGCAATTTTCTTAATTTTTCTCTCCGTAAGAACCATCCTCGTACTTCAAGGAATATTCTAAAAAAAGAATTAGCGAAATCGGTTCAGTTGCTCTCGAGATTTGCGCTTAGCAACATATTTAACGATTCATTTTTATATATAAGATCAATCTTAAATTATTTGTAGGACTACATCACTATTATACAGGGTGTCCGGGGATAAAGTGCATTAACTTCGGGAGGTGATTTTACGTGATGGTAGGAGTAAAAAAGATTAACAATTTTTTCCGAAATTCCAACATTTTTTTTCCCATACAAAAAGACGTACCTACTAAAAATCCTTAGTGTGAGGTACGATCTTACTTGCTGAGCGCCCGCCGGGCATGATTGTGGCAACATTGCATGGTTATGACTAGCCCGTATTTTGCATGAAATGAAATCTTGGTAAATTAGAGAGCACAAAGGGTCCTCATTCAATTGTAACAACGAAGATAAAGTCTACTCGCCTCATCATAGTAAATTAATTAGATCTAGTTTAAGCGATCAAATAGCCGGGCGTGAATCGGATTAGTCAAGTGGGGGTAATAATTAAGATGGTAATCCTCCGAACTTCCCAGCGCAGCGCCGCGCCGCCGTATTAATAATTCCAAGATTCAGATGTCCTCGTGTTTGCGGAATCCGAGTAAACAGCAGAATGTGGGACGGGCGCGCGCTCGGCTGAAGCGCTTCCTAATATTGTGTTAAGTGCCCTCCACATATAAGACCAGTCACAGAACTTTCCTTCAAGTGCTTCAAACAACTCATTTGTTTCAAATGTTTCAATAACGCACTTATCTCAAATGGTGCGAACTTGGAGTAATGATATGGAAACGAAACTATGTCTACTTTTTTAAATTGCGCAATTTGTTCTTCCTGGTAATGTATTTGAATGTATTAAATTTTTATTGTATTTGATGACCATGCAAATATCAGAAAATTATCGTTTAAGACCCACAGCACTGCCCTAAACACATCTGAGCTGTTGACACAATACCCAGTAGCGCAATAGGATAAACTGAGGCTGTGCTACAATAATGCACACAGGTAACTTATGCAACAACCAAGGTTCTACTCTGCCCGCACGATGTTCCTTGAAGGAAGTGTGCACCCATTCCCCGCCTTACTTTGCCACCGACCAGCCAGCTTCTGGGACAGGACACGAAAGACAACCAACGTCATTGTTGTGGCTGTATCCGAGTGGCTCTCCACTCAATGAGCAATGGATGTAGGTGATGCGGCGACCTCATTTTACCTTATTTTATTTTATTTCACTTATTTATATGGTACTTACTTGTTATGTGTTTTCAATTTCATTTTATTTCTTATTTTTTTAATAATTTTTAATTTTTCTGTAATAGTTGTAAACATCTCTTGAAATATGGCAGACTGAGGCTTGCCTAACCATCTAGCAGTGCTGGATTTAAAAAAAAGTGTAATTCACACGCGGTAAAAGTGAAACTAGAAAGTCGCTTTCTTTTCTGTTGCTTGTTTTTTAAAGTTGTTTGAAGATTGGATTTTGATTTCCACAAAATTATATTTTTATTTTGTGGAAATCAAATTTTTGGATTTCGTAGGATTCGAACCCCCGTTCTCTGGACGCTGAGACTTGTCAGGCACCTTGCCAACTACGCTATGGAAGGCACGCGCCGAGGTGCGAATTTACCGCGTTATATTAGAACCGAGCATTTGTGTACAACTGAGTTGTGACGCATTTCCGTTTCACCCGAATTTCATGTCACTAAAGGCGCTAAAGAAGTTTTATTTCAAAAACATCACATATTTTTGCGATGAAATCACTGCTTTCTGTTGATTTTTTATTCCATTTGACACGTTTGCAATGGGATTGTATCCGCGAAAGGTGGGAACGATTCAAATGTTCCCCAAATTTTGATCGCTTTACATTATTTCTCATTCGTATTTTAAGAATGCTCGTATCGGCTCACATATTTTTTACCTTTGGGTAACCCTCACAACGATTACAATTTTCTATGATTCTGTACCTTTAAAAAATCGGGGTCAAATCCATCGCAGAAAAGAAGACCAGAAAAATCAAAATGCGTCAAAGACGCAGAAACTTTATTATACGAGTATTTTATATTATTGTCATACAGTTACTCGTATATATGTTCTGATAGACACGAGCATGTATTGCAGTTTACATTAGGTCCAAAGTGAAATGCAGGTCCAAATTCGCAAGCATGTCTGCTATTGATATGCGGCTTGTGGTAAGCACACCGATGATTCGGATGGTTATCTTAGTCATTGACAGTATGGACTGCTTTATCTGCCGTCCTGCAGGACTGACTGACCCCACCGACTGCCGACTGCCAATGGTCAGGTCTGTTAAATCGAATCACTTAGAATATCGACGTATTACATAACTACATCAGTGTGGATGCACTCAACGAGAGAGTTATTACCTAATGGTGGTTGAGTACCACGCTTATTATTTGGTGTTTTTATAACACATTTTTTATTCGATTTAATTTTTCTTTCTTTAGTAAATAGTTCTAACTTTATTTTTTTACCATATAATTTTTATTTGACATAGAAAATAATTCATTTTAATGGACTAATCATATATTTACATGACAATTTTTTGTACGTAAAATTTTATGACGATTAAAACGACAACGTCTTTATCTAATGTAGGAAATATTGTCTCTTGCGGCGCTTCCATTGCGATAAACTGACTTTCCGACAATAAAAATTTACATTATATATTGACTTGTTTATATAGGTACATATTTTATTGAACGAAGGAAATTTTTACTTTCTGCGCTTTCCTTTGAACTTTCCTGAATATTGTAAAACGTAAAACTACGCAAGTTTATCTAAAGATGGGGAATGAGTAGGTGCGATTATCTCACAGCCACTTAAAAATGTATTATTTATCTAAGAAATCGCCGGCGAAATACAAATAATTATGGATATGAATTGGTTGTTTACAAAAAATAAAACTAGTGTGCTTTACAAAGATGTTTATATTTAAAGTACAAAAAATAAAAACATAAAAAATATAAACATCTTTATTTTAAAGTATTAACATTTTTAACTGGAGCTACTTAGTGCTGCAATCAAAACTAGCAATTTTTTAAGATTTAAAACCTGAAAACCTTACTAAATCCTTAATCAACACTCCTGCGGGTCAAATGATCTGAGGCTGAATTTCTGTATGTGTACCCGAGAAGCATACGAATGCAAGTCCAAAATTTTAATAAATTAGTTTTTGATATGGTCTTGAAGTAAATTATCATGTTTATCGTGGAAGAAAGATACAAGTCCTATCATGAAGAAAAATAGGATTTTCAAAAATGTATACGGATGCAACTATCTTAGAAGCAAAAAGATATACATGGAATTGCATCTTTTTTAGTTGTAATTTGAGTATTATGACTCAAATACATTTGCCTCTTTCTGCTTTTAACATAACTACGCTTTCTATGGAAGTAAACAATTTTCAAACATTGATCCTTTCATAATACACCACATGTCAAAACAAAATATTCCATTTCATTTTGAAGCAAAAGGACTCAAGTCCGTGTTTTTTTAAACAATCTTCTTAAAGGCTTTACATTTAAATTTTTTTGTTTTATTTGATTTAATCATAACTTTTTTTGTTATCTATCAGCATGGATATCAGAAGAATTTAAGAATTACAGAAAAAGTTTGTTGGCTCTCCTGAACATTTACCTTTTTGGACTTGCATCCTTATGCTTCCCGGGTTCGTATTTATTTAAACTAATCCAACAAACTACTTTATGAATATGACCACAGCGAAAAGTTAACTGTAATCAATTTGACTCATTTGAAGTGTTAAAAACTTATAAATTAGTATTTCATTCTTAATCTTATTCGAAATATTCTTATTCTCTAACGGCAGTCTACATGGGTAAAGATTGCTCCAATGATAGCCAAAATTTAGTAAAATTATTCGGTTGGATTGCGATTGAAAAGAATCTCGTTAAAGTGAAAACTTCTTTAGCATCGTTGTGATTTGAAACTCGATGAAACGAAAAAGCGGCACTAAAAGAAGACAAACACATACATCTATAGGATTTAACCTGCGAGGGAATGAGATAGAATAATTAGCCACTTCTTTAACTGCATCTTTGTACTTTTATTATTAATATTGTTAGTACGTACAGGTATGTTTCATGATTGTTTTTACTTACTTCATAGATGAGTGTTACTTCTTTTTTACTTATAACACATCTATAAAACGATTACTAACAATTATTGTATAATAATATTTAAGGTTTGGCTGGTTGATTGCCAAAGTGTAAAATTTTAGAAAAATGGCATCAGGAAGGAGAATATTTAAATGGGAGAGTTGTTGATAAATTAAACCCTTTTGAAAAATTGTTATGTATACCATTGTCATAAGAATTGTTTTTACGTTACAGGCAGGTAGGTACTTATGTAGTTTTTACCGTGTTCCCGTTTTTCAATTCTGAATAACCATTGTGCCGAGGGTAGTGCGGGACAATGGAATGGACAACCAACGAGGTGGCTTTACACAAATAAACTAAGATTTAGCTTACATGAAATGGAGGAAAATAATGTCCCATTCAGATAGTAGGGATCATTGGTTAGAAAACTGTTTTTACATGAATGAAATAAAACGTTATCGCGTGTTAGTGTTAATAAAAGTTATGGCTCAAAATAGGTAATGTTTTAAAATGAAACCTATAAGTGCATTAATGTTTTTGTTGAAAAATACCTTAAGATTAAACAGCAGAAGGGCACCTCAGTTGTTTCACAGATCTTGATCAATGAAATTCAACAAATTTCAAGTTCTGTGAGAGTTCTACACAAAGTTATGTTAAGTTAAGTTATAATACATACATCAGGAATCATTGGTTAAGTAATTGACAATCTAGACATTTGTAAGGACCCAGTATTTAGGGATAAGAGTTTTCCCCGTAACTCGGAGTTTGACGCTAACCATTAGATTTCAACTAAATAAAAATGTATACTTCATGTGCCAAACTTGATGGTATTTGGAAGACATATCGTTGCGTCAAAAATATTCGTATTTTTGTTGTGAATATCGGACGGCTTATTGCGTTGAAAACAATTTTCTGATGAGACGTCTATAACAGATTACATGTGTTCCCGGTTTCCGGTCGTCTGGTGAAGATGATGAAATATCGCTCAAAGAATAAAAAAGGAGATTAATCAATTTTTCTGATCAATCTATTCGGAATTATTTTACTTGAATGGGCAAATTTCTTTGCTGATTTTCTTTCGATAAAGAAAGGTGTGGGTACCTACCCGCTTTTAGTGCGGACCGTTTAACGCTGCCAGGGGCTTTGGGTGATTTGGGTAAAAACCGACAGCCGAAGGAAATAAAAGGATGGAAAACTAACCCTCAATCACAATTGCTCCCATATTTGTAACTTTAACGGTGAACTAAAATAGTATTCTGCATTTTTTGATAAGGATATCCATCCTAATGTTGTCAGTATCTCACATTTTAGTGCATAAGTGTTCTAGAGACCCAACTGTCTGAAACCAGTGGAATTATGGCAACTCTATGCAACGCAGAAGGTACTCAACTTTTCAATTCAACGCCTTTATATCGATTCTCTCACCAGTGCAATAATGAGAGTAAGTTTACTTCAGATTTCATTGAACATCTGTTTTAGTTGAACGCTGGGGATAGATTACATTCATGAATAACAATAGCAATGTACTAATAAAACAATCAGATATGATTGTATATAAATATCATGTATATAAATATCCGATTGATAGAAAGTACACAAGGCAAAGAGGTTCACAATATAATATACAAAAAGTTCATTCATCAACCTTCAGATTTAGACAACCACCCGAGAAAAAACATACACAGTCGCTCAACGACAATTCTGGTTCATCGCTCCTGAAACCATGTACAATGCATTGAGCACTGATGTACAGTCAAATAATTATGTATCCCTTTTATTCTTGTACAACATGATTTTTGGAAGGGACGAGTTTTTCTAAAGATTACAAGATTTGTAAATTACGCTTCAAGTAATTCAAAAATATTTTTTAAAATTTTAATATATTTTCCTTTTATTTTCAATTGGTCGGTATTTCTTGGCAGTTTTACACAGTTTTCTGTACACAGTTGTAATGAGTTCTGTGATTTTGACTTATTTCAAAAGGGTGATCTTATAATTCACTTTTGCGGATTTTTTTAATGTTAGGTACTTTTAATATTATTTAAGTATCTTACTTCTGTTTCTGTTTTATCATTCTTTATTTTTAGTTTAAATTTGTTTTTGATATACAGAGATGCTCTACATTTTTTACAATTCTTATTATTACAATATAATATAACCTACCAATATACGATTGCCATTATACGGACATGAGCCTAGTATGGTGGTCGATAATACAAATAAACATTGTAATGTGAAATTTATGTAAAATAATAATTAAAAAAAAACAATAAAACAAACAAACAAAAAATAAACGAAAATGATAATGTACATAAAAATGGATTAAAGAACAAAAAAGACAATATTACCAAAATTTTATAACAAAAAAGAATAAAACATATGCATACGCAGCACACATAACCAATATAAAACACGTAACACGCACAAAAACATAAAACATAATATACGCCGATTTTCATTTTTTTATTTTTTTTTTTTAGTTTGTTAATAGAATTTTATTTTATTTTTACTTTAAATTTATCTTTATTTTAAATGTTTTTTTTTGTTTCGTCACCAACATTGTATATTTCTTTTTTTTTGAAGCTTTATTATGTATAAATTATTATATTATAAAATGGGGGCCTCAGCACGGGTAAACAACCCAGTGAAGCCAACATTACTGGATTTTACTATGAAATTTTTAAAAATAATGTACCAACAATAAAATATAATAAATAAAATAAAACATCTACAGGATCTGATCTGAGGCCCTGATGATGGACACTGCAACGCTGTCCGAAACGTTAGCTAAAGAAGGAGGTAGCGCAACACCCCATAACACCCCAAAAACGAATAACGAAAAAAAGAAAATGTAAATGGTCGAAATGAATACAAAATATATTTCTAGACATACCAAACCAAAAATGAGTAAGACCTTTCCTCATAACTCATAACGAATAAAAGAAAAATAACCTTTTGTCAATTTGTCTAGTCTTACCATAATTCACAAAGTCAAAGCAAAGCTCAATATTGGAAAATGTTCTAAAAATTTAAGAAATAACATTTAAGAAATAGGAACAGCTGCGCGGCTTTTTCACAACAAACTTTATTTTGGATTTGATGCCAAATTATCTTACCAAACTCAAAAAAAAATTAATTAAATCAAAATTCACAGCAAATCTTCAGCAAAATTTTATTTTATTTTATTTTTCACTAGCTGGTACCCGGCATGCGTTGCTATACCATGTAATAACGAAATTGTTTCTCCCTGCGCGTCCTTTCCCATTCGTCCCGTTCACCTTCCTCCTCCTTTCCTCTCTCGCGTCCTCTTCCCCTCTCGCGTTCCCACTCCTCCTCCACCTTCCCTCTCCTCACTCTACTCCCCCCCTTCCCCGTCCCGCGAACCCCCCTCCAATCCACCCACCCATAATCACCTCGTCCTCCCGCGGATCCCCCTCCCGATATCCCCTCCCCCCTCCCGAGTTCCCCTCCGCCCTCCCGTGTTCCCCTCCTCCCTCCTGCATTCCATACATTTATTCCCGATACATTCAGTTTTCAAAGAGCTCGTGTGCCACTTATTGCAATTTTTTATATAAATATCATGATGCCAGAGCTCGTGTCCTTTTCCATTTGTCCCGTTCCCCTTCCGCCTCCCCTTCCTCTCCCGCGCCGCTTCCCCTCTCGCGTTCCCACTCCGCCTTTTCGCCTTCCCTCTCCTCACTCTCAATCCCTCTCCCATCCGCCACCCCCTCCCGCATTCCATACATTCAGTCCCGGTACATTCAGTTTTCAAACAGTTCGCGTGGCACCAATTGCAATTTTATATACAAATTTCATAATGCCAGAGCTCACCAGTATATACAGAAACCTTTGCGGGCATGCCCACAACAAAGTAAGTAAGTGAAATTGTTGTTTTTACTATCTTCTTCGCAATTTTTCCATATTTTATCACCGTTTTAAACTTCCCTGGACTACGACAAACATTTCAAAACTAAAATCAGCTAAATCGGCCCAGCCGTTCTCGAGGTTTAGCGAGACAAACGAACAGCAATTGATTTATATATAGATTATATTATTAATGCTCGGGTTAAAATCGCTACTCATAATAATTTTCACGACTTTTTGTTCCAACACAACACTTTGTTCCAAATCTCAAAAAGACGGTCATTTTCACAATTCGCTTTTACTAACTTCCAGTTTCTTCAAATGTCATAAATAATGATATTTATTCTGTCTTTGACCAGGACTGTTTTTAATTTACCTTGAAATCCGGCTAATTCAATTATGCGTCTTGTATTTGCGTTGGTAAATCGATATTTCGATTTAAAATATCCCACCGATAGTGTAGCAAATGGATATTACTGCTTTTTTGGTTTGACAAAACTACAAAATATTTTCAGCCAAAAAACATGTAAATCTCAAAACTCTGAACTAAGAAATAAGCTGCTTTTTTCGGTCTTACCCTTGCTTGGTATTTTCAAAGAAAGTAAGTAACGAAGAAATTTTTAGTTAATTTTTAGATTTTTTAGTGGTTATTGACATAACTGCTACTCGCAAAAGCATTACTTATTTGAAAATATAATAATTAATTATTGGCAGTCAAATAGTTACGCATCTGTTAATTTCTCGTGTAGGTAAACACAATGAAAATTCCACTCTCGGTTAACCAAGGGAGGAAAATAGATTTGGTCATTTTGGAACAGGTTTTCCACGAATATCAACGAAAATAATGAATTTTGGTTTTTAATGAAGAGCTACGTAGTACATCCCAAATAAATAAATTTAATTATTAGGTGCATTGTAAAACGTATGCCAGCAACTGTCCAACTAACTGCAACGATTAATTAAATCTGTATGCTCTTTGTCGAAACATTTGTACAGTTTCGAATTATTTGAACAATGTCACTCTGAATCGCTAATTCATGGCTACGGTCAGTCCTTTGTTTCAATATCAATTTAGGTGGTTTGATTTGGTGATGTCAATCATTTTCCATGTACCTATGTATCCTGTGTTGGCGGGTAGGTAACATGGTGGCAACTTAAATGGCTATTCGTATTGGCGTATTTGGAATAGTTACATAACATAGATAGTATGTTTTTTTATGTAACCATGCCAAACATGCCAATACGAATGACCATGTAAGGTACCACTATTAGATAATTATACGGTAGGAATACGACTTTTCCCAAGATTCAGTAGAGATACCGATAAATCTCGAACGAGAATGCCTGATGAAGAATCACTTTCATATAGTGCGTATGTACATAATACTTAGATCGATACTAGGTGCTCAAATTTAGCTCCACAACATTGGCATCCATGATTGCCCAAATGGTAATGGTCTTTATTCGGCATAGTTCACACGCGCTGTCGAACGAGATATTCAATTCAAGGTATTAATTTTAAAAACATTACAAAATTAAAATTTCAAAGGGTTTTTAAAGAGAAAAAAAACGAGTGTGACCACACGACTTCACTAACTTATATCTCCCCTCGCCCGATCACACTTTTCATAACGCTCTCGTCACGCGTTCACCAGCTTACTCCCCAAGTCAAGCGTGCGTAAAGAAGTTTTGCTTTAAAAATATCAAGATCAGATAAGCCTTCCGTCAGGCGCAATTAATCTGTGAGATGAAATGATCTGTTATTTTTGTTCCAAAGGGTAAATATCGCCGATCTACGGGCGTGGCCTCCTGACTTTTCCTCCTTCCCCACCACTCACAGAGGGTCAGTTTAGGTTCCTCTCTAAAAATTGAACGAAAAATCTATTTTGATTTGTTTTTCTGTGATTTAATCTCACAGATGAATTGCGCCCGATCGTGTTAGGATTTGCATTGCGCCTGACGGAAGGTTAAACAATCAGACTAACAGCAACAAAGCTTGCCGTCTAAATTGTGCTTCGTTGATGTTAAACACATCGATTGTCGAAGTGATTCCATTTAAAAAAAAACAAGACAGCTCACCCTCTTCCGCACCGTGTAGGATAAATATAATCCTTTATACATGTAATATGTAAGTGATCAGTGTTGCCTTCAGTGCTTCCTGGACGCCGATTTCTTGTGCGATCGGCTAGTTTCGCTATTTAAGTAGACGCCGATTTCTAGTGCAATCGGCTAGTTTCGCTATTTTAGTAGACGCCGATTTCTAGAGCACTCGGTTAGTTTCGTAACTTCAAAGCCTATCGTTCCGTCCATCGTAAATACTCCGGACTGTGTACATAAAAGCTGGTCGCTGCAAACTTTCTAGTAGGAAGGTATCTACCAAGTCTAATTTTAATGAGGTTTTTGGTAAATCTCTACGTTTGCGCTGATGTTACTGTTGCCAGCAACTGCATCCTTTAACCGATAGTTAGTTAGTTTAGCTAATTAGAGGGTAAATCTCTGTAGAAGTTGCACAGTTTTTAGTTTGCAGTTTATTGTGACGTCAATATTTTTGCACTTTGGACAAACACCTTTAATAAAGATGGTTGATTTAGCAAAGCTTCATTGTTCTTCTTCATCAAAATCAGCTTTTACGGTAAATTGAAAATGGGTAAATCTCACATCATTTTTGCAAAACTATAGAAAATTACATGGTTATAATGAAAGATAGGGCAAGTTAACTTTTTTTCGAGTTATCTTAACAAATTGAAATTTTATCTAGTTATCCTTCCCTTCTGCATTTAACTTATCTTTTAACTCTGAAAAAATTAGGATGATAAATATCGCAATTTCAATAAAGGTTCCAGTCCAAATGGAATTTCTCCATTGTTTATTCAAAATTGTGCCAAATAACTTGCAAAACCATTTCACCAAAAATTCGTCTAGATAAATGCTCTGCATATCTCCTAAAGAAAGAACTTCGGTTCAAATTTAGGTATGTTATATGAATAATGTTAGAGCAAGTAAATATAAATAAACAAGAAAACAACGATACTTATCTTAATTATTTTATCAAAATTGTGCCTTTACAACGAGAAATTCAGTGTAGAAATAATTTGATCCCATCTCTCATCGTTCCATCCGAGATCGCAAGTGAGTTAGCGTACTGCCTTTACGAAAAGGATCACTGTTGGTGATTGATTGGGGTTTATATGTAGTTACACGTTCAATTTTAATAATAGTAGATAGAGTCTAACAGATTGGCACACTATTCACATTCACATGTGTCACATGACAGGGTTACATTTTATATTACAAAAATAAATAAATAAATAAAACAAGTGTGCAATTCACACGCGGTAGAACTAAAACTAAAGTACACAAGAGTGGGGAGATTATGAAGTACAGCAGAAAGAGGAGACCGATTATATTTGATCATTCTCTAACGGTGCTAAAGAAGTTATCGCTTCAAAAATATGTATATTTACTCGCACCGGATACGGATGAAAGCAATTGGACATCGCTGCAATCGAACTACAAAAATGTCCCCATTCAGTTGCGCCCGAAGGGAACTGTGTGAAACCTAATTAAGTTGGTTGGAAATACGTGGAGTACCCACACGCCACACACCACATATTACAAGATAATCTCTCCGCTGTTAATTTTAAAGCGCTCGTTGTTTATGTTAAATCTTCCAAACGAGCTTTTAAGTCCACAAAGTGAAATGGAAGTTGTAAATATACTTTATAGGTAGGTACTGCCAAGACTTAGCAAAACTTTCATTTGTCGTTCCGGTTCACGTATTAAATTTATCTCAGACTTTTGTACCGCTACCAACATGTAATAAAGCCTTAACATTTTGTTGTTAGTCCAACTTTTTTAAAAGGGCGCCCACAAAAACGACCATGAAAACTTGACTAATACTGGTGACAAGGGTAACTTTCATCACTGAGAGAATAAATATTTTATTACCAATATAAGCTTTACCGTTAGTTTTTTTATGTCAGCGATTAATGTACCTCCGCACTTCGGGACGAGACCCAACTTTGGGAAACCAAAGTTTATGGGGCAGATAATAAAATTACTTTTCATTTTTAAATTGATTTTACGAAGGATATTTTTTATGCAAAATAAAGAAAAACCGGAGGGAATAATAATTTTATGTACCTAATATCGTTTAATATAAAAGCGTTTAAACAAAGAAAGCTGCTTCCGTATTATATTGAAAAATATTAATGTACCTAACACAAATACATAAATCTGGATGGCATTTTTCGACATGTTTTATTAACCCAGCATTTTATGCTGGTATTCTTTGAATTATATAAATACTTGTTATTGTAAGTCTGATTTATTGATTTTAATTTGTACTCGGCAATAAGCATTTGTTACCGATTTTCATTGGAACATAAATATATATATCGGATATTTGCATTCAAAAGTTTGATTTGGGTATTTTGGTCTGAAATACAAAATTGAGTTTTGTGTTATTAGCCGTTCCTCAACGTGTAGAAAGCTTTTGATTGTAGAGATTTATTTTAAAATGCAAACATCAGTCCGTTTCGACTAGATCCTTGAATTGTTACTCTATTGCGCTAAAGAATTTGCAGTTAAATAATATTTCCATTTTATTATTCACAGAAGATTTTGAAGACAGGTAGCTATCATATTTCGATTATATTATATTAAATTGTTTCTGAAACTCGATGACCTGATTCTGAAAAAAATAAATTGGAATTGTGATGCGATATTTTATGCGCGAGGCGCTGAGATAAAAATCCCCACGGGCTATATCATCATTGGGAATGCTGTGTGAAGGGTCTTTTAATGAAAAGGAAAGAGAAGAAGTTCTGGGATGGAAAAGGTGCGAAATCTGGGGATCAATGAGTCCAGGGGTTCGAATGTACGAATCTGTCCTCCTACTGCTGTGCAAAGTAATGGGTCGAGAGTGTCTATCTTGTAAAGGTCAAAAATTCTTCCTCAACTAGTCTCTCCTGATCTGGCTCGCCACGCAGTAGATGGGCAAACACATCCGTCACCAAGACCCAACCAAACACACCTGGGCACCCCTTCTAAGTCACCAAACGTATCAAATAACTGAGGGCGACCTGTGGCAGGGCCAATAAATGGTTCCTGAGGCAGCGGTACCTATACTTACCTCCTTGTGAATAATGTGTTAACAAAATATAATGGCATTTAAAAAAAAAAAAACAACATTATAAATGACTAGCTTTTGCCTGCGGCTTCGCTTTCATGATATTAGGGGGTTCCCACTCCGCCTCACCCCCCCCCCCCTTCCCCCATCCCCTCCCCCTCTCCATCCTCCCACCCTCCCCCTCTCCATCCTCCCACCCTCCCCCTCTTCTTTCCCTCCTCTAACCACCCCCCTTCCCCCTCAAACCCTCCCCCCCTCCACCCTCCCCCTCCACCCTCCCGCATTTATTTGAAGTACTCCCCTGAAGAGAGAATTATAGATATCTTACTACACTACTTACTACACCTATTGAATTTTTTTTATACAAATTTCATAATGCCATAGCACTGAGCCTACATGTTATTCTGATGTATGAGCTGGAGGTTGCCCACCACTTTCCCACGTCTCAAAGGACTCTAATTTTTATTTATAAAGAAGCTATTTTTTATTAAAATGACTCTAGACCTCCAATATCCGGGCATACATATGTATGAGCTGCAGGTTGCCCACCACTTTCCCATGGCGTTCTAAGGAAACAGATGGTTTCCTCCTTCACCGTACACGTCAGGACTCTAATTTTTTATTTATAAAGAAGCTATTTTTTTATTAAAATGACTCTAGACCTCCAATGTCCGGGCATACATTGTTAGCAGGCAGTATTCGAGTGCGTACATGGTGTTAGTTATTTATTTCACATTATCGCGTCTCATCTACGCCACTGGATATAGCTGAAAACAAAGTTTATTAATAGAAAAGAGGGAAAGTTACTATAAAAAAAAAAAAACATTATTATGATGAGATCGTACGACCTAACCAAAGCAACTGAGTTGCAGTCGTCCGGCAGTCCCGCCGAGGATAAGCGGAGCCATCAGTCCAGTCGCAAGCGGGACTCGGTGTCCGCGCCCCTAAGCCGGCTTCCCGGTACGCCCTCGAAGAAAGTGTTGGAATTAAAGAGGGAAAGACCTGAAGACCCTAGGGATAAAAGTGAGCATCGGGTCACCGGAGGCAGGGCGGAAGGGCACCGGTCCGCAACGGTTGGTCTTCAGGCCCGCTCATGGCGACGGGGGAGGCGCGGGCGGGTTATGCAACCGCTGCCTTGGGAGTCATATGTATGAGCTACATTATTGTAAAGTTTCATTCAAATCCATTCAGTATTTTTTGCGTAAAAGAGTAACAAACACACATACATCCATACAAACTTTCGCCTTTGTAATATTAATAGGATGATGTAAGAATCGAATAAAATTGTTTTCCGTTGGGTAGGCATAAATAATTGCGAGTTTCCTTTTATTCAAATTTAATTATAGAACATTTTTATTTATACTTACCTACGCCAATGATAGGCCACAAAGATGGTACATAAAACGATTACAAAATTCGGTCAATTTGCTCGAAATACGGAAACTCTCATTGAAATGGAAATCCAAACATCCATAAACTTTTATTGTCGAATTTGGCAAAGAATTTTATTGATGTTTAAGATTCTCTACAGATCTGGCAACTTTCGTACGCTGAAATTTATTTCAATTCCGCATTTAAATCAATTTATGTCAGAAAAAGGCGGATAATCTCGCTACTTCGAATAACCCCCCAAAATATGATATAGGAGCTCCTACAACAGCTCGTCCCATTAAAAGATGAAATATTACGTATCTCATGGAAGCCTTGTGTACTTGACCCTGTGCACGTCTTAAATCATGTTTCCTTGGTTTACCACGCAGACAAAAACACTGTTCATATAATTATAGTGTACGAGTACATCTAATTTGAAGGTCAGTGTATGGTATGTACATAGGAGTAAGTATGTTGACAAAAAACTGTTTTAAAACACATTTAAAAAAAAAAGTGTATTTAATGAAAACTTCTTTAGCACCGTTGTCACTAAAACGAGACAAACACATAGATCTAGAGGATTTAGCCTGTGAGAGAATGAGAAAGATAATCGGTCTCCTCTTTGTGCGGTGCTTCGTAGCCTCTTCACTCTTGTCTAGTTTAGTTTTTTGAAGGTTTCACTTCTTTTACACACATTTTTTGAAGTAAAACTTTTTTACGCACGCTTGACTTGTGGAGTAAGCTGATAAATGCGTGACGAGAGCGTTACGAAAAGTGTGGGCGAGGCGAACGGTCGGGCCTTTATGCACGCTTAACTTGGGGAGTAAACTGGTGAATGCGTGACGAGAGCGTTACGAAAAGTGTGATCGGGCGACCCGAACGGTTGGGCCTTTACGCACCCTTAACTTGGGAAGTAAGCTGGTGAAAACGTGACGAGAGCGTTACGAAAAGTGTGATCGGGTGACCCGAACGGTCGGGCCTTTACGCACGCTTGTCTTGGAAAGTAAGCTGGTGAATACGTGAACTGTCGGGCGAGGCGAAAGGAAGTTGAAAGGGAGATATACTCGTAAGTTAGTGAAGTTTTACTTCAGTCGTGTGGTCTAAAGCTCACTCGTTTTTTTTATTATTCAAGTGAAAATTTCTTTTGCAGTGTGACTTAAAACTCGATGAAACAAAAAATAGCGACACTTAAAAGAGACAAACACATACATCTATAGGAATTAGCCTTCGAGAGAATGGGATAGTATAAATCAGCCTCCTCTTTGTGCTTGTGCAGTGTGCTTGGTAGCCTATCGGTCTCCTCTTTGTGCGGTGCTTCCTTCCCAACCTAGCCTCCCCACTCTTGTCTACTTTAGTTTTCTGAACCTTTCTTGTCTACCACGTTTGAACTGCACACTTTTTTTATTTTATTATTATAACAATTGGAATATGTCAATAGATCTCGATAGTTTTTATGGTAGTAAGTCAAGGGGTTCCGATTCCTTTCCTCTCCGCCATCATTTATTAGTTATTAGCGTAATCTTTCTCAGAACCACATTATACCTAGTTATATTTTTGCCATATCAATTTAAAGGTATCTGCCCACTACACCGTTCCATACCATGACCGTAACCGTAGCGGCGCATGCAAAAATTTTTTCTTTGTATCGATTAGTATGAAATGCTGCCCACTAGCCCGTCCCGTTACCGACCAACACCGTTTTATACCATGACCGGACTGACGGCGAATTCTCGATGACAATATTTTGCAGGTGCCGGTCCGCTCTATGTATGGCACGCGACGGTGTTATAACAGGGATCATACGCGTATGATCCCCGTTCTAACCCCGTCTAACCGCGTTGCCACTCCGTCAGTTCGTGATTTGTGTTCAGTTCTATGAGACGTGCGTCAGCGGGTAGACAGACATTTGAACGGGGATGGTACGGACACTAACCGCGGTGTATACGGGTATCATACGGTCACTATACCCGTTACGTACGGGTATAATACGGTGTTAGCACGTCCTAGTGGGCATTGTAGGGCGTAGCGTGTTTATTTCGTGGCTGATACGTTCATCGTACGGTCATGGTATGGAACGGTGTAGTGGGCAGAGACCTTTATCTTGACCTTTCCAGCCGGACTCTTTCGACCCATTGATCGAGAGAATCCGGCTGGAATGGTCAAAATGCTTCCCTCAACCAGTCTATCTTGATCCGGCCCGCCGCGCAGCATGTGGGCAGACGCATTCGCCACCAAGACTCGCACAAAAGTCACCCCATGAACCCGGGAACCTCTGCTAAATCACCAAACGTAGCGAACCACTTGGGGTGACTTATGGCAGAGGTTATCCAGTAAATGGTTCCCGGGGTGGCGGCACCCGTACCCGCTTCCTTTCAAAAATTCCCGTAAGTAAGTGGAAAAGTAAGAAAATCACAAAAAATATAAATCCGTACACAGCGCCATCTCTTTTATCGACAAAAACAAAAAACGGAGAGTTGCGCATCGATAATTGCTTAATTGTATAATTTTTAACTTAATAAAAAAAAACTTAATTTAATTCAACAGTTATTGATTCTGAGACGGTATGAAGTTCGTCGGGTCAGCTAGTAAATAAATATAACACAATCTCATCTCGCGGCTTTTCGAAAAATGCACCTCTACCGAGTAAAATTCTAACCAATGGTTTCCATTTTCTATATTTCCTCTAAAACTGTATAAATAAATGAATAAATCCTAGAGTTGCGTTAAAAGCATCCTGCAGTGTGGTGTACATTACATGGTTCAATGAAAAATACAAACGAATTGACTCGGCTTCAGTGGCCTGAATCAACTTCAGTGACTTGAATAAACCTCAGTGGCTGCGTGTCAACTTCAGTGGTTTGAATCAATTATGTAGAAACATGCGAGGCTCAAGTCACAATCATATTCATTGTTCCAGCGTAATTCAGAAGCAATACGCGGCACGTACCCTTTGTCGACCATACGGATCACTACCTAAATCAGACCGAATTCATGGATACATTAATTTTAGTTTTCAATACATAGTGCTTGTGTGAGAAACATTTCAATTTTCACTTTCCAGAACTTTTTTTTTGCAAAGACGTCAAAAATATTTGCTAACGTATTTTTGATTCGATAGACAGACCTAAAAAAATTTTAACAATGTAAAAAGCTTTTCAGGCGAGCACTTAAGATTACGCAGTACAAGTATTTTCGTATTTAGTAATTTCTTTTCAAACGCCGCGGCCGAGACAAATTTGCTATAAGTAAATATCTATTTTTGTAGTAACTTTTATTTTGCTAATCGAATAAAACTTAATATCTCGTCATTCCGAAAAGAAATTCCATCGGGATGACGTAATAGGCCACTTTTATCACATTTAACAAAAAAATCCGGCTTAGGCAAATATTCTAAGACATTCCGTGTACATATATTTTTTTAATCGTATTTTTGAAATCCTGGTAATTTTTTTTAAGTTTTAATCCGAAAAGATATTTTTTATAAACCGGAAAGACGGGATATAATTTTATAGGTGCGAAAAAACGATAATTACATAGCCGAAAATCATTAAAAAAATAATATTTTCCACAAGAAAAGGCACAGGAGAATAACGAGGCATACCAAAAATATTACATCTCATAAATATTTTTTTCCTTGATCCATCTTATTGATCATAAATCATTATAATGTTCATCATCTATATAACTAAATCTAATGTAATATACTTGTACTTGTAAATTAAAATAATAATAAGAATATTATAAAATTTGATTTTGTTAAAATCAGCACCACTACCATTATATCTCAAAAATACGTACGGATAGCGTAAAATATACGGGGTTCTCTTCATAACATCTGTCAAAAAGTCAAACCAAATGATAAGTTCGCAGAGAACAAACAATAAATCTAGTGAACGTTAAATGTCAAATTCAAAAATTCGCCTGAAATCAAAGTGATGGCATATAAAAAAAATAAATCAGTGTGGAATTTTACAAAATTAATAGGAACATTTTCGGAGACGTGACATTTTCATGTAGTGACGTCAGGACCCCAAATAATGGATTTATTTATTTAAAAATAAAAAACTGTTCGTAATCTTGGTAAAAAAATCTATCCACACGATTTTTTCCAAGTCGTTATGAAATCCATGCAAGTGACCTATTTTCTTCTAAAATTTTGCTGTAATAAGAAGTTCGAGTTACAATCGCTACAAATTGTTAGTAAAATTTAAATAACAGTCATGTTTTGTCGTTACGTTCACTCCAAAAGCAGTTTCTTGTCACTTTTGGCTTTTATATACATATTTTGTATGTTTCCAGAAATAAATAAAAAAATATTATTTAATTATTCTTTCTCCATTTTATAAATCTCACATTAACATAAACGTGGTATATCAAAACGAATTCTTAAAATATCGTTACAGGTCATTTGTAAAACTTAAGTGTCGTACAGATTCAGCCATAAAAGCGCCAGAGTTATTTGGCTTGGCGTATTTCGGCATATCCCAATGGAAACATAAGGCGAGTCTGAAATAATATATTTCAAAAGCAACACTTCTATAATTCTGTAAATTATTTGATTTTGTTTTAGGTACATTCTATCTTTGTAGGGTTATAAACTTTAAAAAAAAGTTTTTCTGAATTATTATTATCGTGAGTGAGTTGTTGTTATTATTATTTTACACAATTCTTTGATTCACACCAGTATAAGCTCCCAAAAATAATTGCTTTTTCTTACTTTCACCAGCAATTTTTTGTTTTATATGATTTTCTCATAAATTCATTTTTTTAAATGAAAATTTCTTTAGCAACGTTGTGATTTGAAAACCGACGTAACGAAAAATAGGCACCCTAAAAAGAGACAAACACACACATCTATAGGATTTAGCCTGAGAGAGAATGAGATAGTATAATAGATCTCCTCTTTGTGCGGTGCTTCGTAGCCTCCCACGCTTGTCTACTTTAATTTTCTTGTGATTTCACTTCTACTGCGTGTGAACTGCACACCTATAATTTTTGAAGTAAAACTTCTTTACGCACACTTGACTTGGGGAGTAAACTGGAGAATGCGTGACGAGAGCGTTATGAAAAGTGTGAACGGGTGGGGCGAACGGTCGGGCGAGGCTAACGGAATTTGAGAGGGAGATATAAGTTAGTAAAGTTTAACTTCAGTTGTGTGGTGTAAAGCACACTCGGTTTTTTTAATAATGTTGTCTTATTAGAGATAAAGTCACACGGAGGAAAAACATAATTTTTACTTTGATAAGACTAAAAATGTTCGAACTGATGAAATAAAAAATAAAAATGCGTGGCCCACTATTATTTTCATTGCGAGTAGGCCTTGATTCACCAATCTGGGCCTATTTAAACACGTTTGAGTTCGGAACCTATTTCCAAAGCGGGTCAATATTCAGCAACCCCAAATGAAATGGTTCAGGCAATCTGAATGTATCCCGAAAGTTTGTCGAGGCATTGCGCAGGGGACGGGTTTGTATTTGAATGTTCATCCAATAGACCGGGAGCGGCACTCCAGCGAGCCATTCTAACTACATTAATACCAAATCTCGCCTCAGTCGGGGTTCTTGTAGTGGCGCAGCGGAGAACTCTCCAACCCCCGGCCTTTCCTATATATTTACAGCCACCAAACTCTTCACTTTGAATGTACGAGTAAGGTGAAATAATTATCTAGTGGTTGAGAACGGTAAAATGATAGTTGTAAAAGTCTTTTTATATTGTTGGCTAATAACAATATAAAATTAGAATGGCTTTTTATTTTATATTGTTATTTTTAGTTTGTTATCGTTTTTCTGCTTGGATTATACCAAGCAGAAACTATAATAATGAACATGAACTATAATATTTTTGTTATTAGTTTTTGGGGTATTATGCCGTGTTGCGCTACCTCCTTCTTTAGCCAACGTGATAATCTAAAATCGTATATGAACTATAATAATTTAAACTAACTATATTAATTTGAACTATAATAGTTCATTTAATTAAATGAAGACAATATTAGCGAAACTCAATCGAAAGCGAAATAGACAATATTAGTGAAACTCAGTTAAAAGTGACCGAATTGAATATAGATACCTTAGCTCAGTTGGTAGAGCACTTGCCATATAAGCAAAGGGTCCTGGGTTCGAGTCCCAGAGATGCCAATATCTTTTTCTGTCTCCAGATTTTCGATTGAGTATCGCTAAAAGCGCTCTCCAAGCACAACTTCATACAATCGAGCACCGCTCGCGACTGGGGTTACGAACGTCATCTAGTACGCGGCTAGCGGTGGTAAAAACATTGGGAATGTATGGCGAGCGATATGCTGAATAGATAGGCCAAAACCAAATGATATCCATAGCTAAGTCTGTTGGCCCCCTAAGTCATAACTAATCGAAGAAAACTAACACTGTAAATTCAAATTTGAAAAATGTATAGGCTTTCAAACACGGCCTGGGCTTGTTTGGTACCCCACGCGAGTAATTAAGGGTTAAAAATCTGACTGTGTAAATAGGTGTTTTTCAATAAAATCGGGTTTCAATTACGGCCAGAAGGTTCAACTCAATAAAATTAGAAATTAGAGGAACACTGGCTTCACGGGCGAATTCATTTTAAACTTTCCTAAAATAGACAAAACTGTTGGTTAACAAAATTAGACACTTGCCCGAACTGCCCAAGTTGTCGCTACACCACCGAACTGTAGCCAGAGTTGTCCGTGGCCTAGAATACCTCCCAACATAATAATAACATGTTGCTACTTCGCTAAGGGTGTTAAATTATTTATCATTTCCATTTAACATAATTTAAAGTTAAATAATGAAAAGTATTTGAATACGAAACAACTAAATCGTCAAATTGTTAGTGGGTGAAAATAAATAGTAGGTCTGAAATTCAAATACATTATGCAAATACTTTGTTAACAACTTAATCAGACATACTGTCAATTCCACGATTTCGTTAGAACAAGTTTCCTCAACTTGGGCAGTAATTGAAGTTATTATGAAAACATTTTGGGGACATCTCGTTTTCGAAAGTTTCGACGGTATCTCTTACATAATAATCATTAATGTTGAAATATTGCACACTTTGCTTTTTTCTAACAACTTCTTTTCGGTTGGGGACTGTAGAGAAGTTTCATTTTGCATTGTGTACATATTTTTGATACTTTCTTGTCTTTCGCAAACACGAGGCAGAAAGTTTGCCGTTTCCCCAGCCGCTAGTTAATTCCGGGAGATATCTAGTTCACAAAACTTACTGGTGCTTTATCAGAATTAAGTGGCATCCGACGATTCAAATATCCGGTGCGTAAACAAGGCTCGTATATTGTACCTCAAAAGTAGTGACTGTCTACAAACTTTAATAAGGTCATTAAACTAAATTTAATAATATTAGAATTCCTTTCCACTTACAATAATTGATTACAATAAATATATTGTAAATCATGTAAAATTAATACAACGTGTCGTGGCTCTGTATCTTCAATCGAGTGTGCAATTCACACGCGGTGAAAGGTGAATTCACGCAGAAAACTAAAAAAGACAAGAGTGGGGAGACCGCGAAGTACTTTTTTTATGATCTATTTTTTCCAAATTTTTGTCGTCGAATTTCAAGGTAACTTTTCCTATACAATTGGTCATCTTATTAGTATTTATGTTTTCTTCTTCGGAGTCGCTAGATGTCGCTTTCTTTCATGATTTCTTTGCCTGTTCATTTTGGAGGGTCTGAAGATTGGGTATTGATTTTACAAAGATTTTTTTTTTGACTTCATAGGATTTAATCCTTGATTCACTGAATGTCTGACCGCTAACGTTCATTAGACCAAAGCGGGTTTGCGTGGGACCTTGGATTTATCGTATTGTATTGGAACCGAGTACCCATGAAATAAATAAATATTTAATTGCTCTCGTACGGGAATTTTACGCTAGGAACAAAAAATTGGCGTCATAAATGCAGTTCAGGGAAATATCTTCCATAATGCAGTTCGAAGCGTATAAAAATGTCGATCAATTCGAATGATTTGAACGATTTTAAAAATATCTCTGCGGCATCTGTTAGCGTATTCATTAAATTTAAAAAAATATTTTAACGTAGATGCATTTAAAATATTACTTATTTTAACTGCCGTCATTAGCAAAAAGGCAGCTGGAAATTTTCTCTGGCAGCATTGTGATGTAATTTTTATTATAATAGGCTGGATACACACGAAAGAACAGTACATCAGAAAATTTCCAGCTACCTTTTGAAGTGAAACTTCTTATAGTCCCTCTGTGATTCGGACTTCGGATGAAACGGAAATGACGATTACTCCACCTGCGACGCATCCACTACGCTCATTGTCCGCTTTGATCATGATGTCACTTTTAAAGGCTCCCATTGATTGAGACAAGAAACGGAAATTACGATAGGTCTGCGCTCACTGGTCGCTTTGATTATGATCTCACCTTTCAAGTAATGATTAAGATTGTGTTGTTAAAGTTTCGCTTCTACCATGTGTAAAACTGCACTCGATTTTTTTATTTATGACGGCAGAACTTCTTAAGTTCAATGATGCGTAAAGAAAATCATAACGGCGAAACGATGAGAAAAATAAGGTGGTCTATGCCTAAGTCCAAAGTCTCATAAAGGTTTTAAAGAAAAAGCTTACACTTAGTTGGTATCTACCAAAGATATTCAAATACAGAATAGATACGCTATGGTGTCCGCGCAACTGTCGCCGGACTATGCCGTAATTAGCGTAGTTTTCATACAAAAAGATTTTTTGTTCATTTCGTTGATTTTTTGAAAATGTGCATTGATATTGGTTAACAATAGATTTTGAATAAGGAAAGAATTCGTTCATTTAGTTGAACGTTCGTTTGGTTTATTGGTTAATTATTTGTTCTTTTAGTTTATTTGTAAATTGGTAAATAATATCGGCGACACCCGCAGCGCAGACCCACATAGTAAAAACAGCAGATAGCACATCTACCTACTTATATTTCAATATCTTTGGTATCTACCCACTTGACCCAGCGTGTAATTTGTTTTCAAATAAAAATTAAATTTTCCTCTTTTAAATGCGTTTAATGCAAAATTTTAAATACATTGTATTTAATAATTAATTTCTCCCCGGTTATCTAATTCCAAGGGGTAGGTCGGTGAAGAGACGTTGTGGGAGCGAGAGTAAAGTGGGTGGGGGGAGGTGAGCTCCGAGAAGAGGTTTAATTTTCCGAGAGAGTATTCAGCCGCCTCCGGCGTTTTCTCTCAATGCCTACGCTCTCGGGCTAAGTGAGCGGAAATTTTTCACAATATACAAAACATGAAAACTGTTTTTATTAAATTACCTATTTTTATTCTAGCTGAACATTGGTTCACGTTTATTGTATAGGCAGGTTCTGCACATACCATCTACAAAGCTATTCAAATATACTATTTTAAAATCAAAAAGAACTCTATAAGTTATTGATATTCGCTACGTGAAAATAACGAGCTGGCATATGAAGGAATAGTTCGATTAGCTCTCCTCGACGCTACCTATAGCTCTCCCCGGCCTGGCTTAAGAGGGTATTACCAGAGAAAAACAGAAATATATCATTTTTAAATCAGATTTTAGACGTATTGACTCTTTTCCACAAAAAATTATAAATGGATTTCGAAAGATTGTTCTTTTATCTAGCATTCACATGTTTTAAATTTGAGAAAAATATATTAATTTTTTGTATAATAAGGTTATACCATAGGTCGTTGGCAGACTTGTTAAATTTTTTTTTAAATATTATGTGTTATACCACACCCATTTCAAATCATATAATCATGCGATAAAATAAATCAATACATTATCTGGGTATCGCATGTTTTAGAATTTTAATTTTAGTTTAAATAAAATCATTAAAAATATATACGTACATTTTCGTTTCTTGACGATTAGTCCGTTTGTGTATTTATTTGCGCACTTACAAACTAATATACTTCAGATTTTTTTAACATTCTTATTTAACTTAGACATTATTGAAAAATGATAATTACTTATAATCAAAAAATAATTACAAAAAGTACATTATTTTAATAGTTATTTCACCACGCCTTTCAGCATTTTTGAATGTAGGTATAAATTGAAGCAAATTTGGAATGAAATAAAATCGATATTGAGTTATAATTTTAAAAAGCTGGTACGGAGAATGATTATTCTTTCTAATTGTAACCGCCCTGCACGCTCGTAAGAACAACTTTTGACGAAATGTGGATTTTCGGCCGCTTACTGGTTAAACGCTCTTAAAAGCAAATGTTCAAGAGATATCCATTTGGCGCATTTACCAGTGGCCGAGTATTAAAATTTCGTTGAAAGATAGTATTGCATCGGTAAATCGGAGGTTGCCGGAAAAACCATGTGAAATATTAAAGTATACAGGGGGTTAAGCGACGTACTTGACTTACTTTAACCCCTGATTTCGGACTTTATTTTGAGTAAAAACGTAAATGAAATTTTGGTCTCCGGTGACAATTTTGATGTTTATTTTTTCAAAATAAAACTTTCAAAATCAGTAGGTATTGGGAAGGTAGAGTCCAGGTGAGGGGTTTGGCGGTTACTCGATCGAGTTACCAGTGAAGACATGCGGAATAAAAAATTTTTTAAAAAAATCTTTCACCTTTTTTACTCCAAATAATGTCAGGAATCTCTGGTCAAAGCAAAACAAGTACGTCCCTTAACACCCTGTAAACATCTAAAAGAATAACACATTTCTTTCTCAATCAGGACAAAGTTTGAAGCAGTGTCCCGCCCGCCTTAAATGGAATTAATTACTCGCCCCACACCGTCCTGTGACCCGCGATCGTGATGGCAGCCAGAAGCAAGAAGCTACCCGCAACAATAATACTGTTTGACGTCGCATTATTTAGAGGTCGAACTAATTTAAACTTCGGACAAAATACGCCCGGAATTTAAATTGGACTTAGTTAGGGGGGTTGTCAAATTTTAATTCGAATAATGAAAAGTTTTAAAATTATTTGTGTTTGAAGCCGGCATCTGGACATACATTATCTTTCTTTATAGTCGAGTTAGCTGGAAAGAAATATTCTTATTATAGTCCAGTTTTTCTTTTTTGCAAAAGTTTCTTCTTAATTATTTCTCTAGAAGCCACCTGTATCGAGATGCCCAAGAAGTGTTCCGGTATTAATGAACTCGTACTAAATGATTGCTGTTTATTCAATTAGAGAAACTTAGACTGGTTTACAATATTTTCCGTAGGATCAATATTGCTCTTATTTTGGGGCCACACTATTTGGTCGAAAAAAACTTTATAAACGAAATTACTTTTCAAATTAGTCAAAGATAATATTGTTAATTTAGATTTTAAAATATGAGATTGACAAAAATGACTTTAAAAAAGGGGTTTCTATTGCCGAATTGTTTGAAGCGCTTATATAGTAAGACGAGAGGTCCTGGGTTCGAGTCCCAGATGTGACCGTTAGCTTTATATTTTTCTATATCTTGTTCTTTTTCATAATTTCAGTTAGATTGATTAGTTTATAGTTTATATGTACCTACTTTAACATTGTGTACCTACCTACCTAATTTTGTATAAATTCTGTAACAAAAGAATGTCAATTACCAGCCTGAAGATGTCCATAATAGGATGAAACCGGTACTGGAGAAATAAATAAGTGGAAATAAGTTAAAAAGTGTTTTAATTTCAATTTTAATAGATTTATTAGTATTAACTACTCCTTCTTTTTTTAGGTAAAACTTCTTTACGCTCGTTTGACCTCAGGAGTAAGCTGGTGAATGCGTGACGAGAGCGTTACGAAAAGCGAGGCGAATGGTAGTTGAGAGGGAGACATTTTCTTTCTCTCTTCCTATCATATATGTAGAATAGATGGAACTAAATAAGTTTTACTCCAGTCGTGTGGTCTAAAGCACACTCGTTTTTTTGTATTTCTTGGGCATTAACCATGTAACAATTTATAGACATTTTGATTTGAATAATTTTATTTTTTATGTACATTTGTTACATAAATTTTTTGATTTTTTGCTACCATTTTCGACACATCCGTGCCATTCACGAGCAAACTTAAAAATAAGTTATATAGAAAATGAAACTTTTCAAAACAAAAAAACTACTTCTTCGATGACATAATATTACATCTGTGGGAATGGTCAACGTCAATGGGAATAATCTTCCAAGGCTATTAGAAAAGTGATTTATTCTATTAAAAAAATCAATTATATTTAACCATATTATTTAATGATTGATATAAGATTGATGTTTTTTGAAGAGAAACTTCTATAGCCCCGCCGTGATGTGGATGTCGGATGAAACGGAAATGATGATTACTGCGCTCATTGGCCGCATTGATTATGATGTCACTTTTAAAGGCTCCTATTGGTTAAGATATGAAACGGAAATTACGCTAGGTCTGCGCTAATTAGTCGCTTTGATAATGACCTAACTTTTCAAGTATTGGTTGAGATTGTTTTGGTAAAGTTTCGCTTCTACCGCGTGTAAACTGCACTCGATTTTTTAAAAATATGTTTTACGTATTAAAAAATTAATTCATATTTTTACCAAACATAAACACGTTCGGAAAGTGTTTTTTTTTCAATGTGTTAAGATTTAAGATCACCAATCCGTGAAGATTTGTGAAAAATCCTTAGAATCGTCATGAAAGAAAGCTGATTTTTTTTTACATGAGCTCCACACATGAGGCCCTGAGGAAAATAATTTCCCTGAGGGCCTATGTCATCTTTGGGGATGCTGTGTGGAGGGTTTTTTAAGGAAAGGAAGGAGAGGAGTGTTCTGGGAAGAAAAAGCGTTTAAGGGGTGGGTAGGAATCTGGGGTTCAGTGTGTCTTGGTCATCTGCCTCCAAGACCTAGACAAACCTTACCCCATGAACCCGGGCACCCCTGCTAAATCACCAAACGTAGTGAACCACTTGGGGTGACCTATGGCAGAAGTGTTGGTTATCCAATAAAGGTTCCGGGGGCGGCAGTACCCATTCCCGCCTCCCAAATTGATATCATCAACTTAAGACCTTTTAACTTTAAAACATTTGAAATTGATTAATTCTTCATGAAATAATATTGACATTTGATAATATTTTATCAATTTCACCAAAAAATGTAAAACGCCCACAAAACTTTTTTTTTCACATTTGGTGATACGGATTTTTTAGTCGGATAATATTATCCGTGATATGTTACAAAATTAAATTAATTTTATCATCTATAGAGCGTATTAGTTTCCATGATTTACAAAAGCCAACATTCCCCTGGGGATGAAATTCCGTGAAATTTCAAAATTAATTTCCGTGGTGGTTTGACTGGTCAGGATATAATTACTATTTTGACACCACGGGTATTGAAAGTTTTTTTTTCCATCAACTTCACAGAGGAGGCCCTGAGGAAAATAATATCCGACAGGGCCTTCGTCACGTTAAAGGATGCTGTGTTGAGGATCTATTTAAATAGAGGAAGGAGAGGAAGTTCCGGGAAGTAAAAAGGTATGAGGATATATATCCCTTCAACTTTGGTGAAAAGCGATGGACAGGTTAAAAGACCTCCCTCAACCAGCCCCATAAACCCGGACACTCCTGTTAGGTCCCCAAACGTGACGAACCACTTGGGATGACCTACGGCAGAGGTGTTGGTTATCCAGTCACTGGTCCCCGTGCGGCGGTACCCACGCCCGTCTCCTAAATTAGAGCTATACATTTGCCATTTTGTCAGCATTTTATTTTTGGACTTACCTTGTTTCATGGGGAGCCGGCATGGGTAGCTATGCCACCTAATAGAGATATTGTATCTCTCTGCGTGTCCTTTCCCATTCGTCCCGTCCCCTTCCGCTTCCTCTTCCGCCTTCCTTTCCCCTCACGCGTTCCCAATCCGCCTTCTCCGCCTTCCCTCTCTCCCGCTTCCCCCGTCCCGCGAACTCCCCTCCCGAGTCCCCCTTCCCCTCCCGCATTCCGTACATTCAGTCCCGGTACATTCAGTTTTCAAACAGCTCGCGTGCCACCTATTGCAAAAATTTTGTACAAATTTTATGATGCCCTCACCAGTATATATAGAAACATTTGTGGACGTGCTCACAACAAATCACCAAAGTTTCATCGCAATCGGATGAACGGTTTATCAATGCAATAGTAAATCAATCTCCTTTGGAGTCCCGCAAGGTAGTGTGCTTGGGCCAATATTGTTTCTAATATATATAAATGATTTATGCTGTCTTAATATTCCTGGTAATATTGTTAGTTTTGCAGATGACACTGCCTTAATATTTGAGGGTAAAACTTGGGATGAAACTTTTGACAAATGCTATATAGGTTTAAGAGTGGGAAATAGTTGGTTGAATAATAATATTTTAACTTTGAACGCACAAAAAACTAAATATATCACTTTTAGCATTTCATGTAAGAGTCAGCCATCTGCAACTGATAATTTAATTATACACAATTGTTTACAAACATGTAACTGCAACCCCCTAGAAAGTGTAGCCAACATCAAATACCTTGGTGTAAAAATAGATCATTTTTTTAGGTAGAATGATCATGTCAATATGTTGGTAAAAAATACTAGGAGACTTAAAGAACTCAGACATATACTAGACAAAGAAAAATTAAAGATGGTTTATTTTGCAATAATCCATTCTATGCCTTCTTATTATATTGTGTGCAGGGGATCCTGTCAAAAGAATATTGCACAAAAACTGATTCTTAAAGTAATGTTCAAGAAAAATTTTAGATATCCAACTCATTTATTTTATAAGGAATGTAATGTCATGAATGTTAAAGAGCTATATATTACACAAACGCTTTGTAGATTTTTTAATAATATTGAAATTTCAGAAAGAACACAGCAAATTCGTAATACTAGAGTTGGCTCTGGTCTCAACTTTACGGTAATTCAAACTCTTCTTTTGTTCAAAGAAATTATTTTTATCAGGCTCCACTCATATTTAATAACCTTCCAGAACACATTAAGTCATCTAATTCCTTGAGCGTTTTTAAAAAGACTCTTAAATTATTTGTTTTAGCCGAGGATTGCCAATTGTTTTTTTCTACTTTATCCTTTCTAAATTAATATCATATTATTTTGTCCTTACTGTTTTACCATCTTCCTCTTTCCAAATTAATAACATAATATATTCGTTACATATTAATCCTACAAATTATTGTAACATGGGTATAATATATTTAACGATTTGATTTGTTATTGTAATGTTTATATTATATTTTGTTCTATGTTATTGTTAAATATTACATTGTTTAAAATATTTCACGGTTTTCCACAAGATTATACAAGTGTTTTTTTTTTTTAAACTACTTGTATATTCTTAAAAGTTTTTTCACTTTTATAACTTTTGGTATAAATTCTATGTATGTGTAATCCTCGATATCTTAAATATTATTTTTTAATCTATGTAAAAGCCCCTACGGGCGTATAACAACAATAAATAAATAAATATAAACATGAAGTATATTTTAAAACTAAGATTTTTTTACATTAGCTTCTCATATATAAAAAGATATTGACAGTTGTCTCACAAATGGGAAATTTTTCTTTTATTAAATAATGTTATCTTCTTGGGAAATGTATTACGATATAAACATGAAGTATATTTTAACATAAACTTGGCGAAATTTGTTGATCTTGTAAAAAACTTATTCCAAAAGTATTCCTAAACCTATCTGTTTTTCTGAAAACCTATGTAATCGCTGTATTTTTGTATTTTTATGACTTGTTTGCTTTTTTATCAAATTTTATTTTTATTATTTCTGTATATGTTAAATAATCTGTCATGAATTATTTGTACTACAATTTAAATAAATAAATAATATTATATATTTCTCATTTTAATTCTTTTAAAAAAATTAATGTTTCTAAAAATCAAATCACAACATTATGGTCACCCTACATGTTAACATTGTTATGTTCTATCGCCTTCAGCTTATCAGGTATTAATCATAATCTGTAAGAAACATGCAACAATTATGTTCTTCAATAACTATATTATTTTTGTGTTATTTTATTAAATTGTAGAGTTTTTAACCTCAACACAGGCTTGACCTAGTGAGGTTACAAACTGTATTGTAAACATTAGACATAGGTACCATGTAAAGAAACAAATAAATAATTTCATGATGCTAGAGCTGAATATTGTACACAGAAACCATCGCGATGGCTAACCAAAAATAATAATGTAAATATTTTGATTTTCATATATATAGAGATTATTCTTTTTTCAGTTTTATGTGTAACATGCATGTGATATAATTGAATTCCAAATCCCAAATGGGGCATGAATAAATAGGGAAATAAAAGCCGAAGATAAATTGTGAATACCTCGAAAGGTATTTAGTTTCCAGAAACGAAATCTTTATCCGACACGGACACGGGGTTATTAACAATTTAAGGAAATAATTTAATGGAATTTGAATTGAGAGAATTCTCGAAGTTAGTGAATTCTAGGGCACAACTTACAACTTTCGGTTTTGCAAGCCTTTGGTGATCATGTATATCCTGGAAACTTGACAATCCTTAGAAGGGAAAATCTTCTAGTTGGATATTAAAAAACTCCAAATCTTTTCAAAATTATTGTATTACTGAACTATGTCAACGTATTGTGTACCCTGTATTATGATTAACCATAAAGTAAGATTATATTCAATGTAGGTGCCGGTGCATTCTATAAATTAATTTAAACTATAAACAATGCAACACTTCCTGTCTTAGGTACATGGTTTATTATTTTATGTACGACGTGGTGTGGATACTGTAGTTGGACATTTAATCCCATTAAATGTAAGTAGATTTTACAGTTGCTTTTTCAGTTTTTTTCTTCAGTTTCAGTGCCGGCAACCGGGGCGTTTATCTTGTATTCCTTTTGGTGCATTGTTTTCTTTTACCCACTTCACTAGAAAAAGTCTGTTTCGAGGCGAGTAAATAACAAATTATCATTAAAAAAGATATGGATTTATTAAAAAGGATGTTTACCATAAATATATGCATATACTTGACTCACTTTAACCAGTGATTCCTGATATTATTTAGAGTAAAGAATGTAAATGAAATTTGTTCTCTGATGACATTTTTGATGTTTTTTTTTCTACAAAAACATAAAAAATAATCGGATCTGGACATTTGGGGGCGGGGTGAGGGGTTGGTCGGTTAATTCGGCTGAGTGACCATTGACGGCATGTGGAAGATTTTTTTTTGTTTGTCTTTAAAGTTAACTTTTTTTTTAAAGGCGTCTTAAAATTCACCGAAAATCAAAATTTCATTAACATTTTTTACTCCGAATAATGTCAGGAATCCTGTATAAAGCCTGTATAAAATGCGGTCAAATTAGCAAAAAAGTGTTGTCCGTTCAGTGGCTGTGTTTGGGTTGCTCTTTTAAAAAAACATATTTGTCTTTCTGTATATAATAATTCAAAATACCTACAGCTTTTTTATACTCGAGGTAAATATTTGGGTTACCGCAAAACTCTACATCACTTCTTTCAAAAGTCATTAAAAGTGAACTAGTTAAAGAAGGTAACATAGGTTACGTTCATCACTTTTAATGACTTTTCAAAGGGTTATTGAAATGCCACCTTATCGAGTTGTCATTGAACCATGATTTTTAAATAGGAGAAAAATAGGAACATGCTTTTATGGACGCGAGGACTACTGTTCGTGGAACTATCTACTAGTTAAATAATTCCGATAGAAAGATGATTTGTAATTTCCACGAATAGTTTTCGCCCTATGCATACCATGGTTGCGTTAAGTGCTCCACAGAGAGAAACGCGGAATTTCCCAATTAAATAGTTCCACACAGTAGATTTAGAGTTTTTGGTGATGACTGCCGTTGCCAGGGACGAGGGACACCTGCGATCGCTACCGAACAGTGAACTAGTAGACGACGCAATAGGAGTATCCTTTAAGTGCTCGCTAAACCAATTTAGCCATATCCCGGTACAAGGCGATCGGGGGCGCAATGGACTAAGTGTGGCGTACGCTAAATTTAACAATTATTGGAACTAAAACTACCTTTGAGTTTCTTGCTCAATTTTCAGTGCATGTTCGAGTATGTAAAAATATACTAGTTATATAATACTTTGACAATAAATAGTGACAAATGGCAAATGTCGTTTTCAACTTAGAATAACATAAAATACGTGTATGTCTCTAACATCTTTGTCTTTTTTGTGAAGACCGCACATGTCACAATTCAGCTGTTCGGAGCCAGTGGAATTATGGCATCCATTATTGGGGTATATTGTAAGTGGTAGTTTTTTACTAGGGCGATACTGATAAATATTTGAACGCTTAAATCTTTACATTATCGCAACTTATAATAATAATTTTAAGTTTTGAAACAGCTGTGGGACCAAAACCCATTTCCCAAAGTCGTCTCATTGTTAATCATCTCCTATTGTCCTTTTCCCTCCTACAAGGCCTAGTATAAGAGACGAAAAGGAAGAAGATGAGTACCTACTTTGCTAGTGCACAATTATTGCTCAAGAATTGAAAATACCTACATTTTGTCAGTCGAAAATTGTCGCGATCTGGTTTACATCTCTACTGATGTCTCTCTTGAAATTCGTAACAAAAATACTATTTAAAACATATAAAGTGAATGTGAAGTTGAACCAAACCTTGTGCCATCCAACCTGGAAGACCAGCAACCATCATCATTGGATATAAGCAGCACATGACTACGGAAAAGGTAGGGCTTTCTCGATTTAAAAACGCCATCAATTGTCTTCCATCATAATTTACAGTCCATCCTAGAGCGTCACAATATCGGTCGTGACAAATAATATAAAAGTATTTTGAACAACTCTGTTTACTTTTAGCACTTTTTTGCCAGAATTTATTCATACCTGCCATGTTTATTATATTTTTCTATTGTTAATCGGATTACAAGGTGATGTACGCTCGATCCAGTCCAATTTTATTCAAACCAATTCGTCCTGTACAAGCAACAAACAAAATCTCGCGAACATACTAACAGAATCTTGGTAGAGTTGTTAAGTCAACATGTTTTTTCATTTGGACAAAGCACCGTCTAGTGCTAGTTGAATGTTTGTCCTTCGTGTCCTCGACTCGTGCAAAGGTGGCGCTTATTTCGAACACAACATATCCCACAGGTAATTTAGCCACAACGATAAAAAACATTTAAGCGAGAGTCGGGCTAGCAACTTACAATCAACTCTCTGTGTGCCCTGCTCCAAAGATAAAAGCCAGTTTTTGCAGAATTTTCTTACTGAACAAGGCTTTTGTGTTTTTATGTTTACAGGTACAGCATTAGTGAGTCTCACTGTTGGGGGCCGATTGTATGGTATCCTATGTAATGTAGATGTTGAGGAAATGTGTTTTTAATACGGGGATATAAAAGGAAAACATTAGCGTCTAAAGGTATTCTAGAGTAACTGCTTAGCATGTATTTTATTATATGTACTGACAGTACATACGGATACCATTATAAAGAGCTCAGATAAAGAAGAAAATGTTTTCTAAAAACATCAAATAATAAAGTAAAGCTGAAAAATGTTTATTTTTTAAAAGAAAATGAATTCTAAAATGATTCATAATAAAAACATCATCCCTGTTTATATCCGAAAAAACTATAAAGAATACAAAAGAAAATTTATGGTTCCTAAAGGTACCTACACTTAATTTACATTTACAACATTCCTAGGAATATTAATCAGCGCTTATTTAGTGTACTTAAAATATGGCATTTATAAACCTGACTGATATACATGATGTTAAGATACGTATCTGACTTACTTTAACCATTCGTGAGGTTGTTTGGAGTTTTTTTTACATTAGCTCCACACAGGAGGCCCTGAGGAAAATAATTCCCCTCAGGGTCTATGTCATCTTTTGGGGATGCTGTGTGAGGGTTTTTTTAAGGAAAGGAAGGAGAGGAAGTTCTGAGAAAGAAAAAGGTACGAAGGGTGGGTAGGATTCTGGGAGTCAGTATGTCCAGGGGTGAGGCACATATATATTTATCCCTCCCACTGCGGTGCAAGGCAATGTTTCGAGAGAGTCCTGCTGAAGAGGTCAAAAGATCTCCGGCCCTCCACGTAGTTGGTGGGCAGACGCATCCGCCGCCAAAATCCGAAGCAACCTAACCCCATGAACCCGGACACCCTGCTATGTCACCAAACGCAGCGAACCACTTGGGGTGAACTATGGCAGAGGTGTTGGTTAATCCAATAAATGGTAAAAATGTAGTTGACAATTTGTCCTCCGGAGCATTGTTTTTTTCAAATAAAGTCATGAATCACTGGTTAAAGTAAGTCAGTTGTGTCTTTTGACGCCTCATATGATATTATTAAATACTGACATACATAGCTATGCCTCTCCACCCAAAAATAATGTAGTTTATTATTTAATTCCCACGCTACCCATATATATATCGCATTTACCCCCGCTCATTTGACATAATATGTTCGATTTCCCGCGTTTTACGCTAGCAATCCATATAAGTTCAAATTTACCACTGCATTCAATGAGTATTTATTTTGCGAGCGACAGTTTCATGCATACGAAGTACCGTATCATTTTCCCACACGAACTAAACGGGGCAACCCGATCGTGTATTTTCTCGCGTGTAAATTTTGTCTCAACCAATAAAATAGGTATCGATGTCTTACCACCACTTACAGTATAATTTCGAGTCAATTATTACATGATGTTCATGTTTAATTATGCTCTGTAATCAGGTCAACGCATCATTTTCTGTTGATACTTTATACCTTACTTTAATATTACAAAATAGGTAAGTAAATAAATAGGTACCAACTAACCGACAAAACACCAAAAATACTTATTTCGATTGAGAGTAAATAACTTGCTTAAAGTAAACACCTGCGCTTCCCGTGTATGTTCCGCTCTCTTTCACTCCCAACCTTATTCGCTTCTCCGCCCAGTCTAATCTACCTACCACTTACCAAATATGAATATAAAGATGGAAATGAGTGTGATTCTTCCGCACCTCTTTGACGTTAGCATAAAAAATATTATTATTCTGAGAATCGTATGAATTTGATGTCGGTTCTATACTGCTTTACAGTCGTCGTTTGAATATTTCAATCTGGACTTTTTTTTGCAATACCAAATTCAGTGCCTCACCAAAACTTCGGCCAAAGGGAGAAAACGATTTCCTTTTATACTTTTGTATTTTTTTCCCCGAATACGGTCAATGAAATCCTTTATATTGATGACTTGGCGTGAATTTCTTATTCCTAGGGAATAGGTACGTAGCATTCATGTTCCTTTCTGCGTCTCTTTTGTTATCGCTGCCGGCCTCATAAAGCTTCTAGTGTAGCTACTTTGTTTTAACATAATATACGAACAAGAGAGGGAATTAATTTATTTCTTTTCAATGATGATGGAGTAATCTCTAGAACAAAAGTTTTGTTTGCCATTAATGGAATATTCGTTAAATTGTGACGTTATTTGGGAAGCTCGTTAGATAAATAGTGGTGTTATTACTGTAACTGTTATTACTGTGATGTTATTACTAGTAGTAATAAACAAAGTTAAATTATGAATACTAATAAAGCAAAAGCTAAAGGTTGTCAGCCAGGGCGATACTACTACACGTAGCATCCTTTCTTCCACTGATGTATTTATAATACCCAAATATGTTATTACTATATACTCATACAGGCCCCTAGCATCTCAGCCCATTTGTGACTCCTCAGGTTGAGTTGGGCTGGGCATGTACAGAGAAGTCCCAAAAATAATTATGAGTGGACATCGAGTTGGAAGGAGAAAAGTAGAAAGACGCAAACTGAGGTGGGAAGATGAGGTAAGAGGAGATGCAGCACAGCTTCTCCTGGTAGTAAACTGAAAGTCAGCCGCTGAGGAAAGAAGGATTTGGAGATGAATGTTGCGGGGGGCCTAAGCCCGATATAGGTTGTAGCGCCATCGGAGAGAGAGGGAAATATATTGTTACTACCTACTGCATGGCGGGCCGGAGAGCCAGACCTAACTTCCAGCCGGACTGTCTCAATCCATGTGAAGGTGGAAGGCAGTGAAGTCCGTCACTCCAGGAAACATTGACCCCAGATTTCTATCCACACCTTATGTCTTTTCTTTCATAGAACTTTCAATTCTTCCTTGCCATAAAAAGACTCACTGTTTTCCTCAGGGCCGTCTGCGTGGAGCTAATATAAAAAAATATATTATGGTTACAAAAAAAAAAATTTCACAGATTTTTTATTGCAACAATATGCAGTGTGCTTGTCGTTGCAGATGATATAATGGTGTATTGTAGTTCTATCACAAGACGCATTTAAGTGACGCACTAAGCATTTACAAGTGAGACGATCCTCAGTACGTTGAAATCAGTAGATGCGGTATGGAATAAAGTTGCGCATAAAGTTATAAGGTGCTTTACAGTCGTGCTATCAATAATAATATATACCTAATAACATTTTATTTATAGTTCGCCTAATAGTATTAGCCAAGCACATTCCAAAGTCAAAGATCGATCGGCTACGGAGGTCGTCAAAAAGCTCGTAAAATATTTTCAAGCGCACGCCGCGCCGCGTCCGAACTCAGAAGAAAGTTAATTTATGGGCATGCTTTATGCGGTGCGGCTACGAGCTGACCACTCGAAACATTTTCCCGCTTCGTCTCGCCTCGTCTCGCCTCTCCTCGGTCCGGTCTTGTTCCAGGCCTTTTGATGTTTTAATTAAAGGTGAAATTGTTTTGCAACGAGGTGGCAGCCATACCGTTTGGCCAGGCGAAAAATAAATTTCCTACACACGGAGGAACTAATAAAGTGGGGCGGCGTTATGCTTGGTTAGATAGCAGCGTATTTTTTACGGCCACCCCTGAACTCCTTTCCTTTTTTTTTGCTTTTCCTTAAACAGAGAGATTGTTTCTGGGGATAAATCATACTTAGGCATTACCTACCTATGTGCTTATTTGCGCTAGTAATTTAGGGAAGATTTATCTTTGGGGTTACGTTACAAGTATATTTTTAATATATCACGGTGTTGTCGGAGGAGTTGGATTGTACTTTATATTACCGATTTGTGAAGAGTTTGTAATATTTAGTCAAGTGACTGCTGAGCCTTCTTTAGATAAGTAGTAAAAAATGTTATGTTTTTCTATCGAAAACCAGACGCAAACATTGCTTTTGTTAGCACGGCAAAAAATTCAAGTTTGTTTTGAAATGAAAACGTTTTTCAGATGATCATTTTTTAACTTTTACGCCAACATTAAAAAATCATACCCTCGAGTTTTAACTTGTTGACCTAAAAACTTATTAGAGTGCTGTATAGCCAACGAATTCACCTGTTTTTTACCATTTATCTCACATTTGCAGGATTTATTAAAAAAATATAAACAAATCGTAAAATGAAAACCGCGCGCATCCTGCGTGTTTTTTACTTTGTAACTGCCGTGAGAGGTACTTATTCGAGTCAAGATAGAATATTATAGATTTCTGTATATTTTCTGTGGTATACTTGATATAATGTGGTATAATGAAAGGTGCATATCCATGGTAAAATAACTTAATTTTAACCGTCACAACCAATTTATTTTTAACGTCGTTATAAAATAGTCTACGAAGTTCGGATTTGCAACATCTACGATCATAATAGATAAAGCATTTCAATAGCCTCGTTTTGAGACCAAAATAACAAATGTAGGAGCAACTTTTTTTAAAAACATGTCTTGCCGAAACAAGAAGATAATTGCCTTTTTTACCCAAAAAGCAATCGGAGACATTTAAAATGGCGGGAACATCGCTCCAGTGGTTAAAAAGAGACAAACACATATATCTATAGGATTTAGCCTACGAGAGAATGAGATAGCAATAAAATATTTATTTATTTACTCGGTTCCAATGCAATACGATAAATCCACGGTCCCATGCAAGTTTCCTGTAGTCTAGTGGTATAAAGCACCTGACGAACCTTAGCGGTCAGACATTCAGCTGACCAGAGATCGAATCTTTCGAAATCCAAAACATGTACATTTTTAATTTTGTAAAATCAAAACTCAATCTTCAAACCACTCCAAAACGAACAGGCAAAGAAAACACAAAAGAAAGCGACATTTAGCGATTCCGAAGAAGAAAACAAAAATACTAATAAGATGAGCAAATGTAAATGAAAAGGTGCACTGGCATTTGACGACAAAAATATGGAAAAAACTCATCTTTCACATTGATAAAAAAAAGTGTTTCGTAGTCTCCCCACTCTTGTCTACTTTAGTTTTCTGAAGGTTTCACTTCTACCGCGTGTGAATTGCACAATCAAATTTTATTTTTGTTTTTTCATTTAAAATTCTATAACATGGCGTCTTGTCTCATTAGTTGACAGTTAAATTGGTTAAAATGGTCGATGTATTTAAATGGTTTGCAAAATATCTTATGTAAAAAAACTTTTCACCTGAAAGTTAATCTAAACGTACTAAATACTAAATAAACGGTGACCCGACATTTGATCCGGCGACATTTGGTCCGGCGACATTTGGTCCGGCGACAGTTGGCCCGGCGACATTTGATCCGGCCGACATTTGATCTGGCCGACACTTGATCCGGCGGACACTTGATCCGGCGGACAGTTGATCCGGCGACAATTGGGCCGGCCTGATCCTTTAGAAGATTTTTTCTTCAAGTAAGTATGTAAAGAGGATATACGGCCGAACAACCATAGTCGATGTACTTATATCTGAAGGCATCTTGAGTGAAAATCCGCTGTAAAAATATTTTTACTAACAATAATTTCGACTTTCCGAAGAAGCATGCGACAATACAAAATACGACATACTTATACGTGCAGTCAGTTTAACAAAAAAATCGTAAAAGATTCCTACTTGCGTATAACTTCTTTATCTGAAAATTACACTAGAGTCCCAACTGCTCTCAACCGCCTCGAGCCAGTGAGTGCCAATGGCATCCCCAATTTTGGTAAGGTGTGATACTGAGGGTAGTGGGGAGGGGAAGGAGATGTGGAAAACGTACCTGGCTATTCAGATTTAGTCACGTCATTTCAAGTAATCCGACTAAACCTACATACACTGTACACCAGCGAACAAATTACAAAAATCGTATGATATAATTTTTTGATATTTTTATTTTTTAGAACTTTTATCATAACACAAGAGTCCCAACCGTTTGGAGCCAATGAGACTATGGCATTCCTAATTTTTATATGTTGTGAGGCTGAATATAGTGGGGAGGAGAAGGATATGTGAAAAATTTTCCTGGCTATTCAGATCTAGTCACCAAACACGCCTAAAGCCATTCCAAGTAGCGTTTCAATTCTGAATGAATACAGACGAATAGCAAAATACGACATTCTTATATGTGCAGCATCTACTTAAGATTTAGGAGGAGGATATGTTTACCGTCGCCCCGGGAACCATTTATTGGATAACCAACATTCCTGCCATAGGTCGTCCCAAGTGGTTCCCTACGTGTGGTGAATTACAAGGGTTGCCCGGGTTCTTGGAGTGATGTTTGTCCAGGTCTTGTTGGCGAATACTTTTTCTCACCTACTGCGTGGCGGTCCGGATCGGGAGAGATTGCTTGAGGCAGACATAATCAGGACCCCTCTAGCCGGACTTTCTCGACCCATCGCCGTGCACCGCAATTTTTCTGGCTATTCAGATCTAGTCACCATACACGGCTAAAGCCATTTCAAGTAATCAGACTAAACCTGCATACACTGAACAACAGCGAATTTTTTTTTTAAATCATGTGTTATAACTTTTTTTATAACACTTTTATATATAACACAAGAGTCCTAACTGCTTCTAACCGTCTGGAGCCAGTGAGACTATGTCATTCCCGATTTTGAAATGTTGTGAGGCTGAAGATAGTGGGGAGGGGAAGGAAATGTGGCTGATGTGAAAAAATGCTATTCAGATCTAGTCACCAAACACGGCTAAAGTCATTTCAAGTAATCCGACTAAACCTACATACACTGTACACCAGTGAACAAATTTAAAAAATCATATGATATTTTTTTTTTAATATTTTTATTTTTTAGAACTTTTAACTATAACACAAGAGTTCCAACTGCTCCCAACCGTCTGGAGCCAGTGAGACTATGGCATTCCCAATTTTGATATACTGTGTGGCTGAAGATAGTAGGGAGGAGAAGGATATGTGAAAAATATACCTGGCTATTCAGATCTAGTCACCAAACACGCCTAAAGCTATTTCAAGTAACGCTTCAAATGAGAATGAATACAGACGAATAGCAAAATACGACATTCTTATTTGTGCAACATCTACTTAAGCAATCCTGCCATAGGTCATCCCAAGTGGTTCGCTACGTAACCGGGTTTACATATACAGGGTTTACATGTTGTGAAGTGAGGGACTTAGGAATAATAATGGACTCCGGAATGTCTTTCCGAACGCATATAAATTCCATCTGTGACAGGGCGTACAAACTTCTAGGATTCATCATAAGAGTGACCAAACCATTTAGGTCACCACACGTAATCAAAATACTGTACGTCTCTTTTGTTCGCTCTATATTAGAATTCGGATCAGTCATATGGAATCCCCAATACAAAGTAAACATTGAAAGGTTAGAAAGAATTCAAAAAAAGATATTGAAACACCTAGACTTTAAGTCCTTTCGAACTTCAGAAAACTTAAAAGACTCATTAACATTCCATTATTTATCAACTTTAGAAGATAGAATAAAAATATCCGACCAAAAATTTTTATTCAAAATCATTAACAACGTTGTGGACAACAACTATCTTCTAGAACACATTAATTTCCACTGTCCAATAAGAAACACAAGATCAAACCAACTATTCCACATCCCACACTCAAAAACAAATTACACACAACATTCATTTCTCCGAAGGACGTGCACAAAATACAATGATATCTTTTACGACGCTGATATTTTTCATTTGTCCTCAGGCCAATTTATTAAATCCATAATAGAAAAAAATTAAAACAAATTGTTAATTACGAACTCTCCACCCCTGCTGCATGTTATTATTTTTTTTTTCATTCTCATTATGTTGGTTTTCCTTCTTTTTATTATAATAATAATATTTGGATGATTTATATATCCCATATGCTTTAATTTGTGTGTGTGTTTTTTTCTTTCATTTCTGTTGTATATATATATATATTTTTCATTTTTTTTCTACCACTTTATGTTTTCTTTAACGTTTTAATCCATGTTTTATATATATATATATATATATATATATATATATATATATATTGTAATTTTTAGAGGAAACTTCGCTGGTTAATGCAATCATGTAATATGTTACTTTCTTATTAAAATATGTATAACTGTTTGTTTCCTAAATTAACTAAAATAAAAATAAAATAAAATAAGACATAAACAAACCGTGGTTTGTTTATGTCTTCGCGGGGGACGCCTTTGCCCACCTTATGCATGGCGGTCCGGTCCGGTCCGGTCAATGTTCTTGATTCCACTCGGACGATCGAACGTATATATGTAACGTAACGTTAATATGTTGTAGTGGGATTTTAAACATACTAATTTGGTTATCAGGACATGGGTAAGCTGGTTAGTGATGGTAAATATTTCTGCGTAATGCTAATTATTCAAGTTCAATGATCTTTGAGTTTGTAAAATTGGAAGTTCATATCATATCACAAAAGCGATAAAGTAAAAATCAAAAATTATTTATAACTCACTAATTTGTTAAATTAGAACAAATGCTTTTATATGTACAACTTATTTAATCAAAATTAACAACATGGTTTAAAATCAAAGATTTCTTCGTTAGAATAAAATAAAAACAATATAAAAAATAATTTTGTTTTCATTTAATTAAAATGTGAATATGGGTTTATTGAAGAAGTACTATTTTTATATTTGAAAAGTGTATTTGTTTTGTTTGCATGTTTCACTGATGCTAAGATGAATTAATAGAGTGAAGATACGTTGCAAAGACAGCGGGCGTAGTTTCACTAAAATAGGTCCGGTGGACACACTTCTATCTTCTGCCCGATCATACACATATTGTTTGAATGGCTATCCTTTTCAAAAGCGGTGCAATTTTTTTTTCGATTGGTATGAATATAACGTGTCTTGTATTTTAAAACGTCATAGGAACTTGTCAATTTTTCAATATTTACCAACCTTTTACTACATTCGCAGGGTAAATTTCGACTTTTGACAAGTAATGATCCTAAGGAAAATTTTCATTTTTAGATACTTTCAGCTTCACAAATTCCACAATTATAACATTCCGTGACCTTAAAGGTCAATTCTAGCTAATATAATTGTTTTGAAGTGACAACTTCTTTAGTACCATTGTGATTTGAAACTCGATGAAACTAAAAATAGCGACACTAAAAAGAGACAAACACAAACATCTATAGGATTAGGTCTTGGCGGCGAATGCGTTTGCCCGCCTATTGCGTGGCGGGCGGTGTAGGGAGAGACTGGTTGAGACAGACCTAACTTAGACCCCTGCCAGACTCTCTCAATCCATCACCTTGAACCCTGGGAGAATGAGAGAGTATAATCGGTCTCCTCTTTGTGCGGTGCTTCGTAGCCTATCGTTCTCCTCTTTGTGCGGTGCTTCGTAGCCTATCGTTCTCCTCTTTGTGCGACGCTTAGTCAACTCCCCACTTTTGTCTACTTTAGTTTTTGAAGTGAAAACTTCTTTAGCACCGTTGTGATTTGAAACTCGATGAAACGAAAGCAACAAACACATTCATCTACAGGATTTAACCAGCGATAGAATGAGATAGAATGATCGGTCTCCTATTTATGCGGTGCTTCGTAGCCTCATTCTTATCTACTTAGTTTTCTGACGGTGTCAAGTACTGCGTGTGAATTGCACACTCTATTTTTTTAAAGTAAATAAGTAATTGTTCAAACATAACCACCAACAAAACTACATTGAATTCGACTGTACTATCGATACAATAATGAAACCAAAAAAAACGAGTGTGCTTTAGACCACACGACTCAAGTAAAACTTATATCTCCCTCTCAACTTCCGTTTGCCTCGCCCGACCGTTCCCCTCGCCCGATCACACTTTTCATAACGCTCTCGTCACGCATTCACCAGTTTACTCCCCAAGTCAAGCGTGCTGAAATCACGTTGATATAATATGTTTTTGCCCTTCCGTCAGAATAAAAAGCGTAACGTCCCGAAAGCATTTATTTACCTTACGAATATTTCGATGCGGACTCATTTCCACCTGATTAATTTTTGATCTCTTAGAATATTAAAAAACCCTTAAATATATAATAAGCATTCGCTTTCTGATTTCAAACAATCTTAAAATCATAACTTAAACATTTTTTGAAATTTCCAAGCTCTTTATGAAAATTTTATCATCACCGAAAAAGCTTAAGAAAAATTTTTGCTTTGCGTTGATCTTGAAATATCAGACAAAACATACTCCGTAAAAATCTTGACCAGAATTAACCCTTTGAGAGTTTTCGCCGCCTCAGAAAACTAATTGCCTTTTGATATAATATTATATTACAATATGATTCAAAAGCCCAATCATGTCCGATAACGTTTAAAGGGGATCGAAATGAAAATCTAGTCTTCACTTCAGAACAGGCCTTCCATTAAGATGCTTGGTGTAACTTTAAAGTTTGATAGATTCTCCTATCTTATCAAACAGATTGCAATCTTTAGAGCACAGGCGTCTGATGGCAACAAGATTTGTACACGTTTGATATTTGTCACATGAAAACGGGTCGCTTCTATCGCTTCGGTCGGCTATGGAACGAATTGCCTCTGTGTCTCCTCCCTCCTACAATAAAAAAACCCTCACCAAAGGTGACATAAGACCTGAGGTACATTATTTTCCTCAGGGCCTAATGTTTGGAGTTCTGCAAAAATCTGCATGTTTCGTGAACAACATCAACTTCTTTAGGAATGTAAAATAAAGTTATGTTAGCAAAGTTATTTGTTTGGAAATTATGTTCATCCTGTGTGGAGTTAATGTAATTTTTTGTGTCGGTTTGTAGACATACTTACGCAGTAAGAACTCCATCGTAACCTCCCTTTATTGTATTATAACATGCATCGTTTATGAGAAATATAACGTTTATAATTTTCCACTTGTAATATTTTAACACAGGTATTTCACTTCTATTTCAAACACCAAAACATGTACAATGTGACCTTAGAGGGGGGTACCCCCAGTAAGGCCACATTTTTCTACAAAATTGTAAAACAAAGAAAAAATAAAATAAATATAGTGGCTACAACAGATCTATGAGATATATATTGAATACAATCCATACAATTTGTATTCAATAACGCAAAGTTGTCTTAGCCGCTGTCTAGGTTGGATTGTCAATCAAGATACCTAAACCAGAAAATAATATTAAACTAGATAAATGAAACAATTTAACTTTGTTTAAACCATTTATATATTTGAGTAAAGCCGACCGGTAAAAAAAACTTTTAACATTTTAGTGAGAAATGATAAAGATAAAGATCATAAATTGACTAATTCCGGAATATATCCCTCATTTTATATTGGAAAAACCACTCGTAATTTTTAAATTAAAGAACATTTAAGGTATCTTAATAATAATAATTTTTCTGAGTTCGCTAACCATATCTTTGAAAATAATCATAGTTTTGAAAAAAAAAAGAAAATATATATGATATTAATCATAAAGGAAAACGTTTAGATAACTTAGAAGCCTTGGAAATAAAAAAATCCCTTAAAAATAATTAATCTATTTTCAACAAACAAAAAATATTGTCTTATAGCCCAATCATGGATATGTTCCCCTACCCACCCACTCTTCATTAATACCTAGCAACGGCTCCACCCCTACCATAATAATACATTGTTCCCATCCATATTTCATAACTGTCAAATCAGTATACGCTTGCCCTGAAGAAGGAACGGTCGTTCCGAAACCGGCCGGCTTTACTCAAATATATAAGTGGTTTAAACAAAGTTAAATTGTTTCATTGGATAAGCACAAAGTTATAGCTACATTCAAAAGCATAATATTAAACTGACTAGAATATCAAATATTCAGAAGAGACCCAGAGCTTTCGCATCAATCTTTGATATTCCATGTAGTATCGGAGTCGACCTTTGGTGCTCATTAAATAGGACCAGCGTGGGAGGGAGTCTGATGGAACTGGAAAGTGCCCTGTTGGGAGTGGTTCTCCGTATTAAATTATAACTAGTCCTTAGGAATAAAAGATAGATGCCGTCTACACCCAAAGCGATTGACGAAAATTTGGGTCAACAGTTGATATATGAGGAACTATATACGAGTATTATTGAACACTAAATTGTGTGAGGACCTTGCATGGTTTACAGTCTTGGCGCTAAACATAAATAAAAAGTGAAACAACGTATTACAACGAAAATTTTCTTCAAATAATTATTTATTAACATCCTTTTTAGGGGTTTTTACGTTTGAATAGTAAAAATTATAAAGAATTTATTGATTATTTTTTTTTAAATAGCGCCGTTCCCTGATCTAACGTAACCTATTTAAAATTTGTTATGATTTTTCTCATCACTCTTATTAACTTTTCAAAGGAGGTGTTGAGGTTGCATGATTCTAAGTATTCCAGTCACTGATTTAACGCCAAAAAATGTGCAATTGTTATAATGGTCTTTGGGAATTTGATGACTTTGTGGATGTCTCTATACACGTAATAGTCAATAGACAAGACGTAATAGTCGTAATTAGTCAGGTAGCGCAAATCGTCAAGTGATTCTGCAGGTGGCAAGTAAAATATGGTGACTGTGATATCCTAGATATTTGTGAAGTTACTCATAGAGCACGTAACGATAAAGCTGTTGATAATGCAGGAATTGAGACACGGACAAACAAGATTGCAAGCCCAAGGTCAAGGCCCTGTTTTTTTTCTGCCCTGCTAATAATTATTTATAATCCATCATCATCAAAGTGATGTGAGTCAATAGTGTTTTGTTGACCCCGGAATTTGTATTTAGAGAGTTTGTGAGACAACCTGGAGTTACAACAACAACCAGATATTAGAGAACAATCACAAAACAGAACATGACAAAAGATTGGGTTAGATAAGGGTAGGTTTCTGTAGGTTAGGTTAGGTAGGTTGTGTGTTTATTATGTTTCTTAAGCTTTCTTCAATATTCTGTTTCATCGCTGTTCCGTTTTTCATAAAATAACAACACTCCTAATGTTTGATTTCCCCAACTTTGTTTTTTATTATTTCACTTAGGACGGCTTAACCAAATTTTGATAGTTAACATTCCAGTTTTGTGAAAAACCTATTAGTTTATATTATTATCAAAGTATTGTGAAACAACTGACCCGTGATTAAATAATAACAGAACATAAACAGATATTTCACAGAACTTGAATTTAAACTTTGAAATTTGACGAATTATACAAATTCTATTCAATATGCCGTCCCATTGTTCCTAAACGTCGGCAGTATTTCCAATACATACGTAATATTATATATATGCAACTAATTCAAAAATCAGCAACGATAGTGGCGTTGACGTTTTTGGAATAATTGTCGTCAACGCCCAGCACTAGTTTTCAGGGCGGTCGTCGCCCATTCGCGCCAGGCAGCGATTTGTTGCGGAGCTTATTACCGCTTATGGAACATGTCACATCGGCACTGCCCGCAAATTGTCCGCCCTTTCTAATTATGCGCAGCGAAATATGATTATTAATAATTAAATGTGATGATGTTATGTTCCCTAAATTCGCCGGGGACGATCGTAACATTTAATTTTATTTTAGAGCGTGGCTAACTACGCCATATAAAAAATACTTAATATACGTATTTAATTAGCTAGCCTCGGCGCTGCGCTGCCAGAGTTTTTAGAAATCAGATAGTGACGGTAATTTTCCTGTTTTTGAACGATAACTGCTCAATTCTTCTATAATGGGTGAAAAAACCGGATAGGGGTTGTTTTTTTGTGAAAACCGTCACCTTCTTTTGTTTTGAAGGTCGTGTAAAATAAAACTCGGAATAAAATTTTTGATTTGTGTATAAAACAAAGCCGAGAGGAAGTGTAAGTAAGACCACCATTCAGAATTGAAACGTTGCTTGAAATAGTTTTAGCCATGTTTGGTGACCAGATCTAAATAGCCAGGCAATCCCCCACCTTTTCCTCCTCATCTCCTTCCCCTATGCACTACCTTCAGCCTCACAACATATCTCAATTGGGGATGACTCATAACAGTCTAACAACACACCCCAATTGGAAATGACTCTCATTGGCTCCACACAGTATTCATATAAAAAAAACGTGTGCAGTTAACATGCGGTAGAAGCGAAACTTTATCAAAACAATCTCAACCAATGAAGAACCAAGGAGCCTTGAGGTCATAATCAAAACGATCAATGAGCGCAGACCTTGCGTCATTTCCATTTTATATCTCAACCAACAGGAGCCTTGATAGATGTGTGTTGCTTCGTAGGTGCTGTTACGCGTCATTTCCGTTTCATCCGAATTTCAAATCACAACGGGGCTATAGATTTCACTTCAAAAGAAATTTGTATTGACTTGGAAATAATGCGTGTATAGATTTTGAAATTACTTAATAACCATCGCAATTTCCTGACAGAAGCTTCGTAAAAGAATTAATGCATATTAAAGCAAAGGAGTACCGGAGCATCGCTCGGAACCACTGGGATTAAAGCATCCTCAATTTGAGTATTGGGAATTGAGGTTTAAATTAGTGGAAGAGATGCGGAAGAAGAGGTTTGGGAAATTAAATTAATTATATCTACCGGACATATACGGTTAAAGCCATATTAAACTACATTTCAAATATGTATGATTGTTTTTCACCAGGACGGTTTTGCCAGTGTCTTCCACTCTTTTTATTTTATTATTAGTATCAAAAAATACTTTTCTATTTTTATCACGACTTGGCTTGAAGTACCTGTGTCAAGTACCCACAACTGTCATCCTGGGAGATCTCAACTGTTTTTTTTCCATCCTTCTACACGTCGTATTACATCCTAACCCAATTTTCTAACATTTTCTTTTCTGATAGCTTAAACAATCTTATCGCAGATAAACAACCTTACCTATTCAAATTGGATCACTGAAAAAGCGCTTTCATGTAATATGACATTTCACGAGTTTCCAGAAATATAACTGAACCAATACAATGAATATTATACTATTTAATGTTGTCACAGTTCCGCTTACATTCTCCGTTATTTTGATATAAGCAGATAAACAAAGCGTCTTGTTTATTTGTTGGAGTTTTTTTGCTCTGTGTTCAAACTTTTTAATAACATTGTATAGCCCGCAGCCCTCGCCAAAAAACACAGTATTCATACAAGTTTTAATGACACTCCTTTTGTAAAGGCTTTTTCTAGAGAGTAGGGAGCCCGAGGGTCTTTTCATACATTTCAAATCAGTTCCACACATTTCTTTTCGTTAATGAAAAATGTATGTTTTGATCGTGGTTCTTTCGTACAACTGCTTTCTGCCGTACTATGGATTGACGTTATTTTTTTAAAGAAAGGAGGTGACTTGAATCAAAAGGAGTACACATTTTAAAGTAACCTTGAATTCTGCAAAAAAACGAAGATGGAATATTTTAATGATACGGGTTACGAACATAGAAAAAAGAATTACACATTGTGGGCGTGCTTCGTGATCCAATTGCATGGCTAATTTCCGCCTATATTTTATGTGGACAAAACTGTGTTTCACCATGATTACGAAATTCAAATGGGATGGCGATAGACAATTTCAGGCAAGGGTAAGAGAGACAGATTGCATGCTATACGGTATGGTACCAAAAGGTACAAAGGCAGTAGCAGATATCTGTACATTCAAATTTGTTCGAAAGGCATGAACGTCAATGGAACATTTTTGGCTCAGAACGTCATTTCGACTCCTAGACTTCACACAGGTTAATGAAACTGTTTCAGTTTCTTTAACGAAAGAATTATGTATTTGAAAATGTGTGATAACTTTCATCCGAATAATAAAAAAAAAAGATCGTTTATACATTTATTTCAATGCAAAGATTTCTAAAAAGTGTTGAAATCTACCAAAAAACAACATTTCTCAAAAAATCTCTTTCTTTCTTCTTATTTTTTCGTTGGGTGTGGGGGTCAGAGGGGAACATCTAGGTCTGCGAGTAAGTCTCAGGAATGGATCAACCCAAACGGGAATGAATGGAGCGATCAATCGTTGATCACATGTTCGGTGGTCTGCACCGCGCGGATTCTTTGAGGGCAATCAAGCATCATGTGAGCACGGCGGCTATGGAAGCACCTTATAATACGGAGGACTGGAGATTATGCGATAGTGAGAATACAAGTTGTCTCTCAGTGAGATCATTTACGAGATGAACATTTCTCCTGCCAGCCATTTAAGTGTCTGCCTACCTTCTGGAGTAAGAGCTATCTGAAGAAGCCTCTCTCCTTTCATCCAGAAGGGTTTTCAGGACTTCAAGCAGCTTGCAGCGAGCGGAGACCAAATCATCGTTCAAAGGTATTCAAATTCCTACCCAAGCCTCATATCTTTTTCCTTACCTGAATTTCACCTCTTTCCTTTCCCTAAAAAGACCCTTCACACATCATCCTCAATATAGGCACCGAGGGAAATTGTTTTCCTCGGTGCCTCAATCTATCTTCTATTATCTCATGTTGCAATCTCTTCCCAGATATTTGACGAGGTACCTGCGAGAATGAGGAGCCAAGTAAAAGAAGTAAATTTTATATGATAGCTGATTGTGGATCATCGACCATGTAGTGTTAGTGTATCCCATATTGGAATACTAACAGTATTCAGCTGCTAAGCAAACTAGAACAATCAATGTTATCCCCAGTTGGATGCAGTGGCAGTATCGTCATGTTTTTTCCCACTGTTTGCCGGTAAAATGTACATTTTTAAAGTATATCGTATAACCTTCCATATCTAAACAATAAACTCGTACATACAAACACAGAATTCATTAATTCGTACACAAACACTTTACACGACAACACGCTAACATACATTTAAACACCATCCACACTAACTATGGTAAACAATCCATTGGTTACGAGGGGGTAAATAAAATAAGCTAGGTACATTAAAAAAGAAAAATTATTAATGTTTATTCTTGATTAACAAAGTAATGACATGGAATAGCGCTGTATTGTTATATTTATTAAGTTTATTTATTTTTAGTTAACGGAGTGAAAATATATATATATTTTTTTTTTACTGGAATAAAAATTAATAATAATTTTAAAAATTCTAAAATAATAGCAATAATATTAAGGAACACATCCTACTAATTTTGTATCCTTTTTTATTGTCTCCGCAAAACAGTTTTACACCAAATATGATTAGAGGTACCTACTTAAGGCCAAAGGTATTTTAGTGATTTTTGGAGTTATTATGCCGTGTTGCGGTACCTCCTTCTTTATCCTAACTATGAACAGAATTACAGACAAAGTCCGTCATCGGGGCAGACGTGAAATCGAAATCCAAAGTTATAGCCGGTTTCAATTAAAAGCTCGACAATTGTTTACATTATAAATATATTGTATACATATTTTTATACACCAATTTATGTCAAATCAGGAGCTATGAAATAATCAAACAAATTCAGTCATGTTTAACTGTACCACTTCGACTAAGAACCACCTACATTATCTTCATTTTCTTTAACGCATATATCATTGGCAACTATCTTTTTGTATGATGAATATTTTATTTTTAATTTTTAACTTTATGAGTAAAACTTCAAATTGTAATATTTAAATAAATGAAGACAATATAATATAGAAGACAATATGGGTTCGAGTCCCAGAGGTGTCAATATGTTTTTCTGATTTTTCTGTTTTGAGATTTTCGATTGAGTTTCGCTTTTATTGTCTTCATTTATTTAAATATTACAATTTGAGGTTTTACTCATAAAGTAAAAAATTAAAAATTAAAAATAATTTTATACATATTAAAAAGAATATATTTAGAAAAGAGTTATTTAATTGACATAATTTTTACGATTGTTGAAGATTCATCAGTGGTAGTTCTTACAGAGACTTTGAGTATAATTTTCACTATGGCTTTTTGGGTTTTAATTGGTGGATTTAGTATATTGTGATTTGCAATGCCCCGTTCTATAAGACCGTATTCTAACAATGATTGGCAAAGAGCCATGTAGATCTTGATTAGGTATTTATGTTTAAGTCTCTTTTTTGTGAGGGCATTCCTGATGGCTTTGAAAAGGTAATTTGTTTCTTTTAATTTTAATATCCAAATGCTTAATGTTTTCTATTCTTTAAAATTTTGATCAATTTTTACACCTCCATAAAGAATGAACGAAGATAAAGGATGAAAAGCATTATGCATAACATCATAGTAACTTTTAACGTGTAATGCGAATTACTAATATTTTCACTTGAATTAATCCCACAATTATCATAGATATTACACAATATACTATTTACTTCTACTACACAATATTCTATTTCAATCTACTATAATAAGCCATGTTCATCAAGTTTCTGGTAATTGTTTGGTTTCGATTACCTCCTTACTATAGTTTTATGTGCACTCTGAATTATTTCTAAATGTTAACTGCCTCCTGTTCTATATAATTTAGTTTAAATGATTCTTGTTGAATGGCACCGTGATGGTTTATCATTATATATTGTCCTGTGCCAAAACAGCACTCACTATTGTTGTTAATATTGTTCTTTAGGAATTGCTTTGTATATTTTTGTATATTCGTTATTTCACATTATTTAATTATTTTTTTAAGGACTCGTAAGGAACACTGTAGGTTAATTTTAAGTTTATTATAATTAAGCGCACTTGAAGTGAAACATCACAAAACTGCGCTATATAAATACTACGTTATTATTATTATATCACGTACTTTGTTTAATAATAATGTATTGAATAATTTATTTCATAAAATATTTCTTTTAATTTCGTTACTTTTTTACAAGGTACCAAATATAAATGCCTCTTTATACCACATTAGTCTTATAGTTTGGTTTCCTTAAACAATAATTCACATAATTGTTATAAACACACGTATGTACTATATAAAATTTTAAAACTGGACAAAAAAATTTGGTACCTACACTCTTCTTGCATCCACTGCTTCTAACGGAAGACTAATATATGTACCTTAAAGGATAAACCAGATATATTAACTATATGGTAAGTACCTTATTTTTACAATGTACCTAAATGTGTACAAAGTACATGCCTTTATTATCTACGAACCACCATTCATCATAATCTCAAATATAATAACCCACATCATCGAGCATGATTTGAATAGGCTCTCGATAAGGTTGTTGGGATGTTTTATACAATTCGACGAAGATTACACGGATGAAAGCGGTTGTAGCAATAAGAACTATCTAGATCAGAACATGCCTGCCTTTTGTCGCAAAGAACGATGAAACAGTCCGAATGACGTAGAGCAGGGGCCAATTGGCTGGGTAGATGACAGCACTATGGCCACACTGGTGCGCATTGTACCGAAAATAGCCTTAATTGAAACAAATGCTTTGTTTTAACCGTTACATTTAATTAAACTGTCCAACGGCTTTGTAGGAACCTTTGCTTCGTTAGGACAAAAGTTAATCGAATAATAAATATAGAAAGAAGCCATTCGGTTGTGTAGTAGTGAGTAACACACGGAGAAACGTGATGGGTGAAGGAAACATGGAGATCATTAGGAAAAAAAAAATAGGAACACATTAGGAAAAAAAAACAGCTTATTTCCTCCAACTCTTCTAAATGTAATCAGCATTATAATAATTCAGGGTATTTTTTTCCATAATTCTTGGGATATCCTTGATAAATATAGTTTTTTTTACATTAGAAAAATGATACTTCATTTTCAGATAGCGCTTTACGTGTTGGGCATGGTAATAATTAGCACCTAAGCCTAGCATACATGGTAGTAATACGTACCACCATAATAAAGCAGGCTTGTAAGTACAACGGGCAATATAATGTTTATATTTTCAGAGTGTTTTTTAATGTGTAATTTAAAATCTTTTAAATCGTTAATTTAATTATTTTTTTGATACTTTATAATTTTTTTTATTAATTTTCCCATTGTTTTATAACATTTTGGAGTTAGGAGAATTGGTGTTTGTCTGAGATTTATATTATTTACAAATGGTGCACTTTTATTTTGAATATAATCCTTCTAAATTTGTTATGTTGCAAGGTAGAATTATAATGCATTTAGTTTACTGACTTTAAATTCTACAGAAATTCTAATGAATGTATAAATAGGTCATGTAGAATTGTTTTTATGTCCAAATAATTGTTCCAATGTATAAATAGGTCATGTAGAATTGTTTTTATGTCCAAATAATTCTACAAAAATTCTGATGAATGTATGAACACTTCATGAAGAATTGTTTTTGCTATTAAATTATGTGCTATTTGGTACTTGTTTTATCGATCACTTTCCGCGAATCCATAAAATCAGAAACTCTGCTATTTATTAATTCATCTTATCTTTTTCGTATCATAAATACATTTTTCGAATATAGATACCCAGAATCTTGATGTTTGATTTTGTCATGTTAAGGAAACTAGTTGGTGGTTTGGCGGTCTGTCCTCTCTGCCTACCCCTGCGGGGAAACGGTGTGATGGTTAGTTAGTTTTTTTAAGGAAACTCACTCGCGTGGATAAACAAACATTTTAAATCACAATACTCAGTATAAATATTCGGCGTACACAATGGTGTGACGTAATACAGTCGCGCGATATACTCGAACATATTAAAATATACGTGTAGAATTTATTCACATATTGCTACGTAGACTTCATATCCTTCATAGTGTTTTTTTCTATAAGTTCGATAAGTTAATCCAATAAATGCCTTATTGTATAGATTGAATACGTTTTATTTTAATGTGATCGTTTGTCATATGTCCGGGATTAGAAATCCACGAAAAATATTCTGCAGTTTGACCTTAATCCCGTCAGCAGGTAAGAAAAGTATTTATTTTTAAAGGGTTAGGTTCATTTAACCAACAGAATAGAGAAGATATCAAACAAAATTTCGATAATTTACAGTCTAGGAAGGTTCATGGAAGAAATATACACATCGAAACAAGAAATATTCAGGTTTAGTGCATTTATTATGAAAGGTTATTGTTGAAGAGAAATTAAAACGTTGTATTTATTTTTACGTACAAGTTATAAAATAATGTATAAATGCTTCATAAACAATATTAAGATATTTCAGAAACTTCTCTGGGCGATGATCATGGAAGTTGAAATACATTTTGCGCAGACCGTTCGCTCGTTGTCAGTTCGCCTCTGTTCCGCAGGAACATAAATTTACATAAAGTGCTACGCATAAAACGACTTGGCGAAACGCTCGGCAGGGTTAAGAGTGTATTATTAGAAAAGCGGAAATAAAAAAAGAAAATCCTTTTTGTTGGAATCCGTTCTCTTTTTGCCTTGTGGGGATAATGAATGGCAATGGAAAGAAAATTAATACAATCATTATATTATGAGACATTTATTTCCCAAAACCTGGACATAAATATTATATTGCCCGTGTCACGTTTTTTTTAATTCCTTTTGGTTTAATTTTTTTTTACATTAACTCCACACAGGAGGCCCTGAGGAAAATGATTTCCCTCAGGGCCTATGTCATCTGGGATGCTATGTGGAGGGTCTTTTTGAGGAGAGGATGGAATAAACATTGGTCTTGAAGAGACCCTTGTTGTAGGAAGAAGGAAACGCAGAGGCCGGCAAATCATTCCACAGCCGAGCTGTTGAACACAAGAACGAGTCGAAGAAACGAAACGAAGAACATTTGTACGTCAACCGTGTACAAATGTTGGGCACGCGTTTGGCGTGTTTCCCGACTATGCACCGGTGCCGAAGGGATCAATGATGCTAGTTCCTCGGAGCATCTTCCATTGTAATACCGGTAGAACAAGGATAGCATTCCCACCCGTCGCCTGTGCTCTAAAGATTGCATCCGTTAAGATGGGAGAATCTATTAAACGGACCGCCCATTTCTGCACAGAGTCGAGGGTATTTTTCATGTATTTTGGAGCTCCAGACCAAAGGTGGCTGCCAAATTCAACCGTGGGGCGCACTTGTGATTTGTACAGGGTTAGCAGTTGTGTACTATTAAAGTATTTGCGGGCCCTGTACAGTACGTCCAGTTTTTGGGAGGCTAACTTTACTCTGGCTTCGATGGAGCCCCCATACCTCAGCTGGTCACTTAGGGTTACACCAAGCATATCAATGGAGGGCCTGTTCGGAAGATTGCTTCCGTTGAAAGATACTAGATTTTCATTTCGATCCCTTTTAGACGTAATCAGACAAGATTGAAACATTAAATTCAAAAAGATTATTTTTACCCCAAGAGAAAACACTCTCGAGGTAACCGTCCATTATTTGCTTCAAAGCCCTCCGAGCCGTTGGATTTTGTGAGCCCTTTGGGGGCTTGTCAAACAAAAAGCTATCATTGCCTGTACTGTCATCCGCGTAACAGTGAATTGGTGCACATGACAAAAGGTCGTTGATGTGCAACAAAAACAAAGTCGGAGACAGAACCGATCCCTGTGGGACGCCAGCATTTATCGAGTGTGAGGAAGAGTTGAAACCATCGGCTACCGTCTGAATCGACCTCTCCCTCAAAAAGTCGGCAATCCACGTACACAAGGTTTCGGGAAGTCCGTAAGAAGGCAGTTTGTTGACATATCCTCGGTGCCAAACCCGGTCAAAGGCCTTTTGAACTTAAATAAATTAATTTAAGTTCAAAACCAATATTAGTATGATTTGAGATTTTCAAGGTCAAGTCGTTTTATTTTTATTTATTTTTGGGGTATCATGCCGTATTTCGCTTCCTCCTTCTTAAGCCTTCGTTTCGGTCAGCGTTACTTTGAACATTACCTACTTTACAGAAACTTTGCAAAAGAAGAAGGAAGCGCAAAACAGCATAATATTCAGTGGCGGTCCTTCCCTCAGGACAATTGGTCAAAAACCTCCCAAAATTATAAGACGACAGTAAAACAATATTATTATGAAATATTAAGCAAATCAAAACAACTGGTATATTCTAATGTATTTGAAATGTACCGCGAGAGAAAGCCGGCAGCGGCAAGCAGTGACATCTAACATCTTAAATGGAAGCTTCCTTTCCCACGCACTGCGATTGGCTGGGTCAAATTATGAAATGCCCTGGTATCATATCTGTCTCTTTACGCACTACACAATAAATGAGATGGCACTATGTCCCTTTTTAAAAAGTTTTCGGATTCTGAAGACGGTTTGGGTTAGAGCCGTGAGGGAGAGAGAGCATGCTGAATATCATTCGTCTGAAAGAGATGGTTTGATAAACGTAGGTTGATTTCGCATATTTTACGCTTGTCGCATGAAATAATTTACTATATTAAACGTAATTTGACGTATTTATGTGGGTGAATTTGACTCTCTCTACAAATGACATTGTGTCATAGGTAATATCATTTTTTTAAATGACCTTCCACTTCTGGACCCCTAGAGCCGCCTCTGATAATATTCCAATTGGTTTTCAATTAATACGTTGCTTTATAGAACGACCAGTAGGTTACCACGTGATATTTACTACCAAAAGATTTGGTACTTCGTGTGAAAGAAACTCTGATATTTATTATTATAAATTGGTTTTTGCGGAATCAAAAAATATTACAGAATAAAGTTTACCATTTTATGACATTACTTGGGTGGAGGTTCATCTAATCATTTGCTATCATAAATACATTTTCGAAAATAGCTACCTAGAATCTTGATGTTTGGTTTTGTCGTGTTAAGGAAACTCACTCGCGTGGATAAACAAACATTTTAAATTACACTATCTATATATATAAAAATCAAAATATGTTTGTTTCTGGTTTGTTACACAATAGTGAATTCTGGCATCATGAAATTATGCATTGCTAAGCGTTAATCCGATTGTGACGAAACTTTGGGGATTTGATGTGTATACAACTATACATATAAAAATCAAGTGAGTGCGAGAGTGAGTGAGTGATTAACAGGGTGAGTGAGTGAGTGGGTGAGTAGTGAGTGAGTGTGTGAATTGTTGAATTATTGAATGAGAGATTAAGTTAAGGAATCCGTGAATGAATGAATCAGTAAATGAATGCATGAACGAATAAATCAGTGAGTGCATGCATGAATGAATGAATTAATGAATCAGTGGTATTAATGAATTAATGAATCTGACGACCTCCGTAGTCCAGTGGGTAAGACTCTTGACTCACAATCCGGAGGTCGCGGGTTCGAACCCGGCATGCGCAAATAAATTTTATTTGATTAATTTGTGTTATTTCACAATTAATTCATTTAAAAATAATATAAAGTATATTTGCGGCATGTTCCAGAGTGGAAGATACTTTCAGTATCGCCCTGGTGTAAGACCACCATTCAGAATTGAAACGTTGCTTGAAAATGGCTTTAGCCGTGTTTGGTGACCAGATCTGAATAGCCAGGTACTCCCCAACCTTCCTCTTCCCCACCTCCTTCCCCTCCCCACTACCTTCAGCCTCACAACATACCCCAATTGGGGATGCCATAGTCTCACTGGCTTCAGACGGGAGCAGTTGAGATTCTTGTGCGGTATTCACTGTAAAAAAAAAAAAAAAAGTGGTATTTCCATCAATACCAAGCGAGCGAAGCCTTGTGTAAAAACTATTCAATAAAAATATTTGGGGTACTTGTGTGACATAATATAATGGCGCGATATAATCATACATTTATAACAAACGTGTAGAATTTATACACAAATTGCTACGTAGACTTCAAATCGTTCATAGTACTTAATGATTCCCGTAAATTAACATATTAAATGGTTCAAAATTAAAAATTTCTCTCGTTTTTCCATTACTCATAAATATAATTATGCTGCGCAATGTCCAATTTCGATATTATTTTCGCAGAATCAAATTGACAAAATGGCAATAATAAAAATGAAATGTTAACCATTAAGTTTAATGCTCTTCTTTGGTTTTAGGGTTTTCGCAGAGTAAAGTTGTCATATTTTTTAAATTCGCCCCTCGTACGAACTCAGGACGACTTTACAAAAAGATTTCTCCCCGTCTCGCAGGATTTTCTGGGGTTTAGACATACGTGGAACTCCCATATTAGAAACATTATGTCAAAACAAAACTATGCATTTATCCTTGGCGGAGTCCGTAGCACAATGGGATGGTTGAGGGTTTGATTTCAGCGTAATGCACAAATAAATATAAATTTATTTATTTTCTAATATTTTGATCCTTTCAAAGTGATAAAGTCATGATACACTTCTTTAGTAAGAAGCCAAGTAGAGTATAATTCGCCCATTTGGTCCCCATTGTATAAATTACATTCTGACAATATAGAAAGGGTACAGCACAAATTCCTAAGATTTATTAACTTTAAGCTGAATATTCCAATTAAAAATATTAACTATGTCCTTTTGATGAAACAACTCAACTTAATTACGCTGTCCGATAGGCGAATCATCTCTGATCTTGTACTATTAAATAAAATCATTAATAATTGCATTGACAATCCTGAAATTCTCGCCAAAATAAAATTTTACGTACCGACCAGAAATACGAGGCAAAGTGCTACCTTCTTCTGTGACAATTTTAAAACAAACTATGAAGCTCATACACTTATAAATAAATTACATTATTTTGGCAATAAATTTGGGAATATTGTAGACATGTTTGCAGATTCCATATTAGTTATAAAACGATATCTTTATAATTACTTTAATGAAATGTATGATTTTAATTTTAATTAATTTTATTTTTCATTATTATTTTAATCATTGTATATTGTGTACTACATACCTGCCTAACTGTTATTATCTATCTTTGTAATAGCCCACTAGGGCGTAAATAAATAAATAAACAAATTCTTGGAACAAAAAAATACAAGTGTGCAGTTCACACGCGGTAGAAGTGAAATCTTCAGTAAATAAAATAGACAAGAATGGGAAGGCTTCCGAGCACTGCACAAAGAGGATACCGATTATTCTATCTCATTCGATTATAAATCCTATAGATGTAGGTGTTTGTTTCTTTTGAGTGTTGCTTTTTCGTTTCATCGAGTTTGAAAACACAATGGTGCTAAAGAAGTTTTCATTTAAAAAAATTTGTTCAAAATGTGGAGGCGTATCATCCAAGAGGATCTATCTTAAAACTAATTTTATTTTTTTCCACAAAATGGGTTTCAAAATAACAAATCAAAGATCTTTACTTACGAGTAGGTACATTGGAATGAATCTTTCAAATCTAAGTTAACCTTATTGTGCTACTAAATTATTGCCGACCGACAAATCACAAGTATTATATTAAATTAAATTAAGACAATATTAGCGACACTCAATCGAGAATCTGGGGACTGGAAAATCAGAAAAGATATTGGCACCTCTGGGAAAATTTATCCATTTAGATAGCATTTTGTTCGGGTAATAATATGTGCGTTAAGAAAATGAAGATAATGTTGGAAGTTCTTAGTCGAAGTCTGATACAGTTAAAAGTGACCGAATTGGGTACAGACACCTTAGCTCAGGTGGTAGAGCATTTGCCATGTAAGTAGAAGGTCCTGGGTTCGTGTCCCAGAGGTGCCAATTTCTTTTTCTGATTTTTCTGTCTCCAGATTTTCGATTGAGTTTCGCTTATATTGTCTTCATTTAATTAAATATTACAATTCAAGGTTTTACTCATAAAGTTAAAAATAAAAATAAAAAGTAATAATATTGTTATCCCAGGAGTTGAAGTGGGTGAGCACTGCGCAATACCTCTACAGGTAGTTAATTAAAATAAAACGAAATTTTAACAAAATGTAAGGTGTATGCCTAATAATATGAAGATAATTTAAAGATAATCATTTGTTGCGAACTTGAAGATAGCTCGGGCAGAATGAGAGTTCTGCGAACTTCCTTCACATGTTGTAGTGAGCCTATATCATAACAATCAACAAATTTCTATAACTGCAACGTGATATAAATTTACTTTTCAAAAATATAAACGTGTATTTCGTATCTTTGACTGCTACAAATCATTTATGGGATGAGGTCTACACAAATCAATCGCATCGAACCGTCTCATGGAAATTCACCCCCCTTTACGGAAGCTTCCCGGTGTATCGATAGATCATTCAGTTTATCGGAAATTAACAAAAAACATCGTAATTCATACAAGCCAATAATATAAAGTTCAACAATGGATCAATAAATTTCAACAAAAACTCTTATTTCGAGACCGACTTCTTCATAGAGCTTAGCATTTGTAAATAATGTTTTCAGAAACTCATTCAGAACGGCACTCACTATGGCATCGAAAAAAATCTGAGTATTGAAAGTGAAACCTTCAGAAAACTAAAGTAGACATGAGTGGGGAGACTAAGAAGCACTTTTTTTTATCAATGTGAAGGATGATTTTTTTCCATATTTTTGACGTCGAATTCTAGTGCAACTTTTCCAATATGTTTGGTCATCTTGTTAGTATTTGTGTTTACTTCTGAGTGGCCAGATGTCGCTTTCTTTTGTGTTTTCTTTTGACTGGTCATTTTCGGGTGGTTTGAAGATTGAAAATTGATTTTACAAAAATATAGATTTCGTAGGAGTCGATCCTTGGTCCGCTAAATGTCTGCAGAGGTTCGTTGGGCGCTTTGTTGGGCGCGTGGATTCATTGTTTTTTTTTTTACATTAACTCCACACAGGAGGCCCTGAGGAAAATGATTTCCCTCAGGGCCTATGTCATCTGGGATGCTGTGTGGAGGGTCTTTTTGAGGAGAGGAAGGAATGAACATTGATCTTGAAGAGACCCATGTTGTAGGAAGGAGGAAACACAGAGGCCGGCAAATCATTCCACAGCGGAGCTGTTGAACACAAGAACGAGTCGAAGAAACGACCCGTTCTCATGGGACAAATGTCAACCGTGTACAAATGTTGGGCTCGCGTTTGGCGTGTTTCCCGACTATGTACCGGTGCCGAAGGGATCAATGATGCTAGTTCGTCGGAGCACCTTCCATTGTAATACCGGTAGAACAAGTATAGCATTCCCACCCGACGCCTGTGCTCTAAAGATTGCAATCCGTCTGTTAAGATGGGAGATTAAACTGACCGCCCGTTTCTGCACGGAGTCGAGGGTATTTTTCAGGTATTTTGGAGCTCCAGACCAGAGGTGGCTGCCAAATTCAACCGTGGGACGCACTTGTGATTTGTACAGGGTTAGCAGTTGTGAACTATTAAAGTATCTGCGGGCCCTATACAGTTTTACGTTTTTTTTGTACGCCCAGTTTTTGGGAGGCTAACTTTACTCTGGCTTCGATGGAGCCCCCATACCTGAGCAAGCATATCAATGGAGGGCCTGTTCGGAAGATTGCTTCCGTTGAAAGATACTAGATTTTCATTTCGATCCTCTTTAGACGTAATCAGACAAGATTGGGTCTTTGAAACATTAAATTCAAAAAGATTATTTTTACCCCAAGAGAACACACTTTAGAGGTAACCGTCCATTATTTGCTTCAAAGCCCTCCGAGCCATTGGAGTTTGTGAGCCCTTTGGGGGCTTGTCAAACAAAAAGCTATCATGGACTGAACTGTCATCCGCGTAACAGTGAATTGGTGCACATGACAAAAGGTCGTTGATGTGCAACAAAAACAAAGTCGGAGACAGAACCGATCCCTGTGGGATGCCAGCATTTATCGAGCGTGAGGAAGAGATGAATTATATTGGAACCGAGTACCCGTGAAGTAAATAAATATTTTATTACTATCTTTTTCTCTCGCAGGCTAAATCCTATAGATATATATGTTTGCCTCTTTTTATTGTCGCTCGTTTCTGGTTCATCAAGTTTCAAATCACAACGATGCGAAAGAAATTTTCACTTCAAAAAAAGCGTTAGACGAACATCATAATAAGCTTAGATTTAAACTTAGCTTATTTATTAGATTAGAACTCTTTCGGAATGTTTTTTAAATCACTATAAATATTGAAATACTTTGAATATCTGGTCAGCAATGGGTATGAGGACAAACCAATACAATTCCTACTTTTTGAAAATTATGTTTTATTACTAGTCGTCTTGTCATTTTGCTGGGTTCCACCTTTTCAGCCATGTTGTAATTCAAGATTGCAGGTCAAAGGACTCTGGATCACAACTAACTTGAACTACCTATTAACGGTCAATGCCGAAACTTCTTGTCGGAATTAGCAACCCTCAAAATTTAACTTCCCACGATTATCCCTGGCCCCTTTGGCCTCAACCTTCCTCAAATACGTATCAATTACTGGTAATGTATATTCAAAATTGGTATTCAAATTCAATCATCATTTGGAGGGGAAATTTGATATAATATAAAAAGCTGGGTGAGGGACATGGACATGGTTGACTTACTTTAACCAGTGATTCCTGTTATTATTTGGAGCAAAAGATGTATTGAAATATTGGTCTCCAGTGATATTTTTTGATGTTTTTTTTTTCAACTAAAAACCACAACAAAAAAACACTAGGTATTGGACAGTTGGGGCGGGATGAGGGTGACTCAGCTGAGTGATAGGTATGTGATTTTTTTGTTCCATGACAATTTTGGTCCGGCGACAATTGGACCGGTTCCATGACAGTTGGTCCGGTGACAGTTGGTCCGGCCGACAGTTCGTCCGGCCGACAGTTCGTCCGGCCGACAGTTCGTCCGGCCGACAGTTATTCCGGCCGACAGTTGGTCCGGCGACAATTCGTCCGGCCGAAAGTTTAGAAGATGGACCAACTGTCACTGATTAAAGAAAGTCAAGCACATCCCTTAACAGCCTGTACAGCATATTATATATTATAATATATGATACAAAGTAAGATTCCACATTTTATTTGCAGGATGTGCATGCATAGTGTAAAATATTGAACTTACAAATAATATGCGTGATGATATTTCTTAGTAATATTGTGAATGTTATATATTATGACATCGGTTTTTAAAAATGCATGTTGTTGTCGAAATCTTCCGATTATAGAGATGTTTTAGATTATTCATAGAGATTTTCGTAGATTTAAAACGAAGGGTTTTAATTTCTTTGTCCATCAAAAATTGCTACTTTGGCGATGTTATGCGATTTTGGTTTGTTTGAGAAGATGGCCCAAGATCATTACTAATACGCGAGACAGTTACAAATGCTACAGAAAGTATGTACCTAAATGAGCCGAAAAGAAAGCATCATTTTACTCTTGATGGGAATGCACCGGATTTTTAATAGTCAGCTAAAATGTTAAGTAAGATAGTGAATGTAATATTGAAAATCTTGTGTGATTTAATAAATTAATTTAAGCCATTTTTCTGATATTATTAACTTGTCCCGCAATAAGTGTTTTGTGGAAAAGTAAGGATTCCCCAAACACTGTTGAACACAATAACACATATTTACTTGGCTGAGTTGCGATGTTTTTGTTTTTTTTTTTCGATAAACCTACGGACTTATCGATTTATCGGGCGGCTTCCATAAAGGAGTGAATTTTGATGAGATTAATTAATTATTTAATTAGATTTAATTGATTTATGCAGATGATTTGTTTCCTTCTGAGGATACGAAAGACATTTTTTTAAAAGTAATTTACATCATGTTAGTGAATGAAATATATGATTTTATAAGGAAAATACATGTAATATGTGAGGGATGTTCGCGTTTGTAGAATTCTCATACTTCACTCTGTAGTCAATACGTATAATCCTATCCTATTAATATTATAAAGGCGAAAGTGTGTATGGATGTATGATGTATGTTTGTTACTCTTTCACAAAAAACTACTGAATGGATTTAAAAAATGATTTCACTAATACAAAATCGAGTTATAGCAAACGTCAGAAGGAAAGCAAAACAAACGGTTGCCATGGAAACGATGTTGAATAGAATCGCCGAAATGTTTGTGGGCGCATAATTCCGAACGATTGCACCAAATTGGATAATTTTTTTTTTGCATAAAACTACTGGTGAGCTCTGGCATTTTGAAATTTGTATAAAAAATTGCAATAGGTGGCACAAATTGCAAAAATTCGTAAGCGTTACTAAATATACATTTTTTAACAAAAATTTGCATAGTTGATTCGTCCTTGATGGATTTGTGTCAAAATGATATTTCGCTAAAAGCTAAATCTTATTTAAACTGACGAGTGGGACCCGTTTCAACTTTATTGACACCCTTTCTAATTTAGCCCTTTCCTCGGGCAGGTGTTAGCCCCTCGTAAGGCAAGGGGAGGCGGACAAATGACCATTTTGGAGTAATAGAATCGTAAAATAGGCTTCAATGCCTTTGGATCATAATATTACACCAATTTAAGGTAATTTATTTTGATCGGTGGCACTCCCGTGTAAAATTCCTCCTTAATGTTTTTGTTCACGTGTAACTTACCTACATATTATAAAAAGGCACACACTTCATACGCATGGACTACGCAGTTACCTAAAATATAAATCTCTTTTTTTTTTGTAAAATTCTGCTGAAAGCACCTCGTGATGGGGTTGTTTCTACGGAGTTATTATTGAATTTGTGCGGGAAGGAATACGCGCAGCATCACATTTAAAAATTTTTGAATGTCAAAGTTTAAAAAAACATAATGAAAATATTTAATAGTATTTGTATATTTAAAATTTCTAATTGAAAAAATTTCGACTTTTTTTTTAAACCGGAAGGATCGGACATAGTTTATGAATGCGAAAAAGTATATGCAAGGTGTTAAAGGGACATATTTGCCTTAGGTACTTTTATTATTTAAAGTAAAAATTGTAACTGAAGTTTTGGTTTCCGGTGACTTTTTTGATGATTTTCAAAATCAAATCTTTTTTTTTTTTAGATAATTGAAACAATGTTACTTTGTTTGAACCACTTGTATATTTGTTTAAAGCCTACCGGTTTCGAAACGACCGTTTCCTTCCTCAGGGCAAACGTATACAAAAAAATTGTCTTTTTTTTAAATAATACAACACAAGAAAAATAAATAATTTTGAATTTTTTTTTTCCGAGAAGACATCAATTTTTTTTTTTAAATAAGTACATTGATGTCATTATCATGCTAACTTACCATCATAATATTGAAATATATAACCACAATTTTCATCCGCGATCGGTAACGGCTAAGTAACAGTCCACAATGATTAAGTGATCTTAATATGTTCAACGTCAACTGTTATTTGTACATTAGGGTCCATCCATAAATTACGCCACACGAATTTATTGATGTTTGACCCCCCCCCCCCCCCCCCTCCCTGTCACACAAAGTCACATTTGTGTGACCTCTCCCACCTAGTGCGACGTCACATATTTTGCAATTTTACATCTAAAAATAATCAAAACAATTGTTCATTTTTTTTTACATGTGACGTCAGAGAGCTGACTACCCCCCCCCCCGTACCTCTTATCACACAATGTAACACTTCTCTACTCCCCTCCCCCCCCCCCCTTAAGAGCCCGCAACCCAGATTTGTACCGATTTATTACATATTTCCCTTAAACACGATAAGTTTTAAAGCTCTTAAAAAAATATATGTTATTCTTGAAGATAATATCTAGACCTTCCTTGATAGATAAAAATCGCAAAGTATGCTCCAAAAATTATTATTAACACGTTTGTTTCAGTTATTTTACAAGTTTTAGGTATGAAAAAATTCAGAGTGTTTTTTTAAATGCTGTTTAAGATTTTTGCTCTATTTTAAACGAGTCGTGTTTTATTAAACATTTTCGCAATTATCGCATCGATTTTGTCGCTGTAAATGTTAGCGCTCTCCTCTAACATTCGTAATTTCGTATCTCTCCATCTTCTTCTTTTCGGGCCCGGTTGCAGATCCTTAAGGTGTGACATAATTTATGGGTGGCCCCTTAGCTATTTGCAGTTGTCCGAGAAAACATTGAGAAGTTACCGCAAGTTATCTATACAATCCCTATCGATCGACCGTGCTGGGGGTCCACATTGCGTGATATATTTAGTAGATGGGTACATATTTTGCACACGTAAAGTCTTAAAAACGAATATATGAATAATTTATTACCGTGATAAACATTTTTATGAAGGTAACATAAATGTTCACAATTTTAATATACCTACCCAAGCAGCTTAACACCATAACATCTTATCAAATAATATTTTCCAATTTCATGATTCTCCCTTACTGGCGCAAATCACTGCGGACCAGCTGTCACAGGCTTACAGGCCTCCGCATGCGAAATTATTCAATGCAGTGCGGGCGCGCGCTTTTTGCGGACGCCGAACATGTTCGAACATGTGGCGTGGAATTAATTAGCGATTTACAGCGCGCCCGTTCGCCGTCGGCCCCTTAATCACCAGCAAATAGCCCGATACTCGATCCCGCATCAATTAAGGGCTGGCTACCTAATCGCTGATTAGCTGCAATGTCATCCCGCCATGTAAATATTTATTATGTAATCACTATAAGCTGTACAATCAACCCATATTAATAAAAAATTATAGAAACCTAGCCTAGACCGGCGAAAAATCACGCGATATCAATTTTAAAAATGAAAATTATATTATTATTCTGTTAAAATATTGCGTTCTTAGGTGGGCGTAGGCTGTGTGGTAGGTGACTTAGCAGGGGTGCCGAGTTCATGGGGCGAGGTTTGTCCGCGTCTTGGCACCAGGATGAGAATGATTGAAGGAGTCCCTTTGGCTTTCCAGCCATACTATCTCGGAATATCGCCTTGCACCGCAGTGAGAGGGACGGATTCATACATCTGTTACTCCTGGATACGCTTACCCCCAGATTCCTACCCATGTTTAACACCCTTTCCTTCCCATAACTTCCCCTCCTTCCTTTCCTAAAAAGGCCCTCCACACAGCATCCCCAAAGATGACAAAGATGAATTATTTTCCTCAGGGCCTCTTGTATGGAGACAATGTAAAAAAACGTGTGTGCTTCAGACCAAACAACTGAAGTAAAACATCTGCTCCATCTATGTGATAGAAAGAGAGAAAAAAATGTGTGCGCGCACTGCTCTCTCTTGCACCTACAGTGTAATACAGACAATAGGCCTGCACTGTGTAACGTAACTGGCTATGAGAGAAAGAGATAAAGAAAATGTGTACTCGCACCTCTCTCTCTTGCCCCTACAGTAATATACGAAGCGTACTCCCTTTCAACTACCGTTCGCCTAGCTTTTCGTAACGCTCTCGTCACGCATTCGTCAGCTTACTCCCCAAGTCAAGTGTGCGTAAAGAAGTGTTACAGAAGTTTTTTTTAAAATCAATATGTTACGTCATATGGATCGTGATGAAAAATCTTTGATCGTGATGATAAATGTTTATTACATACTTACCCATCAGGCGGATATTCATCCCTTTGTAACACTCTCAAAGGCACAGTCGGTGATGACGAAACCGGTTTATATAAATATGAATAAATCAGCATGTGGTTTAGTTTATTAGCAATGTTAGTCGCACTTGTTTACGCCAGCCCCTTAGACGCACGTAAATAGCTAGATACTCGATATTGAAGGTGGGCAATCTAGCACTGATTAGCGGTCATAATATCGTGCCACTTAAATACACATTTCAAATTCGACATATGCAGGTACGATTATAAGTTTATATGACTGTGTATGATTATATTTTTTCGGGAAATCTAGAATGACTTGATTTACGCCTATTTACGACAATTTTTTATTATTATTATTCCTTATATATTAATATTACAAAGATATATTGCTGACCCCCACATTGAGAGTTCACCTGTGTTGTGGAGAACAACCTTCAATGTTTGAAGTGAAAATTCTTTAGCCTCGTTGTTATTTGAAATTCGGATGAAACAGAAGTCCGTCCCATTTGACTGTCCTCGGTTATATAAAGCGATAAATTCACGGCTATGCGCGAGCCTCCAATAGCGCAGCGGTATAGAGGGCCTGAATCTCAGCGCCCAGAGAGACATGCAGCGAACGGAGGTTTGAAACCTACCAAATCCAAAAAAGATAAACATTTTTATTTTTGTGAAATCAATATCCAATCTATAACCACTTAAAAATAAACCGGCAAAGGAATAGAAAGTGACATCTGGCGGCTTTCTAGTTTCACTTTTACCGCGTGTGAATTGCACACTCTGATTTATTAATCATAACGTGTTTCCTTAAGTTTTAAAATATAGGGTTTATTGTAGACTTTTGTGGTTTTGCAAAGTTCTACGTATGAAAACATTGAAGTGTTTATTTTAACGATAAGTGTTTTTAGGGGACTGTGGTTGTTGAGTGAGGGATTAAGGATTAATATAGCGTTTTGTTTTTAACTTGGTTGTTACCGTGGGATTAGGTGGCAACAATGTACATTATAAAAATGTAGTTACTAGTTACTATGAACAAGGTAGACTCAACACGTAAAAGCAAGAATTAGGTTCTAGTGTAGAATGAAAAGAAGATATTCGAAATACCAAAATACATTGTGAATAAAAAGGACATCCTGATTCTAAGACTGTATGGTTTAAAGAGCTTATTTAGGTAAATAGGTTGATGGTGACACCGTGATAAGTAGTAGTGTAGCTGAAGCGGTAGCGTGGTGTCGAAAACTTATTTGTAGAAAGACACTCACAAAGCAAGGCTGCAGATCACGGGCGTAGCCAGGTTTTAGTATCGGGGGGGGGGTCAAAAATAAATCAAAACTCGTGTCTGGGGGGGGGGGGGGGGCGGAGACGACGACTTTGTATTTCTTGAGCATTAACTAATAACAATTTGTGGACATTTTATGTTGAAAACTTTTATTTTCTATGTACATTGGTTAATTAAAGTAACAAATGTATATAGAAAATAAATCTTATTTTAAGCAGTCACCTCATCAGAAACGGAATTCCAAATAAAAATCAACCGCAATCACCGAAAAAACAGAACTTGCAAGTTAAATTATTTTTTTCTTTCAGAGATCCCCATTTATCTTTTTAAATACATAATATCATTTTGAGTTGTTAGTATTAAAAATAACATTGCTTGTAAGTACATCAACAATATTTAAGATTCATGGGAATTCCAAAAAACATATGGGTAGGTATATAATACCAGTAATATTGTCATGTGCAATAAAAAATTTACCAGGTCGAAATTTCCGTAAATTTAGTGCTGATTTCCCTTTTCTCTAAAAAATATTTTTCTCCCCTAGATCTAGTCAAATTTCCCTAGACGACACGAAAATATAGGTACAAAGGTTACCGAATGCGATCGGATAATCGACGACGGCCAGCGGCGAGTGGTAGAGAGGGCGAATCCAAAATACATTATTAGTGTAATAATTTGTAATAAAATAAGTTATGCCGCTTTCCGCATCTCCTTATTTTTAATATTATTGATGTTGATATCTTAACTTTTCGGGGGGGGGGGGGTTTGAACACCAAAACTGCAACCCCCCCCCCCCCCCCCCCCCTGGCTACGCCCATGCTGCAGATAATTGGCTCCCAGCCAAAAGGACCTTCCGGAAACAGGACAGGTGGATGTTTTCAGATACCAATCAGGGATGATTCCCAGTTAGCTCTGAAGATGTTGAGTATTGGGACTGCCCGGTGGTCTATGGAATACTTTCTCTGGCTTTTTTTTAATATATTTTATTTTATTTCCGCTACTATAGTAATTACTTACATTATAACATAATCATATAACTGTTTTTTCCTCATTACTTATTTTATTTACAGAAGGTTTCTTCGACTCGTCATAGCCGTTATTTTTATTTTTCTTTTCTTTTACTAACACTATTATCTCTTTTTGATGTTACCTATTTCAGAAGAATTATTCCACGGGCTGCTACTTCTATTTATCTTTTGTATAATGTTAATGTAAGTACTTGCATACTGCTTACTAACCCCGTATGCATGGACATTGGAGGGTCTAGAGTCGTTCAAATAAATGTAGCTTCGTTAAAAAAAAGTAGAGTCTTGACGTGTGCGGTGAAGGAGGAAACCATATGTTTCCTTATAACGCCGTTGGGAAAGTGGTGGGTCCCCTCCAATGTTGAGTATCACGTCCAAGATCCAAGATCACAACCGTAACGATTTTTAATTGATTCGTCGTGTTTCAGTCGAGAGGATCCAGAGTCAATGATCTGGAGATGCTACACACCGAGACCATAAATATGTGTGTATAAAAAGGTGCACACACCTTGTTACAAATGCTTTTATGTAACATAATCAATATGCGTGTGATAGGTTGAAGCTATTTTGGGTAAAGTTGATTTTCGTCGGTTCCTTTATGGTGCTAATCGAACCATGAAACGACGTTGTTTTGTGGATCCTTTTTATTTGATAAAATTCATATATTTATTTTTCCTATTAAGCAAATATTTTTAGGTTATTTTCATTTTGAAAAGTTAACTGTTTAGAGACAGATTTATTTTAACAATGTAATAGGAAATCAACAACCCTCAACCCAGAATGTACCGTAAACACTGTATACGCATTTATTGGTTATCTAAAGTAGAATAATCCACAAATCAAGAATAACCACACATTAACGCTGGAAAAACCCATTTAATCGCACTGCCTGCCGCTGTAAAAACAGTGTCATTGTTGGTTGAAAATCGACATCTCGTTTCAGGTTCTCCTGGTAAGGTGTTAATATACAAGAATCAGATTGTGCAGTTCACACGCTGTAGAAGTGACACCTTCAGAAAATTAAAGTAGACAAGAGTTGGGAGGCTACTAAGCACAGTATAAGGAGGGGGCCGATAGGCTACGAAGCACCGCACAAAGAGAAGACCGAATAGTCTATCTCATTCTCTTGCAGGCCAAATCCCATAGAATAGATGTATGTCTCTTGTCATCGAGTTTCAAATCATAACGGTGCTAAAGAGGTTTTCGCTTCAACATATCGGTAATATTAGCATGCATGTTATTTGGTATGTATTTGCAGTAGCTAAACTTATGGTCAACTTTTTTTATTAGAAATAAATACATCCACCCCGCCAAAAGGACGATTTTGGCGAAACCAGTTTGGTAATTTGTCATAAACGTTTGGATTAACGAGCGGTTTATAGCGCGCCCATTACCATTATAGCGAAATCTAGATACGGCGGCAATTAGGGTCGGGCCCCGATTGCTGTTTCGATCATGATAATTATCATCGCGCTAATTAAATTGTAAATGTCTGTATAAGTATCATGCAATCATCGACGTGCAATCATTACGTTGGTACATTTGTTTCAACGCGTTAAATTAATTACGAACTGTAATTGCATTAATTAAATAAGAACAACATAGGAACGTATATATTTATATTCAACTAGCTGGTTCCCGGCAATGGAACATTCAAAGTCCTTTCCCGTGCGTCCCCGTTCCGCTTCCGCATCCCCTTCCCCTCCCTCTCCACCGTCCTGCCAATCCCCCTCCAGCGTTCCATATATTCAGTCCCAGTACATTCAATTTCCAAACAGTTCGCGTGCCACCTATTAAATTTTTTTATTAAAATTTTCATTATTCATATATTATAAATATTCATTTTTGTATATTACACGAACAATCAATCACATTAGGTACCTATTTAAAATATCTATAATTCTTGATTCGATTCAACGTATTACGCGAGTACTTCAATTAAAATCATTATTTTAAAGAGTTTCGAAAATAGGCCACTTACATTGAATTCATAACAACTTCGAAAAAATCGTGTGGATAGATCAGTTTATTGTTAGTAAATTTTTTTTGAAATGTACTTTTTTTTTTAATAAATAAATCCATTATTTGGGCTCGTGACGTCACTACATGAAAATGTCCCGTCTCCGAAATTGTTCCTATTAATTTTGTAAAATTCCACACTGATTTTTTTTTAAATGGCATCACTTTGATTTCAGGCGAATTTTTAAATTCGTTCACTAGATTTATTGTTTTTTCTCTGCGAACTTATCATTTGGTTTGACTTTTTGACAGATATTCTGAAGAGAACCCCGTACATTTTAGAAGTCGGTATATGTTTTAGAGGTACAATGGTATGGTGCTGATTTTAACAAAATCAAATTTTATAATATTCTTATTATTATTATAATTTACAAGTACAAGTATATTACATTGGATTTAGTAATATAGACGTTGTACATTATAATGATTTATGATCAATAAGATGGATCAAGGAAAAAAATATTTATGAGATGTAATATTTTTGGTATGCCTCGTTAAGCTGGAACATACTAAGCCCACGCCACGCTTCGCGACGTAGGTAGACGTCATCATTTCCATATCTGGACTACTTACCATCCATACATTTTCTATGGAAACGGGTGCTTTAGAATCTCACTCGCCCCACGCAACGCAAACCGACGCCCCCTACGTGACGCGGATCTGCCGCAGCCAGATCGGCGTGGGCCATGTGGAAGGTGGAGGGGGTATGGTCACGCCTACTAGGAGATGATTTCACATCTTTTTGGTGTTATCTAAGCATCTAACGTTATGTTTTGCAATATCTGTGGTTGTTTTTTTGACAGACATTATTTAAAAATGGATGACGAACAGTTCATTGAAACTGTTAGACGGCACGAAGTTATTTATAAAATCAAATTACAGGATTATAGAGATTCTGCATACGCAGTGCAGCTTGGGAGGAAATTTCAGCCATTCATGGCATGACTTTCAATATTATACCCCTATGATTAATGAAAATCAAACCTTAGACACACTGCCAGTCTTTCTCTGATCCGAATGAACTTTCGAAGACGTGTGTTTTCTTTTTTTTTATTTCATATTCAATTATGCTGTGAAGCTCTTCAAATACCACTTTACTCATACGGAAGTACATGAAGAATCGTCCGTCATCAGATTCTAGTTCCTTTACTAAAGTATGGAACTCTCCAAACATTTGTCTTTGTTTGTTAATGTTGTGGACCCAAATACTTCTCATTTTTTTCATTTTACGAGAATATTGATTTAATATTGATAATAATAATAATCGTAGCAAATCATCTTCAAATTAGCTTTCAAGACATGGCAAAGCTGTCATCTGCTGAGAAAAGAATCACATAAACATAACCTAAAAAATAAATGTCAAATATGTCACGTGGTCACAGCGACGCGTACATACGTCGGCCAGTGTGAACATGGACAGGAACGTTGCGACGCGTCGCGTAGCGTGGCGTGGGCTTAGTATGTTCCCAGCTTTATTGTCCTGTGCCATTCGTGTGGAAAACGTTCTTTTTTTTTAAATGATTTTCGGCTATGTAATTATCGTTTTTTCGCACCTATAAAATTATGTCCCGTCTTTCCGGTTTATAAAAATGGTTTGATTTTTCGGATTGAAATTTAAAAAAAATCGCTAGAGTTTCAAAAATACGATAAAAAAAAATTACAAAGTACATGATGTCTTAGAATATTTGCCTAAACCGGATTTTTTTTTTTTTAAATGTGATGCCAGTGGCCTATTTTGACATTTCGCGAACGGGGTTTTTTTAGAATTTTAGAAATATCATGGTGTTGCCATTTATAAAAACAAGCGGAAAAAAACATTTAAGTATTTCATAAAACGCACATTATGACAATGAAATTCGCAAAGGATGAGATAGATATATAACATTAATGACCTACTAATTCGTTAATAATGTTACCGTAAAAATAATTTGATGGTATCGTTATAAAGTATAAAAGTTCCTGGCCGGGAGAAGTTGTTTTTAGATTTGTAACACTTCGAATTTAAATGTCACGTAATTAATTAAATGGGATGGCGACTCTCCAAATTTGATTGTTGGAAAAAAACACTTGAAACAAAATTAATATATCTACCTCTTGCTTTATCTTTGTGAAAATATTGTTTAGCGAATTTGTATGTTAATTATTTGTAAAAAGTTACAAATGAAATTTTATTTGATAAAATTTTAGGTCAATATATTCATATTAATTTCTTAGGACATTAATTTAGGACGTTCATTCAATGTTACATTGCAATGTCTAAACACAAATAAAATTCATAAAAATAAAATATTTTTCAACTCAATCATCAATGTAGTAACTTATCAATAATATCTTTTTAAATATATAAAACAAAGTCGGGTGAGTTACACCATTTATAATTCGAGAATGGCTGGACAGATTTTTATGATCTTTTATTTGTTGGATTGGTCTCCACCCCGAATAGCAGAATAGCTATTAAAAAATAATTAAGAAGAAATTTATTTTCCTCATACATTTTGTATGGAACGAATTCTCATGTTTTGAAAGTGCTGCAGGAATATTGTGTTAATAAGTATAATATTGAGTAGTGAGTGCATTCCAAAAATTCAAAAACGTCAAATGTCAATGCACTAATGGTTTTTCTTTTGTTCTTAAACATATAATGCTGTCCCTCTTTCTTGCACACTAAATGTCAACAGTCGAAAATGGGACAAACGGTGAACGTATGTCTGCACCCCCCCAAAGGAAAAGTTCAATCTATCTATCTATATATCAATACATATATATAATTAAAAATGAATCGCCTAAATGTACGTACGCGCATAACTTCCGAACGACTTTACCTATTTCATTCAAACTTTGAGCATTTGATGTGTGCATGCCCGCAAAGGTTTCTATATATACTGGTGAGCTCTGGCATTATGAAATTTGGAATGTTGAATGCATTATGAAATTATGATTGTACCGGAACTGAATGTATGGAATGCGGGAAGGGGGAGGGGAACCCGGAAAGGGGGAACTAAACTCGGGAGGGGGGTTCGCGGGAGGGGGGAGAGGGAACGCGGAGTGGAAACGCGAGAGGGGAAGGAGACGCTAGGAAAACAATTTATTTATTAAGTGGCATAGCAACGCATACCGGGAACTCGTTATAATCATATAAATGGAGCGATAGACCGGTTTGATTTGTATGCAAATTAACAGATGGCGGTGTGAATAAAAGGTTGGGTAACCATCCAGTAGATGGCGTTGTATTTCGTTAGCCACAGCAACGCGTGGCCGGATGAGCTAGTATTATATAGATATAGATGTGGGGTTTTAATGACGCGGTGTAAAATTGCATCAATAAAAAAGGATGTTTTTTTTGTAAAGTTATATCTGTATTATGGGGTTCTATGACGGTTGGTCCGGCGACAATTGATCCTACGACTTGCATCATATTTAATAAAAAATCCGGTTTAGGCAAATATTTTAAGAAATTCCGTTTCTTTTTTAAGTCGTATTTTTGAAACCCTGGCGATTTTTTGAAAATTTCAATCTGAAAAATTAGACCATTTTTTATAAACGGAAAGACGGGACATAATTTATGGGTGCCAAAAAACGATAATTACATAGCCGAAAATCATTTAAAAAAAATAACGTTTTCCACACGAATGGCACAGGAGAATAACGAGGCTTACCAAAAATATTACATCTCATAAATATTTTTTTCCATGATCCGTATTATTGATCATAAATCATTATAATGTTCAACGCCTATATTACTAAATCCAATGTAATATACTTGTACTTGAAAATTATAATATAATCAGAATATTATTTTCTCTATAACACGTACAGACAGCATAAAATGTACGGGGTTCTCTTCATAACATCTGTCAAAAAGTCAAACCAAATGATAAGTTCGCAGAGAACACACAATAAATCTAGTTAAAGTTAAATGTCAAATTCAAAAATACGCCTGAAATCAAAGTATTGCCGTATAAAAAAAATAAAACAGTGTGGAATTTTACAAAATAAATAGGAACATTTTTAGAGATGGGTCATTTTCATGTAGTGACGTCACGAGCCCAAATAATGGATTTATTTATTTAAAAAAAAAAAAACTGTACTTTTCATAAAATTTTTACCAACATTTTCGTAATCTTAGTAAAAAAAATCTATCCACACGGTTTTTTCCAAGTCGTTATGAAATCCATGCAAGTGGCCTTTTGGTCCGTCAACAGTTGGTCCCACCGACAGTTCATCCGGCCGACAGTTATTTGGTCCGGCCGATAGTTGATCCTTCCGACAGTTGGTCCGGCCGAAAATTTAGAAGATTTTTTCTTCAAGTAAGGATGCAAAGAGGTTATACGGCCGTACAACCAAAGTCAATATACTTATATATGAAAATCTTAAGTAGATATTGCACATAAGTATAAATACAACATTCATTCATTCAGACCAACTGTCGGAACGATCAAGTGTTGGCCGGACCAACTCTCAGCGGACCAACTGCGCAGTATATATTACTGCGATACTTTTCCTATGTAACGAAAGAGAACAAAATAAGTTACAAATTCTCCAAAACAGGGCAATGAGAATAATTCTTCGACGAAACAGATTTTCAAAAATTATTCAAATGTTAAAGGAACTAAATTGGTTGACCGTGAAACAGATGCTGACCTTGAACACGATGGTATTTATTCACAAAATATTGAACAACACGTTACCAAAATACTTCTCAAATAAAATTTTATACAATAAAGACATTCACAGATATAACACAAGGACGTGCAAGGAAATTAGGCTACAAAAAAAGGACAAAGCGAATACGCAGAACAGTCTACTGTACAAGGGAATGAAGTTGTATAACACACTACAAGAAACTTTAAAGTCCACACCAATTGCAAAGTTCAAGATGTATTGTAGGAGCTACATAAAACTTGAAAAAATATAGTGAATATGAAATATTATTATCAATTAGAAATTTGTAAACTTAAATGTACAAATTACTAAAATAAAATTATTATTATTATTATTATTATAGAATCAATTGTCGCCGGACCAATTGTCGGGTCACAGTATTATGGTTATTTTGGCGACCATGAAGTTCAACACTTGTAAGAGTACACGATTAAGGCGGTACACAACCCTAATAATTTTTGTTTTCTCAAAGCCCACATTTTAATCATTTCCGGCGAATTCGTAACTATAATAACTTTTTTACTTCCATGCGGCACAAGCGATGCGAGATATTTACATTTTAGGTTAATAAAAACAGTACCTTACCATTAATATATTTTACGTACAACGATTTAAAAACTTTATAACACGTTTTTCAAGTATAAAGTTAGCGGTTAGCACCGGATTTTATTTTTCTAGACGATGAATTAATAACTTCGGGAGGACAACATGGAGACACATTTTAAATATTTGTAACACATTCTTCAGAATTAATTAAAATGAACGCGGAGGAAAGGTCGTATCTCCAGGCCTGCTAGGGTGAATTCGTTCGTCCAATACGCCGTGCTGCACGCTTTCTTCACTTATGTTGTTACGATTCCCACATTATTTTTCTTCCTCTTCTTTTCTTTGATACGGAAAATTCGACAGTAGTTCCATCCAATACACGGGACGCTAGTCGCAATTTGTATACATGGCTTCTTTACTTATGTCGTTAAGATTCTGAATATATTTTAGGTTATATTGTCGTGTTAATGTAAAAATAATCTGACGGGGGGAGAAGGCGAAAATAATGTTTGAAAGATGATTATGATGATGACTCTATGAAACACTTTCCTTTATAGACCCCATTTGTAGGTTTGATGACATTATCACTTTATTATATTACTCCTTTATCTGGAAGATTCCCACTCACCAACGGTTAGTGACTTTTTGCTTGACAGGGGGACTTGGGCAGAAAAAACTAATCACTACTATAAAGCAGAAAAACTGTGTTTCCCACCAAAACCTGTTTTGTATTCTTTGTAGCAAAGTACTCAGTGTATGTTACACGGCGAATCTCGCTCTAAAAACTATGTATATTTTATCTTTGTATCAGAAATGCCAATTTTATGACTACAGATGCTTAGTTATTAGGCTCACCACGCTGATACAAACCCCTGAAAATTTATGCTATTATTTATGTTTCTTCAAACGCTTATTTTTTTTTAGCTGAAGGCGCCTCTACTACTTACTTAAATATACTTCACGCAGGTACACACCAACATCATAATATAAAACTTCGTTTATACAACTGTTAAAAGGGTTATTTCAACTCGTACTCGTGAAAATAAAAACAATTTTTATAAGAGTAAACAACAAATAAATCAATTCAAATCACATCTTATTCTTAAGTCCCCAATGATTTAGATGAAAGCGTGAAAGTAACCCGGAAAGCAACAACACTTGTACACACCTTTATTCGGGACTTCCATTACCATACTTTATATCGGAGAAACATACGTCAAGCCCATAATTTGCCATTCAGGTCGCTTTCAATACCGAATTTTGATTTAAAAAGACACGTAGGGATAAAAGCCTGGAGGGGGGGGCGGGGGAGAGGCTGTCGCCCAAAACGGTTAATTCTAGGCGCGTTGGGAGGCCCAATCCGAATATGAATTATTTATGATCAAGTCTGAATATCAAGTAGACGTTTGACATTTGACTGAACGGTCAATATTTGAATATTCGTCTGGAATAGCTGAGAAAGAAAAATCTCTCCCAGCAGGGGCATCACGTGGTTCATCTAAATTCTAATTCGGCACCAGATTAGATTCTTATAACGGCTTATTTTGATTTTTTTGCGAAATCTTCCGCAAAATAATTTATGCTGTAAACTCTTGGCGGAATGCAATCGTTTTCTGGTGATATTGGGAAGGTTATTAAAATTTGATGGTTCTATTTAGTATTTGTAATCAAAACATCGTGTAGGTTTATTTTCTAACTTATTTGTCCTGAACTCACTTAGATATAACATTTTTAGTGTGACATTTTATATGTGAAACTTTTTTTCTATAGTGGCAAAATTCATCGAATAAAATGGTGATTTCAATTCAAAATTACTATTTATTTATTTTTCATTGTTCCGGAAAAAATTAAAACCAAAATTTGAAAACTGTATCGTCCCTGAAAGCTGTATAACCAAGTTTATTAGAAATTAATTTGTCAAATACATTTTCTATGAACCTTGCCGTGTCTCACCGAAAGTGGTAATGTAAGGACACACCGAGAACACATACGCATCTACTCTACGAAAAAAAATTCACCATTCGGACACATAAGCTTGTTTACACGACAATGCAACTTTACTAGACATATGTATGACGTGTGAGGCGAATAAGAGTAATTAATCTTAATTCGATTTTTGTTGTTGTTGTTCTGTCTCTACTAGTCTGTACGTATAAAGAAAATAAGGGTTAATAATTTTAAAGTGACTTTTTTTATGCAGTGGTATTCTGAATGAAAAGCAAAGGTTTTATTTTAGGAAGCTGGGTAATCCAACTATTAAAACAGAAATCATCACCACGAATCCAATATCTTTAGGCATTTGTGGGGTAATGGGCTATGGGTGGGTGTTTCATACAAGTTAGAATAACTTCAATTTGACAGGGAGTTTATTAGATAACGACACCTCCGCCATAAGTCTCTCCAAGTGGTTTACTACGTTTGGCGACTTAGCAGGTGAGATATAGTTCGGGAGAGGCCGGTTTGGGGATACCCTTTGACCTATCCAGCTGGTCTCCAGCATACGTCAGTCACTCCTTAACACGCTGATTCTTAGATTCCTACCTTCCCCCTCATACCCTTTTCCTTCCCAGAACCCCCTCTCTTTCATTTCCTTAAAAAGACCCTCTACACAACATCCCAAACTATAAAATGGCTCTGAGGGAAATTATTTTCTTCGTGAGCCTCCAGCTTTAATGGGATTAATGTTAAAAGAACTAAAACTTTCCATACTTTTGTTGTGCGAAAATTCATTCATACGTGTACTCTTTTACATGATTTACTGGCAATATTTTCGGTTTGTTTCATAAACTTTTTTTTTTTTTAATTATGTTATTGTTTATTTGGTGGAATTTCATTTTAATCGAAATAATTAAGGAAAACAAAAAAACACAATAACGAAAGGCAGTAGCAAATATTAAATAAGATGTAAATTTTTCCAGTGGCAACCCGTATTATATTTTATGCAAATAACCTTTTTAGGTTTTCGCACAGTGACAGTGGCTGGCGCGTCCTAATGCTTTTATTGCAGAAAGAAACCGCAGAATGCAAAACAAGATATAAAAAGCTTAATGCACCGTGCTTATGGCTCCCACCAGTTTTGTTTTAAAAATTGTAGAATGCAGAAACCACATTACACAAACTTATTATTTTTCTTAAAAACTCGACCAAATTATTTTTTACGGAAATTAAACACTTTAATAATCATTCCACATTTTTTTAATGTGATACTTCTTTAGTCCCGTTAGTGAGGTTTTCAATTTGGGAGACGGGAATGGGTACCGCCGCCCCGGGAACCTTTATTGGATTACCAACACCTCTGCCACAAGTCACCCCGAGTAGTTCGCTACGTTTGGTGATTTAGCTGGGGTGCCCGGGTTCATGGGGTGAGGTTTGTCTAGGTCTTGGAGGTGGATAACCAGGACACACTGAACCCCAGATTCCTACCCACCCCCTAAACCCTTTCCTTTCCCAGAACTCTCCTCTCCTTCCCTTCCTTATAAAACCTTCTACACAGCCCAAAGGTGATATAGGCGAGGGAATTTATTTTCCTTAGGGCCTCTTGTGTGGAGCTCAACTAAAAAAAAAGTGATATGAAATTCACATGAAATGGAAATGCGTCACAACTCAGTTCTACACAAATACTCGGTTCTAATTATAATGCGGTAAATTCGCGCTTTGGCGCGTGCCTTCGATAGCGCAGTGGGCAAGGCGCCTGACAAGTCTCAGCGGCCAAAGAGACAGACATCAAGCGAACGGAGGTTCGAATCCTACGAAATAAAAAATAAAAAAAAAACATTTTTATTTTTGTGAAATCAACATCCAATCTTCAAACCTCTTTAAAATAAACAAGCAAAAATAAAGATAGCAACATCTTGCGGCTTTCTAATTTCACTTCTACCGCGTGTGAATTACACACACTGATTTTTTTAAATATACCTTCGTAGGTAAAAATTAAAAAAAAATTAAATTACAGGTTAGAGGCTTTTGAAATGTGGCTTCACCGGAGAATGCTCAAGGTCCCATGGACCGACATGATCACCAACACAGAAATTCTCAGGCGGGCTAGAGCAGATAGAGAACTGCTTACGTAATATACTAGAGTGGACCGGCATTAGGAGTGTGGAGGAGCTATTCCGGGAAGCGCAAGACAGAGAGACATTCTCAAGACTGATCGCCAACATCGGGGGGACCTGATACGGCACACAAATAAGGAGAAAAATTGAAAGTAAAGGCGAGAGCTGCACACTTGTCCTCGAAAATAGCCAATTGACTTTCTAATGCAAGCATTCATTTTTGGAGACGGAAATAGGTACGACCACCCCGGGAACCATTTATTGTTTAATTAAATGAAGACAATATGTATTGCGAAACTAAATCGAATATCTGGAAACAGAACAATCGGAAAAAGATATTTGCACTTCTGGGACTCGAACCCAGGACTTTTCCATTTCCGCAAATGAGCTAACCACTGCGACAAGGTGTCGAAATCTAATTCGGTCATTTTAACTGAATTTTTGGGTTCGATTCCCAGAGGTGCAAATATCTTTTTCTGGTTTTTCTGTTTCCAGATTTTCGATTGGGTTTCGCCTATATTGTTTTCTTTTAATTAAATATTACAATATTTTTACTCATAAAGTAAAAAAAATTAAAAATATATATAAAAAAAACCATTTATTGGATAACCAACACCTCTGCCGTAGATCTTCTCAATGATAGACGCCCGAGTTTATTGATGTGAGATTTGTCTAGGTCTTGGAGGCCCAACCTTATGCGTGGTGGGCCGGATCGAGAGAGACAGGTTGAGGGAGGTCTTTTTACCTTTACTTTTTACCTCTCTCAATCCATTGACTTGCACCGCAGTTGGAGGGAAGGATTCATACGTCTGTAATTCCTGGACACCATGACCCCTGATTGCTATCCACCCTTCAGACCTTTTTCCTTTCCATAACTTCCTCTCCTTATTTTCTTAAAAGGACCCTCCATACAATATCCCCAAAGATGACATAGGCCTAGAAAAAAAATTCTACTGATTCGAAGTAATGTAAAAAAAAGGATTTATTATTTAACTTCTAATCAGGTTGTACTATACAAATAATACCTAGTCATTAGTCACTCACTAATAAACTAACACCTGTAAAGAAAATATACATACCAAAATAGTTGTGCAAGTCTCACACTGAGCACAAGAATCAGTCTCTTTTTGGTGAGATATAGCGGTTCATGAAACTTAGTAATTCATGAAACTTGATTTACGTATTTCATCTAGTTCTTCTTAAAAAAATATACATTTATCAATATTTATACGAAGAAAAAAACGAGTGTGCTTTAGACCACACGACTGAAGTAAAACTTTTTTAGCTCCATCTATATCATAGGTTCTCAACGTGGAAGATAACGCCCCCTTGCGGGTGTTTCAGACCTTCATGGGGGCGGTAGAAGACCAAGAGAAAATTGTACTGTAGGAGACCCAGATAAACCCATCCAACCCCATCAGTGATTCAGATAGTTCGCCGGCAGGACGTACGTCTTTTTCGCCACGCGCCGTAATTTTAAAATTATTAAAATATTTTTTTTGTGAAGTATGGAAAACTTCCAAAATATAATATTATGTCCTGTTTTTAAGAAAGGTTCGAAAAAGTTAATTGAAAATTATAGACCAGTTACCGCAGCTTGTGCTAAAACTATTTGAAAAATTAATTCAAAAATTCCTTACGCCTCAGACAGACGCATACATTATTCCCGAACAGCATAGTTTCAGCGAAGGAAGATCCACTTAAACCAATCTGATGGTTTTCACCGATTATGTTTCTAGGTCCCCAGACAGTGGATACCAAGAAGACTGTTCGTATAACAACTTCTTCAAAGCCTTTGATACTGTGAATCACGATATCTTACTCATAAAACTTGCCCAGATGGATTTTTCCCTTCGGATGTTAAAATTTTTTAAAAGTTACCTCAAGAACAGAAAGCAATTTGTCACACACGGAATCTTCCAATCTTCTGAATTTCTTGTTTTTTCTGGGGTCGATTGAAGGATCGATCCTAGGGCCTCTTCTCTTTTCCATTTTCATTAATGACATTGCTGGAGTCATCCGTTTTTCTCGCTTTTTGCCGTTCGCTAAAGATCTAAAATTATTTCTTCTAATAAGAAATATTGAGGACTGCCTGCGCCTTCAAGCTGATGTTGATAACATTTCAGAATGGATTCAACGAAACCAGCTTCATTTCAATGTCTTGAAATGCGTAGTTCTGACTTTTACCAGAGCTTTTAGTCTCATCTACCATAGGTACACTATGCTCCGTCATAATCTCAAGCCAATTTCAAATATAAAGGATCTTGGGATTATGTATGAAAGTATTTGACATTTCGTCCTCATATCGAAGAAGCCAGTCGGCCTTAAAAATGTTAGGGTTTGTTCTCCGAACCGTCAGAATCTGAAGATTTTATACTTCTCCCTTGTCCGCGGTAGGCTGGAGAGTGGTTAGCTTATCTGGAATCCTCATGAGATGGGGTGGTCCCTCCTGTTGGAGAGGGTTCAAAAAAAGTTTCTATGATTTCTCTACATGAAGGAGTACGGCCACTATCTATGGCTCTACCCGACGAACTTTCTTCTGGGCATGCTGGGACTTCACTCCCTGTATCTCAGAAGAGAGGGGTATGCCGCCACCCACTTATTCAGACTGCTGCAAGGCTGTATTGAGAACTCAGCCATTTTGGGGCGCGTGAGTCTCTATGTTCCCGATGACTATCTTCGACAGCGTCATCACAGATTATTCTATCTTCCTGTCTGTATGACTAACCTGCCAATGGTTTTTCCGGTAGGGAGGAGTATAGTGCTCCTGAACCGAATCTCCTCCGAGATTGATATATTTGGCGTTAGTGAGAAGAGATTCAGGAAGGAAATTCTTTTGATTCTTGAAAGAGTCTCTCCACATTGACGAAATCTTCACCACGGCCGTAATTTTTTTTGAAATTGCCATATTTCTTGAAATTTCTTTTATGTATAAATATTTGAAACAATTTTTTCTAAAATATGTGTATGGGGTTATTTCTTATATGTAATAATCTCAAATTTGTAATGGTGAAAGAAATTAATAAAAAATATTATTATATCCCATCTTGCCCCATCTCATTGCGCCCCACCCCCTCCCCCCGTTGTGGTCAGTATAATCGTGACGACAATTGCTGTTTCAGATTCACGAGTTAGGGGGCGCTAGAAAAAATAGTATTATCAAAGTGGGCGATGGGCAAAAAAAGGTTGAGAATCTATGATCTACATGATAGGAAGAGAGAAAGAAAATGTGCGCGCGCACTGCTCTTTCTCGCTCCTACAGTGTGATACAGACAATAGGCCTGCACTGTGTCTTAGATATACGAAACGTAACTGGCTATGAGAGAAAGAGAGAAAGAAAATGTGTGCTCGCACCTCGCACCTCTCTCTCTTGCCCCTACAATGATATACGAAACGTAACTCTCTCTCTCTTTCTATCTTCACTAACTTATATTTCCCTCTTAAGTACCGTTCGCCTTGCTTTTCGTAACGCTCTCGTCACGCATTCACCAGCTTACTCCCCAAGTCAAGCGTGCTTAAAGAAGTTTTACTTCAAAAATTCTTGAATTTGTTTTATTTTGAAGTCTTTAAACTTTGGAATAACAACATATATACATTTCGGAAAAAAAAATAGAAAAATTTATTGGTATATTTCGGTAATTGCTTTCAACTTGACTTTTAACAAGTTTTTTTTTCCTGCAAGGAAATACCCATTCATATATTAAATTATTTAAACTCTTCTTTGAGTTTAAATGATTTAATATACGGCGGGGAAGAAGTTTTTATTAGATAATAACATTAAATGTAACTACGAAAACGCCGCTGTAAACTAATTATAAAGATGACCGTAAACGAGGAATATAAATTTCATATTATTGCATATTGCCGAACACTTGTCTTGCCGGAAAAGGTGTTGACTGTCAAGAGTAAACATACAAGACAAAATCACTGCACAAAAACACTATCTCTACGATAATACGAACAGAAACGCAGGTATATTATGTAACAGAGCGATAAGAAAATAGATTTGCTCGAAGAATTTCGTAATATCGATTCACTGGCAAAAGAGAGCACGACAATATTGGGCTGTATTCCTGATAATACTAAAATCTTGATGGCGATGCATTGCCGTAAAACCTTGCTCGTTTACAGGCACCTTTAGTACTCGATTCTCTACTGGTTGAATGGTTCGAACATCCTTGTTTTGAATCATCAAGCGGGGATTTGTGCTCTTCTATCGAAGTGTGAGATATTAACTTCATCGTTTATGATGGTCACTGGTGAAGTTTTCTCCAGGTTTTCGGTGTGTAGTTCCACAAGACAATGGGTAACTGAGTCAATAATGTGTAATGTCTTGTCTTTCACAGCATCTTCCAGCTCCACGGCGAAACCCGGCTTCACAGGTTCCACTACCTCCTCGTAGCTGTCCGATTGTCTTGGCTCTACCAGGACTTCTATAGTTTCCATTAATTCATGTGAGGCAAGAGGGGTTGTACTAACTAGGGGGCGCGATTTTGAACTGGAGGGCAAATTAATAACATCAAATCCTTCATAAACCTCAGGGGCTTCGGTGGTTTTGTTTTTCACTGGTTCCTTAAACTCCTTGAAAGATTCAGAGGCAGCGTGCAACGTTTCATTTAAAGTATCAATATTTCCTAGGGAACTGTTGACCTGTAAAAAAATGGCACCAATATTATCAAACTTCACCATGGAATTAATAATTTGATAACAGCTCACTTATTAATCTGACTGTAGATGCTCACCATTATAAGTGAATTCTTCTTAAACCTGTCTGTAACCTTTTTGATCTTGGGAGCTGCATTCCTGACGACTTCTTCGGCCTCCTGCACCTCTGAATCGGGCTTTCCCAACTCTGTGAGTTTCTGCTGGAGGCGCATGGTGGCTACCTCATCGGCCACCTGAAGAGATATGACCTTTGCTGGTATATTCACATCTCTCTTAAAAATGTTTGCCATTTTCTTATTTTTAGGAAAGCCACACAATATAAATCCTTTTGCACCGATATTCTCCAGCATATTTTCTTTCACCAAGTCGACGATTATTTCCTGAAAATCAAAGTGTACAACATTAATATTTAATTGACCGTTGAGCTGAATTTTTATTAATATAATGAATATTTTTATTTTTAACTTTATGAGTAAAACTTTAAATTGTAATACAGATGTAACAGCTCTGTTTCCATGTAAGAAAGTCCTGGGTTCGAGTCCTAGAAGTGCGAATATCTTTTCCGATTTTTCTGCTTCCAGATTTTTGATTGAGTTTCACTAATATTGTCTTCATTTAATTAAATAATATAATGTATGTTTTAGGATGGTTTTGATAAGAAAGGAGTAACGCATTAAAAATGAAGTGGGTAACATAAAGTTAATATTGTCCATGAACTTTTCATGTGATTTCTTTTTACATTTGAAACGCTGATTCTATGAGTGTTTTTTTTTTCAAATTGTAATAAGCTGACAAGCTTAACAACAATAGTAATTGTCCTTTTCTGCTGATCACATGTTTTTCAAGAGCTAAAACGGACTTAGAATCGGCATTTAACGGAAACCTTTCAAACCGTCGAAAAAATAAAATGGCGCTGAATGGTCATTTAATTTCTTTGTCACATGTGAATTTCTAGGAAACTACTGGGCCTTAATCTTCATGAGACGTTGGTGATCATTCCGTCAAGCATACGTTGTTCCTAGGATGTTCATGAATCACAAGAAAATTTTCCACATTTTTCATGCGTGACCATGTCGAAGGTTATTTGTTTCACATCCCCATTTACTACCATGAAGCCAGCATAGCTTATTCAATTCCATTTATTAATTTTAAAAACATTGCAAAAATTTACATTTCAAAGCCTATTTATAAGAGAGAAAATATTTTAGATAAGAGAAGCAGATTTAAACTAACAGCAACAAAGCTTGCCGTCCAAACTGTGCTTCATTGATGTTAAACATATGTTCAACATTCGAAGTGATTCTATTTTTGACAATAAGACAGCTCTCCCAATTGGCATGACCGTTGCCAAGTTAGTTCTAAGGCCGATAGAAAAAACAGTTTTATGTCTGATGGACTCTTAATACAAATAAATTAAACAACCTCTGGCACTTTATTTTCCATGAGCATCCTGGAGATCCGCATGCCCCAGGGCGTGGTGATGTCGGCCGCCTCCTTGCGCAGCAGCTCGCCGGGGATGATGACTTGGTAACCCGTGATAGCCGCCAGGGTCTGCGAGACCGTGTTGCAGCCGGCCCCGGGCACCCCTGACACGAATATAACGGGGGTCTGCGTCACGGGGCTCATGTCATAAGCAGACCTCTTCATCAGAAACTGTAAAGAATTACAACTTTTATTTACACAATGAAAAATTACCACAATCAATTATTACTTACCTCTTTATTGACGGCCGGCGTGGTCTAGCGTTAAGGCCCTTGACGCGCAATCCGAAGGTCGCGGGATCGGATTCCGGATTAGCAAATAAATTTTATTTGATTGATTTGTATTTCACAATTAATTCATTTAAAATAAATTATAATGAGGTGTGTAGATGCAAAGGCAGCAATCTCCAAAATATCGAAGAAAAAGTTGTGAATGCAGTTCCATAGACATTAAAATTGTCCACCTAGTAAATTCATTGCTTAGTTACAAACTCAACTAATTCCCATCAAAATCCTAGTTTCAAAATACGTATTAAAAGCAAAGGCAACAATTTTTTCCACAACAACTTATTCCCATCAAAATCCTAGTTTCAAAATACGTATTAAAAGCAAAGGCTACAATCTCTATGTTCTTTTCAAAGCAAATGTAGCATTCTCCATTTCGGCCAATCAAATTCAAAGGAAGTGTCACGTGACAAGATGGCCGCTCCATACTAAAGTAGCAGTTGGTGCTGATTTTTCAATGTGATTTTTTGATGTTTTGAAGTGTGTAAAAGTGGGTTTGGAATAAATATTTTCGATAATTATTGAAGATGGATTGTCACCCGACTCAAGTTTTCTCAAAAGAAGCCCGCAAGCCTATTATTAAGGCAGAAAATTTAAAACGAAATGTCGCAAAAATATCGAGATTCGTAGCTGTCATGTTTCATGTTGGCTTCAAGGACAGAATTATAACTGCCAAAAACTTTAAGATTACCCATAAAAATTTTTTATTATAATAAATTTTTATCTAACAAAATTTAAAAAATTGGTGTACATATTTTTTTTATTATTTTACAAGTATTGCCCTAAGGCTAAGCCAAATGCGCTAACAATTCACAACAAAAAGGCATTTAGATGCGCTAGCTTGAGTATGATGGACATTTGAAAGTTTCATGCAGCATTTTATGCATCAAAATAAAAATCTGTCCAAGGTGCTGTTCTGCTCCAATATTTACAAAAAAATATTTCATTTTGGGAGGCGGTAATGGGTATCGCCGCCCCGCGAACCATTTATTGGATAACTAACACCTCTGCCATAGGTCACCCCAAATAGTTCACTACATTTGATGACTTAGCAGGGGTGACCGGGTTTATAGGGTGAGGTTTGTCTAAGTCTTGACGGCGGATGTGTCTGCCCGCCTACTGCGTGGCGGGCCGGATCGAGAGAGACTGATTGAGGGAGGACTTTTGACCTCTCCAGGCGGATTCTCTTGACCCATCAGTTACACCGCAGTAGAAAGGATAGATTCATACGTCACTCCTGGACACTGACCCCCAGATTCCTACCCACTTCTCATACCTTTTTCCTACCCAGAACATCCTCTCCTTCCATTCCTTAATAATAACCTCCACACAGCATCCCCAAATATGAACTAGGCCTCGAAGGAAATTATTTTCCTCAAGGCCTCATGCATGGGGCTAATTTAAAAAAATATATTCTTTATTAATTATTCAGAATATTATGTACCACCTTTTATTTATTTTTGTTCTACAAAAAAATATTATCCAGAATATCCTTTTGTCACCATAAGGTATTTGTAAAAAGTTTTTTTTTATTCAATTACCCCTTATTAAGTTATGAAGAATTCCTTGAAACCAATCAACATAAAACAAAGATGGCGGTTTTTTGTAAAGTTTAGTAGCAAACGCAACAATCTCCAATTCTGTATGAAGCAAAAGCAGCAACCTCCAACACTTGGTAGCAAAAGCAGCAATCTCCATATTAAAAAGTTTTTTATCTTTTTATATACTTGCATTAAACAAAATCCGAGTATGCCAATAATCCCTGATATCAAAATACTATTTGATGCAATTTTTTTCAGCTTCTCACGAAATCTCATTTAATATTTACAAGTTTTTTGCCTTTTTCTCAAAAACACTAAAGTAGGAGATTGCTGCCTTTGCATCTACACATCTTTTATAGTATATTTGTGGCACGTTCCAGAGTGGAAGAGACTCTCAGTATCGCCGTGGTGTAAGACCATTCAGAATTAAAACGTTGGTCGAAATGGCTTTTACCCGTGTTTGGTGACCAGATCTGAATAGCCAGATACATCCCCACTTTCCTATTCCTCATCTCCTTCCCCTCCCTACTATTTGCAGCCTCACAACATACCCCACTCGGGGATGCTATAGACTCACTGGCTCAAGGAGGGAGTACTTGGGACTCTTGTGAGGTATTCATATAAGAAAAAAACAAAAATAAAAATTTCTTGCAATAGCTCCACACAACAGACGCTGAGGAAAAAAATCAGGGCCTATATCACCTTTGGGGATGCTGAATAAAGAGTCTTTATACGAAAAGTAAGGAGAGGAAGTTCTAGGAAAGAAAAAGGTATGAGAGGTAGGTAGGGACCTGGAGTCATTATGTCCAGGAGTGACAGACGTATGAATTACCCTTCTACTGCAACGCAAGGCAATGGGTCCATAGAGTCCGGTTCGAGAGGTCAAAAAATCACCCTTAACCATTCTCGTCCTATCCGGCCCGCCGTGCTGTAGGTAGGCAAACGCATCCGCGGCCAAGACCTAGACAAACATCACCCCATGATACCTGGCACTCCTTCTAAGTCACCAAACATAGCCAACCACTAGGGGCGACCTATGGTGGGACTGTTGATTATCGTATAAATGGTTGTCGTGGCTGTTGGAATATTTGATGCTGGCAACACTGATAGTTCCGGAACAATTTTCTTTGGTTCTTTTCTTCTGTTTGAATTTGAGTCAACTAGTGTATTGTTTACCTGACAATAAAATACATCTGTACCTTGAAATTGAGTCTATTTAATTAAAAACTAACAGGTTATGGGCCACATCATGCTTAAAGACACTGTGTTGTGATCAATGACTTTAAGTATTAAATTGTGATTAACATTTGAATCGAACAATGTCGTTCCAACTCCCTATTGAAAAGTTGAGGGGCCGTGAGCACTATGACATCTGGAAGTTCGCTGCTCAAGCATATTTAGAAGACCAGGATTTATGGGAATGTGTCGAAGGTACGGAATCAGACCAGAAAAAGGTTAAAAAATGTCGTTCCAAGATTGTTTTATTGATTGAACCAATTAACTATGTTCATGTCCAGTCTGCTACAACCGCGAAAGAAGCCTGGGACAATTTTGCTGCTGCTTACGACGATAAAGGTCTTACACGGCGCGTAGGGCTACTAAGGACCCTTATCACAACAAAGTTAGAAAACAGTAAATCTGTTGAAGATTACGTCGATAAAATTATTACCACTGCCCTGAAATTGTCTAATATTGGTTTAAAAGTTGATGATGAATGGACAGGTACCATTCTTCTTGCCAGGCTTCCAGAAAAATACACCCCCATGATTACGGGCATAGAGAGCTCTGGAATAAAAGTGACTGGGGATGCAATAAAGACAAAATTGCTACAAGATGTTTCGCATAATAATTTTACATTAGAAAATCCCAATGACATTGCTATGTACGGATCTGGCTCGCCCAGATGGGGAAAATACAGTGTTTCTGGATCGGGTAGTCACAGTTCCAGAGGGGCGGCAGAAAACAGTTCATCCAGAAACAGATCGGAGAAAATAATTACTCCCAACTCTGCAGATCATAAAAGAGGACCCCGCTGTTACCGATGCAACAGAAATGGTCATATAGCCCGAAACTGTGAGGTGATATTTGATACAAAAAACTGTGGAAACAAACAAAGTTCAATGTACACTGCTTTTTCCGTGACTTCTAAATCAGCTAATGAATGGTTTCTTGACTCGAAGGCTTCTGCACATTTAACAATGACTAAAAATAATTTATTAAATAAAATAAAAAAAAACCTTCCCAGTTTGGTATCACTACTGCCAATGGTGATCAAATGATCAGCGACACAGTTGGAAACCTGCAATTAATCACGTCTTGTGGAGAAACAATAAATGTAAGTGATGTGTTTTATGTTCCACAAGTGAAAGTAAATTTGCTATCTGTTAGTAAAATTGTTATCAAAGGTAATTCTGTGGTTTTTAATTCAACTGGAGCAAAAAATTTTAATTGTAACAATCAAATAATTGGAACAGCATCACTAGTGAATAATTTATTTAAATTGGATGTACAAAGCAATGTTGGCTTCGCTGTTCAAACAAAAGCTAATGATAGCACTCTTTGGCACAGAAGGATGGCCAACCTAAATTATGACAGTTTAAATTAATTGAAAAATGGATTAGTTCTTGGAATTCAGTTTTCCTCGTGTAACCCACCAGATGTATGTGAAATTTGTGTGAAAGGGAAGGGCCACAGGTTTCCTTTCCAATTGAGCAACTCTAGGGCTGCAAGACTACTTGAAGTGATCCACTCAGATCTTGTAAGACCAATGCAGATAAATTCATTATCTGGCTCTAGATATATTCTCACTTTTTTGGATGATTTCAGTAGAAAATCCTTTGTTTATTTTATTATGACAAAAGATCAGGTGGCAGAGTGTTTTGAAACATTTAAAAAAACATGTTGAAACACAAACTGGAAAGAGAATCAAGACTCTTCGTACTGATAATGGAGGTGAATTTTGCAACAAGCAGATTAGACAAAATCCTGCGTGATTGTGGTATTGAACACCAAACCACGGTTCCATATATACCAGAACAGAATGGTCGGGCGGAAAGACTGAATAGATCAATCCTGGAGCGTGCCAGGTGTCTTTTGATTGAAGCTAACCTACCAAATATTTTTTGGGCTGAATCAGTCTTCACTACAGTCTACTTGATGAATCGTTCGCCCAGCAAAAATGTGGATAAAACTCCCGAGGATATGTGGTCAGGAAGAAAACCTACTGTAAAATATGTAGAGGTATTTGGCTGCAAAGCCTTTGCACACATTCCGGATGCACACCGAAAAAAGTTGGACCCTAAATCAAAACCATGCATTATGATAGGATATAGTCTTCTGTACAAGGCTTATCGTTTGTATGACCCTAACAATAATTGTATTTTTGCATCAAGAGATGTCATTTTCTCTGAGAATGAGGGAGGAGTTTCACTCCTCACAAGGAAACAGGATAATTCAAGAGGATCTTTCTTTCCTGCAGCGGAAGATGAATTTTTATCAATAAATGAAGATATTGTATCTAAAGACTCACCGAAAATGTTGGCTCAGTGGATTTAAATGACATTGCAGATATACGGGATACTGAAGACTTCCTAAATCAGAACGTTGCAGACTTACAGTCAAGTCTAAGAAGGCAGGACAGGGTTAGGAACCTTCCCAAAAAACATGATGATTTTGTAGTTTATACTGGTGTTAGTGATGAACCCTCAGATCCCTTGCCCATTGAGGAGGCAATGGAGCGATCAGATAAACAACTTTGGATTGAAGCAATGGACCGTGAGATGGAATCACAAATGGATAACAATACATGGGAACTGGTCGATCTTCCATCTGACAGAAAACCTTTAAACAGCAAATGGGTTTTTCGCACAAAGAGAGACGCAAATGGGGATATAGTCAAGCGTAAGGCTCGTCTAGTAGTGAAAGGTTGTGCTCAAAGAAAGGATTTGGATTTCGAAGAAACCTTCTCACATGTAGTCCGATACAGCTCCATTCGATACTTAATGGCATTAGCGGCCGAACTTGATTTGGACATAGATCAGATGGACGCTGTTTCAGCATTTCTCCAGGGCGATCTTCAGGAGGAAATCTACATGTACCAACCAACAGGATATCAAAAGTCTGATAAAGTTTGTCGCCTAAGGAAAGGCCTATATGGATTAAAACAAGCAAGCCGTGTTTGGAACATAAAATTGGATGCATGTCTGAAGAATATTGGGTTTCAACAGTCAAGATATGATCCATGTGTGTATATAAAAAATGAAAATGCGACTGGAGGTTGCCCACCACTTTCCCACGGCGTTCTAAGGAAACAGATGGTTTCCTCCTTCACCGTACACGTCAGGACTCTAATTTTTTATTTATAAAGAAGCTATTTTTTAATTAAAATGACTCTAGACCTCCAATGTCCGGGCATACATTGTTAGCAGGCAGTATGCGAGTGCGTACATGGTGTTAGTTATTTATTTCACAGTATCATGTCTCATCTCCGCCACTGGATATAGCTGAAAACAAAGTTTATTAATAGAAAAGAGGGAAAGTTACTAGAAAAAAAAAAAAAAACATTATTATGATGAGATTGTACGACCTAACCAAAGCAACTGAGTTGCAGTCGTCCGGCAGTCCCGCCGAGGATAAGCGGAGCCATCAGTCCAGTCGCAAGCGGGACTCGGTGTCCACGCCCCTAAGCCGGCTTCCCAGTACGCCCTCGAAGAAAGTGTTGGAATTAAAGAGGGAAAGACCTGAAGACCCTAGGGATAAAAGTGAGCATCGGGTCACCGGAGGCAGGGCGGAAGGGCACCGGTCCGCAACGGTTGGTCTTCAGGCCCGCTCATGGCGACGGGGGAGGCGCGGGCGGGTTATGCAACCGCTGCCTTGGGAGTCATCTCCTCAGTTGATGCACGGTCATAGGTCTAGTCCACCCCCTTGATGGGGTGTAAGACAATACAAAATGATTAAATGGTAGTTCCGTTCCGGCTCCTTACGATCCGGCTCCTTACTCATGCAAGTCCAGACACGCAAAACTTGATTGAAATATATCTTAGATTTAGAAAAAAAAGAATAAAATGAAAGTAGCAAGAGTAGTATATACTGGTAAGGTTATTAATAATATCAAGTTAAGAGAGAGAAAACAATGATTAAAAAGCAAGAAATAGAGACAAATTTTAGATTTTAAAGAGGCTGTTGAAGGTGGTACCTAAGAAAGCATGATACATAAATACATGAATAAACAGTTTCAGTGCGAAATAATAAAAATCCGGGCAATAGTAGTAGTAGAAGTATGATAAAAGGGTGACCATGGATTCCAGGAGCAATTACACCTGGATCCTAAACACACAATGAAGTTAAATTTAATCATCGACTCTAAGTTCAGGCCATCTCTCAACCCAGATCCTTGTAAATTTCCTCAGGCATTCGAGATTCTCCTTGTTCGACACGAGATCTGCATTCCATGCTGGTCTCGTAGTTACTTTCAGACCTTCCAACATTTCATCTCTTGCGTCCGTCAAAATCTCACAGTGCCACAGAATGTGCTCGGCTGTTTGGTTTGTGTCACCACACGCACAGTTCGGATGGGGAGACAGGGTCAGGCTGTGCAGTCTTCCCCTGAATTCTCCATGACCTGAAAGTATTTGTGTTAAGTGATGATCCAATTTGATGAACGCCCCTTCCATTCTGGCTTTAACTGACGGGAAGAAGGAGAAAGTCCATCTGCCCGTATTCGATCTATCCCAACGTTTTTGCCATTCATTAAGAGTGAGTTCACGCATCTCTTTCAGCAGTCGAGGGAGAGGTACTGCCCCACCTGGTGTTAGTTCAACCCCAAGATGGACGGCTGACCTTCCTCTAATTAGTTTTTTCTTAGTTAACACTTCCCTTATTTCTAGATCAATGGGCAAAATACCGGCCAGAACCGGCAATGCGTCCGAAGCTACAGTCCTGTATGCGCCCGAGAGCGCCAGCAGGGGAGTTCGCTGGCCCCGCTTAAGTGCCGAGTGGATCAGTACGTTGTCTAGGCGATGCTCCCATACAGAGGCTGCGTACGTGACTTGTGCCACGTACGCTCCCCTATACAGTAGGCGAAGTGCCGGAGAGCGTAATCCCCACTCCGCAGTTGAGATTCTTCTCAGTTTCATGAACAGGGCCTGGGCCCTGCTGGATACACTCTTGACATGCGCCAGGAAAGATGAAGAGCGATCCAAGATAACGCCTAGGTATCTTGCATTTTCCACAAATCGGATGTTGGAGTCTCCCATTTTTATAGTAGGATTTCTTCCTCTATCGAGGAAGCCCTTCATAAGGAGACCCATGGTCTTTTGGGGAGCGAAATTCAGCCTGTTTCTCTTACCCCACTCAAGGATTACTCTCAGACCTTCTTCAGCTTTGCTTTCAACTTCTCTCCTGCTGTTCCCCGAGACCAGTAATAATTTGTCATCAGCGTAGTCGACCGAGATACATCCTTCAGGCAAGGGCAGCCTGGAGGAATCGTCGAAGAGTATATTCCAAAATTCTGGGCCAAGGACTGAGCCTTGTGGGCAACCCATATTCACTTCCCGGTTGATGGTGATATCACCATATGTTAAGGAGATACTTCTGTTGTTGAGATAGTCAGAGACTATCTTAAACAACTTACGAGGGCAGTTACGGTTTTTTAATTTCGACAGTATCATCGGCCACCACGCATGATCGAAGGCACCAGTGATGTCTAAGAAGACTCCAATCACGTACCTCTTTGGACAAACCCTCACCCATTCAAGCGCAAACTTGATGGCGTGCTCCGTGGATTTACCCGGGACGAAGCCAAATTGACAGTCGTCCGCTGGAGACAGGGTTTGGTATAGGCGGTTTCGTATAATTTTTTCTAGAATCTTCCCTAGAACAGGAAGCAGCGTAATAGGTCTATAGGCCTTGATATCCGTCTTTGGCTTATCGTTTCCCTTGGGTATAATACGGAGCACCCCTTTCTTCCACTCTGTGGGGAAAACCCCTCTTCGCAGACACGTATCCATGACTTGGAAGAGCTCCTCCTTGGCATGGACCCATACTTTCTTCACTATTACTCCGTTCAATTTGTCAAAGCCAGGTGCCTTCTTAGAACCTAAGCCCTTAATTATTACCTCCAATTCTGCTTTACTTACAGGTGTAATCTGGTCCTCCTGGGAGAGGTTTCTAGGGAGAAGCCGTGAAAGATTTCGAATCTGTTGGTGGTGGTCGCTTTCCCCAATGACTGAATCTATAGGAACTAATTTTTCGAGAAGTGTTTCGAGAGTGGAGGCCACGTCAGCAGTCTCAACATTCCTCTCATTATTTTCAATAATGACGCTAGTTAGAAATCTGTCAGAACCTTTACCCGTTTTTGCAATAGCGCTGTGGATTTCCCACGGGTTGGCGTTACCCACATCTTTAACCCAATTATGCCATGCAGCTCGTTTCGCCGAGAGTACAGCCGACTTGAAGGCATTACGGGCTGATCTGAGAGTGCTCAGAAGGGCAGATGTCTCCTCCACCGTACATCTACCCTGCTTGGACAGACTCAGGGCCCTGTGAGCCCTCTTGTAGACTCCCTTCATTGAAGTCAGCTCACTCGACCACCACGGCGTTCTTATGATCTTCTTTGGGTTTGATCTTCCCAAGGAGCGATCTGCAGCTGATACCACGGCCGCATTGAAAAAGTTCCCCAAATTGTCCGGATCTCTAGCAGCTACGTCATGAAATCCCCTTAAAGTATCTCGTAGCGCTTCCCCAAAGCTATCCCAGTTCGCCTGTGTGGTTTTGAAGTTCCAGGAGGATCTTGGAATTTCGGTCTTCTTGACACCCACTGTAAATGTAATTAGCCTATGGTCGGAGGCAATCGCACGATCATGAACCATCCACTCAGATATCTTGGCCGCAACTGATCCAGAGCAAAGAGTTAGATCTATGTTGCTCTCGCCTTGGGTGCCAGAGAAGGTAGGTAGTCTACCTGGCTCATTTAAAATAAATAGACCTTGCGCAGCAATAAGGTCTTCGACGGCGTCTGAGCGTTCCGTCCGAATTCCTCTATTGTCATACCACAAAGGCGAGCGAGCGTTAAAGTCTCCTCCTATAACTATGTTACGACCTTTAAGCGCGTTTAGGGCACGCGTCAGGCTCAAGATATGTGGTCCGACGGGGTTCCCGTATTTAAAATAAACCGAGATCACAACGATCTCGGTTGAGCCAAAGTTAAACGTTACGCAGGTTTGATACTCGTTCGATAACCCCTCAAGAAGGAGGGGGCTGATCAACGAAGTGTTAACCAGAACACCCGCCACCGGGGAGCTACCTACTTCGAGCACCGCTCCCGGACTAATAGTAGGCGTTTTACCTTTCCAAGTGTACTGCTCCTGGATTAGCAAGATGTCGATGTGTAGGTCAGTCATGACCCGCAGCGCCTCGATCGTGGCCAGTCGGGATCTCTGCAAGTTGACATGACCTATGGTAAGGGTGTCTTTAGTGGCCATAATCAGTTCGTCTCATTTGGGCTTCTATAGCAGCTTGATGGGCCGGACAGGACCTGTCGCCGGTGGAGTGAGCAGATGGTTTCCCGAACCGCTTGCAGGTCGCACAGACAGCAGGATCCGCCTTCCTGGGGCAATTCTCCATGTCATGACCATTCTCGGCACAGTGGCGGCAGGTGGTGGTGGTCATAGTACAAAATTTACTAACGTGGCCATATAGATGGCATTTGAAACATCTAGTTGCTCCCAAGAAGTCGCGGACGCGGCAGGCGTTCCAACCAAGGAAGCAAAGCCCGCTGTCTATGAGAATTTTCCTGCTCTCCGGGTGGCAGGTCACAATCATATTCATTGTGTTGCCTTCCCTTTTACCAAAGAGTGAGACTCGTCGCATGGTTCTAAGGTGATCCTCCTTAGAGAGGTTTGTTTTACCTGAGATATTGTTAATAAAAATTTCCTCAAAAAGGGTTTGGTCACCATTTGAGTCTGCTTTAGGCACATCGTAAATCACTATCCTCGGGAGGTTCCCTTGAGGGTGCACCATCTTGAAACCACTAGCCTCGATTTTTGCAGCCGCTTTTTTTATATTATCTAACCCGCCCGTGCTAGAGGTCTGCAGCAACACTCCCGCACCTTTAATTTTTCTCGTTCTGACAGCCTGGAATCCGTCCTTGGATGGATCCAGGACCTTCATGAGGCTCTTTTGGGTGTCCTCAGAAGTTTTACCCTCTGGCACGGTTGGGTAAAACAATACCGTTGGCTGCAGCGGTGGCACCCTTCTCTCCGATCCGTTGACGACAAGCGTCTGGGACGCGGGGGCCTTTGAGGCCGCACTGGCATATGATTTTGCTAATGGATCCTGTTGGTTGACAAGGGGGGCTCTGTTTATGAGAGTATCAATTTTGTCCGTTAGACTTTTTTGTACCTGTATGATCTCTGAGAAAGCTTGCGCGCGGGCTATAGCCGCTGCATGTGAGACTGCTACGGCAATTAAGTTCTTTTTGATATCATCCAGGTGGTCGAGAATGGACGTCCTGTCTTCCTTAGTGATTTTACTTTTTCCAAGGGTTCCTGTGATATAACTAATATTTTTCAATATAGGAGTGAGGGTTTCTATATCGAAGGAACTGTCGCCGCCGCTGAGAAAAGATTCCTCTCCTCGCTGTCGTTTGCGATTTGCCTGGTTGGGGGAGGTTCTAGTTTTATTACTAACCTGAGTTTCTTCCATGGTACATTCAGGTTCTTGGGGTGCCTCGCTAGTAGACCCAGCCTCCAGATCCGATGCAGCCTCGAGTAATAAATTGCCATGGATGCTAGTGTATGGTGATATAGGTTGTTCCCGGGAAACGTGGGGGGTTGGGGGGTCAAGTATTGACATTAGATTTTCAAATGCTGTTAGCCTGGGGGATCCTTTCCCCTTCGCCTTACCTTTACACCCCTTCAATATTGTTCTCGCTAGCTCCTTCCGCGAGTTATCTTCATCATCCGTATCAGACGACATGTTTCTTTTCTACCGAAAAGAACCGCACTGAAACCTCGCGAGTGTAGTAGTAATTAGGCAAACAAAACAAATTAAAAATAAAACAAAAACAGATTTAAAAAAAAGGATTGAAATGTATGTATTGAACTACCGAATGTTGAAAATATAATTGTTGAAGATGTTTGTGTTGAAAATGTATTGTGTTGAAGAGGTATATGTTGAACTGTCGTATTCTGAAAGTGTAGTTGTTGAAAATGTGTTGTGATGAATATGTATTGTGTTGAAATGCCACTTTACAAATGGCGGGCAGAAGTGTTCATAGTCATCCACATTACGTGCCAAAATAAACTTTAGAATGTTAATTTGAAGAACTTCCACTGGGCCAATTTTAAAAATTTAAACACTAAAAAGATGACAGAATGAATCACTATGTTTATATTAAGTGGTTGTATACGATTAATAACTATTAACAAGGAGATGGCTTATTGTTTGTTGCGCCGAGCCAACCGCACTTTAGTTGAAAACGAAAACGGGGCAAAGCCCGTTTTTAATAAAGGAAACACTATTATTTTATATTCATTAGATAGAGTTATTGATTTTACACTAGATGACACTAAAAAGTTGGGTGTTTTTAAACTTTTTACCGACTATTATTGTTTGTTGTGCCGAAATTGACACTTCACTTCGAAAATGAAAACGGGGCAAAGCCCGTTTTTAACAAAGGAAACACTATTATTTTATATTCACTAGATAGAGTTTTTAATTTTACATTAGATGACACTAAAGAATTGGATATTTTAAAACTTTTTACCGACTAGAAAGAATTTCTAGGCGGAGCAAGTTAAATATGAACCGGTACCGGTCGGAACTGGAACTGGAACGGGAAATGCGACTGTGTTGATCACTGCTGTTTGGGTGGATGATCAACTTATTTTTTCTAGAGACAAATCACTGATAACAAATGACTGATATCGGTGAAGCCAAATATGTTTTGGGATTCCAGTCGACTCGAGACAGGCAAAACAAGAAGCTGTGGATAAATCAACAGAGCTATATTGAACAGGTTCTGAAGCGCTTTAATATGTATGGATGCAACCCTGTGGACACACCACTAAGTCCTAATGAAAAACTCTCAAAACAGCAATCACCAAAATATGAAAACACCTCAGCCATGATGAAAAATATTCCGTACCAAGAGGCAGTCGGTAGTTTATGATTTGCCTTTAAAGTTACACTACCTGACATTTCATTTGCGGTTAGTTACGTGAGTCGTTTCAGTAACAATCCAGGTCAAGCGCATTGGGCTGCAGTCAAACGAATCTACAGGCTACATTTTTACTAAATGTAAAGGAGCTGTTTCTTGGGGGACAAAAAAAAACAACCAACTGTGGCGCTGTCGACAACCGAAGCAGAGTACATGTCCATGTCTGTTGCGACACAGGAGGCATTGTGGTTAAGAGGTCTGGCTCAGAAAATCGACAGTGCGGTATATGACACTCCTACAGTTATCCACGTGGACAATCAGGGAGCGGCAAATCAGAACCAAACATATATATTCCTTGTTAATAAATGTCACTACACGTTGAGTGAATACCTCACGTAAATGAAACGCATATTTTTATTGGTATATATATTTGTATTTTTTTTTCCCTTGGAATATTGTTATTTTATCTGTATAAACATTTTAACTATAATAAAACAAATAATATTACATAAACATTGTAATTAAATAAATGTGGTTAGCTGGAAGAAATGGGGTCAACCCATAAGCTACACCTTTTGTAATTTTTATTTTACAATAAATATTTTTTGATTTTGATTTTGATTTTTGATTTTATAGATGTGCGACATCACTTTCTTCGTGAGAAGATCCAGTTCCAACTAATTGAATTCAAATACATCCCTACTACTCAAATGGTAGCCGACTCTCTCACCAAAGCTTTGGATAGAGAGAAATTGATGAGATACATTTGCAATCAGGGTATCATCAAATAGGGAGGGTGTTGGAATATTTGATGCTGGCAACACTGATAGTTCCGGAACAATTCTTTGGTTCTTTTCTTCTGTTTGAATTTGAGTCAACTAGTGTATTGTTTACCTGACAATAAAATACATCTGTACCTTGCAATTGAGTCTATTTAATTAAAAACTAACAGTGGCGGCGGTTTAATTCATGCACATTTAGGATTTAGCCTGCGAGAGAATGAGATAGTATAATCGGTCTCCCCTTTGTGCGGTGCTTCGTAGCCTCCCTACTACTACTACTACTACTGTCTACTCTATTTTCTGAACGTTTCATTTCTTCACCGCGTACGATTTGCACACTTTTTTACTGTTTTTAATACTAATAGTATGATTCACACACTTCGACCAAATACGTCAGACCTCACAATGTATATTATACATGTCCTGAAGTCTACAGTTCACATATTGCAATAAAACATATTGAAAATAATTTTACATGTCGCTTACCTTTGGTTTGGCAAACGCGCAACCCATCGTTGAACATTCGATGGTCAAATATGTATTTTTACCAACGAATCTTTAGCCATTGATTTAAACCAGTTGAAAATCTTGCCGATTAATTTTTAAAACGTATTTTTTAAATGTTAAATTTTATATCTCCTCGAAAAATGTAAACAGACTTTAAAAACAAAGGAGTCACCAAAAGAAGAAAGACATTCAAATGCTTTTAAAATTATTGTTTGCCTTTTTCACAAGTGCTTACGTATTATATTATAGATTCATGAATTTCAGTGATTGCAAAAACTCGGTGAAAGGTAAGATACGCGTACCTACATACTCGTAAGTAGAGGTATAGGTAAAAAAAATATTGATCGCCTTATCTTTTCAGTTTCGTGGGCGGTTCCGTACCATCCATGAACCTAATAAATCCTGGACGGAACAATTCAAGACAAATTAACCCTAGATTACTAAACTATCTTGCGAGTGACGTTGTTACTAAACATTCGTAAAAAATACAACTTAAAAATAAAATGGGAATAAATAAGACTATCAAAAACTTTTATTATTTCAGAAGTAATAGTAACATTGGGTTTAAAAGATCACGTAATAATGAAAAAAATATATATTCTACACAGCTGGGACACATGTTCATGTTATGCGCCATACATATAGACTTTTGCATTTCATGCAAAAGTTTGTTGTCATTTTTCTTGACTTGGATGGACCAAAGTCACATATTTTTCTAGAATTTAGTTCTTGAATTGTTGCCGCTTCAGGAACAGATTCAACAAGCAATATATTTTTTATGAGTTCTTTTGAAGTAAAACTTCTTTACGCACGCTTGACTTGGGGAGTAAGCTGGTGAATGCGTGACGAGAGCATTATGAAAAGTGTGATCGGGCGATGCGAACGGAAGTTGTTAGGGAGATATAAGTTAGTGAAGTTTTACTTCAGTCGTGTGGTCTAAAGCACACTCGTTTTTGAAGTAAAACTTCTTTATGCACGCTTGACATGGGGGGTAAGCTGGTGAATGCGTTACGAAAAAATGTGATGCGAACGGTAATCGATGCGAACGGTGATCGGGCGAGGCGAACGGTTGGGTCTTTATGCGTGCTTGACTTGGGAAGTGAGCTGGTGAATGCGTTACGAAAAGTGTAATGTGAACGGTAATCGATGCGAACGGTGATCGATATGAACGGAGATCGGGCGAGACTTTACGCACGCTTGAAGTTGACAGGGAGATATAAGTTAGTGAAGATAGAAAGTGGAATATATTACTGTAGGGGCAAGAGAGAGAGGTGCGAGCACAAGGAATCATTTATTGAATAACCGTGCCATAGGTCACCCTAATGTCGTAGGTCACCCAAAGGTCGTAGGTCACCCCAAGGTCGTAGGTCACCCCAAGGTCGTAGGTCACCCCAAAATCTTAGGTCACCCCAAGGTCATAGGTCACCCCAAGGTCGTAGGTCACCCCAATGTCGTAGGTCACCCCATGGTCATATGTCACCCCAATGTCATATTTTATTTTATAAGGTGTCACTTACACTATAAAATACAATCATATTTTAATGAAAACGGTCACTTAAATGGAATGAAAACAATAATGTTGTGACAAAACGGTTTCTTTCATATTTATTTCATAATTATTTGATAGTCACTTTAATATTGCATAAGAAAGATTCGCTCTAATGTAATCGTTTATAAATCATTGTTTTGTTTCATTTTTTATTTTTTACACATATTAAAAAAAAAAACCTAAGGATATATTTTTTTTAATTTTATCTGTTGTTGAAAATGGTATGAACTAATGATATAATGAATGAGAACATTTTGTCTGATCTCTCAACACTTTGTTATTAATTCATATATTTTTATCACTTATTATTTTCTCTGTTTATCATTTTATTTTTAAATTTTATTATTTTGCTTTTACTTAACTGTTTTGCATGACCGATATTTGCGTGTGTTATTTTTATTAAATTGTGAAATTATTAACCCCGATACAGGCGAACCCTAGTGGGGTTAATAATTACATGCTAAAAATATATGTATGTAAATTGTGAAGAAGCAATAAATAAATAAATAAAAAAATAAGTTTTCGTGTGGTCTAAAGTCTAAAGCACACTCGTTTTTGTAAAGGAAGGAGAGTAGAGTTCTGGGAAGGAAAAGGATTTAAGGTATGGATAGGAATCTGGGGTTAAATGTGTCCTGGTCATCCGCCTCCAAGACCTAGACAAACCTCACCCAATGAACCCCGGCACCCCTGCTAAATCACTAAACGTTGCGAACCACTTGGGGTGACCTATGGCAGAGGTGTTGAATGATGTTACCCCCCCCCCCATTGCAGATCATAACCTTTTTTTTATTAATTCTCCGCATCTTTAGTTTCCAACAACAACGATGTTTTCTATCCATAATGCTTCCATCTTTGAAAAGAGTACAATGAATAATTCTTTAGCTGAAGAAATTTAAATTAAAATCTCATTGACGGTTTTGGACGTAGGTGTTCTTATTACTTTTTCGATTTACGAGGCAGAACAAAACAAAGTATGCTTTTGTAATTAACTAATTGAATTTGCAGGTCTTGTTCGAGGAATGCTCGTAAATCAGGAATGTACAGACCGTGGCCCGCCGGCACTTTGAATGCGGCCCTCGACCGCATTTCACATTGTCAAAAATAAAGATATAAATTACAACGACAATTTGAAATTCCCGCCGCGTAAACAACGAACTGTTTGCCGCCGTTCTCGTGGCGCGGGCGTATATTGTACATCACTTAAATCAGTTGAATACCCGGCTTCAGGGCAAAGATCAACTGGTTTCAGAACTATGTATGTCATGTTTCTGTTTTCAATGCAAATTAAACCTATTTTAACCCAGATAAAAGCAGGCAATTATGTACGAAAAGTTAAAAAAAATATATACTCATAAGACTGTTTTCAATTTATAAGACAAAATTTCTGTATAACCCAAAATTCTTTTTCGAAGAAAAATTACCCGGGCCTCCTCTCAAAAGGTGTGTGCGCCCTTGAAATTTTATTACTAACAAAACCAAACATTGACTTCCTAACACTTAGTCAAAGAAAGTTAGGTCATATTATAGTCTTGCATTTTAATTTTACATTTCCCACATTTTTATTCCCTTGAAATGTAATATACTTATACCTACTAGAATAAAAAAAATCTCGCCAATTTGCACATATATGTGTCGTAAGTACTTTTGCCTCAAAATCATCCAATTATTATAATATCTAATTTAATATTATAATCAAATCCTTGTACTATTGTACCGCCCATCATAAAATTTTGCTTGTGCTTTTCCAAACACGTTCATTAAACAAAATTTTCGCCACTCTCAAATAAATCATTGCACTTACTATCATGGTGAAAAATATGATCTAAACGGCGTTGGATAGAAAAAAATACGCTTTACATTCAAATTTCATATTTCACTTCAATATTCAAACCGCAGAAAAAATTTAATGTGCACCAAAGTTACCGATAGCAATTTGAGAAAAATGTATAAATTTCCAGAAGGATGAATCTTACTTCCCGCCCATGCATAACAATACCCCCACGACATAATTTTTATTATTATTATAATTTTATTTATTTGAAGTGCTTCTTTAAAAAAGAGAGTCTGAAAGTGTACATGCTTGTTGAACATTTTATTTTCCTAACCAGTCAACAGTTGGTCGCAGTTACCATCCCCAGGCTTTAAAGTCGGCCTTTCTACTCACCGGGAGATAAATCAATTCACCGCTTTTAAACATCTAGGGTAAATATACATAAGTGATTGAGAGATCATCTCGTTTATGTGTACTTACGTATTTGGGAACTCTGAGGTGTCAACTCTGACCACTCTGAGTGGCAGGGCCATTGACAGTCGCTTCATCCGGGAGTGATTTTTCATTTCCTTTTTTATAAGGAATTTAATAATGATAATATAATTCGCCTGAAGCGTGACATTGGATGTTTGAAAAATATTTTTATTATATTTAAGATTTACAATTTGGGAGGCGGGAATGGGTACCGCCGTCCCGGGAACCTTTATTGGATAACCAACACCTCTGCCATAGGTCACCCCAAGTGGTTCGCTACGTTTGGTGATTTAGCAGGGGTGCCCGGGTTCATGGGGTGAGGTTTGTCTAGGTCTTAGAGGTGGATGACCAAGACACACTGAACCCCAGATTCCTACCCACCCCTTAAACCCTTTTCCTTCCCAGAACTCTCCTCTCCTTCCTTTTCCTAAAAAACCCCTCCACACAGCATCCCCAAAGATGACATAGGCCCTGAGGAAAATTATTTTCCTCAGCGCCTCCTGTGTGGAGCTCATGTAAAAAAAAAAAAAAAAAAAGAGGGGAAGGCGACCTAAAACTCACGGGTGGACATCAATGGAGAAGGTTAGCGCGTGACAGGTCCCAATGGAAATTATTGGTAGAGGAGGCCTATGCCAAGAGGCAAACTGAGCTTCGGCATATATTAACTAGGGCTCGGATAAATATGTATTAAAAAATTCAAAATATGTACATATAATATGGACTAAAAATGTAAAATATGGAGTATAAAATGGCACGCGAGCTGTTTGAAAACTGAATGTACTGGCACTGAATATTTGGAACGCGGGTGGGGAGTTTGCGGTCGGGAGAGCGGGAGAGGGGAGAAGAAAGGCGGGGAAGGTGGAAGGGGGACGCGGAGGGGGGGGGGGGAACTGGGGGGGGGAAAGGACATGCAGGGAGAATCAATTTATTTCTTTGAATATAGCATTGCAACGCAAGCCGGGAGCCAGCTAGTCTAACAAATAAATTTCAGTACTTCAGTCACGAAACTTTCAAATTTCAAGCTCCGTTACGATCGTTGTCCCGATGTTATATAATTTTTTTCCATGACCCCGTACCAAGTTGTTCATAGTTTAATTTTTTTTAAATGTGGACTATTTTAATAGGCCACTTGGAAAAAATCGTGTGGATAGATTTTCTTACTAAGATTACGAAAATGTTAGTAAAAAATTTTAGAAATGCACAGTTTTTTTTTATTTTTAAATAAATAAATTCATTATTTGGGCTTGTGACGTCACTAAATGAAAATGTCCCGTCGCCGAAAATGTTCCTATCATTTTTATAAAATTCCACACTGATTTTTTTTTTTTATATGGTATCGCTTTGATTTTAGGTGAATTTTTGAATTTGGCATTTAACGTTCACTAGATTTATTGTTTGTTCTCTGCGAACGTATCATTTGGTTTGATTTTTTGACAGATGTTATGACGTACAATTTACGTTGTCCGTACATGTTTTAGAGGTATGGTGCGGATTTTAACAAAATCAAATTTTATAATATTCTTATTATTATTATAATTTACAAGTACAAGTATATTACATTTGATTTAGTAATATAGACGTTGAACATTATAATGATTTATGATCAATAAGATGGATCAAGGAAAAAAATATTTATGAGTTTTTATATTTTTGGTATGCCTCGTTATTCTCCTGTGTTATTTGTGTGGAAAACGTTCTTTTTTTTTAAAATGATTTTCGGCTATGTAATTATCGTTTTTTCGCACCTATAAAATTATGTCCCGTCTTTCCGGTTTATAAAAAATGGTCTGATTTTTCGGATTTAAATTTTCAAAAAATCGCCAGGGTTTCAAAAATACGATTAAAAATATATATATATACAGAATGTCTTAGAATATTTTCCTAAACCGGTAAAAAATTTTTTTTTAAATGTGATGCAAGTGGCCTATTGCTTATTTTCATAATACTGATAATGACCATTATATTAATTATTTTCGGTATTGACGAATACTTGAGAGCGAGTTGATAAGTTTGTGCACTTGGGATGTATGTTTACGACATGTCGCGACAGCTTGAAAGGACGGTAAGGATATTAAACGAAGGTTAAATACAGTGACAGTTAAATTTCATGAAAGGCTGAACGCAATTGGCGCTAATAAAATAAAAAATTCAGAGTGTGTGATTCATCCGTGGTAGAAGTGAAACCGTCAGAAAACTAAATTAGACAAGAGTGGGGAGATTACGAAACAATTTTTTTTATCAATGGTGGATGATTTTTTCAATATTTTAGTCGTCGAATTCCAGTGTACCTTTCCTATACATTTGGTCATCTTATTAGTATTTGTATTTTCTTCTTTGGAGTCGCTAGATGTCGTTTTATTTTGTGTGTTCTTTACCTGTTCATTTTGGGATGATTTGAAGATTGGATATTGATTTTACAACAAAATAAAATATACATTTTTAGATTTCGCAGGATTCCTTGGTCCGCTGAATGTATGGCCACCCATTTTTGTCAGGCGCTTTATACCGCTAGACCAAAGGCGACTTGCGCGGGACCGTGGAGTTATCGTGTTATATTGGAACCCGGATATAAATATATATTTTATGGTTTTCTCTCGCAGGCTAAATCCTCTTTTCAGTGTCGCTCGTTTCGTTTCATCGAGTTTACTTCAAAAATGTTCAAAGTAGCGAAATTAGCAGTTGCCAATGGAGTGCTGATGCCAACCCTGATTTACGGCAGTGCAGCATGGAACCGTCAGAGGAAGGATGATCATTACAGGAAATAGAGTAAGATAAGTTGTTTTAAAAGAATGCAGCCACGCTTGATGACCAGCAAGTTTATTTAGTTTACTTTCTACCAGTAAAAATTCGTAAAACTAAGTGTTTATAAGCAATTACTCGCCGAATGACCTCAAACAAATTGAAGCTGAATCCTGAGCTGAATAACTGAGTTTCTCTAAATCGCCACAAGCATAAACATTGATAACTCCCCAATAACTATTTCAGAAAGTGACATCATTCCAACGACATGCATCAAACTGGGTGTCAATCTGGACGCTGACTATTCCCTTAAAACCCGAGTGAACAGAAATGTAAGCCGGAGGGTTCTTTCAATTAAGGAAAATTAGGCAGTACGGAGAAACACTCCAACACGAACGAATGAATTGCTAGTTATTTCCTACGTTGTTTCACGTCCAGACTACTGCAACGGAGTAGATAATATGCAAGTCTCCCAATTGCCAATATATTCATTTTTGTATATGATAAGAATAATAATCAATCATATTTGTGCCTAACATAGGTACCAATTTTAAATATATCTGTAATTATTGATTTGATTCAATGTGTTAGGCGAGTAATGCAAAATAATTCATACATCTAAATAGTTTCGAAAATTTAATTTTGATTTTAATACCAATCAGTGTTGTCCAAAATTTTTACAGTTTTGCAAGAGATTTTGTAATGATTAAAAAACTTTTCAGATGTGTTGTTATGTGGTTTTAATAACCCAGAAACCTTCGCGGAGTCTTAAAAAATATATTTTGAAAGTTTCAAACATTTCCTATGCTTAATATTGCAATACATAGACATCTCATATACTCATGTATCCCCAAGCAAAAGTATTTTTATATACATACATGTTCGATTAAGTCTGTGTGTGTGTGAGGGTGTATGCGTGTGTGTTAGTATATGTGGGTATTCTGGGTGGGTATGTATTAGCACTAGCAGTAAGCCCGTCATGATCGGAGATGTTCCACCCTTTAGGAGGCCAACCACGTTCCTTGGCATCACGTCACTGAGATGCAATTTCCAATTTTCAAATTACACCGTTACACAGATACCAGAGCTAGTACGCTCTCCGCCGATGTTAGAAGTTAATTGCATAATTATTTAGTGCTGTCGAGACATTTCTCTTCCAAGGGGGAAATAATTTTAGATTAAAAAAATTTTAAATTTGTTTATTCATCAAAACCTTTGTTCTGGTTTTGACTTAACTTATCTTCCTGGTGAATGTTTTTGTTATGGTTTCATTGCTTTAATCATATATATCTACGTACCTACTGCCTACGTTTTGTACCTTTCGTATTGTACCTACTATTGGCATAGAATAAACTCCCGTAAACATGATATATACCTAGGTATTAATAGGTCACGCGTATCCATATGTCTACTTATTTACGGCAGAAAATTAAAGCTTCTTGATGAAAAAATGTATCGATGGTAGGTATCTGATTTGGTTTTTTTCTTCTGATGATAAATAAATATCGGAGGTTGGCTGTCATCGAAGCACACTTCACCCTAAAGGCTGTTGACTGGAGCCACTGTACGGAAAAACTGGACCCATCATATGGTTTTCGAAGCCATGTCATGCGATAAGACACTGGGCACCGTATTTACAAATAAGTAGTTTAACTTTTAACAATATTAAAAAAAAGTACTTAGTACCTAGGTTGTAAAAATAAATAAAGAAAGGTAGTTTAACTTTTAATAGTTTAATAAAAAAGTAGAGTTTCTTTTAATATTGTAATAAAAAAATGTTAAAAAAAGTTTAAGTTAAAAAGTAGTTGTGGTAGTAAAAGTTTGTTTAGTATAATAAAAAAAGTTTGTTTAATTTTAACTTACAGAACTTTCCTAGAACATTTTTGAGGTCGTCCGTACACCACATAATGTGGAAAGTAATATTCGAACGCCCACCATAAATGAAATATTATTTACACGTTTCTGTATTTTACATATTAAATATGCTCTAAAACAACGTGGAAAGTTAATAACGGTCCGGTACGTTAGTATGACATTTTGAAATAGAACTAGTGACCCAGAAAACTTCAACATTTTGTTTAGTTCACTGCAAATTTCTCTGCATTTTAATTGATTTGGTGGTGTTTTGTACCTACCAGATAGAAGACACATTTTTACATATCACTGTATAATTAACAAAAATATCAATTTTTCGAGATGTTTGACTATGCAATTAGACGATCGATGTAAGTAGGTGGCATTACATTGCATGGAAAATAAACATGCTTTTAAAAAAAATGAAAATATTACTTTCAAAATCCACTAACATCTTTTACTAATATTTGTGAAATAATATAAAATAATTCTGAAATGGTACAATAATCTGAAGTGCGGGAGGCTGAATAATTTTCATTGAATACCCAGGTTAGGTTAGGTGGGTACTTTAAATCATTTTATCATAATATTACCGCTGAGTGGGAAATGATTTGTTAGTTTAACGATAATGGAATCGAGATAATTGTAACAAAGCACTTTTAATTAAATAACGATTTGCCGGCAAGTGTTAATTTAGCAGTTTGGTTTAACAGTTTTGGTAATTTTATGGATCAGGGTGTTCTAAATAGACAACTAGTTGTAATTGAACTTTGTTATAATTGATTTTACCTTTAATTAACTTATACAGCTTTACTAACAAAAGTGGTAAAATTTTTAGACAATTGATAAACAACCGTGCAAGCGAAAACTTACCTACTAATAAAAACTTACATAAAATAGTTCACTCATTCAAAAAATCAAACAAATTGAAAAAAAAAAATACTTAACTTTAACTACCACTCGGGCCTCAGGCCTGTTTTGTTGGAAGGACGAAAAATTTCCGCTTTGTAATGAAATCCAAATAAATGGAATATTTCTGAACGCATCCAAAAACTAAAAACTGAAAGATGACGAAAAACGCTTTAAAATTTTGTAATCCTATCCTACTAATATTATAAAGACGAAAGTTTGTATGGATGTATGTTTGTTACTCTTTCACGCAAAAACCATTGAAAGGATTTTAAAAATTCTTTCACTAATAGAAAGCTACATCATTTGCGAGATCTATAGGCTATATGTATTGGTAAACACTGGCGTTATGAATAATCTCTGGCGTTCTGAAATTATTTATCAAACGTTTTCTGTCCCCAACAAAATCGATTTATTGCAAAGTCAGAAAAAAGCAAACCAATTGTCGCCTTGGAAACGACGTTTTTTTTTATTGGGCAATTCACCCTAAAAAGAGTGCTTTGTTGGCGTCGTACTTAATAACTATCTCTAAAAATGAATCACCGAAATTTATGTATGCACATAAACCTGAACGACTGCACCAAATTGGATAATTTTTTTTTCGTTATTTTGTATAAACCTACCGTTGAGTTCTGGCGTTATGAAATTTGTACAAAAAATTATAATAGGTGGCACGCGAGCAGTTTGAAAACTGAATGTATCGGGAATGAATGTGTGGAATGCGAGAGGTGAGAGGGGGGAGTGGGTGTTGGGAGAGTGTTGGTGGAGGGGGAAGGGGGAGGGGGAAGAGTGTTGTGGGGAGGGGGTTAGACGAGAGAGAGAGGGGGGAGTGAAGGAAGGGGAAAGGGGAAGGATGGAGGAGGGTGTGGGGAGTGGTAGGGGGTGGGGGGAAGGGAGTTGATGGGGGGAGTGGTGTAGGGAGAGGGAAGGTGGAGGAGGCGGAGTGGGTGGGAGAAGAGGGAAGGAAGGGGAAGGTGGATGAAGGTGGGGGGAGCTTGAGTGGGGAGGGGGGAGGAGAGGGGGTTGATGGATGAGTGGAGTGGGGAGAGGGAAGGTGGAGTGGGGTGGAGTGGGGGGGGGGGAGTGGGGGGAGGAGTGAGGGGAGAAGTGGGTGAAGGGGGAGAGTGGGAGAGGCTTGATGGGGGAGTGGAGTGGGGGGAGGGGTGGGTGGAGGGGGAGTGAGGGGTTGATGGGGGGAGTGAAGTGGGGAGAGGGAAGGTGGAGGCGGCGGAGTGGGAAACCCCTAATACCATGCGATCGAAGCCACGGAAAAAAGCTAGTTATAATTGCCTGTCTCGTAATAGAGCCTGTCTCGACACAGGTATACCCTAGTGAGACAGGCATACAAATAAAACCATTGTAAACATATTTTATTATAGATAAATAAATAAAAAAAAATTAAAAAAAAATTAAAGGCATAATTTTTAAAATATAGAAATTTTTAATGCAAACTTAAAGTTTTAAAAATGGCACAACTTTCATTTTTTTTTTAAATTACTGTAAACGAAAAAAATGTTAAAACGCACGCATACGTAATTAGGCAAAAATATCATGAAAGTTATCGTCCACTCACTCTTTGGTAGTTTTATGTAAAAATAATTACATAATCAAAAAATTTTCAAATTGCGGTCGAATAATTTGGTTTCAAAAAGAAGTTCATTTTATTTTTTGTGGTTAACTTTTAGATTTGAATACGTAGCGTTGCATTTTCTCTTTCTAACACCGTTTGTATCATATTTCTAATGATACAAACGGGACCCATATGAGGTGTTCCGAAATGCGAACAAATAAGCCTGAGGGGTTGAAAAATATGTCACTTCACTTTTTGTCTGGTTTATACATTAAAAATATAGAGTGTGCAGTTAACACGCCTAGAACTGAAACTTTCAGAAAACTAAAGTAGACAAGAGTGGGGAGACTACGAAGCACAGCACAAAGAGGAGACCGATTATACTTTCTCATTCTCTTGCAGGCTAAATCCAATAGATGTATGTGTTTATCTCTTTTTGGTGTCGCTATTTTCGTTTCATCGAGTTTCAAATCACGACGGTGCTAAAGAAGTTTTTCACATAAAAAAATAATAGTAATTCCCACAGAATAATAAAAAAAATCATTTCGTGGGTAAACTGTAATAAACATGGCACTGAATAAACAAAATAAATAAGCGCAATATGGATCTTGATTTCTAGGATTTATATTTACCTAAGCATCACTTTCTTTAAATTTGTATAAAATTCCCGCGGAAACAAATGCAGTCAATTAAAATTCAGTCAGCTGTAATGCAACGTTGTAAGCTCTTTCGAAGCACAGTTAGAGACATTTTTTATTAGTACCAAATCGAATCAGAGCTGTACAGTCTTTATCCAAAGTATAACTAAAACACAGTTTAACTTTTGGAAAGTGCTTTTTTATTAGTAAGGCTGATAGTTTATAAACTAATTAAAAATAAGCCCTATTATTATTATTGTTTATATCCCATATAATTTGTCAAAAAGTAAGAAATCAAAAATTCTTAAACGTTGTTAGAAATACAAATAAATAGCTTGCAACCCATGCTATTGGTTAATACTTTTTGGTTCTTAACATTCAGGCAAAGATAAATAGTTCCTGTGATTTATGTCTTTACTGGGTTCAGCTCAAGTATTATAATATTCTCAACGATATGATATTATATCCTAAAACTTACTGATTGGTTAGTCAAGTATAGATAATATACTAAAGGAGCTTAACCCATTTCTTACTAAATTTATGTTTCACTCTTGGGATAAGCCAAATGATTGGGATTTTGGGATAGAGACAAAGTTTGCGACAGTTTCTCCAAAAAAACTACCCTCGCTGGGACATGGTTCCCTGATATAAATTTGCGCGGCAGCCGGAACAATTTTCATCATTCGTATCGTTTCTTCCACTCGCACGCTCTTCATAAAGAGACAACTCCCAAAATCCTTCAGCAAAAAAAAAAGTTTTAAAAAGTTAATAGTTCAGCAAACTTAAATTGTTAAAGTTTTTGATGAAAAAATTGTCCGAAGAAGCGAAGCTAGCAGTTCACAGTGGAGTGCTGATACCCACTCTTAAGTATGGCAGTGACTCATGAAATGGGCAGAGGAAGGATGAAAGTAGACGGACTGCTGTTGCACGGTAGAATCATGTATGACCGTTTGAAAATTGCAGAGATTCGTCAAGAATGCAATTCTGATATAAGCGTGGTTAAGATCAGGAAATTGACACTTAAATGGTTTGGACTTGAAGAGTAGATGAACGAAGAAATTAGTTAAAGGAGATTTCATATTGTCACATCACTATTGTTGTATGTTGCACATCACTAGTGATGAACTACTTCTTATAATTATTGTCATCTGTGGTCTATTGGGAATTAATGTCAATGGTGTAAACACCTCTTCAATAAAAAGTCTTTTATAAAATAACAGTGTTTTCCATATTAAATATATAACAAAACACATATAACATGAATGTGAAGAAGAAGTTGGAAACACCCATGTAAGGGGGCATACATTAATTACGTGAGCTCAAAAGGGGGGGGGGGGGTCCAGCGAAGAAATCTCACGTTACCTGAAAAGAATATTCGAGTGGCCTAAATTTATTTTGCCAAAGGGGGGGGGGGTCTAGAATGGAAGAAAAACTGCTCACGTAATTGATGTATGTCCCCTAAGACATGGCACGCGAGGTAAAGGCTTTGAAAAGGCCAATGAATTTTATTATCTGCTCAGAAGGATCAATATTACTAGAAGTAAGGACAAATTGAGCTTATTTCGGATAAACGGAAATACACACAGCACACTTTTTGGTTTATAATTTTGTGGGTTAGTACCCACAATTAATTTTCAAGAACATTATTTATGGAGGGAAACTGGTCCTGCCGATCCAGAAATTCGACTTTTTTTAAGGTTCATGTGGTGAATACATTCTCAAAGTTATAGCATCGATTTTGACCTTGAAATATAGTTATGAGCTGTGTGCGCCAAGCAGAAGTAGAACGGAGAACGGAGCAGCCTGGTTACAAGCAAAAACTTTGAACGCGTTTTTCACAAAACTAAATTTGGAGTTTTGAGAAAATTACAAATGGTTGGAATTGTAGCTCATCGAATTTTTATCCGATTCACTTAAATAAAAATATGAATTTAAAAAAAATAATTGTTTTCCAATGAATCTAGACTTATGAAAAATTATTATTACAGGAAAAAGTTATCCCAAAATAAATATTTTTGCAAACAGCAACTTTTTTTTCAAATTGTGAGGGTAGTTCATAAGCATTCTACATTCATACTATAATGAAATTATTTTTGAATTTCGTGTTTCAGATAATTTCCAATGACTCCAGGATTCCAACCGATTTGGTCAGACCCTCCACTTGCGACCGTTACATAAAGATCTACATATGTAGATTTCCAAGTGTTTTTTCTTGTTAAAATGTACATTTAACAAGTAACAAAAGTTTCGTGAACGAAAAAAAACTTGTCTGGACCGGAACCTTAATTCGCTTCTACTAATTCGAACGCAATAATTATTAATGTTTTTTTCCAAAGATCAAATCAATAAAGCAATTAATTATATACGGAGTCAAATTAACGTCCTATTAAAATGATTTAATTACATAAGAATTTTTCGAGCGCAAAAATAAAACTCAAAGGTTTTTGTCAAAAGAAAAAGGCTTTAAATCACCCAACCATTGTTGCTTTGTCTAAGCGAAAAAACGCGTTGGTACCAAGAAAACGGAGCTTCAATTACACAGTCGGATTTCACGCGGAAACATCGCCGGTTTTAGCCATAGACTTGCCGTAGAGGGGTGAGCCGCGTATAGAGTGGTTGTGCCGTTGTGGACGAGGCAAAAATAATTTACAAACATGGCGGTCAAACTTCCATTATAGCAGTCAAATGAATTATTTGAACGTGAATTCACTAGTACAATATTTTAAGCTACTGCATGTCGTATATAATGGGTACTTTTTTGCGGGACGCTTAAATAAAAATACCTATCTGAGAGTATCATAAAATTTTATTTTACTTTTGTGTTCAAAATACGCTCATTACAGAACATATTGTATATTATTCTTTCTTTTTTACTTCTTCTGGCGCTAATCTTAATCTAATTGTAAATATTATGTATATTATTAAGTCACTTGCTTTAGGTCAACATTTATGTGTCTTAGTCATAAGTCACTAGCTATAAGTCTTAGATGTAAATCATTAGTTATAATTGTGAATCTTAATTATTTTAAGCCAGTAAAATAAGTCACTAGCTATAAGTCTTAGATGTAAGTCACTGGTTATAATTGAAAATTTTAATTGGAAGACAGTAATATTAATTCCTTTAAATACTTATTTTTACAGCGCCCTTGAGGTGATTTTTCACAAAAGCGGCGCTATATAAATTAGCCAAATATTATTATTATTATTGAGAAGGGTGTTGTACTAAGGAATTTACATCCCTTTCTTTAAGCTTTTATTTCTATTGCTTTCCACCGATATTTTGACAGTGAGTCTGCGACATCCCCAATTTATTGGGGTACGTTTTGAGGCTGAGTTAGTGGTGAGGCAAAGAAATTTGGAAAGAGGAAGGTGAAGAAGTTCCTGACCATTCAGGGCTGGTCACCAAACATAGCTTATGCTGTTTCAAGAAACCTTTTGATTCTGAATGGTGGTCCTTGACCAGGGCGAAATTGAAAGAATTTACCACTCTGGAATGTGTCAAAAATACTGTAGGATGTAGGTTTTATTTTAATTTAATAAATCGTAAACAGGTTACGCACCCATGAATCATTTAGCGACCTCCGGATTCTCAATCGTGGATCGTAACCACGGAGGCCATCAAAGCTCTTTTTTTCAACTTTTGTCACGTTTGAAATTAAAATATTGCGTTTAATAAATATTAAAGTATATTTCGAATACAACAACCTAAAAGGAGATTTTGCGAGTATCTAGTTTAGAAAATGGTATTTGTTTAATGTAACGACATCTTTATAAAGGTGAATCATGTAGGACATTTAGAAATTTCGAAGTTCGACGAGAAATAATTATAATTAACATTTTATACAACAGATAAACAACTCTCTTTGGCTGGATAAGAAAAATACCCATCTTTTTATAGAAAAGTATACATATCTCTTAATGAAATATTTAATGTCAGTTTCTGTTAAACGTTTTTTAGTGAGGTTTTCTCACACACGTTTTTGTCACGTGTGAAATTAAAATATTGCATTTAATAAATATTAAAGTACAAATAATACAACAACCTAAATGGTAATTTTACGAGTATCAAGTTTAAAAAATGGTATTTGTTTAATGTAACGACATCTTTATTAAGGCGAATTATTAGGACATTTAGAAATTTCGTAGTTCGTTTCGTAGACGACAAATAATTATAATTAACATTTTGTACAACAGATAAAGAACTCTCTTTGGCTGGATAAGAAAAGTACATATCTTTATATGGAAAAGTATATATATCATTCCATGAAAAATATTTTACGTCAGTTTCTGTTTAACGTTTTTTAGTGAGGTTTTCATACACATGGTTGTATAAAATAAAAATGTATAAAATATTTATGAAGTTTATTAGTAAGGTTGTCAGTCTTTAAGTACCTAATCTACAAACATGACGTTATAAATTTTGTAAGTGATTTAGATTAAATAGCTACTGTAACCGATGGCCGTTTATCAATTTGGCGTGTGTATGGGCACAGTTAGCAGGATTCTCCGAAGAGAAGCAAGGGACTACAACAGTCACCCTACAACAGAGACAAATCGAAATATTTCATCAATGACAAAGCTCCATTGAAGGGAACCAGCCGCCCGCAGAAATATTTCACAGAATAAATACGACGACTCTATCAAAAACATGTACTTGCTCCGGCAATATTGATCCTGAATTGAAAAAATGACAGAATTTCAAATATTACCGACATAAATCTTACTCCGAGTTTATTTTAGTGTGTATAAATGTGGAAACACATTTTTATTAAACAATTTAGTTTTTTTATTTACTTTTGTTTATATTCTACCTCACATACTCTCGATATTAACAGCAGCCTCAATAGTTTTTTGACCGATCATCGCGTATGTAATCTGCACAAATCGAAGACCAGCGCCTATTTTTATAGAAATTGAAAGATCCCCGTTAAGAGGGAATAACCAGACATAACCGGAAACATGTCATTTCTAAATCAAATTTTAGACATAATGACTCTTCTCCACTAAAAAATATAAATTGATTTCGAAAGACTCTTCTTTAAATTTAATTTAAATTTTGAAAAAATATTTTTATTTTTAGTGCAATTAGGTTTTACCGTGGGTCGTTGGCAGATTTGTTAAATTTTCAAATAAAATTTTGTGTTATACAATGTGCATTTCGAATCATATAATCCTGCAGTATAATAAATAAATAAATTATTCGGGAAGGCTTCTTTTCAGAATTTTAGTTTTAGTTCAAATAAAATCATTAAACTAATATATTTAACAAAAATTACATTCTTATTTGCTTAGACATAATTGAAAAATTATAAATAGCTATGATCAAAAAATAATTACAGAAAGTACATAATTTTAAAAGTTTTATCATAACGAGTTTGAGCATTTTTGAATCTTTGGTATTTATCAAAGCAAATTTTGAATGAAATAAAATCGTTATTGAGTATTATGTTATAATGCTGGTATGGAGAATAATTAATCGTTCTCATCGGAACTGCCCTGTACAGTTGCAAGGGTACGATCACAAGATCATCGTTCGACGAAATTTAAATTCTCGGCCGCTGGTTTAATGGCTCTTAAATGGAAGTTTGTCGCGCAAACGTTCCTCATAAGCACCGACTTTCTACCTATCGTAGTTTGGTTAATTTATATATATTTTTTTTTGTTTTTTTTGTTTTTTTTTTTTATTAAGTTAAAAGAAATATAATATTTCGCTTTCTTAAGTTAAATACAGAGCATATATAGTACAGTAGTAAGAAGTAATATTTTTAATTTTGTTCCAACATTTTGAGTTTAAATAGTTTTTTTTTAAAGGTTTTTATGTTATTTTCCGTTTTTAGGCTATCTGGAAGGAGATTATATATATGAACTCCCTCGTGACCAATACTTCTCTTGCCACATTCAGTCTTGACAGTATTTGTGTACAATTTATTGTGTTGTCTAGTATAATGTTCGTGTACTTGTGATGTTTTTATAAATGTTGTGTTTGTGTGTATAAGTCCATTTTGTATTTTGTAGATTAAAAGACATATGTTATATTCGTACAATGTTCTTATTTTCAAAAGGTTCATTTCCTGGTATAGTTTTTTTGTGGGAGTGTCTGGGTTATAGTTGAAGAGTTTTTTGATAACTTTGTTCTGTATTATTTGTAAGTCGTTTAAGTACGTAGTGTATGTGTTTCCCCATGTTTCTATTAAATAATTTAGGTGGGACTGGATTAAGCTAAAGTATAAGCCCCTCTTTACCTCTGTTGGTAGAAGATGAGCAATTCTACCAAATACACCAATTAACGGGATGATTTTTGTTTTCAGTTTTTCTACGTGTTGTTTAAATGTTAAATGTTTTTCAATATATTTGCCCAGGTATTTTTCGCTATCTAGGATATGTAGGTCTCTTTCTTCTATTTGTAATGGTTTATGCGATGGTATTATTCTTTTAGGTGAGCTTAAGATCATGTAACCGGTTTTATTAATATTTATTGTTAATATATTTTGTATTAGCCAATCGTTTAGTACATTAAGATCCGTTTGAGATTGTTCTAATAGACTTTCTAAGTTTTTGCCGAAGTAAAAAATTGCCGTGTCATCTGCGTATAAGAAAATTTCACCATGTAGTTTTAGCTGACAGATGTCATTTATGTATATTTGGAATAAAAGTGGCCCCAGTATTGATCCTTGTGGAACTCCGTAGTTTATACTCTCGAGTTGACTGTTTTTATCTTCTATGTTAACACATTGTTTTCTGTTCATATGAAGCGGATACTTTGTGATGTGACATTATTAATTTAAAATAAAACAATAACTTTGTAAAAACCACTTTTATTTTTATACTTTATGCCGACCGGGTTTCGCTACAACCGTAGCTTCATCAGGGCAGTATAATACTCTACTAAAATTAGGTTACATTTGTGTTATAATATATATTTTACCAAAAATGGGCTGGGCTGGACTCGTCAAGTGGGGGAGGAAGAGGGAGGCATAGATGGAGAATTGGGAAGGGAACGGACGTGTTCTTTATCAATAGGGAACAATCTTAGTATGGGACTTTTATTTAAATTAAGTTGGTTATTTACTGTAGTGAACGTATGTCTTGCAGTATGAAAGAGACATGCGTGTATGAGTGAGACAGCATGCGGAACGTATAAAAGGCGTGAATGTTGTCTATTCGTCCTCTCTTAGCATTTAGGCTTCCTACGACGCACCTCTGTACGACCTCGGAATAAACAGTAATAATCTACCCACGTAGTATTATTGAAATCCCACAGATCACCATCAAGAGGAATCTGGATCCACCACCAGGAGTCCAGAGTAATGTAGATAACCGGCCACGGTCATCACATTTGGCGCAGCCGATAAAGGACTAAATTTAGGCAGCAGCAATCACATTTGGCAGCCTATAACGGATTTACGCAGCAGCCAAAATCATTTGGCAACATCCCGAGATTGAGGCTACAGTGGTCAACAGGTGATCGGGCAGGAAACAGGCCAGATCACGACTCCACATCATTGCGGAGCAGGAAGAGCAAGAGCAGCAGAATCGGCATCCGAGGAACATCAAGGCGCTGGATAGGGTCATTCAGTGCCGAGAACCTGGAGGAGTATTCTCGTAAGGCGGGGATACGGAAGTCCGGATCTTCAAGAGAAGAGCTGGACAGGTGCAGACCTCACGGAAGGCGCATTAGAAGGACGACCAGGGTTCAGGAGCCAGGAGACGGTCCGCAGAAGGGCGAGATCGGAGCAGCATCAAGTCAACAGAGTCGTGAGTTGAGTGCTGTTTGTTAATTTTCTGTTTTTCTATTGATTGCATCTGTGTGAAGATGGAAGGGGGGGAACTGCCCAGGTTTTGTCATTTGAGGGACAAACTGGAGACATTCGTGTTGCAATACGAACAGTTCAACCTTGTCAATGATGACAAATTAAATTCGGTAGAGAAAAAGAGAGCGGTTTTAATATCTCATTTACACACAGAGACAATAGATTTATTGATTGATTTGGGTTTTCCTAAAAAAATTACAGATTTTACGGTCGAAAATTTATTATTATTACTAGAAAATCATGTAGGTATCAAAAGAAATGTGTTCAAGGAGCGCGAAATTTTTTTTGCTACGAAACAAAAAAGCACAGAATCTGTTAATGATTTTATAGCACGGTTAAGAAATCGCGTTAGATTTTGCAAATTCGAAGACAGACTTGAATATAATTTAAAAGATGTTTTTGTCACCGGTCTTCGAGTGGGGCGTATTAAGGAGAAATTATTCATCGAGGCTGAAAGTTTTTCATTAAAAAAAGTTATAGAATGTGCTATTGCGATGGATTCATTCGAGGTAATTAATAAATCAATTAAAACGGAAAGTGCAAATTTGATTGCTAAAAATAAACGAAAAGTTGTGTTACCGGAAAATAATTCGGCGGGTAGACCTACAAATAATAATGTTACATTTAGGAACCGAACTAGATGTAAACATTGCGGCAGTTATCATGAGTCGATAAACTGTAAATTTAACGAAGTAATTTGTTTTAAGTGTAAAGGCAAAGGTCACATTAGTAAAATATGTCGCGGGTTAAGTAAAAAGGTTATTTTTTCTGTGTTTGTGAATACGCAGGGAAGTAAGAAGAAGTTAGTGGTACAGGCTGTGAACTGTGAACCAATATTGTGCAAAATATTAGTGAATAATGTGGAACTAAACGGGTTATTGGACACAGGAGCGGCAGTTTCGATTTTAACAGACAAAGATTATGTTAAACATTTTAAACATTTGGATTTAAAACCAAAGGATTTAACCTTGATGGGTTACACCAATTGTAAGTTGAATTTATTGGGTTGTATTTCATTATTAGTTGATTATAACGGTTATAGAGAAATGTTAGAATTTTGTGTAGTTAAAAATGGATCAACTACGGTTCTAGGTCGTGACTTTATAAATAAATTTAATATTGGATTCACGGGGTTACAATCAATTTCATCCCAGGAGGGTAGTGAAATTTTTTCTCACAGTGTATTTGAGAATGATAGAAGTGATTTAAAATCAATTTCATCCCAGGAGGGTAGTGAAATTTTTTCTCGCAGTGTATGTGAGAGAAGTAAAGTGAATAAAAAAATTCGAAAATTCCAGGAGGTTTTTTCGGAGAAAGTGGGTAGTTTTAATAAAAGTAAAGTGCAATTAAAATTAAATGGGATTGCGGAACCAAAATTCTGCAATCCGAGGAACATAACTTTTGAATTTGGAAGGAAATTAAGGTCAAATTTAAACAATTTTGTACCGAGAGGGGGGAGAGATAAGTGTCAGGAAAATCAGAAATATTATTACAAGAGAAATAATAAACAATCCAAGGGATTTTCAGTTGATCAAAATATAATGGTAAGGGATTTTAAGAATCAAAATAAGGATAAATGGGTACCAGGGAAGGTATACAAACAATTAGGTAAAAAAGTTTATTTAATTGAGGTAAATTTGTATGGTAAAATTATGTACTGGAAAAGACATTTTGATCAGTTGTCAAAGCTATGTGTAGCTAGGGATAATGACCATGATAATTATATCGCGTCTGAGACAAGGAGACGATCGTATAATAACTACGATGTCTCCAGCTTGGTGCCGGATGACAGACTAATGGGTGTTTCTCCTTCTCCTTCCAGCTCCAGTGTCCAGGGGCTTCCACGTCGGAAAATTGGAAGGACCGACTACGACCTCGGACACAAAGATGAGTCAATGAAGACAGGACTCAGCTCTCGACTCAACATGAGACAAATGAATTACTTACATTGTAAATATTGGAATATTGTATGTATTGTAAATAATTATCAGCATCATGTTGTGTAACTGTCTTCAGATTTAAGTGTGGAGGGATGTAGTGAACGTATGTCTTGCAGTATGAAAGAGACATGCGTGTATGAGTGAGACAGCATGCGGAACGAATAAAAGGCGTGAATGTTGTCTATTCGTCCTCTCTTAGCATTTAGGCTTCCTACGACGCACCTCTGTACGACCTCGGAATAAACAGTAATAATCTACCCACGTAGTATTATTGAAATCCCACAGATCACCATCAAGAGGAATCTGGATCCACCACCAGGAGTCCAGAGTAATGTAGATAACCGGCCACTGTCATCACATTTACTACCTTACTATTAGTGTTTATGGCTTTCCTAAGTTCAAGTGCCTCTAAATTATCCAACCTTATACCGCTGTCGTTTTTATGAATAAGTTTGGCGCCAGCGTTTTTGTCAAATTTATTACATTGTTTTCTGTTGGACAGATAGGATATTATTAGTTTGATAGCTGGACCGGTTACACCTGTTTATTCTATTTTTTTAATCAGTATTTCATGACTAACGGTGTCAAAGGCTTTTTGAAGGTCACACTTTTCATAACGCTCTCGTCACGCATTCACCAGCTTACTCCACAAGTCAAGCGTGCGTAAAGGTCCGACCGTTCGCCTCGCCCGATCACACTTTTCGTAACGCCCTCGTCACGCATTCGCCAGCTTACTCCCCAAGTCAAGCGTGCGTAAAGAAGTTTTACTTCAAAAAAACTTTAAAAACATTATCCTGCAAGAATTTTTTGCCATCAAATTATTTGTAGCTGACATCTCCTCTTATTCATACATCTTCTGAAATTCTGTTTTACCCGCAGGTCTCAACTGGTCATCTGTGTCTCAACAGGTCTCCACAAGTCATCCTGGGCGAATTCTGTTTCTCTTTCCAATCCAATGAATGATTCCTTCCGATAACATTCGAATTCCAATCAACCCTACCCTACTCCCAGCAAAAATCCAGTATGTTATTAATCTGGAAACCGGGCGGCCAGCGTTTTGTCCAAACAAACATGTTCACCAATTTCCTATCTGGATTTTGACACCACTGCAATATATTTTAATATACTTAATACAATATAGATAGCGATTCGGTACGTTTTGATTTTTCTGAGTTACTTCCCATAGGGTACGAACAAAAACAAACGGGTTTCGGTTTTCAGATTATCGGTGCTCAGTGCCCGGTTCCACCGGTGGCAGTCGACGCCGAGATGTGGACAAACAGAACACAGAACGCAGATAAAACCTGCGCTACCTGCTCGGTAACCTGACAGCAGCTGTCAGTTTTTACGAAATGTCGAGTTCGACAGACGACGATTTTTTACTCTTGGAGAATCCTTTCTTGAAATTAAGGAATAAAACAATTGGTATTTGGTGATTGGTATCTTTAAATATGAAAAAAAAACCTAAGGAGGACATGATAATATGTTATGCACATGTCTGAAAGGAATTCGCTTGTGACATTTGAGGTTATTTTAAAATGTTATCCAGTTGATTTCTTTCTAGCACTTATCAACAACATTTTGGTTGCTATGTAATGTATTTATTTTATCCCAGATTGGCGATTTGTTGTCGCTCATTTTGATATCACATTCCCTTCAAAACAAGCTTCACCAGTATTGCCATGTTCCAAAAATGAAAATGTTTCAAGGGTAAATAAATTCTGAACTGAAGTTTGTACTACATTCCTGATTTCAGGATTTCTCCGTGTGATTCGTGCTAAAAATCGTATCCCACTAAAAAGTACATACTTTTGTTAATTAATGACATGTTCGACATGATTTTTTGAACCATGTAGGTGACCATTGAGGACACCAAATCATGAAAGGATCCAAAATCCATGAAAACATTGTAACGTTTATTTCTTGGTAGAGCACCAGAATCTCCCTCAAGTTTGTGGGAAGGAAAATACAGTCTTTATCTTCGGGCATTTTTTAGATAAATAAAAGAAATAATTTAGCAGTACAATATCACCTATATTTTAAAGGTATGGTGTATACATGGGTGCCCTCCAAGGGGTCAAGAATTCCACATTTCCTAAAGAAATAATAAAATAACACATAAGCAAGAGAGCATACCTGTGGACCGTAATTTATCTAAATTATCCTGACTCTAAAGTTGACGCGAACCACTGTTAATAGGCGACCAGGAGCACGCGGGGTCTTCATGGACAGGAACCGTGGAAGGCCCCGGGCCATGGGGACTCCTCACCAGGGAACAGGAACCAGGAAAGGCCCCAGAGGATGGGGACTCCTCCTCAGGGAACAGGAACCAGCATCAGACTCAAAGTCCCGGTTGTGCGTACCGGTGAAATCTCGGTAGACTCCGTTTACCGCGCCCTTCATAGATCAGCGCCAGGCCTCCATCCGCCTCCAAATATCGAGTTCCGCGAGGATAACCCTTCTCAAAGCCTTGGCCACGTTAATATCATAAAAGCCAAACAAAGGATTACACCGATTATCCACAATCAAGTTCGAGCGTGAAGGTGGGCACATCGACAATATGGCGACTCCACCATTTTAAACTTTAAAAAATCCCGTTTCACTCACGGAAACAACACGGCTCGCGGTTATAAAATAATCCATGATTCTTCTTTAAATGGGTAAAACCCGTAAAGGTGATACTATCACATATTTAACAAGAAACTTAAATAATTCGGCGACTTGTCGAATCACCGTCGGCTCCCTAGACGACGAGAATCCAAAAAGTGGCTCTGGAAATAGATGGCGCTAGTCGCTAGCCGTTAAGAACTAATAGATACGGCGATCATAATAAAATGTGAGCGGCCAGGTGAGTTTAAGATGAACTAGGTCAAGACAATATTTATTTAATCAAAATAAATATTATCGTGACAACATGGCAAAAACCAAGCACACGGCAACATTGAGTTTCACTGGCCGGCATCACCGGCGAGCGGCGAGCAGGAATTAAGAATTCATTCCAGTCATAAATCTGAACCTGCCTTTCCAAGGCTTTCTTTTAAGGCTCAAAGCCGTGTTTATCACAAAGTTTTCGAGATTTCATATTGTTTGCAGTCCACGTTTGTTTGTTGGATCACCTACTCCAACATTTTATTATTTGAAAGTCATGCAATCGCCTTCGTAAATATTGAACAAAAGTATTTTTTCAATATTGTATAGCAATAATTGGAAAATCGTCCAACAAAATTGAAAGTAAACACACGCTCCAGGAGTTTGCGAACAAAATTAAATACGTAACCTACCTAGTATCGAACGACATTTCTAGTCGCTTTTAGAAATTGTTCTCAAGAAAAGTATTTTAATTAAAAGTGATCGGAGTAGATTGAATAAACATTTACTTTCTTAAATTTTAATTAATGGCCTGCTTTTTTGAATAGACATTATTTATGATTTAAATTGCAGACAGGTAACTTCAGCTTTGAAAAATATTCCAGAAATTTATTCAATTGGTGCTAATTTTTTTTCATCGCTATGGTAACACCATGCTACTCATTGAAGTGCTTTTTGTTTGGTTTGTCAGTTTGTTATGAACAAACAAGGGAAAACAAAATTACTGGATTTATTAATGTTGTTTTTGAGGTTTTTATTTAGAATTTAGGTTTGTGAACTAAATTTTATTTTATTTTTGGATGGGTGAATAAGGAACTCCAGTGAATAATGGCTTTAAAAAATATGTTCATACAGACCAATGAACGCTGATTCTGAATATATAAGTTTAATTTCATAATTTTAAACGTAGAGTTCTTAAAAAAAATTAAAAAGTGCATTTTTAAACCTCTCGTCAAAACACACTGTAAAGTTGGTATTACTGAATGGTTAGTGGTGACGTCACGCGTCACCAGTCAGTATTGAAACTTTGATTATGTTGGTATGACACAAGCCATCAGTATTAACAACATTTCATGTTATTTGTTATTTCATACTGTTTATAGAGATTTAGTTGTTGTGTTTATTGAAACAATATTTAAGCCTTAATAATTCAGTATCAAAAATAGAGGTATCTCTATTATTTAAAATATTAAAAAACTTTAAACTGTACAAAGAGCATGCTACCTAGTAGAAATTGCTACCCGCTCACTCGTTCGCAAAGATCCGCGAACCGCGCGAGCAAGTGAAGATCGGTCTTACGGACTCGGATCGTCGATCAGCTGGTAGGTTCTTATTTTGCTTAGACATAATTGAAAAATAGTAAATACTTACGATTAAAAAATATTTACAAAAAGTACATAATTTTAATAGTTTTATCAACATGCCTTTCAGAATTTTTGGATGTAGGTCTAAATTAAAGCAAATTTGGAATGAGATAAAATCGATATTGAGTTATAATTTTAAAAAGCTGGTAAGGAGAATAATTAATCTTTCTCATTGTAACCGCCCTGTACGATCGTAAGAATATCTTTCGACGAAATTTGGATTCTCGGCCGCTGGTTGTTTTTTTTATTTTATTTTTTATTAAAGATAATATATTACAAAATTATTACATAAAATTTATAATACATTACTCCCAATGAGTTTTATAAAACTCATTTCGGGAAGGACAACATTATACATCTAAAGGAAAATTATTTTTACATAAGAACACGGAAATCAATGAACAATACATAGATTTTTAAATGGACTAGACACACTTGATACAGGTAATTGAAGAATATACAAGATTTACAAAGGAAGACAGCTAAATTCGTCACTGGTTAATAAAGTTGCTGAGAAAATATCCTTTTAGAGCCTTTGCCAATATTTTTTTGTTTGTTCTGGTTGTTTTAGGACATTATGTAATGCGTTGTATTGCGTATGTGCGATGTATTGTAAGGAGTTAATGCCAAATTTAGTTGTGTGAGTAGATGACGATAGGTGTATTTGATTTTGTGATCGTGTTTTGTGCTGGTGTATATCGGAATTAAAGGCTGGTTTAGTGTTGGTGTGTGAGGAGTGTTGAATTATTTCTAGGATGGCCGTGGTGATGCTATTGTGGCGGTCACTTGTGCCGCATTAATTGCGCCGCCACTGAACTTCGGCAGAACGCGCTGGAAACAACTACGGGCAAGCTACTTACCTGAGTACATACCTACCTACTGCTGCTGCCGCCGATAAATAATAATTCCGCCACTTACGCGAAAGGCCTAGAACATGTGGATGTACCATACAAGTGCCCACAGAAGGTTCGAGCGATTTCTCAGCTTTGCGTGAATTCACCCAGCATTGCTTACCGTGAGATTAATTACTCGCCGCGAGTATATAAGCAAGCGCTCGCTCGCTGAGGCCAGTTCAGTCTTCATTCAAGGTTCGACATTTACACATCGGGCAGTGATACAACTAAGTGCAGTGTAGTAACACTCTACCTGCCCTCGCGGGGCAACAGCCCGCGCAGTCAAGTGAACAACATTTATCCAGTGTGACTTCAGGAACATATTCATGACACCTTCGAGGACTACATCTCCAACTACCATCTCGACATGAGATGTCACTAACCAGCAACCGGCAACGAGCCAGCAACCACAACCGGCAACGAGCCAGCACCAACAACCGGCAACGAGCCAGCAACCATCATCCTCATCGCCTCCCAAGGTTCCTTCCTGCGTCATGTGTGTGTGTCGACTCTAAGGCCACACAGCCGCCATACCTCGTCAACACGACGACGGTCGACCGCCTGGACCAAGGTCACTTCTAAACCGCCATGGTGTAGAGCAACACGCCGGCTCCCTGAAGACCAGTGATCTTCACCGCCGTAGTCTCCTGACCTTCACTCTCATCACGCAGCGGCATCACTATCGGCATCACTGTCACTCCGCTCCGCTCCGACCTCGCTACGTAGCGCAACAATAAATGACTGACTCATCACTGACTGACGCCTTTCATTTCGCAACCCGTCTCTACCGATACGGCCCGCTCCCTCACTATATTTTGGCAGAATGGTAAAGGGAAGAATTTGTGTCAGTGAGTATATGTCTTTGACATGTGTATCCCATGGTAGATGGTATATATTTCTTATGACTCTATTTTGGATTACTTGTGTTTCGGATATCTGTTTCTTAGTAATGGTGCCCCAGATACTAACCAGATAACTTATAATATGTGGCACGCAGTAGAGCTGTGGGGAGCACATCTTGAAGTCGATAGAGTACACCAAGTTATCGGGGAAATTTTGGATTTAACATATTCAACATGGGAGTTCCACGATAGGTAAGAATCTATGAATAACCCTAAATATTTTGTTACTTGTACATTTTGGAGCTTTTCATTTCCAAGAGTAATATTCATGTTCATGTAATCTTTTTTCCCGAAAGTGAGGTAGTGGGTTTTTTTGACATTGAGGCTTAATTTATTTATGCGCAGCCATTTAGCTAGCTTTGCGAGATCTTTATTCATTATATATTCAAGTTCCCTCAGATTTTTACAACGATAGTAAATCACAGTATCATCATAAAGGCCCTTAAGAAATATTGTACCGGTAATTCAATCCAATATTGCATTTTCATGCCTTTCTTGGAAGAAAGGATAAAACGTATAGGTATGTATAACTAATGTTGCGTAAAAAGAAACAACGAATTTATGAAATAAAAAAATTTTCACGACGGTTTCATACTTTTGGATCAGGGACTCTCCCATATCGCAAATTTTTTTATGAAGTCATGTTTGAATTTTTTGTACTTCAAAGTAAACCAAACGTGACTTCCATTTCACTTGTCAAAAGTCAAATTTTCAGTAAAATTTTTTCCCCATTAAACCCTATTTTTTATGTATTGAAACAATTTTGTAATCTTCTCCGTAATAATTTGGTGTATAACTGTTTTATGAAGAACCTGAAAAAATAAATAAATAAATAAGTCCCCCAAGCTTACAATTACTATTATCATATGCAATGCTTCTTGTATAATAAAGTGTTGTTTATTTTAGTTAGCTTTATTGCCTTTAATTGGCGTGCGTTCCTCCTAAAATATAGTATTTATTCCAAATTGATCACAAAAAGTGTCGAGAAAATACGAAACCCCAACCCAAAACCATCTTCTTTAGATACTTGCATAATATTCCTTATCTATTATGCTATTCTTTATTGAGGTAAGTGTTTCCCTTCCATCGCAATTTGTGTGAAAAATAAACACACAGAATAAAATGGGGAAAATGGTACAATGTATTCATGGTGATGTTGATTTACCTACATGTTGAACACGACCCGTTTTACCGGAGGGGTACATAATATTTGGCGTGTACCGTAATGCCCCGACACGGGCTCCACCCTCTACCTACATCCTGTACACGTCCGTTTTTTAAAACCCTGTATTTTAGGCATCGCTACCCGTGTACTAGATTTAAATCGACTCCACACTTATATTTTTTAAGAAGCTATTTGCGTGGCTTTATTCTAGCCGGTATCTCGGATCTGTCTAGCTGTTAAGCGGCACGATGAAAAGTGAATGATAGAAAAAATCGGGGATGCCCGATTGAAACAAATAGTCATGTCGTGTCAGAATATCAGAAGAGTTTGTACGAGATGATACATCGATCGTCCAGTTGATTAATTTGTTAGTTGCGAAAAATCGATTTTTGAGTTGAGTATGCAATTACACGAAAAAGTGAACCCTATATCTGATTACTCATAAACACCACCAAATCAGTTGTAATGCGGAAAAACTTGCTTTGAAATAAACAAAAATCTACGTGCGTCCCTGATATCACTCTAAAATAATATTAGACACATCATCACCTCATTTGGATTGTCCCGTTCTTACTGCACTTTACAATCCTTAGGACTCAGACACCTAAGAACAGGTGCATAGATGTCAAAGTCCTTTCCATTGTAAGGTTCTTCCATTGTAAGGTGCAGTTAAAACCTTGTCCATTACACCCTCACTTTTTTTAATTATTATATCCCACTAAACAACATACCCGTCGAATAGGTAGGTACCTACTTACCTGCATTTTTATGTGAGTACCACACAAGAGTCCCAACCGCCTATATCCAGTGAGACTATGGCATCCACGATTGTGTAAGTGGCGGGGTTGAAGGTAGTTAGGAGGGAAAAGTGATGGGGAAAAGGAATGTGAGAAAGGTCTGGTCCCCATATGCTGTCAAATTTCAATTCTGAAGGGTGTCTTAGGGCGATTCTGAAAGTAAGTATCTTCCGCAAATATATTACATACATTTGCACTATTTTAAATGAATTCACTTTTAACTCCGGGATTTGATAATACGACCTATGGATTCTCAATCGGGAGCCTTACCTGTCAGTATTGTCAATATTTTCAAAACGTATTATTTGGTAATTATAAATTCGGGGCTGCATAATTAGCACCGGCCATATAAAGCGAGTCATTGGCAGAACGGCGTAATATTGATTCCCCATAACACGTATTTTACATTCGACTCATGCCACCATTTTATTGCAGGACCCCAACTCCGCAGCGCGAGGGAGAAGGAGTTACATTTACTGATGGATATGTTTTGTGGGCGTATCAAAGTAGGTGCAAGGAAAATTTATAAGATGAAAATATCAACATCGTAGATGAAGATCTCAATATAAATGTTAAATAAATGCAGACGTGTATAGAAAAACACTGAAATCTATTATTGAAGCTGCAGAGATGAAGCAATTAGTTAACGACTTTATTCTAATTAGTAACACATCTAAAACATTGATTGATCTTTTGCATTTTTCACCAGCATTTGGTTCCTTAGAACGGGCAATCTGCCTAGCTAGGAACTAATATAGACAAACAAGACATATTAAGGGTATATTACCGCAAGCGCAGCATATTTAGGGATTTTTGATGCAGTTTTAAGAACATTTCTATATTGTTTATTAGAAAAAAAAATTATGTTTTGAAAAAATAAACTATTCTTCTAAATGGTGCGTTAAAAAAACGTGTTAAAATGTTTAAAACAATTGCGTGAAAAAATATTTACAAAACCTCTAAAAATAGCTTAAAGTTCGATTATATCTTTTAATTCTAAATACAGGAGAATCGTAAAAAATATACATTATCACCACATCAATGTTGTCTAAACGACTGAATAATAAAATTATTTTAAAAAGCATTAAAACAATGCTTAAATAAATAAAAACAGTTTTTCAATATCACGATATTGTTATTTTGTCTCACGCCATTATATAAACCAAGACACGAGTATTTCCAGTCAGTATGCGAGATGATTTCAGAGTGAAAGCACGTCAAATTCTACAAAAAATAAATACGTAAATGTGTAGGCACATAAGAAAAGGCGTCACACTAAAGATTAGTCGTTATGTTATTGTGTTTTATTTCAGAACCAAGTTGACTTTTTTATTAGAACTTCCATTTCGCGGCCGCCTGTTTGCAACCAGCGGCACAGAATGGTTTAGAGTGCCCCTTTACCCGTATTTTCGTATTCCTAGTTTTATTTATTTACGTCCTACTGTGCTTTTACATAAATTAGGTAAAGATAAAGATATATATAGTATTGTTCACTTTTCAGACATATTATTAGTATTTTTTAGTGAACAAAAGATAATAATTGAGAATAGTAGGGAAAAAGTTTCATAATAACACGAAACGATCTCACCATATATATCTCCCAGTACGAATCTAACAAACCTTGTAGCAATAATTAAAACAACCAAATGTGAATAACCAACAAATTGTGCTATTTCATATTGAAAAATGTTAGTTCACATTCCTGCCGCAAGTTTTTAATGAGAACTATGGAATATAATATGAATATTTTCAGAGACCTAGGTATAATGCCAGTAGCCGAAATAACAAATGGTAATATTTTTATAGTCTGAGAGTGCCAAATTCTTTTAATCTCATTTCCTAAATCTATGTATTTTCTAATTTTTCAGAAACTGTTTTTTTAATATTACAGGAATTTGGAATAGCTACATCAATGATATAAGTTATTTTTTTAATTTTGTCATGTAAAACTATATCAGGCCCCCTAGCATGGTCGATCGATATAGGTTTTATCGAAAATGTCGGTAACTCGCGATCGCTCCCGAGCACGACTGCAGGCCGCTAACGAATAAACAACAGTTTACGACAAATATATTAGGAACCCCTAGTCATTGCAAACTATTGTTTGTTCGTTAGCGGTCTACAATCGTGCTCGGGAGCCATCGCAAGTTACCGACATTTTCGATAAAACCTGTATCGATCGACCATGCTAGGACCCCAGGTCTATTATTACTAATTGTTCTGTCTGTTAGTATAGTTTTATCATAATATATTTTATAAAATTCATTTTCTAAAATGAATTTGGTTCATATTCATAATATGGTAGTCAATCGTACGGTCAAGTATTACGGAAGTCAATCAAGTTATTTATTTATTTATTTCAACGCCATAAAATGGCTATTACATCCGGTGATACATGATACACAGTGGTACATAGGAGGGTAATTACAATAGTGTACATTAAACAAGTATGATAACAACTAGACGTGGGCAAAATTGAATGACCGAATTAAATGAATAAATTCAATCTTGTGACACACTCAATCTAATTCTCAATTTCAAAAGGAATTGATTCTTCATTCCTTATCTTTGGCCTTGCATCCTACGATTTTTAATGACACCATACATTTTTAATTTCCGTTTATTTTACTGTTAAATTATTTCAATAAATAATGTGTTCTGTAAAGGATTTAAATATTATATTGTTTCATAGGTATTTAAATATTATTAAACGGGCCGCGCGCCGCGAAGTGGTTGACGGACGGTATTGTGAACGACTCGCCATTACGATTGTATTCCGCTACCGCCGTGCCGCCATTCTAAAAACACCCGAACATCATCAAAGTCCATGTCCCAAAATGGCCAAAACGCGGCCGCGATTCATCCGGGTTGCCCGAGCATCTCTTTCACGCAATGAATTAATCATTCATCCTAATCAATAGTCCTGAGATTGTCATAAGGTCCCCGCCGTCCCAGGTCCGTGTTCAATGTCCGCGTCCCAGGTATCTAGTCTGTCGAAATCGAGATTGTCCGATTCCGACAGACAGAGGAATTAAAACAAAAGTCTTTTTCACTTGTGACGTCATGGTCTTTTGTAAATCTCAGACCTCAGAATCTCAGACCACGTCAATGTCACGATATGTCCCAAACGCATCCCAGTCCTAGGTCCGCAGCTCGCGAGTAAATCAAGTCACTGCTAGGTAAGACACAAAACATTAGTCAAAAGTTACTAATTCATTCCGCAATGCCAGCCCTTAATCCGTCCGCGCGGTTCATTTATTCCCCCGCGCGCCAAGCCGTCAATTTCATTACATAGTTAGTCGAAAACTTTCGACTTTGAATCTGAACATCAGCAGTGAGAAGCTAAAATGATGCTTATCTGTTTTTTGGTACGTACGGAAGATATTGTACCTACCTACTTTTAGACGTAGATCTTGGGTCGATATAATATGTAAATTTGCAGATATTATAAGGCCAATTAGCTGTGGTTAGCTGTCATAAAATACTCATCTTAATGTTAAATGTATGTTTATATTAGATCACGTGAAATGGAACAAAATTATAAGTTTAATAAATAAAATAAAATCAATAAAATTTTAAGGGTGAAACGAAAACTTGTATAATTTAAAGATATAATTGCTAACAATAAATACATTTTACATACGAAAAATTACGACACTAAAAAAAGACAAACAATATAGGATTTAAATGTTCGGTCTCTTCTTTGTGTGGTGTTTCGTAGCCTATTGGTCTCCTCTTTGTGCGGAGCTTCGTAGCCTCCCCACTCATTGTGATTTGAAAACCGATGAAACGAAAAAGTGACACTAAAAAGAGTCAAACACATTAATCTATAGGTTTTAGCGAGATAATCAGATAGAATAATCGGTCTCCTCTTTGTGCGATGCTTGGTAGCCTATCAGTCTCCTCTTTCGCGGTACTCCGGGTACTCCGTGGCCTCCCGGTCTCGTGTGCGGTGTTAGCCTCCCCATTCATTTAATTTTCAATTATTATTATTATTTTTTTTTTTTTTTTTCTTTTTTTTTTTTTTTGGGATTTAATTGAATTAAAGGAATGAATTAAAGGAATCAATTCAAAAGGCCATGGGAATCAGACTGAATCGATTCACTCCTGGGAATCATTCTGCCCACGTCTAATAACAACTAGTATTTAGTTATAGGATTCAAATATGTTTATAACAAACAAAAAAGAATTTGACCTCATACAAAATACACATTTTTATGCAGAATAAACAAGTAAATAAAGGTGAATTCTTAGAAAAATTCTCAACATCAAGTATAATATACCTACTTTACTTTTATTTGTACGTATTGTTGGATTCTAGGAATTGGCTAAAATGGACTAACTTAGTAATGATATTATTGTTACCTTCAGTTGAAATGACTGAAGTTTAAAATGACTACAGGTACTGCTAATTAGTTCAGCTTTTCAGGGCTGCCAGTTAGAGAATCAATAATAAATCTTTGGTTTAAAAATAATAGTTTTGAAAAAAAATTTTTGAAAAAAAATTTAATCCTAATATCATTTTTAATACTAGTGTGATCTAATCTATTCGATTGCGGGTATCCTAAATATTTATAAACCTCACCCCCTTTCATACTTTTAATTTTGAAATTTCTAAATATACCCTCGTCTCCATCTACAATTTTGCCTTTCTCTATATGGATCGTTTTACATTTATCTAAACCAAAAGTCATTTTAATATCATCTGAAAAATTTTAACTACCTTAATCATTTTCTCTAAATTTGATTCAGAATTTGAAAATAATTTTATATCATCCATATATAATAGATGTGAAACTATACTACTCTCTCTTGTATTACCGTTAATTTTTATTCCAAACTTGCTTTTAATTAACATTTTAGACAGAGGATTAAATGCTAAGCAAAATCAAAGAGGACTCAATGAGTCTCCTTGAAAAATCCCTCTTTTTATTGAAATGCCCGGTACTACTATTTTCTTACCTTTTAAATTTACTAGTAAATCTGTATTCCAAAAGGACATAATATTTTTCAAAAATCTAATTATAATTGGTTTAACTTTATATATTTTGATTAGCTACGAGTGCGGGACACTATCAAAATATAACTTTTATATAAATATATAATTTTTATATATATAACTTTTTGTAAACAATAATAATAAATATTGAAAATGACCGATATTTTATTTATCTTTCCAATATATTCAGATATAATTATGATCACATATTACGAAAATAATGCGAAATTGAATACCGTATTGTTTTGACATCTGTCAATGAAGAACTAATGCCTACCGTCCAGCAGTGTAGTTGGTTGTATCGAATAATTTATCAAAGAAGTTTGATCAAAATCTGATAAAGAGTCATAAAATCATGAGCTCCTCCTCCAATAGGTAATGTTTCTATCTAAATTTACCTAAAACATGCGCATTCAATTTAATAAACATAATTTGAAAGATGCCCAATATTTAACGTTTCATGTTCAAATCTTACTCAAGTGTACCATCTAGTCTAGATTCTTCGCTGCTATGACTTCGTCGGTAGCGCGCAGCGGTTCCCCGTTCGAGCATACTTCATACTTCCCCACCCCGAAATATTATTTCGGTTTTGGTAAATTACCCCTTAACACTTGTACCCATTTTAATATTTACAGTTACTTTGAAATATTATAATTATGTTATTTTACTGTATAAATGTATCTTATGTAATAAATAAATAAATAAATAAATAAATAAATAAAATCTGGTAATCTTTACATAGTATAAAATGAAGTCGCTCACGCTGTCTGTGCGCTTAGATCTTTTAAACTAAGCAACGGATTTTCAAGCGGTTTTCACCAATAGATAGAGTGATTCATGAGGAATGTTTTTAGGTATATAATTTGTCAAGGTTTTGTGTAGGTTGGTTGAAATATGTAAATAAGGGAGCGGGCTGGCAAGCGGGCGGCAGGCAGCGTGGTATGGATTTGATTTAACAGATGGCGTTGGTTATAAAGGTTGGGTACGACGTGGCGTTGTGTTTCGTTAGCCACAGCAACGTGCATTCGGGTCTGCTAGTATTAAATAAATTCAACTGAAATGTTAATATTCTAGGTAAATCTAAAATTACCGACCATAATATCATATACAAATACAGTATCAATAAAGAAGCGCAAAAGCGACATTTAAAAATTACCAAAAATGTACAAAGAAAATTTCATTCAGGCCTTAAAGATTATAAATTGGAATCTGATCGGTCACCGTCTGTTAACATAAGTGTACATCATGTCCTTACATAAAATATCGCAAGACAAATAATATTATGTTTGTCACTCTTGCAGTGTTATGTTATTGGTCAATTTTCTTCTGTCAAAAATGTGCAATTTTCCTCAAAAATTCTTACGAAGTTTACTCATAAGCATTATTTTTTAGGTTAAATTAATATTTTAAGTTTTACGCGATTATAAAAAAAATACATTTTTATTTGTTTTCATATAAGATAACACTTTTGTTTCTAAAAAATTAGAGGTTTTGTTTTTGGCTAGTGGTGAATAAATGAGTTATAATTTCTGAAAGTTTTTGTATTTATTTATTAGAGTATAAATTTAAAAAAAAAGAAACATTAATGTATATAAATACAAAATAATCGTTTAAGTAGATATGACCGGGTCCCACAGACCCTACCCGACGTAACTCATGAAAAAGCTTCACTAGGCACGTGGAGGATTACGAAGCATGCTGAATATACACAAAGGAAAATTAGGAAGAAAATATCTTTTTTGGGAAAAAGCTGTCAAAAATTTCGCTTTCGATTATTTTCTTGTATAACGACTGAGAACAAAATAAGTTGCAAATTCTCCAAATTAGGGCAATGAGAATAGTACTTAGGGTATAACCAACTAACTAACCATCACGCCGTTTCCCGCAGGTGGAGGCAGAAAGAACGGACCTCTTGCCTCGTACGCGTTCATACGTGTCTCATACATGCTCTTCTATTATTCTATTAACTCTTGAGATGACCCGACTCAACCATCTGATTCACTTGGTGCCATGTCTATCTCGGGCGTCCCTGACTTCTACCATTCGCATTTGTGTCATATATTATCCTTACACTCATTTCCTCGTTCATTCGTTCTACATGCCCAAACCACCAGAGCTTCCCTTTCTTAATCTTACTCATTACCCTTACATAGCCATGCATTATTTGCAGATCCTAACCCGGTCGTACATGATTTATCACACATACGCCTCAGAGATCTCATTTCTTCAGTATTCAGACTACTTTCATCCTTTCTCTGCCAGTTCCATGACTCACTGCCATACATCACGAAAGCTACCATCACTCCATTATGGACGGCTAGCTTAGCTTCTTTGGACAGTTTTTTCTGGACCTCTCCATTGGAGTTACCTGCATTTACCCTTCTTTCAAAATCTCTATCAGCCTTCCCATCTCTTCTAAACATGCTGCCCAAATACACAAACTCATCCACTTGATAAAAGTATACTCATTTTCTTAGTCCTCTAAACAATGGTTAAAAAGTCTGCACAACCATTGAGAATAGTACGGCTATCTCCTTTAAAATATTCGGCAGCAATACTGTCGATAAAATGTTAAAGGAACTAAATTGGCTAACAGCGAAACAGACAATGAACACGAATACGATGATAAATATTTGTAAATAAAATAATAAACATCCTGTTACCAAAATACTTTCCAAATAAAATAATAAACGTACGAAAATATTGAAAAACAAAAAAATTCATAAAAAAATTCTCGTTTCTTTCCCCCCATGTACAACAAGGACATTCACAGACATAACACAAGGGCGTGCAATGAAATCAGACTACCAAAAAAGGACCAATCTAACACCCAAAATTATTTTCTATACAAAGGATGAAGTATTGAATGCGCTGCCGGAAACTTTAGTCTGTACCAATTGGTAGATTCAAAATGTATTGTAGGGGTCACATTTAGGAAGAAAAAATATAATGGAGTCGTAATTTATCAATTTTACATAATAATTCGTGTGCCCGAAGTGAGTTCAATATTTCCTCACTTTTGCTGATATAATATCAGTGATATTATTTATTAAACATTTTAAGGGGGTGCCCTACGGTTCGCGAGCGGTAAAAGGATTATTTTTCGTAATTATTTTCAGGCGTTGAATGGATTTTAAACGTTAAAATGGATTTTTTTAAATTAAAACTCAAACATCATACATATAGAAGACCGTACATTTTTGTACACGAATTTAAAGTATGGTTTGCGATGTACCCTGCTTTCAACGGAACACTCAGACGAAATTGCTGCTTGGTGGTTAACAGCGATTACGCCGTACGGTTCATCAGAAAAATTAAATTAAAATAAATTTTGAGACTAGATGCATGGTTTGTGGCACCACGTAAAGAAATTTTGATATCTAAAAAAAATAGGGTACCAGCGAATTTTATATCCGGTTTTTATGTAAATTTTTCATGATTCATAAAAATAAACAATAGAAGTAGGCCTTTCATAAAAAAAATCCTTACGTGGTGACATAGACACTGGGTTTTCAAACAGTTTCAGACTTGGTGCATATAACATACAAACTGTTTTAAACGGTTTCACGTAAAATGCTGTATCTCTGTCAATTTTAGGAATTTTTTTAAAACATTTGGTAAGAGCATTCTCAACAAATGCTTCTTTTGTAATATGAAATTAAATAATATGAAAATTTAATTGGTCATATACACGAAAGATCTTATGTGTATTGGTGACAACCGTTTTCATTCAAATCGTTTTCTGGTACCTATGTATATGTTCAGTTTGAACAACAGAACAAAAGTATTTGGAATCTCTCAGTCTAGGGATGTCGAAAGTGAAAAAAAATATCGATATATCGATGTATCGATATTTATTAAAATATCAATATCGACGTCGATATATCGAGGAAAAAATATCGATATATCGGTCAAATTTTCAAGAGATTTTGCGTTTTTAAAATAATAGTGTATTCAACTTAATATTATCCATAGTAATTTTTGTACACAATATGCTGTTTTTAATGTACAAATATATCAATAAAAATGAAGGTATTTTTATCACTATTCATTTTTATTACGTAATTATTAAAAAAATTAATAAACTAAAAAGCTGTCTTCTAACTTAAAAGTAAACTGAGACGCATACAAAGTTTGTATGCGTCTCAGTAACATTCTATTGGCGTACTAATCTGTCAAAAAGGACTTCGTATTTGGAACAATGTACCTATAGTCAATAATCATAGACAATTGGGAACCAACACATAGGATTTGCTTAGAAAAAAATGGCAAAAAATAGCATACATTTCTGTGTATGTACCTACACACATGAGATAGTATTGGTGATCACAAATACTAATGCAAAGACAATAGATTTGTAAGCTATTAATAGTTAAAATTTCAACCGCCAGATGTCATGACCCAATACAGTAATTTTTTCCGTTCGTTCCTATACGGTTTTGGATTCTAGTGACTTTAAAAATATGAATTTAAAAAAATATCGTTTTTGATACAATTTTCGATATTGGATATTTTGAATCGATATATCGGATCAAAAAATATCGGCTAAAAATATTGATAAATTGAATTAAAAATATCGATATATTTAGCCTACAAGCCTATCTTAGTCCCAATCATGAGAAAGTATAGAAATAAATCAAGCATTGAGCACGTCCGATGAATACAAAAAAAATCCGTTCATATTTTTCTGAACAAATGCGTGAAGTATTTTTTTCTAAGGGCTTTTGTAGGATGAAAACATATTCGCTCTTTATTAGAAGCTGGCTTTAACATGTTTATAGGTAGCAAGTATCTACATCTACCCACATACGTGCTTCGACGATTAAAATACCTGGTTTCTCGGTGTTTAAATAGGATTATTTATTAAAGATGAATGACCTACAATAATCTTCACTATGATCAGAATGGTTCCATAACAACTCAGAATCCAATTAACTCAACACCTCTTTGAATAAACATTAAAAGCTACAAAAAAATGTTTAAAAAATAGTTTATAACCTAACCAAAAGTAAACTATTTAACCATTTTTTATATATTTTTCATCACTTTCTGTCAAGGGCCGTTTTCTAACAAGAAATTCCCTAACAAAGCACCACTTTGAATTTTGAATTGAATGTTTTGTGGATTAATTTTGAGCTATCGTATATTTTATTGACCATAACATATTTCTAGAACAATAAACTATGTACCAATATAACATTACTTGCGTTAATTTGATAAATTGATAGGTTTTACGATGTTTTTAAGTATCACGCATCGGACTTTGACAGATTTAATCGCGGCAAATTTGACATTTGGATTCCACAGATAAAATCATTAAAAAATATTCTGGTGTCGCCAGGTGAATGAAACTAGTGGCTATATCATCAATGATGTTGGCGCAATCGATGCTGACCTTGTTCTTCATACAAATTCTGTACATAAAAGGGTCAAAATCGCATTCAAAAAATTTTTTTTTCCGCGCGCATTCGCACGTTTCCGGCGAGTCAGAGGTTGACTTTTCAAAGGAGGATTGATTTCATTTTGAGTTGTCTGGTCACCGATCTTAACGGTCTCCGATGACTTGTGACGTTCAGCTAAATTATTAATCAATATAATTTAGTATGCTTGTTTGTATAATTTTCTAAAATTTTAAAAGACATCATTCGTAAATTCTTATGTTTTCAATACATATACTAATTTATGCCGCCGTTCTTATCACAGTAGGTAGTGTAATAACTAGTGATGCAACGAATTCGAATATTCGTATTCGCCGAATAGTAGACATTTACCGAATATTCGTATTCGGCGAATATATATTTACGAATACGAATACTATAAAAAAACTTTTGAATTAATAAATTGTCACAGAAATATCAAAATGTATGGATTTTGTAGCACTGTACTGAACCTCGAATTTTTCATTTAATACGCGTTATTTCTCTTAGTAGTTTCAGTATTTGACGGTCGATAGAAAAAAAAAGCGAAAAAATATTTTTCATACAAGCCATGTACAGTCGGCTACATTTTTCAATGGCTGGCAACATCCAAACTGAAAAAAGAAATCACCTATCACCAGCGAATCTACAGATGTTATGTTTCCTGAATAAAAATTTGACAGTTGTAAATTTTAATTATTAGTAGTACCTATAATAAAACAAACAGAATAAGTTTAAATAAATGAGTGTTTTATTACTCTACAAGTTATTCGTATTCGTATTCGTATTCGCCGGAAAGTAGGTTTGATATTCGTATTCGTAAAAGTAGTATTCGTTGCATCACTAGTAATAACGGTCAGCACAGTTGTCTCCTGGCAGGTGAATATTGTTCGATTCTCGGCCGTGGCAATAAATATGTTTTTTTTTTTCGTTTTAAATTAAGAATATTTTTTTCTGAATGTGTCTTTAAAAAAAATCGAATGGATTTCACCAGCGGTAGAAGCGAAACTTCGTCAAAACAATCTCAACCAATGATGTGATGTCATAATCAAAGCGGGCAATGCGGCCAGCGCAAAGCTTCGTTCGTAGGTAAGGTTTCATTCTATCTTTTTTAAAATATAAAAACCGCACAAGAGTCCCAACTGCTCCCGTCTGGAGCCAGTGAGACTATGACATCCCCAATTGGGGTATATTGTGAGGCTGAAAGTAGTGGGGAGAGGAAGGAGATAGGGAAGAGGAAGGTGGGGAAGTACCTGGCTATTCAGATCTGGTCACCAAACACGGCTAAAGCCATTTCAAGAAACGTTTCAATTCTGAATGGTGGTCTTACACCAGGGCGATACTGAGAGTATCTTCCACTCTGGAACGTGCCGCAAATATACTATATATTATTTTTTATGAATAAATTGTGAAATAACACAAATTAATCAAATAAAATTTATTTTCCACGCCGGAATTCGATCCCGCGACCTTCGGAATGCTAGTCAACAGCCTTCGGCCGACTATCTCATTCTCTCGCAGGTTAAATCCTGTAGATATATGTGTTTCTCCATTTTTAGTGCCATTTTCGTTTAATACTAGTTTAAAATCACAACGGTTCCGAAGAAGTTTCACTTAAAAAAATATATGGTGTGTAATTCACAAGTGATCTAGAAAGTCGCTAGATGTCGCTTTCTTTTGCATGTTTTAAAGTGGTTCGAAGATTGGATATTGATTTACAAAAATAAAGAGATTTTTTTTGGTTTTCGTAGAATTCGAACCTCTGTCCGCTAGATTTCTCTGGCCGCTGAGATTTGCGACGCACTATACCACTGCGCTATGGAAGTGTCTGTTTGCGTGTTTTATCTTGTTTATTTTATCAAGTCTATTTATTAAGTTTATTAAGTCTCAAAATATGAAAGGCACTACAACTAGCGTAGCTACCCGGAGCTAAGGTAGTCACATGAAAGCAGTCAGCATTAGCCTCGCCACCGCAGCAGAGAGAGGGTCGATAGGGTCGAGGGTCCTAGTGGTAGGATGCTGAGCGGCCAGCCGTGGCCGCGTGGGTCGGATAGAGTTCGGCGAAATAACTTGCAGTACATCGACTTATTCTTCTTTCAGCGCAAGTTATGATTAGTTATATGTGTAATAGATAGATATCTATAGATAGGTGACTTAGCAGGGGTACCCGGGTTGCGTATTTCCAAAATCTATACCGGTTCAGCCGACAATTTACATTTTAAATACACCTCTGTAAGGGGAGAGGGGGGGGGGAGGCGGAGTGGGAACCCCCTAATACTATGCGAGTGAAGGAAAAAGCTGTGAAACTTCTAGCACGGCTGTGATTTGGATTTCGGATGAAACGGAATGACGATTAGTGCACCTGCGACGTGTCAACTGCGCTCATCGGCCACTTTGATAATGATGTCACTTTTTTTTCTATTGGTTGAGATATGAAACAGAAATTACGCGAGGTCTGCGCTCATTGGCCACTTTGATTATGACCTCACTTTTCAAGTATTGGTTGAGATTGTTTTCGTAAAGTTTCGCTTCTACCGCGTGTAAACTGCACTCGAATTTTTTAATCCTTTTGTAAAAATAAAAATTGTTCTAAAATCTGAATAAAATAATCTTTGCAATGTATATTAGAAATTAATAATTTTACATATTTCTAAATATTAAAATTTTTATATTGAAAATATAATTTGACTGAACACGTATACACGTATAGGTTTTGGAAATACGCACCCGGGTTCATGTTTGTCAGGATCTTGGCCGTGGACGCGTCTGCCCACCAAATGCGTGGCAGGCCGGATCGGGAGAGTAGTTGAGAGAGATCGTTTGACCTCCTTAAATGAAGATGAATTCTTTTTTTTTATTTTATTTTTTTTTTAACTTTATGAGTAAAACCTCAAATTGTAATATTTAAATAAATGAAGACAATATAAGCGAAACTCAATTGAAAATCTGGAAACAGAAAAATCAGAAAAACATATTGACACCTCTGGGACTCGAACCCAGGACCTCTTGCTTTCCGGGCGAATGAATTCATTCGTCCGTCTCTTCTGGGCATACTGACCTCCAGATTCCTACCCACCCCTCATATATTTTTCCTTCCCAGAACTTCCTCTCCTCTCCTTCCCTAAAAAGACACTCCCTACAACATCCCCAAAGACGATATAGACCCTGAGGAGAATTATTTTCCTCAGGGCCTTCTGTGTGGAGCTAATGCAAAAAATGATACTATAAATCTTGAGGTTTAATGCTCCTTTAAAATAGGGACGACTGGCCGATCTTCCTTTTTGAAATTGAAATAAAAAGGATTTAAAAATAAATAAATCACAACGAGTATAAAATAAAGCAGGCAATTCAATTGGCTGCATCTCTTAAAGAAAATACATAAATAAAACGATTGTTTTGTTGTCGAAGCGCGGTGTACTGTAAGTGGTCGCATTTTCCATTTTTATTCCACTTTACGTCGGAAAATAATACCTCCATCATGTGCAATGCCGTATCTCCTTCACTGCATGCTATGTAATTCTGTTGCTGAGAGTTCCATCGCAACCTCTCTCTCTGATACATACTTCGCATGTGAGAAAGAGCGAGAGGTTGTGACTGAGTAGCGCGTGGCTTGCCTATTGCTTATAAACTCCTAAATAAGGCAGAGATCTGGTATAGACGCGGTCCTGAAAGAATAAAAGATTCCTGCAATATTTACTGAATTTTAATATTCACTTTCAATTTTGTTATTCTATACAATTTGGGAGGTGGATTTGGGTGGATATAAAACACTTCTTTCACCCCAAATGGTTCGCTATGTTTGGTGACAAATTGGTACCCTGGTTCATGGGGTGAAGTTTTCGGATCTTGCCGGCTATTGCATCCGCTCATACACTGTGTGGCGTGTCGGATTTGGAGAGGCTGGTTGAGGGAGATCTTTTTACCTTTCCTGTAGAACTTTCTTGCACATATCACCTTGCACCGCAGTGGGAGGGATGGAATCGTACGTTCGTCTCTCCTGGTCACAGTGGCCCCCAAATTTCTACCCACCCCTAATAATAATAATAATAATTGGATAATTTGTACAGTGCCGTTTTCTGAAAATCACTTCAGGGGCGCTGTACCTTCGAATGATAAATGGCTCTCATATCTTTTCCTTCCCAGATATATATTTCCTTCGTTTCCTTTAAAAAATTTCCTACACAACATTTCCAAAGATGACATAGGCCCTGAGGGAAGTTATTTTCCACAAGACTTCTTGTGTGGAGCTAATAATGTAAAAAAAAATCAGACTTTTGTTTCGCGGGGAAAACATTTTTGTTTCGTTTACGACTTTCGAACTGCTTCTGGTGTCGTTTCACGGCTGTAATGTCGTTTCTACGTGGTGTTGTTTGCTAATGCGGCGGGGTGCTGATGATGGTTGCTATTGGCCGCCGCAATGTGTTTCAATGCGATACGCTGTTAAACCCGCACAGTCGTAAACGATAATTTTCTATAGAAAACACCGGAGAAGATAGCCCGATCTGTGAACATACCAATAAAATTGTTCCCGCCAGAGCGTACCTACCGATATACATTTTATTTTATTTTTCCGGTTACTGCTTTAATGTTAACTGTTTTTGATTTACCAATTAAACTATACATGACATTCTTTTATAATAAATATAATGATCGTAAGATTTAGACTATATTTAAAATAACAGGCAACGTTTGTCCCCGATTAATGTACAAATGTGATAACAGGTTACAAAAGTGTAAATTTATAAATATAAATGAAATAAAAAATACCAAAAACAGATATAAATGTATAAAATGTAAGCTTGCTCTTTTATTCTAACCACCATTGAAGTTGTACTTTAAACATCCTCTATCTGAGTCATTATATTATTGTTCAAGAACAAACGATACACTAAACATTTTATTTATGAGGTATATTGTATATATACACAGCGACCTTGTAGCGTTTTTTTTCCTCAACCGGCGCTATATCATTATATTGCATCCAGAAAGTATTTGCCCTAACCTATAAAATTTTCTCTACACTTTTCACTTTATCTTCACAGTATTCTGATAGCAAAGCCAAATTCACAATATCCCAAATCCAAAGCTTTTAGTTCGTCAATTTTCTGCTATAGTTTTTTTTTCTTATGTGGGTCGTCAAAACTACACATAGAATCAAAAATTATGATAAAAAATACAATTTATTTATAAACCAACGCAGACCCGTAAAAATTAATACGACATTCATTAATTGTTAATGTAATTTTTTTAAAGTTGAATGTATTTATAAAAAAAAATTCTCACAAAAAAGGCGAAATTCGCCCAACAAGTTTTAGTAAACTTGAAAAATTATGACGTTTATACAATTACATTATAAAAATACTAGACGCGTGTACTAATCGAACAAAAAGTGTGGCCTAGCTAAAACAAAATGAAAGGAAAGCCATTCAAATAATATGTATATGAACAGCCATGTCAAGCATTTCAACAACAAAAAACGCATTTCATTAATTCATAAAATGATTTTGGTACCTAAATTATCGCTTGTCTGATATGACAAGTAGTTCCAATTTTGGAAATAAAAAGTTCAATAAAACTTGATTAATGTTACGCGTGAAAAAAACTTGATAAGTGAACTTAATGGATGAGAGACGTAAACACAAACAAAATGAGACACAATATAAAAACTTACAAAGAACGATTAGACATGAAATTAAAAAAGCCAAAGAAGAATGGATGAAGTCACAGTGTGAAGAACTAGAGTCATACATTCGTAGTCACAATGCATTCAAACTTGACAAAAAATTGAAGGAAATTACGGGCACTTCTAGACTCCATCATGTTTAGTTGACGATTTCAATAAATTAATATTGGATGAAAAAGATATTTTACAAACATGGGAAAAGTATATTCATGAAGCATTCAAAGATATTAGACCGCACATTAATATTCCTAATGATCAATTGCATGGACCATCGATTTTAAAATCAGAAATTCTTCATGCGATAAAGACTTCAGACAATAGAAAAGCGTGCGGACCAGACGATATTAAAGTTTAGATGTTGAAGCTCTTTAATGATGAAAATGTTGACTACCTGTTGAGGTTATTTAACTCTATATATGACACAGGGAATATACCCCAAGATTGGCTAAAATCCACCTTCGTGACATTGCCTAAAAAACAATACCCTAAGAAGTGCAGTGACTATCGATTAATAAGCCTGATGAGTCATGTCCTTAAATTATTCCTTAAAATAATACATGCCAGGATACGCAATAAGTGCGAGCAGGACTTGGATGACACTCAGTTTGGCTTCAGAAATGCGTTTGGGACGCGTGAAGCATTATTGTCTATCGACGTACTATTGCAAAAGTGTCGTGACCAAAGAAAGGAAGTCTTTGCCTGTTTTATTGACTATGAAAAGGCATTTGACAGGGTAAAACATGCTGACCTAATGAAAATGCTTGCGGATTGTAACGTTGACACCAAAAACCAGAATTTCATTAAAAACCTGTATTGGTTCCAAACAGCAGAAATAAGACATGGGAATGAGAGATCTAATGCAATTGCCATTCAGCGTGGAGTACGACAAGGCCTGTCCTGTCCTGTCCTGTCCTGTCACCACTATTGTTTAATCTCTATTCCAACTATGTCTTTAAAAGAGCCCTAAGTAATACTGATAAGGGTCTGAAGATCAACGGAGTTGTCATTAATAACATAAGATACGCAGATGATACTGTATTACTAGCTGACTGTATCGATGACCTCCAAGACCTATTAAATCTTATTAATAATGCTGGTGAGCAACTGGGCCTAACAATCAACGTCAATAAAACTAAATGGATGACATTTGGACGACTAGATCACTCTGAATCAGTGATACTGTTAAATGGTTGCAATGTCGAAAAGGTGGAAAGATTTAGATATCTCGGCAGTATTCTCACGGAGACTCTTGACCCAGATGTGGAGGTTAGATGCAAAATTGAAGCAGCAAGAACTGCGTTCATTAAAATGAAATCCCTCTTCTGCAATGACAATATCAGCTTAAAACTAAGGCAGAGAATGCTAAAATGTTATGTGTGGTCGGTCTTGCTCTATGGATGTGAAACATGGACCTTGAAAGTAAATACCATGAACAGGTTAGAGGCTTTTGAAATGTGGCTTCACCGGAGAATGCTCAAGGTCCCATGGACCGACATGATCACCAACACAGAAATTCTCAGACGGGCTAGAGCAGATAGAGAACTGCTTACATTAATAAAAATCAGGAAAATTTCATATCTGGGTCATATACTTCGAGGGGAGAAGAATCACTTGCTCCATTTGATATTGAAAGGCAAGATAGAGGGTCGCCGAGGGCATGGTAGGAGACAAATGTCTTGGCTGCGTAATATACGAGAGTGGACCGGCATTAGAAGTGTGGAGGAGCTATTTCGGGCAGCGCAAGACAGAGAGACATTCTCAAGAGTGATCGCCAACGTCGGGGGGACCTGATACGGCACGCAAAAAAGAAGAATGTTACGCACTTCGCACGAATACGTGACACTACTTAATACGTTTAATTAATTAACTAGTAAGGTGCTGCTAACCTTGACTGCATCAATTTCCTTGATTTGGCCCTGGGATGTATAAGCAGTACCTTCGTGGATAATTTGTATAAACAGAGAAGGTTAGAGCAAATGGATTTCCAAATCGTTAGGTGGAAAAACTCAAAATTTTATTTTATAATTGTCAATTAGCCAGACAGGAGAATTTTCACGGACTTGGTATTTCTGTATAAAATTTTAAATGATGCATTTGATAGCCCAGAATTGCTTGCATTGATAAACTTTCAGGGTATATTTAAGTACAGAAATGGGACTGGCTATCATTTTATATTCTTCTTTGTCCAAAATACTAATGGAGGGAAATAATTATACCGAGTCGGTGGACATCTTCAATACAAAATGTGGTTAATAAAGCTATAATAAAAAATACCGTTTATATTTTACAATTCTTACGTAAAAACCCCCAAAAAGGGTGTTAATAAGTAAATAAATTTGATATTTTAATGTTCTAAGGCTATTGTTATTTTTCTTGTTACAGTAAATAAGGCGGCTTGTTATTACAAGTAAGTTTTCCGATAAGAGAAGAAAGAATGGTATGAGTTTACCTTATTTATTTATAAAGTCTGAAATTCGAGTAAAGTGTAAACATGACTTTCATTTTTAAATTAATGAAAGTAATAAAAATAAAAGATGTATTATTGTTCCTTCTCGGTGGTAATGAAATAATTTCAGTGTAAATTTACTCATAATCTTAGACCCAAATAGGTCGGTTTGGGTTTACATAGTACCCACTAAAGACCAAAGTTATTAATACACGCAAAAAGCGACAAAGTTCAAAATTTACCTGGGTAACGGGTTAAGATTAGTTAAAATTTAAGACAGTTTCTCGCAACTTTCTTAGTACCATTAGATTAGACCAAAACTTCTAAAGTTAGCCACATAACCGAAATTAATAACAGTTTAGAAAATGGGTAGAGAAAAAGCGTCATTATACCAGACTTTAAAAAACCATTGAGGTCGAACCATATTTTAAACAGCAAAACTTCAAAATAGGTTTTTTTATGAATATCTCATGAGAGTCCCATCTGCCCAGAGTTAGTAGAGCTGCGACATCCCCAATTATTGGTGTATGTTATGTTGTGAGGCTGAAAGTGGTGAGTTGGGGAGTACCTGCCTGTTTCATTTTTTCGCAAAGTTTCGACTCTGAATGGTGGTCTTTTACCAGAGCGATACCGAAATCATCTGCCAGTCTAGAATGTTCGGCAAATTTGCTAACAATAACATTAATTATTGTCTCGGGAAACTTGGGTTTAAAAATAATAAATGTTGATAGGTACCTACTTACCTTGGATGTATAAATAAAATGTGTGTTTGGAATATTGAACTTTTTGGTAAATGTTCTTTATACTAATTCCTTTCCACAAAAGTGAGACAATAGACGAAAAATTTTAGATATCACTCTTAATTATTGATAAGTTTATGGCTTATGACGATAACACAAGAAATTCTTAAGTATGGCGGTATTAATAAACATCAATTAAAAAAATGTATTAGGTGTATATATCTATAGGTACTTACCCTCTTATGCTTACCTACATAATATGTAATAAATATTACTACACCATGTAAAATCCCAACTGAGCATTAATAAATAATCATAAATATAGTATTCAAAAGCAGGGAAGCACGTCATCGTGGAGCTTTGCGATGGAACGTACATCGTTATTTTCTTTTTATGAAATAGATGGGTGACCAGTGACCATTCTTCTATAATTGACAAGAACCCAGTGGCTTATATTATTGTTACGATAAACTTATTAACGAATAAATATGTGAATAATTTTTAATTTCTACCTCATCCTGTGTAAAATTTATTTTGTTTACCGAAATTAAAGTTTTAAAGATTTTTTATTATTGTTTTTCAACACGATTTCTTAAAAGGCATTGGACATTCTAGTATCTTTATATTTTTCTTAGAAGGAATTCTTATATGAACGGCTTTTAGAAAAACCTAATGGAACGACTTTTAAGACTACTGTTCGTGAGGTACATACGTAATACGTACATACGGTCTCTACGTAAGACTAGCATATTATTATATATACATATTGTGTAATGAAAAAGAATTTTTTAAATAATATAAGGTCCAAAAAAATCAAATAAAATGCCACAATAAACAGAATGAAAAACTAATATTTTTTTACCGTAGGTAATATCATTTTCAACAAAATTTAAATTGTCAAATGAAATTGAGTAGGTGCCTTTGTTTGTACAATAAATACAATTATTCCAATTAAACAGTTATTGCAGCCTTTACGTTTTTCCAGTCAACCTAGTTTCCTTTGATAAAATGTTATAAAAACTACCTTGATAAATAAATTCGTAGAATATTTGTGAGTATTGCATTTTTGAAGTGAAAACTTCTTTAGCACCGCTGTGATTTGAAACTCGATGAAACGGAAGCGAACAACATTAAAAAGAGAATGAGTGAGCAATAAATATTTATTTATTTCACTGGGTACTCGTTTCCTATGTAGTACGATAAATCCACAGTCCCACGCAAGTCTCCTTTGGTCTAATGGTATAAAGCGCCTGACGGACCTCAGCGGCCAGACATTCAGCGGACCTACGAAATCCATAAAAAAAAATCTATTTTTGTAAAATCAATATCCAATTTTTAAACCACTCTAAAATAAATAGTCAAAGAAAACACAAAAGAAAGTGACATCTAACGACTACGAAGAAGAGAACACAAATACTAACAAGATGAACAAAATGTACAGGAAAGGGTGCACTGGAATACGACCACAAAAATATGGAAAAAATCATCCTTCACAATGATAAAAAAAGTGCTTCGTAGTCTCCACACTCTTGTCTATTTTAGTTTTCTGAAGGTTTCACTTCAACGAAAACTCTTCAACATGAGAAACTCATTTGATAATATTTATTACAAAAAATTAAGTAATTATTTCTTTGGTAAGCCAAAAACTTGATTTCAGTTAGCATATGTGTTATTTTTTCCAACTCCTTGCTTGTAAAACGATGGTTTTTAATTAAGTTAGTTGCTATTAAGAAATAAAACTTCAAAGGGTTATCAGATTAATAACGTAGTTCTTAAGCTACAAATACTTTCGATTCAAAAGAGGCAACCCATATAAATTTTACTATCAACCAAACAAAAAGGATCCTAAAAAGGTTAATCTGAAATTATAACTTGTTGCCCTGAGAAAGATATTCTTCCCGTCGCCGATACCCAGCGATTGGATTCATTTCTACGCTTTTGCGCTGAATATTAAAAATCCTTTGTGGATGCGAATAAATTCCGATGGAATATCGTCAATGAGAATACATTAAACGAATTGATGAAATTGCTTGGTGCGCGCGGATTCGGTGAACGGGAAAATTTCACCTCCCACTAACGAACATTCCCTTTTATTTTTCCAAATCCTGTAAAGTTTTCAACTCAATTATCGCCAAGACCAACTTTCGACAGTGGATGGTACATCGTGTCCCATATTATTAAGTTAAAATCACATTATTATTCAGGAATTGGAGAAGATTTTATTCGAGTGGTTTTATAACATCGTACTTCGAGAATCTCGTCGATGGACATTCCCGTACTCCATTAAAGATTCGTCCCAACTTTAGTAGTTCGACAGAGATTGCAATCGATTATTCACTGAAGTTTTCCGGTTCTGCTGACGGATTATTTAAATATATAATTTTATTCAATTGGGTAAGCCCTCCCAAGATTTATTGCTGATACCGCTGACCTGTACATAGGTACAAGAGTATTAAATTAGGTTTTTCTTGAATTGATCTACCAAAGTAAAGTGAAACGTGTTTTTAAGGCGAATAAAGGAACGTCTAAAACCAACGAATCATCGTCCAGACAGATAAGATTAGGGCAAATGGAGAGAGAGAGATGAACAAAACTGATGACATCCCATCCTTTTTTTGTTAAAGTAGTTTTTATTCGAGCAAGAGTTTTTTTAGCATTCACGTAGTTGTCCATACCCATAACATTTTTATATCTGTTCAGTGATTCAGTACAATTGGAAACCAAATGAAATTGGAAACGACGTGAATTTGGTTAAATATTTTGGGTTGGGGATATTTTTTCAGATATCGTAACAATATTAAAACCATAAAATAAGTTTAACTGGTAGAAACTGTGTTGTAGTTAGAAAAGGAGAGCATTTAAATTATTTTACCATATGGTAACAAGAGCCAAGGATTATGAACGAGATGGTGATATCTGGAAATACTTTTTCGGCTTTTAGCGTTATTTGTTATGACTTTTTTCCGACCTGACAAGGATGATGGATTTACATCGTTTTGAACCGCAAGCAAATGAAATGCTTCTTAAATATTGCGCAATACAGTAAAATAATCACTACAATAAATAGTAGTCACAAGTGAATCCTTGAGTTATCTGAGATTGTCAAATTCATGATTTATTTCAAAATATTCCAGGTTGATATTTATTTATAGATTCGCTGTATCCTTAAATCAATATTTTTTCAATAGATCTTGAAACCTGACAAAGGATACTATCAGATTTTTATACTACATATGTAGGTACATATATTTAAAAAAATAATAGAAAATTTTACTGTACTTGTAAACCATAAAAAACAACTTCACACAAACCAAAAAATCAGAGGGTGTCATTCACTCGCGGTAGAAGTGAAACAAGAATGTCGCTAAATGTCGCTTTCTTTTCTTTTGCCTATTTATTTTAAAGTGGTTTGAAGATTGGATATTGATTTCACAAAAATAAAAATGTTTTTTTCTTTTTTATTTCGTAGGAACCGAACCTCCGTTCGCTTGATATCTGTCTCTCTTTCATTTTTAAACCACTAACGGCGCTAAAGAAGTTTCACTTCAAAAATATATTTATACAAACTTATTATAAAGGTACTCGGTACTCACTTCAATAATTAATTTTAAAAATTACATTCCTTGATACTTTTTTTTCCAAACATTTAAGCTTAAGCAATGGCAGTGTCAACGGAAAACTTTGCAACAGCACAGTTTAGTGTTACCGTTTTCTAATACTCCTTAAATGTATATATATACAGGGTTAAAAAAGGAGAAATAACGACATAATAGAAATAAAGCTTTGATTTGCGGGATAAGAGAAACTTTCTAGGGAGATATACTTAATTTGCAAACTCTGTTTTTTTTTGTAAAATAATCATTGTGAGGAAAAACAATCACCAATCTACAACTTCTATAGGGTGTGATGCTCTGCAGATATCGGAAAGGATACATTTTCCTGCTAGACTAAGGACTCATTGAATAGCAAAAATAATATTTTATTGCACGTGCAAAGAATATAAAGCAAATGTTTTGCTAGTATAAATATTATAAAAATAAAGAAAAAATATATATTCACGCCAATTCACTGAACTGTTTCTACTCACCTAAAACAGAGATAGTAGGAGGAGATAGGTGATTTAGAGTTTTTAAATAGAGAGAACGACAAGAAATAAGCCATGAAGTTACAAGAGTTGGAGAAGTTAGAAAGTTGAAAAAGGCGAAAATAAGAAAACACAAAACGACTCTCTGAAAAACATTATTTTTTTTGTTAAAAACATTAGCTACAAATAAAACAAAACGACGTTTATGTAAAGTATTCCAATCCAGAGACATCATCGTTGAATATGTAACCCTAACAGTGATTTATTTTGCTAAACTTAGCAGTTTTAACCACGGGATGATTACAAAGAGTTACTGAACCTCGATATTATGTTTTTGGGAGGAACACCTGAAAACGGTGCACCATTTAGTGCACCTGCTGGACTACACCGAGCAAGATGGGTGGCTAAACATTCTATTCTTTATTTATATTTAGAGAACAGCTGAAATTGAAAGAAAAAAAAGCAAAAAAATCAAAGTGTGCATTGTGCAATCCCCACGCAGTAAAAGTGAAACCTTCACTAAACTAAAGTAGAAGTGAACAGAAATGAGTAAAGGATGACTTTTTCCATATTTTTGTCGTCGAATTCCAGTGCACTTTTCCTATACATTTGTTTTTTTTGTGTTTTCTTTTTCGGAGTAGCTAGATGTCGCATTCTTTCGTGTTTTCTTTGCCTGTTCGTTTTGAAGTGGTTTGAAGATTGGATATTGATTTTACAAAAATTAAAATTAAATATTTTTTATTCGGGATTTCGTAGGATTCAATCCTTGGTCCGCTGAATGTCTAGCCGGATCATCGGGCGCTTTATGGCACTTGACCAAAAGAGACTTGCGTGGGACCGTGGATTTACCGAATTATATAGGAACGGAGTGCCCGTGAAATAAATAAATATTATATTGCTATCTCATTCTCTATTTATGGTCGCTATTTTTCGTATCATTAAGTTTCAAATCACAATGGTGCGAAAGAAGTTTTAACTTCAAAAATGTTTGAATTTTTACTATCAGTAGATATGTAAGCAAAATACTGGTTTCTTGCTCCTTATCCGTAACCTGCGCCAAAGAATGATTTACAACTTTTGAAAGACTTGATGGTTTACGAAAAGATGGATCAATCACTTGCAAAAGCAGCCACGTAAAATATAGAACATCTTTGGTATCTGTCTGAAGAGCTTTTTGTTTTTGAAACTGAACAGAGGACCAGACTTTGATAAATATGGCTTGGAAAATTTTACGAAGCGAACAACCCTTCACAATGCTCTCATCCTGGTTAAGAACTTACAAGATTTTGTTACAAATTATACATAAAACGAATTTTTTCAACTCACTTTGTGTGAATTTTTTTACAGGATGATGATGACTACACCAAAGCTAAAACTTTTGTACATTCCACGAAAGTTTTAAATGACAAATCAGCCATGGCCTTCAAGGAAGAGTACAACCGTCTTCACACCAGCGATGAAGAGCAGAAGAATTCTTGACGGTTAAAGATTATCGACCAATATCTTCTGATTTAAAGAAGTCCACGATGACTTCAACGTGAATAATTATGTTTTTTTTAAGTTGCATCTAATCATTTGATAGATTTTAATTTTGTGTTTAACTACATTTTATAAAAAAATAAATACTCAGTTAAAATTTCAACTTCTCATACTTTTTTTATCAAACCCAACGTTTTCACAGCAAGTAGCGACCCCTAAAACCCCATTAAGAAATCTAAAAAAACTATAAGTTTTTATAATTAATTATTGAAGAGTGCCTGGTAGAAAATTCTAAAAATAAAATAAAATTTTCATACGTTTTTAAAACACCCTTTATATATGTATATAATATATATTCAGTTGTCGTGGAACCTGTATATGCACGCACACTTACACACACACACATATATGAGTGTTTGTACAGGTTCCACGACAACTCAACAAAGTGGCATATAAACACCCCTTTGAAAACTTATTAAGAGTTAAAAAAAAATTAAGAAATAGCCCGTAACCTAACCTAATGTAACCCATATAACAAAAAAAAATCTTCACTTTTAATGACTTTGGTAGAAGAAGTCGGGGACGCCCGAGGAAGAAATGGTACGACCAAGTGAATCAGATAATTGAGTCGGGCCATGTGAAAAGTCGGAATAATAGAAGAGCATGCATGATACGATGTATGAATGTGAACGAGGCAAGGAGTGTGTGCCAGGACCGAGTGCGGTCCGTGAAAAGGCGCGATGGTTAGTTAGTTACAAAGGAGGTGATAAAGGCGCACTTTGTCGAGTTGTCCGATCATATTACCCTGAATTTGATCCAAAAAAATCTTTACTTAAAAGAAATATTTTCACAAAAATTATTATTTTACGAATTCATCATTTCTTACATAAAAAAGGCGAGCGGACTCGAGACTAAGATATAAATAAGAAACGCTAATGGTATATTACGGTATTCGTTTGGCGGGATGACAGATAGGCTGAGTAACTCAATTAGTCAGACATTTGCTTGTTTGGCAAAAAATACAAATCAAATATTCGGTTTCGTGTTATGGCCATCACTTTTTCCAGAGATATTAAATAATTCTTACGACTTAAATATTAGCATTCTATGAACTTACTAATAACGGAAACATTTTGATATATGTCAAAAAAAACGAGTGTGCTTTAGACCACACAACTAAAGTAAAACTTCTGCTCCATCTATATAAGAAGAGAGAAAGAAAATGTGCTCGCACCTCTCTCTCTTGCCCCTACAGTAATATACGAAGCGTCCTACCTCTCAACTACCGTTCGCCTCGCTTTTCGGAACGCTCTCGTGACGCATTCGCCAGCTTACTCCCCAGGCAAGCGTGCGTTTACTTCAAAAGAAGTTTTACTTAAAAAATAAATTTAATGACTAAGTTGTCGGATCATAAATTATTATTGTAAAGAAACTTATAAATATTCGGTCAGTTCATTAATTTCCTGATAGCTGCTAAAGTGATGATATAATGGTTTGATATTGTGGTGATGATAAAATGTGTTGTGTCATACGTCGTTAAAGAGAATTAAGCCATTGACTCATTCATGTTCAAGGTACTCATTCTAATTCTTGCGGCATATAATTATCTACACACTACAGTCAAAATGTTACAAAGTTCATTTGATAATAAAAACATTCGTGTACAATACGTTTAACCTTAAAGAGATCAAGTCCCAAAGCTTGGAATTAACTCCCACATGAACTAAGACGGATAAAAACAGAATTTATAATAAGCTAACTCATCTCTTCCGAAAATTCATATCCATGAATAATAAATTATACATAGAGTTCAAACGTCTATTTTAGCGCTTTCCAGAAAAAAACATATTATTTTGTAAAATTTATTTATTTTTTGTTTCTTTACATGATAAAAATCATGATTACTATTCTGTTTTTAACTTCACTGGGACAAGGTGGTGTTATGTTATTTTGATCCTTAATTTAAAGGGCGACCGGCCAACTCGGAATGAAACCAACTCAGAACCACCTCACAAAGGTCATTAGGATTGATGATAAAAAAATATTTTAAAAATTGGTTAAATAGGTTAAATTAGGTTGGGGGATAGCTTTTAATGACCTGAGGTGGTGGTTCTGAGTTTATTTCATTCTGAGTTGGCATGGAAACAATTTTAAAAAGTAATAAAACAACAAAAAATAATACAGATATTGAAAGGTCAACATTGTTGAAGTGAAAAGTTCTTTGGCACCGTTGTAATTTGAAACTCGATTAAAAAGAGACAAATACATGCATCTATAAAATTTAACCTGTGAGATAGACTAATCGGTGTCCTCTTTGTGCGGTGCTTCGTGGCCTATTGGCCTTCTCTTTGTGCGGTGTTTCGTAGAATAAAATGTAAAACAATTTTGTAATAAATAAATCATACAATTATTATTTCTATTTTTGAAACCGACAATTCGTGGTGGAATTCCATTATAATATAGTTTTGAATATATACCAACAAAGCTGTTCAATTCTCTACCTCCTGAAATTAGAAACACGCAAACCAAAAGTACATTTAAAAGTAAAATCATTGATCACCTCAAATAAACATATCCATCACAAGTATTTAATAACAGACTTACCTTTATACCTACTGTGTGTATATATGTAACCATGTACCTACTGCAATCTTCTTTATATATATATGTAACATACTTGAATTGTATATTTAAAGAAAAAAAAATTATATTAACCTGCTATTTTCGTAATATTACTACAAAATCTTAGACAACCACTCTGTAAATTGCCATCTCAACACAGGCGTTTCACACCTAGTGAGATGGGCAATACGTCATTTTATAACCAAATGTAATATGAAAATAATTAAATAAAAATAAAAAATAAATATATATATATATATATATATTTATATTTTTAGCATGTAATTATTAACCCCACTAGGGTTCGCCTGTATCGGGGTAATATAATGATAAAACAAACAAAAAACTTTATTACACTTAATTTTATTGACCGTAACCGGTTTCAACTCGTTACAAATAATTCTTAGTCTACAGTTTATATACATAACATACGGGGAAGGGGGAGAGGGGTGGTCTACAAGGGTGTTAATCAATTATATTAATTATATTTTTGTTACTAAGTCGTTTTAGACTGTCGAATTTCTAAATAATTTGGTAATTCCAGTAGGTTTTGTAGCTCACTTCAATGTAGTTTAGGGAAAAACCTTACAAGTAATATGAATTATTAATGACCAAATTTTTTTGTCAAATCGTTATTATATTTATGATGTATGGGATTTTTTTAATTGCTTTTTGAAGGGATACATGTTTACATTGGAGTAGGAATGGTCTAAACTAAATTCATATTTCAATTTCGAAATTATTATTAAAATTACACTCGATACAAAAGCGGGAACTTAACAAATTATTCTAATTGCTTATTCATTACAAAGTTACTTTAAAATAAAGTGGAATAAAGTTTTATATATGTTTTATTTTAATATATCCTACAGTTATCCTACTCCTGATCTCGAATTTTAGTTTTCTGAAGGTTTCACTTTTACCGCGGTAAACCGCACACATGTTTTTGTATTAATATTTCTTACCGATAATGGGTACCTTCAAATGTGAAGGAAGCTAATGCACTATAATGTGAATATATTATGTCCATGTGTTGAAATTTCATTTGGTGTAATATATTGTGGGTGGATTGCACCGCAGCGGGAGGGATGGATTCGTACGTCCATCACTCCTGGACACACTGTCCCCTATATTCCTAACCACTCCTCACACCTTTTTCCTACCAGAACTTTCTATCCTTCTTTACCTTAAAAAGAACCTCCATACAGCATCCCCAAAGGTGACGTAGGCCCTGAGGGAAAATAATTCTTTCTTTATCTAATCAACTTCATTACTTTCTTTGGAATTCAAGAGTTGAAAAGAAGAAAGAAAAAAGAGTTGAAGAGTTGAGGTCCTATGTAAAAGGCTCTTTGCGAAATCGTATTTTTCTCTCAAATCGGTATAGATCACATTTGTATTGGTGTTCTGTTTAGTGTTCTCCATATAATTAACATTGTGGTTCATATCTTTTAAGGGTAACAATTGGATCTTCTTAAACCATAGTGAACTAACTCAATTTTAGAAATTTCTGAGTTAGTATTTAAAATGAGGTCTACAAATCATAATCTAGCTTTTCTAGAAAAAAACAATCAGAGAAATACTGACTAGACCAATCATAGCCAACTTTTCTCTAATTAGTTCTTCTTTCTGACAGAGCTAGATTATGATTTGGAGCCCTTATTTCAAGCTCTAACTCAAAAATTGAAAAATGAGTTAGTTCAATTATTATATGTAATAATTATTAGCCTGAAACACTCATCTACATTGAATAAATCTCCCGAGAAAAGATACATGCCGCCGACGGGACACGAACCCGCGTCCTTCTGATCAGAAGAACCGTCGGCGGCATGTATCTTTTCTCTGGAGATTTTTTCAATATAGATGAGGGTTTCAGGCTAATAATTATTACTTATAATAAAAATAATCTAACAATTATTATAAGCAATAATTATCAGCCTGAAACACTCATCAACATTGAAAAATCTTCCGAGAAAAGATACTTGCCGCCAACGGGACTTGAACCCGTGTCCTTCTGATTGCCGGTCAGCTGCTCTTGACCACTGAGCTATGTAGACCCAATAAATGTAGTCATAATTTGTCTCGACGCCACCTAGCGAGGGATTTAACACTTACAATGTCTCTCTCGCAAAAATAAAGTTGGTTGTTTTCAGGTGGAAAAAATATAATAAGCAGTAATTGTTGAATGAAACACTAGTATATATTGAATTATTTGGCGGGTATTTGATAAGCCCCCATAGCTCAGTGGTCAAGAGCAGCTGACCGGCAATCAGAAGGACACGGGTTCAAGTCCCGTTGGCGGCAAGTATCTTTTCTCGGAAGATTTTTCAATGTTGATGAGTGTTTCAGGCTGATAATTATTGCTTATAATAATTGTTACCCTTTGTGCTATGCATTAAAATCTTGTCTAAACGTTAGTTTCTAAATTAAAAAAAAAATAATAATAATCTAGTTCATCACATTATATCTAAACAAAAACAGTATACCTAAATCCGTTTAGGTATTTGCAGACTAGCAATAACTTAGGTAGTATAAAAATATAGTAAAATATGTTCACTCAATATTTTGACGTACCCTTCATAAACAGTTTTGGATCTTCTAGGCACGCGAAGATGATCTTTGGTAATATTCTGAGTTACCCTCATTGGGATTTCGGGTGAGCGGCTGAGCGCTCTGTAGTAGCTGTCATCATCGCTCTGCGCCACGGGCTAATATCAGCGCAGCGATCTGAGGCGTAGACAGCGCGGCGCGGCGTAGGCCGGGGTCGCCGGCTTTTTCTACGCATGCCTTAAATCATTTTTTCTAAAGCTTTTTGTATGCTTGCCTCATCGCTGGCAAACCAATCGAAAAAAACTCACTAATTAATTGTTTTTTTTTCTGTGAACGTCTACATGAACGTCGCTGCACACATTATGATTGTGTGATTATTACTAATCAAAACGCTATTGTGGTGTCTCACGAAAACGGCCCTATACAAATGATTCAATACAAATTTTTATTTTGCATTTTTGGGTCAATATGGTTACAATGTTTTTCACAAAGCTTAGTAATAGACAATGGTTCCAAGTGGTTAACAATTGGATAATTTTTTTTAAATATAATATACTCGTATAATTTTTTTTTTCATCCTGGATTTATTTGTCATATACGTATATATAAATAAGAATCCTTGTCTTTCTTGGTCACGCTATAACTTCAGAATGACTAACTATTTCATTAATATATTTTTTTAAGTTTTCTGATACTTTGTTGAGTGTTCTTAAGGAAAGAAAAATTAAGAAAATTGGGCAGAAATTTTTATAATTTCTTAAACTTTACGACCATTTTAACTTCGCGCGTGTGATGAAATTGAATTTAGCAGGCAGCTGTTTTTTTTGCGTTAAAGAATTGTCTATGGATTTTTTTAAATTATAGATATTTTAAATAGGTACCTACGGTAGGTACCAAATTTGATTGATTGTTCTTGTAATATACAAAAATGAATATTTGTAATATACGAAAAATGAAAATTTGAACAAAAAAATTGTAATAGGTGGCACGCGATCTGTTTGAAAACTGAATGTACTGGGATTGAATATATGAAATGCGGGAGGGGGGTTTGCAGGACGGGGGAGCGGGAGTGGGGAGAGGGTGGGCGGGGAAGGTGGAAGGGGAAGGCGGGAGGGAAGGCGAAGCGGGAGAAACAATGTATTTATTTGAATATGGCCTTGCAACGCATTCCGCCAAATAGCTAGTAAAATATAAAAATATAGATTATGTAGGCGAGGAATTGACGAGTTTTCTACATACTTTGTTAATGAAGAGCGTCATTGAAAAAGGTTCTTATGTCTAGTAGGTACTCTTACATTAATTAGATTCCTCTCTTCGTCGATCGTCCAATGTGTGTAAATTTTAAGTATTTAATAAAAAAGTACAGTTTATTTGTTTAACGGAATATTGAACTTAAAATGAATAAATCTTAAAAACTATCATTGAATTTTTTTGACATTTTTAATGTGAATTTTATAATGCTTTGACCTAACAACGAAATTATACCAGTCCCTAGATACTAGATCTTGCGTAATTTCGTCGTTCTAGTAGGTATCTGCTGTGGTTTTCATTTTCAAATAAGACGGAAGAGAAGGAATTGGACGAACGTCAATAGTAAAGTAAATTTAATGGTTGTCAGCAATAATCCCAATATTTTCATATTATTGTTTGTAACTGTGAATGAAACCATTTTCCTAAATAAATTAAAAATAAAAATAAAAATTCTGATTTGGAATTGATCTTGTCCCATGGCAAATATCTGATTCAAATTAATCTACATTACTATAATGAATTCATTAATACAATCATTTTGTCCATCTTTTGCTTCTGAAGCGCTCTTCTATTGAAGATTGTCTAGCACCGGAGTAATCTTCGTCCTACAATCCAATCCGGGTAATATCGGTAAAGTTTGCGTACAAAAATTCCTTAATTAGAATATGTTTTGAATTAGGTGCGACTAAAAATTAATTTTAGTCAAAATAAGTTTTAGTTAATTATATTTCGTAAATGAGCTGCATTTTTTATTATTTTTTCATAAAACAGAAAACTAATATTTAGGGTTCAGCGAACCGGCCTCTGTATCACTGGTTTTAATCTGTGTTGACGTTAATGGCTACTTAAATTAGTTTTTTAGCTCGTTAATCAGATAGAAGTGGTGTAATAGTGAGAGTTATGGCCGCTGCGTGTCTTATTCTTTTTCGTCTATACTAACCTAACTGAAATGCAATTGTTACTAAAATACCCTTAAATACCCAGAGATTCACAGGGAAAGGACTGAAATGCAATTGTTACTAAAATACCTTAAATACCCAGAGATTCACAGTGAAGGGACATTTTCATTTTTTACATTAGCTCCACACAGGAGGCCCTGAGGAAAAAATAATTCCCATCAGGGCCATCTTAGGGGATGCTGTGGAGGGTCTTTTTTAGGAGAGGAAGTTCTGGGAAGGAAAAGGGTATTCGGGATGGGTTGGAATCTGGGGGGTCAGTGTGTTCAGGAGTGACAGACGTGTGACTCCATCCCTCCCACTGCGGTGCAAGGCGTTGTTTCGAGAGTGTATGACTGGATAAGTTAAAGGGACTCCCTCAACCATTCTCTCCAATGCAGCTGGTGGGCAGACGCACCCGCCGCCAAGACCCGGAGAAATCTCACCCCATGAACCCGGCACCCCTGCTAAGTCACCAAACGTAGTGAACCACTTGGGGTGACCTAAGGCAGAGGTGTTGGTTATCCATTAAATGGTTCCCGGGGTGGCGGTACTCATATCCGCCTCCCAAATTGAATTGTTTGTATTGAAAAATTGTGACTATGTGCGGCGAAGGAGATAATATCAGTTTCCTTAAAACTTTTTCCTTGTTAGGAAAGTGATGGTTCCCTCCAGTTGTGTAAATGTATAAGAAGGGAAGCCATGTCTCGGAAGCTAAACATGACGTAGGTAGACCAAGATTTTTCCGTTTAATGACCTATTGGTAGTCGAGTGATTAAAAGCGAAAGGTTCTCACTGGAGCGTCACGTATTCAATCCTTAACAATTCTTAACAAGTCCTGCGGTAATGCACAAGCGACACATTGCGCTTACAATTTATAGGGAGAATTCTTATGTTGTTAACAGGTTAATCGTAACCACGTAAGCTTGTATATAAAACAAAAACCTACCCTTTCAAACGTTACCATACGTTTTTGTAAGTACGTGAATAACCTACTACATTATTGATTCTAATTTACATAAATGTTCGGTCTAGAAAAGGCAGACAACAATATCGTAAGTTCAAATTGATTCAAAGTACCAACGTTTAAATAATTTATTTACACCGGATGGCTTGGAACAATAATAATTGAATTTCACTTAAATTATTTATTGAACTTTCCGAACCTTTACCCAAATACTACAACAAATCATCAGTACTGTGTGTTATTTTCAATTCATTACCTCGCTTAAAAAGCCATACAAATTCAGTGTAAATAGGACCATTTTGTTTTCATCTAAGTTATTCCTAAATGTAGCGAGAGAGAGCCTAAATCAGGGCTGCGTAAAACTGGCAAAGGCGTGATTATTTATAAATCAATTTATTGTTTTTAATTTCCTTTGATACATCAAGCGTCCCCCCTCCCCCCCTAGCTTTGCGCGACAAACCCCTGGACTAAGTTCGTTCTCGGACTGATAAACTGGTGGTATTGGTTGGTGTTGGCTGGTATAATGCTGGTATAGTGCCGGTATACCTACTGGCTGCGTGGGGTCATTGCAGAGAGCACGGGCGCTTTCACTTTAAACTTCTCGAGCGATTTCGAACAAGCTGTTGGGCCGAGGAGAAAGATTAAAGGTGTGCCCTAACTCAACACAAATATATATTTTTTTAAACAGTTAAAAAAAAATAAGAATAGTGTAAATATTGATATCTGCATAACTGTAACTAACTACTTTTAAAAAGTATTTTCATTGGAATTCTTAAAATCAATTTGCCATTGATAAATGCCATTTTTTGGTTTATATATATTTTTTATCTTTGTAAGACATGAGATCGGCCATTTTGCTTTGTGTCAATTTCCACAAACCAACCCGTTGAAATAATAATAAATGTTTTCATTTCGGCGTTGTACTGTATTAATATTGGCAGAGGTGTTCCCGGAATAAATAAAAAATATTTAACAAAACTGAATAAACAAATAAGCACATCACAGAAGATAAAAATACAGAAAAAAATTCCAAACACTTTCATTTCTGCAAACCTCTTTACAAAATGAAATAATAAATTATTATTTTCACTATTGTCTTCGTTTTATTAAAATATTCCTAGATTTTTTTAAAATAAATGTTTCCGAAAAACATAAAATTATTCAAATCAGGTACTTTACCTATATGAAAAGCGACAAAATTATTTTAAGAATTTCAGTAAAAGTATTCTGCCGTACTCACATAAATTACACCAAAACTTCAAATTTGATTAAATCCAGAGGAAATGCGAATATTTCATAGAGTTTTCAATTTATCAATCAAATAATTAGAGCATACCTTCCATCGTAAAGCGTCGGCAGTGACAGCCGAATCTCCGGGTTGACGCATGCGCGCGTGCGATCCTCACCTTCGCGTAGGGTCCGTTCGATAAGCTCAGTCCACAAAACTTTCATGACCATCCAAAGGGCTCAGGTCCTTCGTGAAAATGTTACATCTCGCTTAAGGTATAGCCCTTCCCCAATGTTGAAAAACAATTTTTTTTTACTTTTTGCCAAAATTTTGACGACTACTTGTAACTTTTCGTTTTCGTATGTGTAGTTGCATATCCGCCCGTTTACATTTTCGGCGACACTTACTGAAAAGGGGAGGTATTTTCTTTGGCGTTTGAATCAATCTGCATGCCTTTTTAACTCAGTGGTATTGAGGTCGGCATTTGGTGAAGTATGCGCTCGGAATCTGTTCACAAACGTTTTCACTGACTTGTGAAGCTAACGTCAACCAAAACACATTGCGTGTAACAACCCCTTGGATATTTCATGAACTAACCCCTCAAATAATTCATCGCCAGATTCTATCAATTCTCAATAGCCTTATTTTCTTACTAAGATTCTCTCAAGGAGAAGAACTTCACGACCAGACACCAAAATATGATTTTTTTTTCTGAAGAAAACTTACGTACGTCTTCACTTTAAGGTTAAAATAACGTCGAATTATATTGAACGGGCTTATTTCTCACAATAAGTTTCATGTTTTTACAAAATTGATACATCATAACGTGATATATTATTATAAGAACATGCTGAGGAAAGGTACTTACCGAAGATACAAGCCGTCAAAATGAAGATATTTTAGGAAAATCTCCCCGGCGCGTTTGACGTCAAAGTACAATGACTGTCGCGGCAGTATGCCATTCGAATTGTAAATTGTACTGTGTACGTCATGACACAACGGATATATCAGCGTTCATTTTACCCAGGTTCACTAAGAAAGCTTATAACTTCGTCGTTCTTGGAGATATCGAAAAGCTATTTTCGTAGGCGGTTTAATTTACAATGTATTTCCGAATACTTCATTTTTTTAAATTAGGATACGGCTTCAGTATAAACCGTTACTGTATGATCCTTTTATGGCAGTACTAAAATATTGTTTTTCTTTACGTATAAAAATTTGCGTTTCTTTGTTTGTCCCGTAAGCGTTCCAATACCATTTGATACTTGCAATGAAACTTTGGTGATTCATTGTGCACACGCCCGCAAATGTTTCTATATATAATAGTGAGCTCTGGAATTATGAAATTATTTTCTATGCCATTCATCTGATTGTGACGAAACTTTGGCTATTTGTATGTGCACGCCCGCAAAGGTTTTTATATATAGCGGTGAGTTTTGGGGTTATGATATTTATAATTAATTACAATAGATGGCGTGTGCGATATTTGAAAAATGTGTGCATTTCATATAGTTTAGCGCCAGGGTGGGAAGACGGTAGGAGGAGGGAAGGCGGGAGGGTACGGGAATCCGAGAGGATTCGAAAGAGAACGAAGGAGAGGAGGGGCTTGCGGGAGAGGTGGTTTGTGGGAAAGAGGTGGAAGGATTTCAAAGGACACGTAGTAGCGGTAGGGGAAAGCAGGGGATAAATTTTGAAAACGCATAGCTTTACGTAGCCTGCTCACGCGTCGGAATACCTTCTGATTTATTCGTGAAGTAGGGAAAATGTACGAACTTCGTACCGCCTCAGAATCAATAACTGTCGAATTAAATTAAGTTTTTTATTAAGTTAAAAATTACACAGTGGTTGGCTACTTTTGGTGATTTAGCAGGGGTGGCCGGGTTCATGGGGCGACTTTTGTGCGGGTCTTGGCGGCGGATGCGTCTGCCCACTTGCTGCGTGGCGGGCCGGATCGAGAGAGACTGGTTGAGGGAGGCCTTTTGACCTTTCCAGCCGGATTCTCTCGACCAATGGGTCGAAAGAGTCCGGCTGGAAAGGTCAAGGTAAAAGGCCAATTCCGGTCAAGGAAATGGCCTTGCACCGCAGTTGAGGGGATGGATTCACACCCGGATACACTGACCTCCAGATTCCTACCCACCCCTCATGCCCTTTTCCTTCCCAGAACTTCCTATCCTACCCTTCCTTAAAAAGACCCTCCACACATCATCCCCTAAGATGACGTAGACGTAAAAAAAAATGCGTTTCGTTTCAGAGATTTATTATAATTGTATTTTCCTTTGGAGGGGTGCAGAGACATACGTTCACCGTTTGTCTCATTTTCGACTATTGACATTTAGTGTGTAAGAAAGAGGGGCAGAATTATATGATTAAGAACAAAAGCAAAACAATCAGCACATTGACATTTGACGTTTTTGAATTTTTGGAATTCACGCACAGTTAAATATTATACCTATCACAATATTGCTGCAGTTCTTTCAGATATGAGAATTCGTTCCGAACAAAAAGTATTAAAAATATGTTTTTCTTCATAACTTTCATTTTCGTGAATTTTTGCGATGTTTTAATAGTTATTTTGTTATCCGGGGAGGAGACAAAACCAACAAATCAAAGATCATCAAAATCGGTCCGGCCGATCTCGAGTTATAAATAGTGTAACTTACCCGACTTTGTTTTATATATTAAGATAAACGAATATAGGTACATCTACAAAAAAACATGTTAACCAACGGGCAAAATCTATTTTCTATTCTGTTTGATGGTCTCTCACCAGGATTTGGAAAGTTTCGGTCGCTCAGGACGAGTACAAAATTATTATTATTCGTGAAGAGTTAACACTATATTGTTTTCGTTAGTAGATTATGAAATGCTAAACGTTCATTGTTTGTACATAATATTAAGTTAATTACAACGAGATGAAAAGTCATCAACTAACCCCGCAGGTATGTGCCTCTAATCACATCCTCACCCCCCTCCAACCCAGCACACCACAGCCAACCAATTTTGTTTTGAATTAGCTGACGTGTGCCCGGCGTTGCTCGGGATTATGAATGGTTCGGAGTACCTTATGTTTTGACGTTCTGAAAGTAAGTACATATTTAATGTGGGAATAAAATTATTGTAGAGAATAAGAAAATATTTCACTTTATTGTACTATGTCTTTCTCAGGCGTCCCCAATTTCTTCTACCATTCACTCTCACGTCATACATTCTCCTTGTGCCTCTTTCTCGTTCATCACGTTTGCCTCATTGATTCATGTCTTCCTCGGGTGTCTCCGACTTTTTCTATCATGATGTGTCGTGTGGGGTCTTGAAATCTAGTCATTAAAAAACTACATTACATCCACCCTACTTCAACTCCATATCTCATTACAGTGCAGAGATTCCTCGACGAAATGAAAACTACGTAATGCCGAATTACTTCAACTCCGTATCTTATTTTAGTGAAAAAAAACACGGACGACAATATACCCAAAAATATATTCAGAATCTTAACGACGTAAGTAAAGAAGCGTATTGAGTAAGTAAGAAAGTGTATTGGACGGACCTGCTGTCGAATTTGCCCTACCAAACACTCTAAAATAATGTGGGGATCTCAACGACGCTACGCGACGTAAGTGAAGAAAGTGTGTAAACAAATACAGGGTGTTAAGGGACGTAGTTGACTTACTTTAACCAGTGATTCCTGACATTATTTGGAGTAAAAAATGTAAATGAAATTTTGGTCTCCGGTGACTTTTTTTGACGACTTTTTTTTTTTTCAAAAACTTTTTCTTCAAAATCAAACAAAAAAAAAATTCTTCCGCATGTCGTCACTGGTCACTCAGCCGGGTATCCGACGAACCCCTTACCCCGCCTCCAACTGCTCAACAACTACCATTTTTTTATGTTTTTGTAGAAAAAAAAAAAAAAAAAAACATCAAAAATGACACCGGAGACCAAAATTTCATTTACATTTTTTACTCCAAATAACGCCAGGAATCACTGGTTAAAGTAAGTCAAGTACGTCCCTTAACACCCTGTATACGCCCGCGGCACGGCCGTATTGGACGTAGAGGTTCGACCTTTCCACCGCGTTCATTTTAATGAATTCTGAAGAACGTGTTACAAATATTTAAGATGACTTTTTCTATCATTTGCTAATATTAACCATGTATAAAAAAACTACATTATGTTGATTTTAATTCGACTCTGTATCTCAATGCCTTAAGTCTTCCTCGAGCGCCAATAACTTTTCCCGCCATTCACTACCTAAAACCAAGTTGTTACTATTATAAAACTTCGTTACTTGGATTTTAATTCGACTCCTTGTCACATTCCAGTGAGTAGAGATAATGTTGCTTTCCCGGTTGCCCCCAGCTTATTCTATCATTCAAACAAATCTCTAAATCTCAAGTGTGGATAATTTCATCAACCTCGGAATAAAACTATATATTTGTACGCAAATCAAATGCACGCCGCCCGCCACAAACCCACAACGCCAAAACAGACTCTGATTTATAATATTAGATTACATAGAATACCGCAATACGGCCGTAAAGTCAGACCGTGCCTTTTATGCAATATTAAATAAATGAAAGTATTGTTGTAATTTTTTATCATTTTATGGAAGCTTTTGTATTATTTTTAGCTTGTGTTATTGGAGCGTTTGAGGGTAAAAGTCATTCAATTTTGAATTGGTTAATCCAATTTTCATTTCAAATTAAACTTTTTGTCTGGAATCGAAGAGTTTGCTTTTGAATTCTCACAAAAGAGAATGATTTATTGGTTTATTTGGAAAAAAAATGTGAAAAATTAATACTTACTATATAATAGGATGTTTCGAATAAACTTTTTTTGGATGTTCACAAATTCAAATTGATAAAAAGTTGTCTCTATAGACCCACACATGCCACAAAAAATTCCTATTTGAAAAACAAGAGGTCTAAGCTTATAATTCTTTCGAAAAATTAAATATTTCAGATAGGGAAAAATCACCGACCACAATATTATTCTCCGCGGGAAGTATACACTGCCTCTACAGATTTAATAAAATATCAGAATAGTGCTAAGGATTGTTTGTATTACGGTAATAATAAGTTAATCTAACTGTTATTTAAATTATCATCGTCGAAAACTTACTTGGCTGTTGATCGTAATTATTTGAGTAAAAATACACATTTTTTTTAAATTAAAAGTATGCTTTTAAGTGTATTAAAGAACAATGCTGAAACCTCATCCATGTGGTTGCTACGTTCAAATCTCATCTGGGTTTAGTATTAAAAAAATATTTCCATTTGCGAATCACTCTAAAATATTACCTTAAATATAAAATATATATATATATATATATATATATTACTACCGAGAGTCTGGGAGAGAAAAAATTGTAATATAAAAAAATAAAAATTGGAAAAGAAAGAAAAAAAATAGTAGCGTTTTTCCTCCCCATCGGGCCCTTTCCCACCAGCCGCTACCACTACGATCACATCCGCTATGTGATTTATTATTTCTACTCTTAAATTAAAACCAAATAGTTGTAAATAAAAATGCAGTAAATACTGAAGTTAGATCAACTTTCTGCATGTAATCCCTTAGAGGAATGACTTTGTTATAAACTCTCCCAGAAACTTAAATCATCTTTTTGTAAGATCAGATGGTAAATCTGAACATATGAAAAGTCTTTTTTTAACCCAGATTTTATTGGAAAACGGTTACCGAAACACAACGCTGACAGAAATTATATTTTTTAAGAAGATTTACAGTCACATTCTTCACCTGAACCAAATATTTTACAAAACAAAATGAAGGAATGCCAAAATAATAATGAACCCAGAGTTTATGTATACTATTTCTTTATCTGCGTTCATAAATCAACGGCGATTATTCTGAATCCACTAGAATTTCTGTTGGCGCACACATAAAATAGATTTAAATCTGTTGAACACACGTAAATTTGGTCACATTCCTTATCAGAACCCATGGTGATGAAAACCATAAATCAAATTTAATATTTAGTCTCGGAAATCAAAATCCACACAGAGCGAGCCCACACTGATTAGCAACAATAATTGTACACCGACTCACTTTTCCCGCAGTTCATTCTACTAAATTTATAATTTGAATCCAAATCCGACCAACATGTTGATCTTTCTTTTCTGAAACTGACAATTCGTGGTGGAATTCCATTATAATAATACACGCTTATTTCCACTTTAATTTATTTGTGATAGTAACCGGTTTCAGCTTATTAGGGCCATTTTCAGACTGGTACAAACTATTCTTAATCTACGGTTTACACACTCGTACATAATGTATGGAGCAGATGGAGAGCGGTGGCCTCTCTTTTTTCGATTAGTTGGACTATCTAACCAGCTAACCATCACGCCGTTTCCCCGCAGGGGTAGGCAAATAGGACGGACCGCCAAACAACTCGATCTTGGCATACACTCCTTGCCTCGTTCACGTTCATACATCGTCTCTTCTATTATTCCGGCTCTTCACATGGCCCGACTCAAGTATCTGATTCACTTGGTCGTGCCTTGTCTTCCTCGGGCGTCCCCGACTTCTTCTACCATTCACATTTGCGTCACATATTCTCCTTACACTCCTTTCCTCATTCATTCGCTCTATATGCCCAAACCATCTGAGCGTCCCTTTCTTAATCTTACTCATTACGCTTACATCAGCCTTGCACTCTTCGCGGATCTCCACATTTCTCACACGATCGTACATGGTTTTGCCACACATACGCCTCATGGATCTCATTTCTACAGCATTCAGTCTACTTTCATTCTTCCTCTGCCAGTTGCATGCCTCACTGCCATACATCAGGGTAGGTAGCAGCACTCCATTATGGACGGTTAACTTCGCTTCAGTCCTCCATTTATATAGTTGGCTGCATTTACCCTTCTTTAGATATCTCTGTCAGCCTTCCCATCTCTCGTAAACATCCTTCCCAAGTACACAAACTCATCCACCTGCTCCAAATACTACGATTATTTGGGTTTCTTTTATATTCAATTATTTGGGGTTTTTTTATATTTGTTACTAAGTCGTGTTTGACCGTTGAATTTCTAATTATTTGGTTATTCCCAATAAGCTTAATTACCTAGGGTCTATAGATTACCTTAATATTGTTTAGGGAATACCTTATGAGGAAACACCTATAATTGGTACCAGTCTGAAGATGGCCCTAACAGGCTGATACCCGTTACCGTCACAAATAAATTAAAGTAGAAATAAGTTTTACACTTGTTTTAATATCGTTGGTTGTTTTTGGGGTGTTATGCCATTTTAACGTAACGTTTTAGACTGCGTTACAGTGTCCTGCATCAGGGCAGTTGTGTATGGGGTAAGGCAGATGTAACGAAAATACTTTTGGCCGTAAAAATCTAAAATCATACTTGTTTTAATATATTATTAACATGTTTATCAATTACAGTAAGCTGATTAAAAAAGGACCTAACAATAATGTGCACATTTACATTTTTTAATTTTTTTCAACTGTGGTCCAATATATGAAAAATAAATTTTTGGGTCGTAATAAAATAAGTAACTATTTACCACCTACCTACATACATAATATTATTATCGTACGCGATTGATGACATACATTTTTTTATCTAATATATAAAGTTCATTGTCTATGAAGGGCGGCTTTGCAGGCGGTGCGCGGTGTGGATTTGATTTTAACTCAAATTTTTTTTCTGAGGTTGATGAAACTTTGCACACTTTTCCTTCACAACAAAAGAATTGAAAGGTCACTTTTCTAAAATTTTGAAAAACCACCCCATTTCCTACCCCTTATGGCAGTGTTTTGATATATTTTGATGTAATTTAACACATTTGACGCTCGAAATAATAGGAAAATTACTGTTTACTTCAGATTTCTTAAAATTCTGCTTAAAGTAAGAAACGCCGGGCTAGATTTTATTATCTTTTAAGACAATATAGGTATATAAAGAAGTGTCCCAGTGTGGCTTAGTTTTTTGAACAAATGTACAGTTTTATTTCTAAAATGATGAAATTTTGCACACTTGACTTTAACCAAAAGAAAGGTCACTGTTTATGTCAAATTTCCAAAAATTACCCCATACACTTTACCCACTCCTTAAAGCAGAACAAAGCCCGGGCAACGAGCTCAGCTAGTTCCTTATAACAATGTGTTTTAAACAGATTATTATGTATTTTTAAATAATTAAAGATTTATTGGAGTTTCGCCCTTTCCACTTCCAGTCGTGTTTATTTGGCCGAGTTAGTCAATAAACGTGAATTTAATTTCACACTGTCGGCACGTCCTCGGCAGTCAGTTTTACCGCATTGGATGCCGGACCGCTGCGGCCGCCGTCGTTCAATCTCCCGGAGACAGGCTAATCCTCTGTAGCCGGGTTCCTTGATTCAATTAAAATTGTTCTTTATTTATTTTTGAAAGCATCCATCTTCGTGAACGATCTGACTCCGGATTAACGCTTGTAAATCACCCTACGTGTTTGCATAAATTATTAAATTCGTGTTATTTTGGTAGTTTTTGGTAATTCGTGTTATTGCGCTTTTTCAGAATCTCCTCAAATTAGTGTTCTATAAATTAATAATTCTATCCTTAACTAACCAACTTTGGATTTTGTTTAAATTAAGTCAAATAATCACCCAGAGAGTTAGGTTAACAGAAAGGATTTATATGTTTAAAAGTAATACAGGGTTAAATTAATGTTTATTAAAAGAAAATAACTTAGTTTACATCACTTTATTTTTTATATTTTATAATATCAACATGTTTCGTGAACCAAGTTCACTTCTTCAGGAATAAAATTATACTTAATAAAGTGATGTAAACTAAGTTATTTTCTTTTAATAAATAAATAATGACATCACAAAGTAACAACCTTTTAGAAGAAGTTTTCTTCGAAAAATTAAATTAATGGTCTTCAAATGAATTCTAAGATAAATGCAAAAATTTCATGTGTGTGGAAACGAAGTATAACACTATTTAGAATTTAAATTAATTTTCCGCCTTTGTATGTGAATACCGCACAAGCGTTCCAAATGCACCAGACTAGAGCCAGTGAGAATATGGCATCCTCAATGGGGTATGTTGTGTGACTTAAAGTAGTGGGAAGAGGAAAAGATATGAGGGAGTGGAAGGTGAGGAGTTCCTGGCTATTCAGATCTGGTCCTGTAACACGGCTAAAGCAATTTCAAGCAACGTTTCAATTCTGAATAGAGAATTCCAGTCCAATTTTTTTTTATTTTTTTTAATGAATAAAGACCTTCAAACATAAATAACTGCATTTTTATTTTTATAGTTAGTTTTAATAGTTAAAATAATTGTCAAAGTTTTAATTTTTAAAGACTCCCAGAAACGCACCGTATCTATGGTGGTCTTCATCCACCGATAGTTTTTTTACTTTTTAAGTTGTCATTTTGAATCAGTGATGGTATGAAGAGGGAAATTTCCCTAGATCTAGGGGAGAAAAATATTTTTTAGGGATAAGGGAAATCAGGACAAAATCTAGGGAAATTTCGAACTCTGGCAAAATTTTTATTACATATGACAATATTACTGGTATTATTTATATATATTTTTTGGAATTCCTATGAATCTTAATTATTGTTCATGTACTTTGTGATGAATTGCATTGATCAACAGTGAAAATTAGGAAATATCGTAGCTTCCCACTTTAATTTAAAAAGAAAATATCAATTACTTATAAAACGGACACGTCTACGACATCTATCGGATTAGAGTAAAGTGAATTCATATTTACGGTAGGGATCTATAATTAGACAAAGTGAGACGAGTATTGATAAAAAAATCACAGATGGTATCAACAAATAATCAAAGACAGGGACTCCCAATATACTTTAGACCGAGATATATTGACAGCCAATTGAATTGCAGCAAAAGCGATTAAAAACCAATTCAGCCAATCAACGGGAAGAGGGCCGAACCCATTTTTAGAACAAAGGAACGACCTTTGGACTTGGCAATTAGTAATGTGATTAATGAGTTTGACGTTCCCACCAAACCGAGAGGTGAATAAACTCCATGGGAAGAAATAATCTGTTCAGGGACAAAAGAACGATGACCCCAAGAAATGTTATCATTAACCGGTACATTCCAGGGATCAGAAACCCTAGTTCTCGAACGCATTAAAACATATCAAGTGCGGAAAAAAAGGATACACGTAAACACGATGCAAAAGTTTAAGTGAAAAATTGCAAAGCAAGTGACGAAAACGTATTGTAAGATGTTAGGGAGATTTTCATCTATAATACGATTGTTTGTGACGACCGGAGATGATCGATTCGAGGGAAAACGTGCTAAAGGAAATGGAAATGTTGAGAAAACAATGGAAAATTATTGTTATCAATTCTAGACGGAGCTAGGATATTACGATGAAAGATTTAGGGAGGAAACGTCAAAAAAAATGAGAGTTTTAAAGAATAGGCGAGGGTACATTTCAGATGTCTAGAGCAGTAACAAGTGTTAGAGAAGAAGATAGAGTGCAGTACGGAGGGGAGTGGAAAATGCTGAAAACATTGCGATAGAAAAACTCAGGAAAAGGAGTCATTTTACGTAATTAAAATGGAGTTTATAGAGTACCATAGTACGCGATTGCAGATAAAGATGAGGCATTACAATGGTTGTCGATCCCAGATGTATTTTGTTGTGATAAACAAGGAATATTCGAACATGGAAATTGTTTAGATAAGGACGATTAGCCGTTAAAAAGGTAATAAAAATTATCATGGGTCTTATGAAATATTTATATTAAAGAATTCTCATAAAAGTTAACGACACTGAAATAAAAAAGGATTTATTGCCAGGTGGGTACAGGAACTAATGTATACAACTGTCAAGACATATGGTTTATGGGATTTTGCGTAAGAACGGGACAAAATTTGGGAGGCGATCTCTATGAAGCAATAAAAATGACAGGAATTTAAGGGCCGAAGTGGGGGTATCCCCTATAAAGATGTTAAAAAATGATATATTTATTAATAACAAATAGAAAATGAAATTTTCCAAGAGGCAGCAAACATCAAAAAACGATATGGTTATATCAGGGAAGTACGGGGAAGTGAGGGGAAAGGAGATACGACAGAGAAAAACAAAGGAAATCTTAGATTAACAGTGAATAAAATAAATACGGCTTGAAATATAAAAATCTATAGAGATATGAACAATAGCGTAAGAATAAATAAGGAAATTCATGGAAAGAGTGTCGTGAATAAAAGAAAATTCGAGAAAAAAATGGAAAATTCAAATATACGACGTAAATAGAGAAAATTCGGTTTTAAATGGAAAGGTTCATATAGAATACAGAAAAACTCGAGGAAAAATAATAAAATAAAAATGAACGATTTGCGAGAAAGACTTCGACATGAAGATATCTCTGATAGGCGAATTTGGGGACAGATTTGGAACATATGGTAGATGCCGTACGCACGGACATGTTACGAAATATATGAAAATAGAACTTTAAAATTATTAAATTCAAGCTAGTTTTGTATGAACAACAGGACAAAGGAAGTTGGGCCATTAAACATGGATCTTACTAAATCCGGATCTTGTAAGTATGGGAGTACGAGACAGAATTTAATGTATCCAACACGGAAAGTACTAAGAGACCGCATTCGACAATAATGGAGAGGTTTCAAGAAATTACGAGTTGGTAGTAATTAGATTGGTTTATTATAGGAGATTCAGATACGATCTTTTGGACCTGAGAGGGGTATAAAAGTCTAGACAAATGCCAGTTGAGGACAGTCTACGGTCGTGGTCGAAAAGGTTTTAAGTTCGCGGAACGTGACGAAACGGTGGGTGATTTAAAGTAGAAAAATTCTAAGTGATAATTATTTTGATACTTAGAAAAATTTCACATTCTAGTCAGTGATATACAAAAAAATACTTTGCAGTTAGAGTCAGTGAAAATAAAAATTAAAGACAACGCATTAATTACTTGTGAAAAATAAAAGTGCTCGTGATAAATACAATTTGTTTTAGTGGAAAATTCGGATTTTATAATCACTTAATATCGTATTTTTAAACTTAGAAATTTCGCGTTTAATATTAGTGCAATAAATAACTGAAGTGATGTGATAATTTAGCGTGAAAAAGTTATAATTAAATACGTGTGTTCAATCTAAGTGAAAGTGTTCTAACAAATAATAAATATTTAAATTAATTATCTTAAATAATAATAATAAAACAAAATAATATTTTATTAATACATAAAAGTTCGGAGGGATAAAAATTTAATTTAACGACAATTTACCATCTCTAAATTAATCGTGAAGTAACTATCATTTAAAGTGTTATCTAACCAACGAGTTTTGAGATAAAATACAGTTTAGAACGATAGAGTTCATACATCATTTTAATTAATTAGATTAAATGAAAAAAAAAAATTGAAGTCAAAAAGATTTAATTAAATTTAGGAAAATAAAAAATTAATTTAGGAAAATCGCAGCAAGGTTACCGTGTATTTCCCGGTCGGAAAAAAACCTTGGTAGGGGTAAGTCTTTTCGTTATAAAATTTTACAGATTCCAAGGAGAAGGCGGAATGCAGCAAACATTGGTATTTGGATTAATTATTTGACCAAGATATTACTCTCTTAATATGTGATATGTAACTATATTAAAATATTATAAGTATAATAAGTATATTTTTTATATTTATATATGTAAGTATATAAACATATATATATGTAATTTTTGTTCCCAAGAAAAATTATAATCAAAAAAAAAAAAAAAAAAAGAAAAACACTTATATAAAAAGAGGAAAAGGGTATCGATTCCTACCTCTGAATTCATCAATAACTATTAAAAGTAGTTATGTGTGATAAATTTACAAATCAATATTTTATATTTAATGTTATGTATGTATTAATATAATTTCAGAGAATCCAGAGCATTTGAAATAAGTTATGATATTAGAAATTATTTCAATCATAAAATTTATGTATATACATATCAATATTATAAATTATTTATTGAGACAAAGTATATATAAATGAATAAATATGTATACGTAATCGGGTATCAGACTAGACAATTGCGCTAAGTACATCATTATCAAACAAAGAAAATTTTAGAGTCATCTCACACGTCTCCGGAATGTCTAAAGTAAACATACCTCATACGCTTGAATCTAGGTCACGAGGACGTAGAGAATGTTTACAAAGCTCAAATTGTTTACAAAATAATTCGGTCACTGGGGCACTAGTTCGAATACAGTAAAAAGAAAAAAAAATGACCTTGATTAATGGATATCGTACTTAGGTATTAACTTCTAGGAACGGGATAAAATTATTATATTGCGCAATTATTAAAGAAAAAAAAAAAGTAGGGTGTATTGAAGGCTTACATGAAACAGTTGAAAAATCACGGGATAGTTAAAAAAGGGTGTATTGAAGATTTACATGAAACAGTTGAAAAATCACGGGATAGCTTAATAAGGGGTAATGAGGATTTACATGCTTCAATTGAGAATCACGGGATAGCAAGAATTTATCAAAAGTTGAACATTGGAGGGGAGGGAAAGAAAAAAAAAAATACAGTTCAACCAACAGAAGGCAGTGTTCGCTTCTGTAACAAGGACCATTAATCAAACCATAGAGATGGCGGATCTCTCAAACAAAACCGTCAACAAAACCAAACAAAAGCTTGGAGTTATGGCGAATCTCCAGAACACATCGCCAGATAAGATCTTATTGTACTAGTATATATTTATATCACCCACTATTCTTACGTATATATTCGGTATCAATCTGAAAATTTCACAGAATTGATGGGCGAGATCCGAGCTCGGGATGCGTTGCAAGTAGTTTCGCATTGCGAGTTATAAACCTTCCCAAAACGTATGTTTACATATATATCTTTTTATGTACTGTTCATTGAATGAAACGAACTCACTTACAATTAGTGCTTTAGGCCTGTCGGGTCACTCTCGTCTCATTTCTTGAACGTGGAGGGAGGATTCACGACCCGTAACTCCACACAAACCCGTGAGTATATGATTGCATATAGGACGAAACCGGTTCGCCCTAAGTAAATAGTAAACTTTGGAGGAGTAGGAATTTGGAGGTATCTGGGCTTGGAGGAAGACCTGAAGGCAGTGCATGATGGCGAAAGGAAGGTTCATTGGGACGCGATAACTTAGGTATCAATCAATTGAACCGTGCCAAAAGACTGTGCGAATTTTGGGTTGACTTCTGATCACCCGGCTTACTTGATGGAGGCAGGAGCCAAATTTTGCCAGAAAAAGGGTTATTCTGAGTTCGTCAAATATGCAATTAACTAATTACATTAACCTACTAAATCCATCTTTATATGTACCTTATAGCAGCTGAATCTAAACGTAGGGGCGCCCAGCAGATACGAGATACAATCATAATCAAATCTACTAACATTTAACCATTTGAGTTATATTTAATTATCTGTTCAATTAGTCATGTGTAGTTTCGATTAGTATTGCTTATTCATGAATTCATTAGGATGTAGGGAATCATAATAAACGTCAAAGGGAAGTTAGTTCATTTAGAGAAATTACTTAAGGTTAAATTTGCAAGAGAGAGACCAATACAGTTTGAAATTCAACACTCTGTTTAGAATCAAGAGGGTTACCACAAAATTTAAAGTAATTAAAGTTCTATATCATAAATCAAAAAATTACACAACGTTTGATGGAGTTTAATTACAACCTAAATACGAAAATATTTACGTTCAAAGTCGTAAATAACGTATTTATTAGTTAAGTACATATATCGCTAAAGGTATGTAGTACAAGGGAGCTTTAAGTAGCTTTCTGTAGTTATCAGAGGAAATAAGGGTCCAATTTTATAAAGGCTTGTGTGACGTAGGGGAGGAATTTTCCATCCCTACCACACATATGCAAAGCCTTAAGAATTTAAATATCGATCAGAGCCAAGAGAAAAGGCGAGAATATTACAACTGTCTTGCCGATGAAAGGAGAGTTAAATAAGTATGAAAAGACAAACATTACGACTGGTGCCAAGTGCCCAGGAGTAAATAAAATACAGACAAATATAAGAGTTTAGAGAAAAGAACATACATCACAACTGCACAGCCGTGACAGGAGATCAGAGTTTTACAAGTTGTTTTAGAAAAAAAAAAAAAAAAAACTTTTATTGGTCAATCTATTGCAAAAAAAAAAAAAAAAATAATAATAATAATAAGTAGGACGTTATGTTAAATGAAGTGATAATAAAAATAAAATAAAAATCAGAACAGTGCGCCGTTAAATAAACACGAAAAAAATATATAAATTAATAAATAAATATACGAAAATAAATATATAAACAATACATTTAAATAAAAAAAAAAAAGTGTTAACGAATAAACTCTACATGTTTTAAAATAATTTATAAAAGTGTCGATAAAGTTTAAATCAAGTGACCATGAATTTGTTGATTGCTTATGAGATTATAAATATCGTAACAAAGAATGTAGGTCAGATACAAGCGTAAACAGTTTATTCAAGGCAGGCCATAAATTGACAGAATGATGGTATTGACATTCCTGAATCCAGAATGTTAATGACCGTAATGTAAACAATCTGATACGAGATACCGCGGTGTTTGTAAGCATCGAAAGATTGATAACCTAAGCATCGAAAGTGATAACAAAACATCGAAAAATTTTGAAGTAGGCGACATCGGGGGTAACGCGCATCGCTTTAAGAGATTGTAGAATAAACAAACTCGAAAATGATATCAACACTCGGTTACGGAAAAAATAAACAGACTTTACAGATAAAAACGGGGGAACTTACCTACATAAAGTGACCCTTTGTTTATAGTTAATGTTGTGGGTTTGTATGTGAGGATTATCACATAAAAAGTCATAACATAAAAGATAAGGAACATAAAATAAAAATAACATAAAATATTTGATTGGGGATAGTGTCGAGTTGAGAGCTTTAATATCACAGACGAATGTTTTATAGGTATATACCTATTTAAGGGAACATTTGATCATTCGGACCAAAAAAAGGAGGGGATTTGACGAAATAACATCAAGATAGGTATTGCGAACTCTAAACAGATTTTGCGAAAATATCGTAGGTATTGCGGAACTTGAAGGAATGGTTGGCATTCTAAACAATGAGTAATTATTGGTTGAACGAAAATCACGGGATATTCATTAACATTGGAGTAACAATATTCATTCCGTTTTTTTTGCAATTACCTACATTTAATTGAAATGAAGAGTGATGGTAGAGTTGATCTAATTTGGGTTACAATCATCATGCAAACAAATATAAATAATTAAAAATATTGTGTTTTATAGGGGGACAGGTTCCAAAAAAAAAAAAAAAATAAAATAAATTATAAATATATATAGGTATATTTATAATAAATAGTTGGTATTGAGTTAAATTCATTAAAAATTTTAAACAAAAAATGGCGGAAAAAAGGAAAGTGGATGCGACGGAATTAGAAGCTAAAGAAATACCGTTGGGAGATGAATTACGGGAGATATTTAGACGTTCAAAGAGGTCTAAGTTACGAGTCGAGGATATGATAGAAGTCGTTCAGCCAGAGGGGGAGACCGACACAAAATCGGAGGAACAGGGCGAAAATAAGCGAGAGTGTGAAGAGAGACTCACACATGGTATGTTACAGGAAAAACCCGAGGAAAAGGAACAAGAAAAGTTAACGAAGTAAAAGGAAAAATAAAAAAATAAAATAAAAAATATAGAAAAACGAGAAAATTGGAAAAAAAAAAATAAAATAAGTAAATAAATAGAATAAGGAAGGCAACATAATTTACATAAGGTAATTTAGGAAACTAAAATAGAGATTATAAGGTTGTCGCTTAATAAGATAAAATATAAACATTAACCAGGCGGCACTCGGAAAATAAAGAAAATGGTTGGGAAACGTGGAACAAGTAGGCGAGCCCAGGCTTTAGTGACAGCAATCGGGGAAAATGTCACAACCGAGACTTCAACAATAAACATAGGAGATATAACTACAATAATTCAGGCAGCTTTGGCACCGCTCGTCAATAAGATGCAAGAACTCGAGAAACAATTGGAAATCCCAGCAACAGTGGCGGTGATAGGAGAGGATAGTGCGCCGAAAAGCGTTCTCCAAGTAGTGGAAATGTTACCACAGCAGGAACGACCATCATTCTCCGGTGGAAATCAAAATCCCATTAGTTTCCTGGAAGATTTAAAAGAATACACTAGAAAAGTGAAACGAACGGATCCATTAGTCGTCGTACGGGAAAATTTGAAAGGGGAAGCTAAATCGTGGGCAAAATTGTACAATAAACGATGGGAGACTATGTTAGATTTCGAACGAGATTTTTTAGCTACCTATTGGGGAGACATAAAGAAAAATGAAGTTCGCCGTCGTCTTGCAGAAGGGGTATATGATGCCAAGAAAAATATATCCATGCTTACTCATTTCGCAAACTATTGGGAGCTAGCGAAGGCTTTAAAGATTACTGATACACCGTTGGGCATAGTTGACGAAATTATGAGACATTATCCGAAGGAAATTCAATCGCTATGGTTTTCGGGGCAATCAGGAGATGAGATTGTCGCCGCTGAGTTTCTACGAAAACTAGATACAATGGTATGTACACCAGAAGAACGGAACATGAAGAAGAGGAGTGGGGAGGAATCCAGCAAGAAGGACAAATACCGTGACCGTTACCGCGCCATAAAAAGGAGGATACACGCAATTGAAAGTGTGGGCGAAAACGCTAGTTGCAGCAAGTGCACCGAAGTTAACAGTTCACCAAAAGAAAATTCTACAATAACTACAACCGGGAAGGAGCTAGTGGTCGCAGCCAACTCGGGAAACGGACGGGGGTTGATTCATTAGTCCTGATGGATACGACTCACACAGGAAGAGGGACGCCGGCACCAAGACACAGCACTGCATTGAAGATTATGCTGAAGTGGGGATGGAATCCAACGAAAGGATTGGGGAAGAGTGAACAAGGGATGACTGCCCCAGTAAAAGCTGAACGGAATGTAAGGAGACGAAAGGATGGAGCGGAAGAAACGAGAACGGAGGAGGAAATGCGTGTGGAAGGATGCGTCAATTTACTACAACAAATAACTGATGAATGGAATAAATTGGAAATGATTGAAGAAAAAGTGGGTAGGGAAGTTAGGGGGTTTAACAACATTTTTGAGGACCGAGATTATGAGGAAGTAGAAAAGGGTAGCACTTTACCGTCATTACCGGAAGCCAAAGCACATATAGATAACACGGAAGTTCATTGTTTAATAGACACCGGAAGTCAGATCACGTGTATAGCACAAGAATTCTACGAAAATTATTTAAATGATCAAACACTTTATCCGATTATGCCTGTAACAGCTATTCAGATCAGGGTAGCCGTAGGACACAAAAGTCAGAGGATATCTAGATTGGTTTTGGTACCACTGCGATTTGAAAATGTTACGATAAATACACCATGTTTAATAATACCCAAGTTGATCAGGCCCATTATATTAGGAATCAATTGGTTAGACGAATATATAGCTGAATTTAAGTGTGGCGAAAATAGAAAGTTAAAAATAAAAACAGAAAATGGTAAAAAGGATATAGAGTTGGTAAATTCATCGATAACTTATAGGAAATCTAAAGGTGAGATTAGCGGTCAAAATTGCGCAAGTGGAAAATTAATTAGCATTGAAGTAAACCCCGAAAAAAATAATACGGCGTGTCTCGAGCGTAGAATAACGACATTTGTGTCCGGGCTAGATTTAGATTTAAAAGGAAAAGAAGGGTTGGAAAAGATTTTAACCAAACATAAAAATGTATTTAGAGACAGACCGGGTCTCACAACTTTATACACTCACGAAATAAAGATGACGGACGAGACGCCCTTCGTTAAACGATCTTATCCTGTACCTTTTGCTTATAGAGATAAAGTTGACGAAAAAATTAGAGAATTGGAGTTACTCGGAATCATCAGTAGAGAGGCCACACAGTTTTCTAGTCCTCTAACATTTACTTTAAAAAAGGACGGAACAGTCAGGATACTTTTGGATGCTAGGTTTTTAAATACTAGAATGATTGCCGAAGTAGAGAAACCACCTTTAACTTCTGAGATAATACAGCGTTTTCATGGCGTAAAATTCATCACCACGATAGATCTCAATTCAGCCTATTTTCAGATACCTATCAGTCCAGAAAGTCGCAAATATACAGGGTTTGTATACAATGGAAAATCATATGTATACAAGGTATTACCGCAGGGGTTAAAGACATCAGTTGGGAGTTTTTCAAGGGGAATTGACAAAATCCTAGGACCAGGACTGAGAGAATTCTGCGCTAATTATTTGGATGATTTAATAATATATACGTGTGGGAGCCAAGAAGATCATTTTGAACATGTAGGCGCGGTACTTGAGAGGTTAGAGGCAGCAAACATGACTTGTAAACTCGAAAAATGTCAATTTTTATTCACCGAAGTGCGTATGTTAGGACACATTATAACGCCTTTGGGAGTTCAGATGGATCCGGAAAAAATAGACGCGATTAAAAATTTTCCGGTACCCAAGAAAATCAAACAAGTTAGAGCTTTCCTTGGACTTTGCAATTATTACCGTAGATTCGCGAATAAATATGGGGAATCAACACGAGTTTTATGTGATTTACTTCAGAAAAATAGAACTTGGAGGTGGGGTGACTCAGAACAGCGTGCATTCGAGAAGGTGAAAACATTATTTTTAGAGACAGTTATTTTACACCATCATAATCCAAATAGTACATACTACCTACAGACAGACAGTTCGGGATTCGCAATAGGGGGGGAGCTATACCAGCTAGATGCCGAAGGAAATCACCACGTTATTGGATTTATTAGCAAAGCTTTAAGGGGACCGGAGTTGAAATGGACCACATCGGAACAAGAGTTGTGGGCGATAATATATGCTTTACATAAGTTTGAGACATATTTAAGAGGGGTGCATTTGATAATTAGAACAGATCATCAAGCACTGACGTTTTTGAAGAGCTGGAAGATGTACAGTGGTCGCCTGACTCGGTGGATTTTGTATTTAAATCAATTTAACTTCACTGTAGAGTACGTTAAAGGAAAAGAAAATATAGGACCTGACATTTTATCTCGTTACTCTTGTGATGCGGAAAACGTTCAGGAGGAGAAAAACACATGTCCAGAAATAGCAGCTTTTGCGGTTAAAGGTAGACAACAAATTCGAAAACACTTAGAAAATATAACGGAGCTACAGAAGCAGGACACATTTTTGGGAGAAATTTTCGGGTATTTGCGCAAGGGAAAATTCGGACCACCAACAAAAAGAGTAAATAAGTATTTAAAAAATTACAAAAAAATAGGTAAGACTTTGTATTACACCACAGGACTAAACAAAACGGTGTTAGCAGTACCCCAGGAGTTGACTGAAGAGCTAATAAAAATGATACATTTAGAAATTGGGCATGGGGGAATTTTTAAAACAGGATCAGCTATGGGAGACAGGTATTACTGGCCGGGTATGAATCAAGATATAAAGCGCATAGTAAGAGAATGTCACCTTTGTCAGCTGGCGAAGCGCGAAATTCGACCAACTGTAGGGCCGAGTAAATCAATTATGACCAAAGAAGTAGGACAATTGGCTATGGCAGATCTATACGGACCATTACCGAGAGGAGTGGGAGGCGTGAAATACATATTTGTGATCCAAGATTCCTTCAGCAGATTTGTAAAATTATATAAATTAAGGATAGCAAGTACTAAGGCCGTGTTAAATTGTGTAGAGGATTTTAATAAAACCATACAAATAGATGCTTTGTTAACTGACAACGGATCTCAATTTACATCAAAAAAATGGGAAAGCCACATGAATAGGATGGGCATAAGAATCGTACATACTTCAGTGCGAAATCCTGGACCGAATATAACTGAACGCGTAAATAAAGAACTAGGAAGAATTTTTCGTATTTACTGTCACGAGAAACATACAAAATGGGCAGCTTTTCTTAAAGAAATAGAGCAGACCTACAATAACTCAATACATTGTTCAACAGGATTTTCACCAAATGAAATAGCTTTCGGGAAATCGCCAACTTATAGTTTAGACCAGTATACTCAAGGGTGTGGAAAACCTACGAAAACAATAGATGAAATTAGGTTAACAGCTCAAAAGAATTTGGAGAAAAGCGCTACAAATCGACAAAAATATTATAATCTCAATAAAAGACTAGTTACCTATGAAATCGGAACCATGGTCAAGTTGAAAAAGATTACACAATCAAGTTTTTTGCGCAAACAGATCAAGAAATTCGGTTTAATTTACGAAGGACCGTACGTCATCGGTTCAGTAGTTTACAGTAACACATATACCCTAATTGATCCGGTGACTCGGGAGATAAAAGGAGATTATAGCGCTTTACATTTAGCTAGATATTACACAAGTAATAAGAAACAAAAATCAGGTTTACAGTTAGTGGAAATCAACGGATAGAGTGCGAAGTTTACAAATATTTGTAAATGTTAATAAATAAATAAACGATTGAGAAATACAAATAAAATTATGTTAGGGTACATTATAATTGGGGAGGGGGAAGAAAGAAAATTACTAAAATATTAGATTATCAGATTGCTTGCGAGGGGCGGATCGTCGTTAAGTCTTTGAGGGTGAGTGGACAAGTTCTTAATAAGCGACAATCATATTCAATTATTGAAATAGAGTAAGGCAAATAAATTCGTTAATTTTGATTTTCTAGTTGAAAAAAAAAAAAAATTTTACTTTTTTTTTATGTGTTAGTGAGAAAAAAAAAAAAAAAAAAAAATGTTAGATAAGTAAGAACACTCAAAAGGAGAGAATTAGAGATATTATATGGCACACAAAAGGGACATTTTGAAAAATAAACAATGCCTAGGAATTTTTTTTTTTTGAAATATTGAAATAAGAAAGTTTATCTATAGATATAGGGTAGACATTAAGTATAGAGATGAAAAGGTAACATTTGAATTAAGGTATAAATATTTTAGATTTCGAAAAAAAAAAAGGAAGTAATAGGATACGGAAAAGAGATAGGGGATAACAGAATGAGGAGGGGGAGATAGGAAGTAATAGGATACGGAAAAGAGATAGGGGATAACAGAATGAGGAGGGGGAGATAGGAAGTAATAGGATACGGAAAAGAGATAGGGGATAACAGAATGAGGAGGGGGAGATAGGAAGTAATAGGATACGGAAAAAAAGATAGGGGGTAACAAAATGAGGAGGGGGAGATAGGTAGTAATATGACACGGAGTAGAGATAGGGGATAACCAAATGAGGAGGGGAAGATAGCTAGTCTAAATTTGAACACAATTTCGGTGCCTAACGAAAAAAAAAAAAAAAAAAAAAAAAAAAAAAAAAAAAAAAAAAAAAAAAAAAAAAAAAAAGAAAAAAAAAAAAAGAGGACATTAAAATAAAATACAACGTTAGCCACAGCAAATTGAGTTCAGAGGAGGGAACTGTGATGAATTGCATTGATCAACAGTGAAAATTAGGAAATATCGTAGCTTCCCACTTTAATTTAAAAAGAAAATATCAATTACTTATAAAACGGACACGTCTACGACATCTATCGGATTAGAGTAAAGTGAATTCATATTTACGGTAGGGATCTATAATTAGACAAAGTGAGACGAGTATTGATAAAAAAATCACAGATGGTATCAACAAATAATCAAAGACAGGGACTCCCAATATACTTTAGACCGAGATATATTGACAGCCAATTGAATTGCAGCAAAAGCGATTAAAAACCAATTCAGCCAATCAACGGGAAGAGGGCCGAACCCATTTTTAGAACAAAGGAACGACCTTTGGACTTGGCAATTAGTAATGTGATTAATGAGTTTGACGTTCCCACCAAACCGAGAGGTGAATAAACTCCATGGGAAGAAATAATCTGTTCAGGGACAAAAGAACGATGACCCCAAGAAATGTTATCATTAACCGGTACATTCCAGGGATCAGAAACCCTAGTTCTCGAACGCATTAAAACATATCAGGTGCGGAAAAAAAGGATACACGTAAACACGATGCAAAAGTTTAAGTGAAAAATTGCAAAGCAAGTGACGAAAACGTATTGTAAGATGTTAGGGAGATTTTCATCTATAATACGATTGTTTGTGACGACCGGAGATGATCGATTCGAGGGAAAACGTGCTAAAGGAAATGGAAATGTTGAGAAAACAATGGAAAATTATTGTTATCAATTCTAGACGGAGCTAGGATATTACGATGAAAGATTTAGGGAGGAAACGTCAAAAAAAATGAGAGTTTTAAAGAATAGGCGAGGGTACATTTCAGATGTCTAGAGCAGTAACAAGTGTTAGAGAAGAAGATAGAGTGCAGTACGGAGGGGAGTGGAAAATGCTGAAAACATTGCGATAGAAAAACTCAGGAAAAGGAGTCATTTTACGTAATTAAAATGGAGTTTATAGAGTACCATAGTACGCGATTGCAGATAAAGATGAGGCATTACAATGGTTGTCGATCCCAGATGTATTTTGTTGTGATAAACAAGGAATATTCGAACATGGAAATTGTTTAGATAAGGACGATTAGCCGTTAAAAAGGTAATAAAAATTATCATGGGTCTTATGAAATATTTATATTAAAGAATTCTCATAAAAGTTAACGACACTGAAATAAAAAAGGATTTATTGCCAGGTGGGTACAGGAACTAATGTATACAACTGTCAAGACATATGGTTTATGGGATTTTGCGTAAGAACGGGACAAAATTTGGGAGGCGATCTCTATGAAGCAATAAAAATGACAGGAATTTAAGGGCCGAAGTGGGGGTATCCCCTATAAAGATGTTAAAAAATGATATATTTATTAATAACAAATAGAAAATGAAATTTTCCAAGAGGCAGCAAACATCAAAAAACGATATGGTTATATCAGGGAAGTACGGGGAAGTGAGGGGAAAGGAGATACGACAGAGAAAAACAAAGGAAATCTTAGATTAACAGTGAATAAAATAAATACGGCTTGAAATATAAAAATCTATAGAGATATGAACAATAGCGTAAGAATAAATAAGGAAATTCATGGAAAGAGTGTCGTGAATAAAAGAAAATTCGAGAAAAAAATGGAAAATTCAAATATACGACGTAAATAGAGAAAATTCGGTTTTAAATGGAAAGGTTCATATAGAATACAGAAAAACTCGAGGAAAAATAATAAAATAAAAATGAACGATTTGCGAGAAAGACTTCGACATGAAGATATCTCTGATAGGCGAATTTGGGGACAGATTTGGAACATATGGTAGATGCCGTACGCACGGACATGTTACGAAATATATGAAAATAGAACTTTAAAATTATTAAATTCAAGCTAGTTTTGTATGAACAACAGGACAAAGGAAGTTGGGCCATTAAACATGGATCTTACTAAATCCGGATCTTGTAAGTATGGGAGTACGAGACAGAATTTAATGTATCCAACACGGAAAGTACTAAGAGACCGCATTCGACAATAATGGAGAGGTTTCAAGAAATTACGAGTTGGTAGTAATTAGATTGGTTTATTATAGGAGATTCAGATACGATCTTTTGGACCTGAGAGGGGTATAAAAGTCTAGACAAATGCCAGTTGAGGACAGTCTACGGTCGTGGTCGAAAAGGTTTTAAGTTCGCGGAACGTGACGAAACGGTGGGTGATTTAAAGTAGAAAAATTCTAAGTGATAATTATTTTGATACTTAGAAAAATTTCACATTCTAGTCAGTGATATACAAAAAAATACTTTGCAGTTAGAGTCAGTGAAAATAAAAATTAAAGACAACGCATTAATTACTTGTGAAAAATAAAAGTGCTCGTGATAAATACAATTTGTTTTAGTGGAAAATTCGGATTTTATAATCACTTAATATCGTATTTTTAAACTTAGAAATTTCGCGTTTAATATTAGTGCAATAAATAACTGAAGTGATGTGATAATTTAGCGTGAAAAAGTTATAATTAAATACGTGTGTTCAATCTAAGTGAAAGTGTTCTAACAAATAATAAATATTTAAATTAATTATCTTAAATAATAATAATAAAACAAAATAATATTTTATTAATACATAAAAGTTCGGAGGGATAAAAATTTAATTTAACGACAATTTACCATCTCTAAATTAATCGTGAAGTAACTATCATTTAAAGTGTTATCTAACCAACGAGTTTTGAGATAAAATACAGTTTAGAACGATAGAGTTCATACATCATTTTAATTAATTAGATTAAATGAAAAAAAAAAAATTGAAGTCAAAAAGATTTAATTAAATTTAGGAAAATAAAAAATTAATTTAGGAAAATCGCAGCAAGGTTACCGTGTATTTCCCGGTCGGAAAAAAACCTTGGTAGGGGTAAGTCTTTTCGTTATAAAATTTTACAGATTCCAAGGAGAAGGCGGAATGCAGCAAACATTGGTATTTGGATTAATTATTTGACCAAGATATTACTCTCTTAATATGTGATATGTAACTATATTAAAATATTATAAGTATAATAAGTATATTTTTTATATTTATATATGTAAGTATATAAACATATATATATGTAATTTTTGTTCCCAAGAAAAATTATAATCAAAAAAAAAAAAAAAAAAAGAAAAACACTTATATAAAAAGAGGAAAAGGGTATCGATTCCTACCTCTGAATTCATCAATAACTATTAAAAGTAGTTATGTGTGATAAATTTACAAATCAATATTTTATATTTAATGTTATGTATGTATTAATATAATTTCAGAGAATCCAGAGCATTTGAAATAAGTTATGATATTAGAAATTATTTCAATCATAAAATTTATGTATATACATATCAATATTATAAATTATTTATTGAGACAAAGTATATATAAATGAATAAATATGTATACGTAATCGGGTATCAGACTAGACAATTGCGCTAAGTACATCATTATCAAACAAAGAAAATTTTAGAGTCATCTCACACGTCTCCGGAATGTCTAAAGTAAACATACCTCATACGCTTGAATCTAGGTCACGAGGACGTAGAGAATGTTTACAAAGCTCAAATTGTTTACAAAATAATTCGGTCACTGGGGCACTAGTTCGAATACAGTAAAAAGAAAAAAAAATGACCTTGATTAATGGATATCGTACTTAGGTATTAACTTCTAGGAACGGGATAAAATTATTATATTGCGCAATTATTAAAGAAAAAAAAAAAGTAGGGTGTATTGAAGGCTTACATGAAACAGTTGAAAAATCACGGGATAGTTAAAAAAGGGTGTATTGAAGATTTACATGAAACAGTTGAAAAATCACGGGATAGCTTAATAAGGGGTAATGAGGATTTACATGCTTCAATTGAGAATCACGGGATAGCAAGAATTTATCAAAAGTTGAACATTGGAGGGGAGGGAAAGAAAAAAAAAAATACAGTTCAACCAACAGAAGGCAGTGTTCGCTTCTGTAACAAGGACCATTAATCAAACCATAGAGATGGCGGATCTCTCAAACAAAACCGTCAACAAAACCAAACAAAAGCTTGGAGTTATGGCGAATCTCCAGAACACATCGCCAGATAAGATCTTATTGTACTAGTATATATTTATATCACCCACTATTCTTACGTATATATTCGGTATCAATCTGAAAATTTCACAGAATTGATGGGCGAGATCCGAGCTCGGGATGCGTTGCAAGTAGTTTCGCATTGCGAGTTATAAACCTTCCCAAAACGTATGTTTACATATATATCTTTTTATGTACTGTTCATTGAATGAAACGAACTCACTTACAATTAGTGCTTTAGGCCTGTCGGGTCACTCTCGTCTCATTTCTTGAACGTGGAGGGAGGATTCACGACCCGTAACTCCACACAAACCCGTGAGTATATGATTGCATTTAGGACGAAACCGGTTCGCCCTAAGTAAATAGTAAACTTTGGAGGAGTAGGAATTTGGAGGTATCTGGGCTTGGAGGAAGACCTGAAGGCAGTGCATGATGGCGAAAGGAAGGTTCATTGGGACGCGATAACTTAGGTATCAATCAATTGAACCGTGCCAAAAGACTGTGCGAATTTTGGGTTGACTTCTGATCACCCGGCTTACTTGATGGAGGCAGGAGCCAAATTTTGCCAGAAAAAGGGTTATTCTGAGTTCGTCAAATATGCAATTAACTAATTACATTAACCTACTAAATCCATCTTTATATGTACCTTATAGCAGCTGAATCTAAACGTAGGGGCGCCCAGCAGATACGAGATACAATCATAATCAAATCTACTAACATTTAACCATTTGAGTTATATTTAATTATCTGTTCAATTAGTCATGTGTAGTTTCGATTAGTATTGCTTATTCATGAATTCATTAGGATGTAGGGAATCATAATAAACGTCAAAGGGAAGTTAGTTCATTTAGAGAAATTACTTAAGGTTAAATTTGCAAGAGAGAGACCAATACAGTTTGAAATTCAACACTCTGTTTAGAATCAAGAGGGTTACCACAAAATTTAAAGTAATTAAAGTTCTATATCATAAATCAAAAAATTACACAACGTTTGATGGAGTTTAATTACAACCTAAATACGAAAATATTTACGTTCAAAGTCGTAAATAACGTATTTATTAGTTAAGTACATATATCGCTAAAGGTATGTAGTACAAGGGAGCTTTAAGTAGCTTTCTGTAGTTATCAGAGGAAATAAGGGTCCAATTTTATAAAGGCTTGTGTGACGTAGGGGAGGAATTTTCCATCCCTACCACACATATGCAAAGCCTTAAGAATTTAAATATCGATCAGAGCCAAGAGAAAAGGCGAGAATATTACAACTGTCTTGCCGATGAAAGGAGAGTTAAATAAGTATGAAAAGACAAACATTACGACTGGTGCCAAGTGCCCAGGAGTAAATAAAATACAGACAAATATAAGAGTTTAGAGAAAAGAGAAACATCACAACTTACATGCAATGTTATTTTTAACACTGACAACTCAAAATGATATTAGGGAACGTACCCATACTACGTGACACGTTCGGGGGGGGGGGTCTTCAAAATACCACGCTTGGTACAAATGAGCGGCGGGTTGCTTATGATTTTTATTTTGCAAAGTGTTTTTTTTTTAATTTGGAATTCAGTGGTGAGTGTATTCGTACTTTTAAATTATTACTTCACGTTTTATTTGGAAAATCACGGTATAATTAGTATATTTACCAAGTTCCGATATCTTTCCAATTAATTATCATATTAATTAACATATAACAGGATTAGTGTTATACAATCGGGTGGCTACGTAGGTAATTGCGTAAATGTGAAATTCTAGGGAAATTTCACTTCGAAATCTAGGGAAATAATTTTTTGGGGCAGAACATCCCTGTTTGAATGAAGAATCCAGAAGAATAATGGCGGTCATGGTGGAATGCTTTGTAATGACTTTTAGGTGTGAGGTGTGTTTTTTATTCAAGATTAACTGCTTTTAAATAGAAAAACATTGGTAAAATGTCCACATTTCACCGCTACTGTTATTGTATTTAATCAAAGTGCAATATAAAAACAATAAATCATCTCTTTCATTGCAAATACATGTGACATCGTGTTTTGTGTCAGGCGTTACTTTGTAGGTACATTGTTTTATGTATAATACATACAGAAACACTGGTATTTATAATACACTGATCATGACGAGTGTGTAACAACTTGTATAAAAAGCCCTATAGTAAAAACAATTTGAAAACACATAACCAAATGTCAAAATAGGACACGACTTTAACCTCAAATAGACAAAATTTATTGCAAATTGTCCGCAAATATAGCCCTTTTCGTAAATTGTTGAGGGCCTAAATTATGTTTCAATAAACACAATAACTATTATTTATCTAAATCTCTATAAACAGTATGAAAATAAACCAAAAACACGAAATGTTGAATTGCATAGGTACGTGTGCACTTCAAGTCATTTCAAATGTCAATACACACTATCACCAGGTGACAGGTTAACAGTGACGTCACCGTTAACCATTTCAGTAATGCCAACTTAACGCTGTGTTTTGAGAAGAGGTTTAAAAATGCACTTTTTAATAATTTTTTAAAAACTCTGCGTTTAATATTATGAAATAAAACTTATATATTCAGAATCAGCGTTTCTTGGTCTACATGAACATATTTTTTTAAAGCCATAATATTTTTCACTGGAGTTCCTTATTGTGGTCTTACACAAGGACGATAATGAGAGTATATTCTACACTGGAACTTTATATTATTTTTAACTAGCAGACCCGGCCACACGTTGCTATGGCTAACGAATTACAACGCCATGCCCTTACCCAACCTTTATAACCAACGCCATCTGTTAAATCAAATCCACACCACCCGATTTCCAGCCCGCCGCCTGCTTTATTATATATTTCAAACAATTTACACAAAACCTTGACAAATTACATACCTACAAACCTTCCTCGTGAATCACTCCATCTATTGGTGAAAACCGCATTAAAATCCTTCGATGCGTAGTTTAAAAGCGTGCAGACAGCGGGAGCGACATTATTTTATACTAAGTAAAGATTATTACATTGTGAAATAACACAAATAAAGTTAACTTGCGCAACCAGGATTGAAACCTAGAATTCGGATCGCTAGTTGAGAGTGTTACCCCTCGACCTATTTTAATGCTGTTATTTGTATAGCGTTTGAAAGGTTAACGAGAGGAACCAAGTTCTCCTCATAAAACATGTTTTATCGTAGGTACTAGGTAAAAACTTGAAAGATTTCCTTCAATAATGGGGGGAACACTATCTAACGAAAGAGATCATTAAACAGTGTTTACAGTTTCATTAGATTCAGTCTTTTGAAATGTAATTATGTGTTGGGCTCTACAAAAGGCCACCTGCAGGGTAAAGCACTAAAATGGCGTGGCTGAAGGTTTTAAGCTTCTTGCTTCATAAAAGCTCGTCTGTCCAAAGGTAGGTACCTACTGTAGTTACTGTTTTAATGCGCTCCTACTCGTAAACAGAACTAAACTCGTCGACAGCTCAGTCCAGGGGTAGACCGGACATTTCTCTAAGAACTAAAATATTTACAGAATGAAACAAATTTTTTGTATAAAACCACCTTATTTTTTAAGTGAAACTTCTTTAGCCTCGTTGTGATTTGGAGTACCTGTAAAGCATCAAACTGCGCTCATTGACAGCTTTGATTATATTGGTTGAGATATGAAACGGAAACGACGCTAGGTCTGCGCTCATTGCCGCTAGAATATGATCACACTTTTAAAAGCTCCTTTTGGTTGAGATTGTTTTGGTAAAGTTTTGCGTCTACCGCGTGTTAACTGCACTCGATATTTTTATTTATTTATATTTGTGTTGACCTCAACCTTCCTCAGGACAATAAACATTTTAACTAAATTACAGTTAGGAGTTAAAATTATAAGGTAAACACAATAGAAAGCATATAAGAGAGGGACAGAACATCAGAGACTGGTTGATGAAGGGGGGGGGGAGGTGTAGGTCAACCGAAACCGGTCGATAAATATAAATCAAAATAAAGTGTTTTTTAACAAAGGACTCGTTTCATTGTGTAAAATGTCAAGTAACAAAGTGTTTGCTTTCTCCGATAATAAAATATTTACGTTGAAATCGAAATTAACTATGGATTATGTTGAGTTTTTGAAGTGAACACTTCATATTTAGCGGAAACAAAAAATAGCGACACTAAAATGAGACAAACACATAGATTCAGTGGCGTAGCTAGCATGGGTAGCACTCGGGGCGGATTACTGGGGTAAGTGGGACACTCCACGGGGAGCCATAGAGCTACGAAGATATAAATAACAGACCGTGTTCAATATTTGCGACAATATCCTTCGTAATTTTTTTCCACGGTAGGGTGTCACCCCTCGTGGGTGTAGTGTCACCCCCCCGTGGGTGGCACCTGGGGCGGACCGCTCCTCCCCGACTCCCCAGGCACCCCCTCGCTACGCCACTGCATACATCTATAGGATTTAGCGTGCGAGGGAATGGGATAGTATAATCGGTCTCCTCTCTGTGCGGTGCTTCGTAGCCTATCGGTTTCCTCTTGGTGCGGTGCTGCTTCGTTGCCTAACCACTCTTGTCTACTTTAGTTTTCTGAAGGTTTTTTCTTCTACAGAAGAAAAAGTAAAGAAGTTTTCTCTTCAATAAAAATTAAAAGTGTGCAGTTCTCCCTCGGTAGAAGTGAAACCTTCAGAAAATAAAAGTAGACAAGAGTGGGGAGGCTACGAAGCACTGCACAAAGATGAGACCTATTATACTATCTCATTCTCTCGACGGCTAAATCCTATAGACGTATGTGTTTGTCTCTTTTTAGTGTCGCTTTTTCGTTTCATCAAATTTCAAGTCACAGCGGTGCTAAAGAAATTTTCACATCAATAAAATTTCAAAATGTTTGCTACTTTGAAAACGTGCTTTAAACATAATTTGCTGTCATTTGTTAGACCATGAAAAGTGTAAAAATGTTCCTCATTCACCCCTGTTTTGTAGTGGGTAATAATCACAGCATTACCAAGTGCCGTATGCACTGTGAAGCTTTGTATTAAAACATAAAGTTATGGAAATATCGTTACTACAGCGCGAGCGGTCTGACGTTATAACGAAACAAGTTAGACGGCACCGGGCGATGGTTTGGATCTCGTGCGTGTACATTGTACAAGCCCAATATTTATCTATTTATTTATTTACGCGTATTTATATTTGAAGTGAAAACTTCTTTAGCACCATTGTGATTTCAAATTCGTTGAAACAGAAACGAGCGACACTAAAAATAGGCAAACATACATCTACAGGATTTAGCCTGCGAGAGAATGAGATAGAATGAAACCTTACCTACGTACAGAACCTACGAAGCGTTGCGCTCTGTCAAGCTGTCTTTTGTATAGATAAAAAACGAGTATGCTTTAGACCACACGACTGAAGTAAAACTTCACTAACTTATGTCTCCCTCTCAACTTCCGTTCGCCTCGCCCAATCACACTTTTCGTAACGCTCTCGTCACGCATTCACTATCTTACTCCCCAAGTCAAGCGTGCGTAAAAAAGTTTTACTTCAAGAACAACGTTTTAATAAATCCGCCGGAAGATAAAACATAATTGTTGTAAAAAGAAACAAAAGTTTTAAGTCTGTAACTTCGATGATTTTTTAACATTTTGACATTTTTTTTTTAATATTAAAAACTGTTAATTTCAGTGTTTGAATGAGATAGATTAATCGGTCTCCTCTTTGTGTACTGCTTCATAGCCTCCGACTCTTGCCTACTTTAGTTTTCTGAAGGTTTCCTACTGCTGGTTCGATAATTCTACCTACTATTCAATGTAGAGTAGATAACGTTATTGGTTTAGAGTCAAAGCTGAAAAAAAAACAAAAAACATCATTTACAAATTGAATAAATAAAATTCCCAAACAAAATTGGCCAGTGCAAAAACATTTCGATTTCAAAGTGGTGTTTTTACCCAATAACATATTTTATATTCGCAAACGGGCGGATTCTGTGGCAAATAGGTGCGTACATACTGTACAACCTGTACAACCTTTACAACCAAACGCGATTTTTATAGTAGTTCGTTGATGTGCGCCAATTAGGACAATTTAAAATCAATGACTTTCATTTAGAAATTGCAAATTCACCAATTTTGTTGAAATAAAATCTGGATTTTGAAATTCAATGAAAAGGTAGAAATGTCTTTTAATGTGAAATGATTTTTTTTAAAGTTGGAATGTGTTTCAGCGCTTTCGAATAATTCAAATCGTGAATCTGACACAAAAGGAAATTGTGAATTTTTCAACTCGTTTTCTGATTATTTTGGTGTACTTGGGTTTTTGGAAAAGATGGAGCGGTAGCGTTCTGTCGGACACTGATTTAATTTACATATCGTTTGCAATCAAACGTGGAACGCATCGTGTGAATGTGATTCTTCATTTCATTTGTTTGAAACGAATCCCTTTGTCCTTTATTGCTATCTGCGATGCCTGTCGCTGATCGTGCACGAGTTATCTAACTATTGTAGGCTATAGTTGAATAGTATCTATCTATTGGGTTTAAAAAAACGTTCATTTTTGTTTGGTATTTATAAAGTTTTACTGGATGCCTGTGGACTGTTGTTATTTTCAGTGCATCTGATTATACATATTTGCTCAGTGTCTGTTTGTTCTAATGTCTCATTTTGAATTTGCAATTCTTTCGTTGTTGTAACAGTAGACCTTTATTCAATCATTATATCCGTACTGTTGAGGCTATAGGTACTATTTACTGATATCCTGTCACATAAATAATTATGTGACTAGTGCAGTTCTTGCCTATTTGGTTTTTTTGTCTATGGTGTTTTTTTTTGAGACTGGTAATTTTTTTTGAAAAGACAGGAGCTCTTTTGTTTATGGTCACTTCCTCCCGGGCAGCTATGGGCTAGCTGTGCGTGAATTAGTCACTCACTGTAAAAGTGTTTCAATTGGATTATATCATGTAAATCGAAGTCGATCCTATCTTATAAAGACGCGGGGTGTATTTTGCGTAACACGAGAAGTTCGTGTACGGCAGTATTTTTGAGTGGTTATGTGAATCCCACTTTTTCCGATGTGGCTGGTTGGCCGTTCTGTGGGTGTATTTCTGGAAAAGGAATCGTGAAGTGAATTGCTCCTGGTGTTGGCTAATATCATATGCCTTCACGACCCCGCGTCGCAAAGTCACGGTCTGCTAACCGTGAGACGCCAGGCTTGGATACTGTTGGGGACCACGTGCCTTTGGATTGGAGTTCGTAGAGATGGCCCGTGGCTGAATGCGCTCCTTGGAGGTATAGCGGCCTCCTGCCCAATTAGAAGGACGACCTTGGTGCTCTGGATTCCGCGCCGTTCCCATATGGGAAGACTGGAGTTCCCGTCCCGTCTCTTCTCACTGCGAAGCAAGATCGCGTTCGTCTACCGGGGTCATTTTCGTATAGTTAGGTTAGAGTGTTTCCGGAGTCCATCTGGTATGTTTATGTTTTGTATTCTTATATTTCATTGGTATAAATTTAATGCTAACCTTTCATTGGTATGAAATTTGCACTCTCATGTTTGTTTTTTTTTGATTGGCTACAATATAGTTTTGTAAAATTCATCTTCTTTTTATTTGACTGAAAACCCTACCTACATGACAGATAACTACTTGGCCCATTATCCTGAGCCCTGGTCTCTGCTCTGCCGCAAGGTTACATTTCATACGAACATGATACGTTTCAGTGGCGCTTCCAACGTGTAAAATCAGTTATTTTCGGTGCCCGAAACGTTCTTTTCTGTCATGTGGGGTGGATTTTCAGTTCTTTTGCTGATAATTTTAGTGAAATCAGAGATGAATCGGTGTGTGTGCATTTATTTGGTTTTATATCTAACATTAACCGTTCTGCAGAGATTCTGTGTGTCATTCTGAAATTACATTTCATTAAGTTATGTTCTTTTTTCTGTTGAATATTATTGTTTGTTTACCTTTTCGTAAGGCATGTAATTATAATGACACCAACTTTAAGTGTTGCCATTAAGATAATGTTAAACACAAAATTCATTCATAATATCTCTAGAGGTGATAACCGAAATATTGTTGGGAACATTTTTTTCTGTTTACTGGCAATTCTGTTTTAACTGTCAGCTGTCTATTTTTCATCTATGTTATGCTTTATCGGAGCCGAGCTGTCAATTCTTGTTGACATTTGTCAGGTTATGTGCATTGTTTACTTACAAAGCCGCGGTAGTTCATTATTAAATACATTATTTTTGTTTTTTAAACATAGGACGACTTGTGACAGACATTTATCATAAATAATTGTTTATTATAAGCTTGCGGTTACTAAATATAGGGAGAATATAGTAACGGCACTATTTTTGTTCGCATTTGTGTCCGTTTATACCTTCATACATATAAAGGGAGTTCGTGGAACGTATGTTATAAAAATAATTATTATTTTAAATATTTACTGCATTCTAAGGTGATTTTAAATAAATTATAAATGGCTTTGTCGTTATTGAAAATCAATGACTATTTTTCCAGTTCATACGTACAGGGTGTTTGGTAATTGACGTGTTACAAATAAATAATTAATTATAACAGTTTGGTTAATCCTATTATTACATTTATTTTCAAATAATTATTTGAGAATAATAATTTAATTATAAATTAAATTAAAAAATTTTATTTATTCTTTAAAAATGGCGATTTCCGACATTAATGGGGTAACCAAGGAAGAAATGATAAAATTGTTAACGGATCGTAACATCGTTCCGGAAGCTACATTATCAAGTATGCGCGAACAGGCTCGCTCTTTTAATAAAAGTTTGAAAGAGGGGAGTGCTTCCAATATGAATATAGGTGATGATAGTACAGGAAGTGGTTCCAATATGAATATAGGTAACGATAATACAGTTAGTTTAGAAAAGACTACAACCGTAATTAATAATTATTACCAATCGTCTTCTCCTCCAACTTCTTCTTCGTCCGTCCATTCTTGGGGTTTAAAATTTTCTGGGTCCTCGGATGTCAGGGATTTCATTTTACGCATAGAAGAATTATCCAGATGCCGGAAGGTGGAGTTGTCCTCAGTTGTTACCTCTTTCCCTGACCTCCTGGAGGGAAGAGCTCTTTCCTGGTATAGAACTATTTTTGATGATTCTTTGTCTTGGTCAACCTTGAAGAAGCTCCTCATTTCTCGTTTTGACGTTTGTACCAATCAAACAGAAGCTTTAAAAGCTTTGTTTGCTATGAAGCAAAAGTTTAACCAACCTATAGTGGAATATGTTGAAGATGTTCAGTTAGCAAACTTAAGATTGGATGTTCCACTCTCTGAAGAACAATTGGTGGACTTAGTCTGTGACAGTCTACAATCTAAATACGCCTTAGCCATTGCTTATTTCTCGGAAAAGAATCTTTCAGCCTTAGTAAGTGTGTGCAGTAAATTTGATAAGCTTTCAGTAGACAAACCCGCACCACACTTTAATTCTTCTTCGCGAGTTACTTTTCCTAAAACCTCGTATCCTCATCGGAGCCCGCAACCGTCGCACCAGCCACAAGCTCAAGGCTCGTATTCTCAACGTGGTAGTTATAATCAGGCTTCCTATTCTCCACGAGCGTCTTCTTCTAGTTCTGCTTTCAATAGTAAGAAAACTTTTAATTGTTTCTACTGTAAGGAACAGGGGCATACGAAACAATTTTGTCAAAAATGGAAAAAGGATAATTTTAAACATAATGAATCAAATAAATATAATTCAAAAAACTAGCCGACGATCTTTTGCGTTCTGTGCACAAGGATGACAGAAGATCGTCGTCAGTTCCTAGTAATATATCTAAGTTTACCACGCGCAACATGGACGCATGTGTGCCGTTAGCTGATTGTGGACGAGATGTTAGACCACATGTTAATATTAAAATTAAGGATTTGGTTTTTTCAGGACTTTTAGACAGTGGAGCATCTGTCAGTTGTTTCGGGGGTTCTGTTTATAATTTTTTCATAAGTTTAGGGTATAAGTTAAATAAGTTAGATTCCTACGTTACCACCGCGGATGGCAAACGTCAGGATATAATTGGTACTATGCGAGTACTAGTATTGTATAATAATATTAAGAAATATATTAAGTTTTTCGTTATACCGTCGCTGTCCTCTTCAATTGTTTTGGGAGTAGACTTTTGGAAGCAATTCGACGTGGCCCCTCAGTTGTTTCCAAAAGTTGACAGCAATGTTAATTTTGGGAAGGTTGTCGGTGAGGTTCGCAAATTAACATCAGCTTCCTTGCTGTCCCCCCAAGAAAATCTCAAATTAAATTCGGTTATAGTTAAGTTTAAGTCAATTTCTTTCGAAGAACGTGGTTTAGGTAAAACCCATTTAGTACGTCATAAAATAAATACAACAGGGGATCCTATTAAACAGCGTTACTATCCTTTATCTCAAACTCGCCAGAAACAATTAGAAGCACAATTAAAAGAAATGTTGGATTTAGGTGTTGTCCGCCGTTCCCGTTCAGCTTGGTCAAACCCAGTTTTGATTGTTCCTAAGAAGGATGGTTCTGTCAGGTTTTGTTTGGACTCGAGGCGCTTGAACAGCGTCACATTGGCAGATTCCTACCCCCTCCATTACATTTCACGTATTTTAGATAAACTAAGGGGTGCTCGTTTTATTTCATCGATAGATTTGAGCAAATCATTTTGGCAGATTCCCTTAGATAAGGAATCCTGTCCTAAAACGGCTTTCGTTGTACCAGGCCATGGTCTGTTTGAATTTGTGAGGATGCCGTTCGGTCTTAAGAATGCTCCTAGCGAATTGCAGCGTCTTGTGGATGCTCTTTTTGGTCCTGAGTTCGACGAGAACGTCTTTTGTTATCTCGATGATTTGATTGTTATTTCGGAAGATTTTGAGTCACATTTGAAGATTTTGAATAAAATTTATGAACGATTAAGAGATGCGGGTCTAACAGTTAACCTCAAAAAATGCGAGTTTTGTAAAGAAGAGTTAAAATATCTAGGTTATATCGTAGACGCGAAGGGTCTTCGTACAGACCCCGTTAAATTAGAATGTATTCGTACTTACCCTACCCCTAAGAATTCGAAGCAAATTAAAGCTTTTATAGGTCTTTGCGGTTATTATAGGCGTTTTATCAAAGATTTCTCTACTATTGCAGCCCCGTTGACAAAACTCACTGGTTCTAGAATGGGAATAAGTAATTTTTCTTGGACTCCAGAAACGGAAGACGCGTTTAAAAAATTAAAAAAAGCTCTAACTTCTGCTCCCGTTATTAGTTGCCCTGATTTTTCTTTGCCCTTTACTATCCATTCCGACGCGAGCAACGTTGGGATCGGCGGCGTGCTTACTCAGGTGTTTGACGGTGAAGAACATCCTGTTTCTTTTTTCTCTAGGTGCTTAAATGTTCACGAACGAAATTACGGCGTTACGGAGCGCGAACTCCTTGCGGTATTAGAATCAGTCAATCATTTCAGGCCTTACGTAGAAGGAGTTCATTTCACAGTAGTGACGGATCACTCCAGTTTGCAGTGGTTGGTTTCGTTGTCCAATCCAACTGGTAGGCTTGCACGTTGGTCTACGCGTCTTTCCCAATATTCTTTTGATGTGGTGCACAGAAAGGGTAAATTAAATACTGTTCCAGATGTTCTTTCTCGTAAAGACGATTTTACTGTTGCTGCCATAGATTCTTCGCCTACAACTTCGGATAGTTGGTATAATAATTTGTTTTCCAATTGTATGAATAATCCCCAACGTTTCAATAACTTCCAAATTAAAGATAATTGTTTATTTCGACATTCTAAATCTCGTTTCGCTTTGCAAGAGGATACAGCCTGGAAGCTGGTTGTGCCTTTTGAAGACCGCAACGCTATTCTAAGTAAAGAACACGAATATATTAACTCTTGCCACCCCGGTGTATTCAGAACGTATAAGAAAGTTCAACTCCGTTACTTTTGGCCGGGTATGTATAATGACGTCAAAAAGTTTGTTAATAAGTGTAAAACGTGCAAGGCACATAAAATAAATACATCTGCGCCGGCTGGTATTTCCACGAATCCAAAAATAGTCAACAGACCGATGCAAATGTTGTCTATCGACCTTGTTGGACCTCTTCCACGTAGTTACGCGGGTTTTATGTACATTTTATCGGTTGTTGACGTTTTTTCCAAATATACATGGATTTTTCCACTCAGAAATGCTACTACTAAAAGCATTGTAAAAAATGTTGAACAATTTATTTTTCTAGTCCACGGTGTTCCACAAACCCTTGTATGTGATAATGGTAAACAATTTGTTTCAAAAGAGTTCAAACAATTGTTGGCTGATTATAATGTTCCAATGCCTTTTTATAACGCCTATTACACCCCGCAAAATAATGTAGTTGAGCGGTATAACCAAACTATCGGGACTGCCTTGTCTATCTTGACCGAGTCTGACCATCGTAATTGGTCCAGATTTCTGCCTCAGATTCAGTCAGCCTTGAATAATACTGTTAATTTTGCAACAGGTTTCACGCCTTTTTTCCTTATGCACGGCAGGGAACAAATTGTTGACGGCAATTTACACAAAATTAATGTTTCTTCTAGTGTCGTGGACGTACCTTTGGATCAGTCTAGAGCCGAATTTGCAAAAAAGTTGGAAGACTTAGTTCCTATTTACGAACAAGTTTCAAATGCATTAATACAGGCCTTTAAAAAGAATGCCCAACATTATAATTTACGCCGTAAATCCGTGGTTTATAATGTAGGTGATGTCATTTGGAGGAAGAATTTTGTTCAATCCAGTGGTCCGGATTACTTTTCCCATAAGTTGGCACCTAGATTCGTTCGTAATGTTATAAAAAATAGAGTCTCGGATTTAGTGTACACATTGGCAGATATGCAAGGTAGAACTGTAGGTAATTTTCACGTGAAAGATATTGTTCGGATAGATTAGTTTTTTTTTTTCTTTAAGGAGGCCAATGTTGTAGTGTGCAGGCCTACCAACCCTTCACATTATTACATTTGTTTCTTTTGTGATTGTTCTGGTCTCATGATTTGGAGTTTGGTACCCCCAAATCTTGTGCTCAGTACAGACACTTAATTCTAGTTCATTGACGATAAACCGTTTATTTACCCTCGGTAAACTGGAATGTGATCCTTGTGGTCACTGGCGCCCAAATTTTGTTAGTTAAGTCTTTCTTTCCTCCGTTAATATGCTTTTCTGTTAATAATAACATGCACTAGTTTCGAGTTTTTTTTTTTTTGTATTATTAAACGTATGATTATTTTGGTAATAATATACTTGTTCACATGAGTACACACACACTGATTTCATTCCTTGTTCCATCTGTTTAACGGATTTAGTTCTCTCTCTGGTTTCAATCCTGGGATTGGTTTGCAGCAATTTCATCTATTCGTTTCTTCCACTCTTCCCTGTCTTGTGCGGCTCTTTTGAATTCTGCATATGATAAGCAGCGCACGTCCACCAGCAGGTCCTCCAGGTACTCTCGGCGTGGGCGTCCCCTAGCGTTTGTCCCCTCGGTCATACCCTCCATTATGGCATGCAAGAGGCCTTCTTGTCTTATTGCATGGCCGATCCATCTTGCGCGCCTTTCGGACAAGGTCCTGAGCAGGTGCCTTCCTCCTTCGATTCTTTGGAGAACCTCCTCATTTGTGATGTGGTCTCTCCAGGAAATTCCTAGTAGTCTTCTATAGGACCACATCTCAAAAGCCTCTAGTCTCCGTTTATCTCTTTCGGATAAGCACCATGTTTCGCAGCCGTACATCAAGATACTCCATACATAGGTCTTGATGAGGAGTATTCTCAGTTTCAGGTCTATATTATTCGATTCTATTATTTTCGACATTTTATTGAATGCAAGCCTAGCCTGGTGTATACGGCTGTCGACCTCGCTCTTAGACCGACCGTCCCATGTTATTTTGCTCCCGAGGTACACAAACTCCTTGGTGTTCTTTAGTGGAACTCCTGACATCTCTACTCTCATCTGATGTTGCATTCGGCCTACAGTCAGCAGCTTTGTTTTGTCTTTATTTATCCTATTAGTAGGATTTAGTTGTAATGCTATTATTTTTAAGTTTATGCCCTTCTTTCTTTAGTCCACTGGAGGCTCTTTTATTGCCCATTGCCCATGGAACCTCCAGAGAACTTGAGAAGGAATATTTTGGAATTTTGTGTTTCAGAGACTTGAGCACCTTTCTGATGCACAAAAGTTCTGTTAATTTTATTATTGATATTTTGTATTTCATAAGTTTAAGTATGGTATAGCTTTCCTAAAAGTTCTTTATATAAACCTTAGTTCATAAGATAGTTGTTTTGTCTCTAACAAAGTTAGTACTGCTTCGGCGTGCTTAACTAATAATTAATTCCTTTGGAATTATCGCTTTGCCTCTAATACAGGAAAGTGTGTTCTGTATAGTTTTTTAAGTCTAAGTCTGTTCTGTATAGTTTTTTAAGTCTAAGTCTGTTCTGTATAGTTTTAACTCTAAATAATATAAACATTAATATCTTACTGTTAGTATCATTATTAAACTTTAAATTAAGTATTACTAGTGTCATTCATTAAAATTTTGAATTGATCACTCCTCGAATAGTGTCAACTCACTGAAAGCCATAGTTGATCACACATTTTGTTTTGTTTGTACAAGAAATGCTGACTTTTGTGCACACGTAGAGTGTTTTTTTAAGGGATGCCAGCTTGGGTATTACCGTGGTCTCATTTTTTTTACAAACAATGTCACTCTTTTGAGTTTTTGATGCAGGTTGTTTAATGGATTTTTGGATATCCTAAGCTGCGAGCTTAACTTTATGTTTTGCTGTTAAGTACCAATTGACTTTTGTCATGATCTGATAGATAGGTATTGTGTTATGTAAATCCTAATCTGACCACCTTGATTGGCAGGTATTTATTGTTTTATAAAACCTGACCTGATTTGATTTTTGAAAATTGGATAATTTAAATATTATTCTAGTTTGACGACCTTTTTACATATAGGTATTTCTTCGGAATTGTAAATCCTGGTTCAATAATGACAGTTAGATGATCCAATGTAAGATCCCTACTCTGCCCACGTCTGATAGACAGTTTGTATACTGATTCTATATTACTTATAACACAGAAAAGTATTTTCTTGTGTCCTAGTTCTGCCAACATTGAACTCCATTGTTCTGATTGAAAAATGTATATTTATATAGATATTTTCTTAATTTAGGCTTCTTTAATTTTAAGTATTTGTTTATTTTTAAGTTTTATCTTAAGAATGTTAAACCGGATGGACTTAGTTAGATAGGTTACTTTTTTTGCTATTCAAATATAGCGTAAATTCAGTGCGAGTGAGGGCTGTTTAACCCTAAAAAGTGAAGCCAAATTGGCCTTTATTTCCTGTATAAGGAAAAGTGATCAAATTTTTTTTTTCTTTTCTACAATTTATTTGGTTGTGTTTTTTCTTAAAATATAAAATGTTGAGTATTTTATAAGTATAAATCTTGTTAAATTGACACGAAAACAACAGGTCTTCTTTTTTAAGTAAATTCAAAACTTTGTTTAATTTAGTAGATGTTGGTTGACTCCTTGTTTTCGTGCCTTTCTTTTCTTATTTGTTCTTTATTATTAAGAAATTTACCTTTAAGAAATTTAGTTCTAAGTTGTTATTTTAATTACTAATTAATGTTATGTTATCAATTTTTAGATACCTGATGGACTCATAGTTTAGTTAGTTTGTGGACTTAGTTTTTCATGTTTGAGGGCAAACATTTTCGTGGGAAGGGGGGAATTGTCACATAAATAATTATGTGACTAGTGCAGTTCTTGCCTATTTGGTTTTTTTGTCTATGGTGTTTTTTTTGAGACTGGTAATTTTTTTTGAAAAGACAGGAGCTCTTTTGTTTATGGTCACTTCCTCCCGGGCAGCTATGGGCTAGCTGTGCATGAATTAGTCACTCACTGTAAAAGTGTTTCAATTGGATTATATCATGTAAATCGAAGTCGATCCTATCTTATAAAGACGCGGGGTGTATTTTGCGTAACACGAGAAGTTCGTGTACGGCAGTATTTTTGAGTGGTTATGTGAATCCCACTTTTTCCGATGTGGCTGGTTGGCCGTTCTGTGGGTGTATTTCTGGAAAAAGAATCGTGAAGTGAATTGCTCCTGGTGTTGGCTAATATCATATGCCTTCACGACCCCGCGTCGCAAAGTCACGGTCTGCTAACCGTGAGACGCCAGGCTTGGATACTGTTGGGGACCACGTGCCTTTGGATTGGAGTTCGTAGAGATGGCCCGTGGCTGAATGCGCTCCTTGGAGGTATAGCGGCCTCCTGCCCAATTAGAAGGACGACCTTGGTGCTCTGGATTCCGCGCCGTTCCCATATGGGAAGACTGGAGTTCCCGTCCCGTCTCTTCTCACTGCGAAGCAAGATCGCGTTCGTCTACCGGGGTCATTTTCGTATAGTTAGGTTAGAGTGTTTCCGGAGTCCATCTGGTATGTTTATGTTTTGTATTCTTATATTTCATTGGTATAAATTTAATGCTAACCTTTCATTGGTATGAAATTTGCACTCTCATGTTTGTTTTTTTTTGATTGGCTACAATATAGTTTTGTAAAATTCATCTTCTTTTTATTTGACTGAAAACCCTACCTACATGACAGATAACTACTTGGCCCATTATCCTGAGCCCTGGTCTCTGCTCTGCCGCAAGGTTACATTTCATACGAACATGATACGTTTCAATCCTACTGGTCGTCGTTCTGATATTTTTAGCATGCTTCCTACATTTAAAACAGGGATACTTTTATTTTTGACTTCTATTGAAGCCTCAATTTTTATAATAGTTTCCTGGTAAGCCAATTAAATGCCAATAATCTGATCATTATCTGTGAGCAAAGTCAAAAATACGCAAATGATCAAACATTAGTTGGAGTTCCATCAACAGAAACAACAATACCACCTTTCCACTTTTAAGTAACACTTGGTGGAATTAGAGAACGTACCCATACTACGTGACCTGTTCAGGGGGGGGGGGTCATCAAAATACCACGCTTGGTCACAACGGGGGAGGGGGGGTTAGGTTTTTATCACGTAGTCAATCTAGAAATCTCGCATTTTCGAGCTACGAGGGGAGGTTTTTAATTTCGCGGAATGGGAAGGTAAGTGATTAATGGGGATACCGCTGAATTAGGTACAGGTACTAATTGAACAACTCATTTTTAGGATAAACATCGGGTTTTATCGTAATTAGGTCATTAGTCTTTGAGCTATCGTCGACCAAACACTTCAATCGGGAAGAAATTGTGAAATGTGGAGAAAATTGAGTTCCGCGCTGTTATAAACTTCCTTTAAGTTAATTTAAAGATCAGAAAAATGTATTAGGGTAGTAGGTGAATATGTTGAAAAGGAAAAATAATTTTGGGTTTTATTTCCACTCCTTACCCAATCCACAAACTTAAAAACCTACCCTCGTACATTCAAATAAGTGAAAAAGTTCAGCGAACGTGTTTGTTGAAGATGATTGAGATGAAAAATGTTTATAAAAATAACAAGACTTTGGTTTCCATAAATTACGTTCCGGTTTCAATGTATTTTGACATAAGTTTTATCTTGATAATATTTTTTCCACTTGTAATGCATGCACTCTTGCTGTCATGCAGCAAGCGCCGTATTAATAAAGACAAATATAAGCCAAATAATGCATTTTTTATTTTTTGTTAGCAAAAAATGATTCGAAACCATATTTATGAAATACTACGTGAAAACTGTAGGGGGGGGGGTCTTGGAATATACTACACGTGGTCACCGGGGGGGGGGTAAAAAATTGCAAAAAGTGTGTCACGTAGTATGGGTACGTTCCCAAGTATTAGTTGTACGTTCTCGAAGACGTCAGTTTCACAAGATCTCAAATTCGTGGGAAGAACGAAATAAGGTTCCCAATTCAATTTCATAGAAATTCTTGAAGTACACTACCACCCTCACCGGAACACACCGTAAGCCGCGAATTGCTGCTGACGACAACGAGACTCATTTAGCAGAATTGTAAAATGTTTCCTCGTTCAATTAAAAATAATACTTTTCTCTTGCTTTTATTATTTTTAAGATGCAACATAATGGATTGATGCCAGTGGCATGACTTATATCTGACTACACTCATGATATCTGCCATATACAACCGCAGTTTTTGGAGGCTTCTTATTGGCGATTTTTGAAGTAAAACTTCTTTACGCACGCTTGACCTGGGGAGTAAGCTGGCGAATACTTGACGAGAGCGTTACGAAAAGCGAGGCGAACGCTTCGTATATTACTGTAGAGACAGAAGAGAAAGGTGCGAGCACACATTTTCTTGCTTTCTTTCTTTCACACGTTACGTTACACAGTGCAGGCCTATTGTCTGTATCACACTGTAAGAGCAAGAGAGAGCAGTGCGCTTGCACATTTTCTTTCGCTCTTCCTATCGTATAGATATAGATGGAGCAGAAGTTTGACTTCAGTTGTGTGGTCTAAAGCACTCTTTTTTTGGGTCAGTAATTTTTCAGACTACTTCAAAACCTCTTGATACTAATCGATTAAACCACACAAGCTAATTTCCAATATTTTCCTTTGAAAATCTTTTAAAATTCATTAAAAACTTCTGCCGGTTGGAGGTTTTGGAATTTAAAAGTAAACTTAATGTCATTTTTGCATCGTTTTTAAAGCCGTCTAGGAGTCAAGAAGTTTTTTATGTAAATTGGTGGCATCAGTTTTTTTTTCAGATTGGCATAATGTCACACATTTAGAGAAAATCTTTTATAACATTTAACGAGCCTTATTACCTATCCGTGCTACCCGGCCGACGCGACGATTCTATATATATAATAAATAATCTTCCGACGTTTGTAATAATAATTATTTTCTCAAAAATTCGCCCATTCAATGATAAGTAAACACGCATTTTCGAAGTGAAAACTTTTTTAGCACCGCTGTGATTTGAAACTCGATGAAACGAAAAATGGCGACACTAAAAAGAGACAAACACAAACACCTACAGGATTTAGCCTGCGAGAGAATGTGATAGTATTGAGGGAGCGGGCTGTATCGGTAGAGTCGGGACGTGAAATAAAAAGCGTCAGTCGGTGAAGTGAGTCTGTCTTTATTGTAGCTACGTAGCGAGGTCGATGAGGATGCTGGTTGCTGGCTCGTTGCCGGTTGTTGGTGCTGGCTCGTTGCCGGTTGCTGGCTCGTTGCCAGTTGTGGTTGCTGGCTCGTTGCCGGTAGCTGGTTGCTGGCTCGTTGCCAGTTGTGGTTACTGGCTCTTTGCCGGTTGGGGGTTGCTGAAGTTCCTTGAAGGTGCTGGAAACGTTCCTGGTGTCACACTAGACAAATGTTGTTCCACTGCTGACTGCGCGGGGTCAGTGCCCGGCGCAGGCACGTACTTAGTCGCAGCACTGCTTGGACTGTGTTGCTTGACCGATGAATGAAAACTAGACTGAACTGAGACTCAGCGAGCGAGCGCTTGCTTATATACTCGCGGTGAGTAATTACTCTCGCGGTAGGTAATGCTGGGTGAACTCACGCAAAGCTGAGATATCGCTCGAACTTTCTGCGGGCATTTGAATGGTACAGCCATACGTTCTAGGCCTTTCGCGTAATTGGCGGAATTATTATTTACGAGGCGACGCGGCCGTAGTAACTGACTGTAGGTATTTCGTAGTTTCCAGCGTGTTCGGTGGAGTCCAGTGGCGGCGCGATGAATTCGGCACAGTATAATTAAGGTCTCCTCTTTGTGCGATACTTCGTTGCCTCCCCGCTCTTGGCTATTTTAGTTTTCTAAAGGTGTCACTTCTACCACGTGTGTACTGTGCACGTGTAGTTTTTTGAAGTAAAACTTCTTTACGCACGCTGACTTGAGGAGTAAGCTGGTGTGATCGGGCGAGGCGAAGTTGAGAGGGAGATATAAGTTAGTGAAGTTTTACTGCAGTCGTGTGGACTAAAGCACACTCGTTTTTTTAAGTAAAACCTCTTTACGCACGAAATCTTGAAGATAGAAAGGAAGAGAATTACGTTTCGTAAATTACTGTAGGGGCACATATTTTTCTTTCTCCCTTTCTCTCATAGGCAGTTACGTTTCATATACCTAAGACACAGTGCAGGCCTATTGTCTATATCACACTGTAAGAGCAAGAGAATGCAGTGCGCGCGCACATTTTCTTTCTCTCTTTCTATCATATAGATGGAGCAGAAGATTTACTTCAGTCCTGTGGTCTGCGCCTCGGTGCGAGTCTCCAATAGCGCAGCGGGTAAGGCGCTTGACAAGTCTCAGCGGCCAGACAGACAGACATCCAGAGAACGGAGGTTCGAATAAACATTTTTATTTTAGTGAAATCAATATCCAATCTTCAAAACACTTTAAAAAAACAGGCAAAAGAAAAGAAAGCGACTTTCTATGGCGTGTGAATTCCAAATTCTGAAATTTTTTTCAAGTACCTTTTTATGGATATCATTTTTATTATGACAGGTATGTACTGTAAAATACCCAATCGGGTGAAATAAATATGTGTTTTAAAATACGCTTTACGGAGTAAATACAAATTAATATTGTACCTACTTATTTCATTTTTATACGTATTTATCCCATTACAAGTACTATCCTTCGTACAACTTACCAAGATAGTGCGACAATTCAAGGTGTCAATAAATAAGTAAGTAATAATTCATTACTCAAAAATACACAGTATCCGATCGAAAAAGATGTGTGCACCGGCTGCCTAGTAATGCAAGAAGAATGCACCGGGTTTCTTTTTGTAAGCAATGGTAACCACTAAAAATATCGCCATTGTATTGAGAGAACGGCCACCATTTACGATACTTCTAAGGGCTGTCTTTGACTATAAAATAGGACCCATATTTTTTTTACCTCACAAGAGTCCCAGCTGCTCCCGTCTGGAGCCAGTGAGACTACAGCATCCCCGAATGACCAGACTATGGCATCTGGTTTTTCAATCTATCAATTTTGAAACCAGTTTAATTAACTTTTGGAATTCTTGCAATTTTTATACAAATATGTGATTGACTGAGCGTAGAAAGAACTGTTTTAGCTCGAGAAATTGTCATTTCAGCTATCAGTAAATTTATTCGTTTTCTGTAAATTCATCATACATGAATTCATTACAAGAGACACTAAAAAGAGACAAACTTATACATCTAGCGGATTTAGCACTTGGAGAGAACGAGATAGAACAATCGAACTCCTCTTTGTGCGGTGCCTCGTAAATAATCGGTCTCCTATTTTGCAGTGATTCGTAGCCTCCCCACCCTTGGATACTTTAGTTTTCTGAATGTTTCTCTTCTACTGCCGTATGTAAACTGCACAAATATTTTTTTTAAGTAAAAACTTCTTTAGCACCGTTGTGATTTGAAACTCGATAAAATGAAAAATGCGACACTAAAATGGGACAAACACATAGATCTATAGAATTTAGCCTGCGAGAGAATGGGATAGAATAATCGGTCTCCGCTTTTTGAGGTGCTTTGTAGCCTCCCCAATTTTGTCTACTTTAGTTTTCTGAAGGTTTTTCTACCGCGTGTGAACTGCACATGTATTTTTTCTTTGTGCGTTGTATAAACTTTGTAGACTTTTTAAAAATAATATATTATATTATATCACACTAAGCACATGTCCGTATTTTTGTAGTAGAAATGTGTGTTGAAATTTTTTATATATGTAATACTTGTTATAATTCATTTAATTGAGTCCAGAATTCAGCATCCTTCTTTTTCTACTTCTGATGCCCTCTCCATCTATCGGAGGTTGACTATCATTAGGACAACCTTTACCCTTCTCGCTGCAAATCACCAGTCTTAGCGATTACGAAGCCATAAAGTGCTTAACTCAGCATCCATTTGTTCTAACTATAATCTGTCTCATTACTTAACCTGGCCACAGTGAAAATGAAAATGGCCTTGAACGCCGAAACAGTTGTCAAAATAAAAATAAAAATAAATGTACATATATATAAAGTGTGCAATTCACACGCGGTAGAAGAGAAAACCTCAGAAAACTAAAGTAGACGAGAGTGAGGAGGCTACGAAGCACCGCACCGCACTCATTCACTCGCAGGCTAAATCCTCGTATGTGTTTGTCTATTTTTAGTGTCATTATTTTTAATTTCATCGATTTTCAAATCACAACGGTGCTAAATAAGTTTTCGCTTCAAAAACTTGCAGAACTTAATAATAACATTACACTGACATTATTTTTCACGTGTTTGCTTCTGTGAATATGCAAATGTGATTATTGCAGACACATTAGTCTAGGGATATTTATATTTGCATTTTAATTTGATTTATATTACCCACAAGAATGTTCTTTAAATATCCTGTTTATGTCTCAAATAAACAAAATAAAAAAAGATTTTTTTTTTAATCCTATTGCCGTAAATTATAAGTACACCAAATCGACAAATCAGCATTTCCTCTTATTTTTATGCACCTAAATGGATATTTCAAAACTCCAGGAAGTGTAATAAAACTGACGAAGGTAGAAAAAAAAGATACCTTCTTATGAACATTGTAAATCTCAGCTGTGGAAGTATCACGTGCGCAAAAGAATAAAAACACTTCTCACTGAGAACATTGCAGAATGCAGAACACAGCTCTCTAAAAAACCTAACATTTTGTAATACACTGTTAAAAATTGTCAGCCATATAGACGCTTATGAATAAAGTCGTAGTTGACAACTCTTCACATAACTTTGACAATAACCTGCATGGGGGAGCCATACGTTATGCTCCAATATTGGAAAATTCGTTTGATATCCGGTTGACATATCCGAACAAAATGGTATATTTCACAACGCTTAATGTTGTGCGACCGATTCACCATTGTACACATAAATGGGATTGTGTTTCTTTTAATAAAATATATTTTATCATATGTTCTTTTATACAATTCCTAACTTCGACAGGCTACTGCTAAAATCAATCCGGATTTGATATAAAAAGATTTGCGGTGTATTTTTTACGTGTTCATAAGTAGTTACCTATGATTTACCTCTGATTTATTTATATACAGTGACCTACATAAATATACATACCGTACATCATAATACCGGTATAAAGTATTACATAAATTCGATAAAGCTGATTTTGAAAAGCCTTACAATAAAATTTATGACCACTAATTTAAATTCACGAGTTTAATGTTGGTTTAATTTCAAATTTGAAAATAGTCCAAGGATGTAATATTAATATAATTCGTTAATTCCATATTTATTTGTCCATGTGTAGGAACATAATATAACAACCTTCAGCAAAACAATTAACAAACAACTAATATAATATTTTTCATATTGCAAACATTTTGTAACACGAAATGATTTAATAAATTAACTATTGCGCAACATAATTAAAAGCTTCTACGCAAGTAAAACTTTCTGTAATTGTTTCTAGATTTGCTGTGAATAGTTAAACTATGAAAACCTAATTTAATTTTTTAATAATGAATTTTTTTAAGTGAAACTTCTTTAGCACCATTGAGATTTGAAACTGATGAAACGGAAACTAGTAACACAAAAAAGAGACATCTTCCTAGTAATACTGCAAAGAGGCAAACACGTGTGATTTGAAACTGATGAAACGGAAACGAGTGATACTAAAAAGAGACAAACACGTACATCTATTGGATTTACACAGCGAGAGAATGAATTAAGCCTTACCTACGTACAGTACCTACAAAGCGTCGCGCTTTGTCAAGCTGCGCGTATTAGCCGCTTTGATTATGAGCTCACTTTTCAAGGCGCCTATTGATTGAGATTGTGTGGGTGAAGGTTTCACTTGTACCGAGAGTTTTTTTTTTAAATATGTGTAAAAAATAACTTGATGAAAAAACAAAGATTTATAAGCGATTACATTAAAACGTCATATCCGATGTACTTTAGCATAAGAAACTTCTGTGGCTTTAAAACTGTATATTATGTAAAAGCTGTTTGTTTCTTACAAATAAATAAATAATTCGGTAAATTCGCGCTTATGCGCGGGCCTTCCATAGCGCAGTGGGCAAGGCGCCTGACAAATCTCAGCGGCCAGTGAGACCGACATCAAGCGAACGGTGGTTCGAATCCTACGAAATAAAAAAAAAATTAAATATTTTTGTGAAATCAATATCCAATCTTTAAACCACTTTTGAATAAACAGGCAAAAGAAAAGAAAGCGACTTTCTAGTTTCACTTTTACCGCGTGTGAATTACACAATCAGTTTTTTTTTTTTATCTAAGCACATAAATAAGATTTTCAGGTATTTATAAACGTTCAGTGACATAGATAAAGATGTTTTTACGTTTTTAATGGATAGGAATATTTTTTAAATCTAGGGACGTTTTATGTCCATTACAAATGGTAAATAAATACAAAACTATGTTTTAAAATTCATAATGGGTGCTTTTACTTGGGTTACCTAATATTTGGTTCACTTCGATGAATCATTCAGAACTCTCACTGATAAAAGCCCCTAGGGACTGGGGGGTGCTGAAATGATAATGCAAATTGCACAATTCGCTAATCAATACTATCCAGATAACATGTTCTATCAAGGATTTTGATATGGTTGATGGTTTGCAATAATTTGAAAACTAGTTAGTACCTACTAATCTGCAGCAACAATTTTGATCTTCCTTCTGTAATGGTTATCTACCAAACCTTTTAACTTGTGAACAGCTCGTCAGTTGTTAAAAGTAAATCAAAGTGTGCAGTTCACATACGGTAGAAGTGAAACTTTCTCATGAAGTGAAATTCTCTCACAGGCTGAATCCTGTAGGTGTATGTGCTTGTCTCTTTTTAGTGTCGCTATTTTTCGTTTGATCGAGTTTCAAATCACAATAATGCTAAGGAAGTTTCACTTCAAAAATAAAATGGTTTCTATATCTATTTCTCAACGCTGACTCATTATTACTACAATACTGATGTTTTAGTTGATGATACATGCCGTTACAGTGGAAGAGTGAATTAATAATAATTAATTTTGCGATAATAATAAATTTGGACAACTAATATAGCGCTGTTTTTGCGAAAAATCGCCTCAAGAGCGCTGTACAAATTAGCATGGATTTTACTTTAGAATTTACTTAACTATGTAGGAGGTTAGATAACAACTCGTCTTGCAGCTATCAAGCGCATGGATTATTGGAACTCTAGCCCCCAATAAATTAAATTAAATATCTTTTTATATGTACGTATTTCAATTTACCTAACTATGTAGGAGGCTAGATAACAACTCGTCTTGCAGCTATCAAGCGCATGGATTATTGGAATTCTAGCCCCCCAATAAATTAGATAAATATGTACGTATTTCAAGACTATCGGAATATATATAATTACTCTCTTGCTTCAACATTGAACCTAGAAATAAGAACTAGCTACCGACCGCTCTTGTTCAATAAACAAATAATAATGCCTGCTGCGGACAATCGTATTGCAGTCTTACTAGAGGTAATGCAATAGCATTGCACTCTTATGTATTTAGTCTAAATGTATCAAAATAAAAAAAATAACCGCACGTTAAGAGAGGTTTCAATGAAGTTATAACGTGGCGAGAGAAAAACATTTTATTTAATGGATTAAATTGTTAAATAATGTGGATATTTAGATATACACCTGCACATGGGTGGAAAAAATGAAGCAGCTGTTTGAAAAGAACTTTGACCAATTACCAAATCTCACTAATCTGAAACTTTTCATAGCTGTATTTCTGTGAACAGTAAGCAAACTCTGGCGGTGTATAAAGGTACTATCGACCATGGTAACCATCCTGACAGTATTGACCTGACACGGAACATGCAAACAAATTTACAGATAGATGAAATGCAAAGCTTTCGAGTTAAAACAGGTGCTAACAAGACATACAATAGGGTGTGTCAATTATTTCAACTCTTGAATTTAGAAACGCCTGATGTCAAAAGTTGCGTCATACAAAGAAAATGAGAACTGCATTTAATATATATTTTTTAAATGATAATAAATGCAGTTCTCATTTTGTATGCATATGTATCAATTATATTTATGCATATACTTTTTAAAATGATTATCGGCTCGCTATAATGAATTGAAAATCAGAAAAAAAACTAAAACATGTCATTTTAAATTATCAATAATGTAATCTTTTAACGTTTGTTTGTTATTAAAAAGCTGACAAAAATTAAAAAAATCAAGTTTATTAATACAAGTAAGTCTGAATAAGAATATAATAACAAGAATACCAATTTTATTCAGAAGAAGTGTTATTTTCCCCTTTTATATTTTTAGCATGCACATCACATATGTTTAAAAAATATATATTTTTTGCATTCTTTATTACTGCAGTTATTGAATAAAAATTAATTTTAATACAAAATATAAAATATGGACCCTTTTTTATTTCTTTTCCCAAATCACGAAATCTATTTTTTTTTTCAAAACTACCGGAAATTTTAGCGAACCAATAGTGAACACCAATTTCTTTTATTTTCACGTTGTCCAATAGCTACAGAACATAGGCAAGTTTTGAGACCCCAGGAGCTTAAAAATAAGTCTTTTTTTTCTCTATAGAGAGCGACGCAAGCTAAAACACAAGTAACAACTTTTTAAATCATTGTGTCATTGTGGATAGCTTCTTTTAGCTTAGAACGATTAATTAGGACTACGTTAACAAAGTTTAATTGCCAACATTCAAATTCAGCTATAGAATTAATTAATTTACCTAGAAATTTTGGAGGTAGACCTCTACCTTATTCAAAATAACATGTTTGAAACACAATCAGGTAGAAATGCTAAGAATTTTTTTTCCATAGGAAAGCTGATAGCTCAGAAATGCACAAAATAATTTGCAAGGTAGATAGAAACATTACACCTTTAAATTTAAAGGACGAGAATGCCAACATTCCTATAAATACTAACCAGGAATTATTAGATTCCAGGTCAAATAACATTATTTACGCAAAACACTTCAATTATCTCAACCAAACGTATGTTGACAATCTTTCGTCAAACAAATGGTTGAGTATTGAAGAGTTGAGCGCAGAAATAGAAGGATTTATGCTTGCCATTCAAGATAGAGTCATTAATACTAAAAATTATAGAAAGCATATAATCAACGATACAAATAAAATTGATGATTTATGTTGAAAATGTTTAGCTTTTCCGGAAACTATAGAACATATTGTATTGGGATATTCTGTATTAGGGCGAGTATACATTTAGGCACAGTCAGGTTTTTAAAATAATTCACTAAAGTTTGGTAATTAAACATAACTTGATTGACTGCAGTAATATGATACCATGTTATGAATACGAACCAAATTCATTTTTATAAAATGAATTTTATAAAATTTATTATGATAAAACTATACAACAATTGTCAATCAGGTTAATTATAACAATTAGTCATAATTGACCAGGCCCCCTAGCATGGTCGATCGATATAGGTTTTATCGAAAATGTCGGTAACTTGAAATCGCTCCCGAGCACGACTGCAGGAGGCTAACGAATAAATAACAGTTTACGTCAAATAAATTAGGAACCCTTAGTCGATGTGAACTGTTGTTTGTTCGTTAGCGGCCTGCAGTCGTGCTCGAGAGCGATGTCAAGTTATCGACATTTTCGATAAAACCTATATCGACCGACCATGCTAGGACCCCTGATACAGTTTTACATGACAAAATTTAAAAAAAAATTACTTATATCATTGATATCGCTATTCCAAATTCCTGTAATATTCAAAAATCTGTTTCTGAAAAAATAAGAAAATCAGACTATAAAAATATTACCTTTTGTTCTTTCGGCTACTGGCATTATACCTAGCTCTCTCATTCAAAACTTAGGCTTATTAGATTTGTCAAACAATTTATATATAAAAAATCAAAAATCAGTCATTTTAAAAACTTTTTATTACATGGATTACGAAAGATTTTTCAAATATTTGTATTGAGGGATCAGTAGGGTTTATCGGTCAAACTACCGAACCGAACCCTCCGATATGAAAATATCTGGAGACGGTGAATAATTTTCCCATTTGGTCTCTGGTAGGTTGACATGTTGTTCTCGTATTATTTTGTATTTATTATACTTATAAAGTGCACTTGCATAGCGTGGATTGACTAGATGATCATTTGTGGAAAAGTGTGTGGAAGGGTTTAGTTTATCACGTGTAAGATCTTTATGTTTATATACCGATTTATAAAATACTTCTCCATATATAACAAATTAAAATCCTACGCTGCGTCTATATCTGTTCGCGATAACCTCAAAAACTACTGAACGGATTTTCACGCGGTTTTCACCAATATATAGATTAATGAGGAAGGTTTAGGCATATAATTTGTCAGGGTTTTAATGTAAATTGGTTGAAATATATAATGTATAAAAGAGAAAGTCTGTGTGAGGTAGACGAGCGGGCTGGTAAATCTACAGCTGTATGTCGAGGTTGATGAAATTTTGTACATGTGACCTTCAAAACAAGAGGAAGGTCACTGTCTATCTTTAATTTCGAAATCTCTGTGTAAAATAAACTCTGTGTCGCATTAAAGAACACTTTACAAACTAGGTGAATGGCAAAGGCGAATGGTCGGGTGTAGCGTCTCACCTATTAGAAAACAAACACTCGTTAAAATGACGAGAAACAGAGACAGAGACGTTAAAATACTCCATATTATAATAGAGGTCATAAACAAGATAGATTAGAATCACTAGAAATTACCCGCTTAACTTGGTAATAAATTAACAATTAGAATCATTTGCTAAGTCTCCGCTTCTATTTCCATTGTAATTTTCATCTTATTATGTTCTAAAAGTAAAAAATGTACGTATTGAGTTTGTATAATGACCATTATAATATTATTCCTATTCCAATGTAAAACAAAAAAAAAATATATCCCTTCAAAAACCAATCAAAAAATCCCATTTCATCATAAATATAATAGCCATTTGATAACAATAAAATTAGGTCATTAATAATTCATATTTCTTGTAAGGTTTTCCCCGAACAATATTGAAGGGAGCTACATACCCGAGGTAAATTAGCCTACTGGAATAACCAAAATAATTAGAAAATCGATAGTCAAAGACGACTTGGTAACAAATTTAATTAATATAATAGATTAAAATCCTTGAAGACCATCCCTCTCCCCTTCCCCTCTCCCATATGTTATATTTGTTTAGTAACCGTGGGCTAAGAATAATTTGTACCATTCTGAAGATGGCTTTAACGGGCTGAAACCGGTAACGGTCAATAAATTAAAGTGGAAATAAGTTTTATATTTGTTTTATTATAATACATACGTAAATTATCAAATGGAATACAGTTTTTTTTAATCGTCGAGATAATTAATTACATATCAAGCGGAAACAAACGTTTGGCTTTTTTCTATCTATCCTATTGTCAAGAAGTACGCAATCTAAATTTCAAATATTGTACCAATTTCATTGGTAGGTTACAATTTTTTTTTTAATTCCGATAATGTTTAGTAAAATTCGATAGAATAATACAACGAATAAACATAGCTTTGGCTCTGCTCTAGGTCACACATAATTAATATTATATTGTTTCTATTTTAGTGGAGATTCAAGGATTTTGCATTAGAGGATTATCTATGCCTCTACCGTTTTTTAGCGACAATCTTTATTGCACTGCTGAAACCCAATGGTTCATAATATTATCCTTTTATGTTTGCGCTAAAATCTGTTAACTGTTACTCTAAATTTCTCTAGAATTCAATGAGGTAATTAATTTGGCAATTAAAGATTTTAGGTGGATTATACAAATTATTGTTTTCGTAATATGTTTTTCCAATTTTATGTTCGTAAGTACTAACTATATATTATACCTTTTGATTGGTAGTAGTAGTTCTTAATCAGTAATGTTTACAATTTTTGAAAAACGTGCAAATCTTTGTGTGATTATATCCTTAACTTTCTTAAAAATTTTCAAATATCTAACTTTTAAAACCCGTTTTCGTTTTTCCTTCAATGGATTTTATCATATACTCAATGCATTTTATTGAAACATATTTTAGAAAAAACAAATCGTTTTACTCATCTTCTATCTATCTATCTTCTACCTACATGTACGTGTATTATAATATAAAGAAGAAATTCACGGTGTGGGTTTATTTTTTAAACAAATTTTCAGTTTATTTCGAAGTTTGGTGAAATTTTAAGCATTTGATCTTCAATACAAGAGGAAGATCACCGGCTACATAAGATTTCAAAAAACCACCCCCACCCCCTTTTACCATTCTTCAAAAAAATTCGATACTTCTTGAAATCATTTTGCGCACTTGACATTAAAAATAAGAGAAAAATTACTGTCTAAATTTTATTTCGAAAAACGCCGAAGACTTCAGCTAATAAATTATAAATCATAATAATTGCATGACTGTATTCTTAAATATTATTGTTGAATGATGGAATATTAAATAAAACATGTCAAAGAAAGTACCGGTTATTTTATTCTCCTTATTACTCGTATATTAGTTTAATGGTTGACAAGGTTGACATTGTTTCTTCTGTTCCATCATTTGAAAGACTACGATGACGTATGACGCTGTAGCGGCTACCAGGGATGACACAAACGATAAATCTATCGGAATACCATAAACTTCCATCCCGTCACTGCTTTTTGTCGCTATGTTAACGATTTTCAAAAGGTCTTTGAGACTCTCTGTTGCTGAAAGGGAAGATGATAGAATTCGGTCACAATTATGTATTATTCTTGATCGTAATGAGTATTTTCTTTTTATGAAACCTAAAACAAATTAACTCAGCATTATAAAAAACAAAATCCACACTGCAACAATCTATACTCGAAAAAATGACAAATCTAAAAGAGCTTTTTAGGTTCAAGCTCGAAAATGTCAGTTGTCGCAATGTCAGTAGCTGCATGTGCCGAATATATTCCATTATTTTTATAAACATAATAACATGAAAATATTCCATTATTTTAATTTACGTTCGTGTAATGTGTTTAAAGAAAACACTGTAAAACAAATTCAAACCAAAATGCTTGCCTTATAAGTCAGTGTTCAACATATAATAACATTCTCTCTGATATAGATATCTTCAATTGTGACGAAAACAAATATAAAAATTCTACCAGAAGTATATTTAATGAGAACAAAACTGCATAAATGTAATGATTTATTATGTAATGACAAATATTATGTACTATCTACCACCTGTTGTAACATATTTATATATATTTTTTTTTTAGACAATTCACTCTAAAACGAAAAATTTAACGAATCTTGTGCCGAAAAAGTTAAGAAAGATAGTTATAATTTTGAGGATAATCTATAAAAGAATATGACAAATCAAATATTGATGTCTATGAACTTAAATAAAACTGAAAAAACGCGAGAATTGTTTAGAGGCAGCAAATATAGTCAGAGTCTCCTCCTCCACACCGCACAGGCAGAGTGTACTATCGAGGACTCAAATTTTAAACAAATGCGCTACAATAGAGCAGTGACCAATTCTCATTCTCGAGATGCAGGAAATAAATTTTTTGGATTTTTTTGACGTGGAACCAAGGTTTATTTGGAATATGATTTTGAATTCCAGCATAGAAAGATCCAGTTCGGGTGTTCGTATCTGACCAATTTTCTATCCAGGAACGAGACATGATGGATTTAAAAACTGAGAAAACGTCGCAATTCTTAGAAAATAATTTCAAAAACAAGTAAGGTATTACAGTAAAAAAATTCAGTGCAGTAGCCATTAGCTATCGATCACGGATATTTGAATTGCAGTAAAGGACAAAAAATCAAAATTTAATAAAAACTGTATATGTAACTTTTATCGGTTTATTTTCTCTTTCGATCTGCGTTCGCACAAAATTTGTAGGAAAATAAGTGTATGCTTTACGACATTTGTACATTTTAATTGGATTTTTTCAATGAAATATTTAAAATAATTTAAATTTTGTTAATGAAGAAATTTACAAAAAAGTTAAATACTCTGAAAGTTACATTCAATATTGTGTTATAATAAGAAAAATCTTTATCGGTGGTCTACAAAACCAATAGATACGATTTTTTCTAAACTTTATTTATGAATACGCTCTCCTGAAAAAAATAACATTTTGTTCTTCACAGCAATTCAAATTTCACTGATCAATACATTTCTTTTTAGACATACATATACAGGTACATACTTATTATATCAACGCGCCTTACTTTAATGGGGTAGGTAATTATATAATCTGAAAATATTGTGTTATGCGCTTCGTCGAGAATTTTAGGTTATGAAGATTTGAACATTTTTAACGCATAACCTACATATATATACACATATAGAAAATCAACAACAAAATAGATTAAAAAAGAAATTCTATAAGTACTTCACATAGGACGTGTATACATTGTATACTGGGTACCATTCTAAAATGCGTACGTGACACAAATTAATTATAATGAATTGCTTGAAATATGTCTCTGATTTTCATTTATCGCAACTAATAGGTACACAGCTATTATTGAGGACACTCGCACACAAATAATATGTCATAATATTTTATAGAAAAAATAAAAATATTAATAACCGTTGCAAACGCTCGCACGATAAAAGTACATTTGGAAGAGTAAAACTATTTAAAGTGAATTGTAATTGGAAGAATTACAATTAGACAGGAATTTTAAAATCTAAAGGAATAGAACCAGAGATTGTTCCAAGTTTAGCGAGAGAATCGGCTTTCCCGTTACCCTCACTTCCTAGATGACCAAACCAATATTGTCTCAAACTTTGATTCGTTTAGAGAAATGAGGATGTTTTTATGATACAAATAAGGTAGTCTTCTGAACTTTGATCGATATTTGAGGATATTTTTAATACTGCACTTAGAGAGTCAGTACATAGTAAGGCTCGACGAATATTGAAAAGCTGGATTTGAATTAAAGCTCGTTCAAAGCGAAGCATTGTGCAGCAAATTCATAAATTTCTTTAGTCACTAAACGCTTTTTGCCACAATATGACACCATGTAAAATACCTCGGATTGCCTTGCTGCCAGTTTTAGGCAAATTTTCCCCAGATCCATTAAAAAAAAATCCAAATTTTTCCATATTAAAATACGGAGCTATGATTTTTTAATGTCGGCGGAAAATATTCAAAATAGTCACCAAAATATCACGAGCAATCGGAGGACAAAGTTAAAAATCGCACTGTCGCTCGAGTGGTTAAGCAATTTATAAGACAGATTTGAATTGAATTCAGGTATATATCGCTACAATCTTTGAGATCGGATTTGGATACATCTGTATAAATGAGAGAAAATCCAGGAAACTGTGATGATGTAATATTTTTTAAATGTTCCTCAACATTTTGAAAGTTATTAGGTGAGATTATAATGTTCGTCCGAAAGTTATTACATTGGGGATAAAATTGATAGTATCAAAAGGGATACTCAAAATGGGTAGGATTGAATCTTCTTGTAGACTTTTGAGGGAAGAAGACAGAGATCTCTATGAAAGAAAACTTTTTAGTAGGAGAGGGAATTGATTTGTATCTATTAATCTTGTGTGGTCATTCAAATTATTATACAAATGATCGATACTTTGTCGTAAAGGATTAAAAGATAAAGATAAAGATTTGAAAATATATTTATCGGCAAAGAATTGACTTCTCAAAAATAAAGGTGAATCTACACATTCTACCTGGAGGGAGTTAATTGTAGAAGATTTCATCACTCCAATTATCAATATGAGCGCTTTGGAATGAATTCTTTCAAGTTTTTTATCAAAATATTTAGGAAGGGGGTCGAAAAGAAATGTGCCATAATCCAAGTGGCTTCGAACTAGGGAATTATATATTAATTTAAGAGTTGTAGGATGAGATCCCCACCATTCTCTGGAAACAACTCGCATCATATTAACACCCTTTTCACACTTAGCAGAAATGTTCTGAATGAGTGGTAGCCAGGAAAGTTTATGATCCAAAAGTAGACCAAGAAATTTTATTTGCTTAACTAATTTTATTTGATTCGAGAGGGACATTATCAAAGGAGACAAAAAAGGGCGGCAATTTGTTTTTGCGAGTAAAAGCCACTACGTTGGTTTTAAAAGTAGCTAAATTCATTCCATTTGACAACAACCAAACTTTAATGTTTTGCAAAGCCAAATGTAATTCCTTCGCAGCATGCGATAAATTTTTGTGCGGTCAATATATAAGAAAATCGTATTCAAAATAGTTGCTTGATAGTTGACGGGATAACAATGTCTAAATCACTTATACAAATACTACATAACAATGGACTGATTACAGACCCCTGAGGTAACCCTTCCGATAGTTTGCGTTTCAACGTTTTTGAAGAAGAGTGGATAATAATGGATCTGTCTGTTAGCAAGTTGATAATAAATTGAACTAATTTTATGGAGATTTTTTATTTTTATAAATTTTTCTTTCAAAACTCTTATTAGTACCATCATAAGCTGACGAAAGATCAATAAATGTGGCCAATGTGCAAGAATGAATTGATTGAGAAATACAGACGTCTGTTGTAAACACCTTAAATTATCCATAGTAGATATCTTTTTCCGGAAGCCAAATTGATTTGGAGAAATAATACTGTGATTTTAAATAAACCATTCTAATCTGTTATTTATCCAATGCTCCGCCACCTTCATCAAACACGACGAAAGAGCAAAGGACTATATATGATGAGACTTCAAGGTTTTAAAATCGGGAGGATTTTTTGAACTTTCATGTTATTAATTAAGGATAAGAAAAATTCAACCGACATTTCAGAGAATGTTTCAATAAAGCTATATTATGTTCCATCAGGACCTGGAGAAGAGTCCGAATGGGAATTAGTTACTCGTTTTATTTCACTAACTGAGAAAGGAGAGTCTAACCAGGTAGAATGAGATGGACATGAAATAAAATACTGAAGTTCTCATTTTTTCGAGTGAACAAGCGAGTTTAATTTCGAAGATAAAGTTCTCCGATTCGAGTCTTGTTTTTAATTTAAAATTACTGATTACAGTAAAGGATTGGGCAGTGTTAGATGGTGAAATACAATTATGTTTGAGAAAAAATGATCACTAGAGAAGGGGTCTTTAAGAATGTTCCAAGAATATTTAGGTATCACCGAAGATAACAAAACGACGAACAAGGCGACAAATCAACAGCACTTTCCCTTTGTTGAGGGAGGGTGAATCGAGTTGGTAATCCATCATTTAAAACTAATTAATTACTAATCAACAGGGAGAATGAGCGTTAAAGTTGCCCAGTAGCATATACGGAGGACGAATCCGAGAAATAAATGATGACCATTCGTTTTCAGCAAATATAGTAGAGATAGGCATATATATTGATAATAATGTAATGTTAGATACTACAGCTGCTAACTGGAAATTGTCGGAGAGAGCATTAAAAGTGATTTGTTTAAAAGGAGTAGAGTCATAGATAATAAGGGCCGTGCCACCTTTACCATCCAGTCTATCGTGTCTACGACAATGATATCCAGGAATCTCAAATTGATACGCGGGTTTTAACCACGTTTCAGAAATGGCGGCAACTGTAATGTCATGTTAATTCATAATTTTACAAGTTCACGTTTGTTAACGAACAGACTTCTACTGTTCCACTGGAGTATTCTGTTCAGTTTCAGTTTCGGATTCATTGGGAGATTTAACATAATCGGCAGCGTTGGTCGATACAATATTGTTGTTAGAAAGAATAGATATTAAGAGGGTAATAAAAGAAGTATTTTCATTCATAACTGTAGGAAAAACAGAGGAAGAGGGATAATTTTTTAAAGCGCTCCCGTTGGGCGCCTAAGTTTACTATTCCCATTCGGGTTAAAATAAAGATCATTATGTTGTTTTTTGTCAATAAAAGGAATAAATTTCAGTTTTGGTTTTAATGGTTTGAAAATCATTTCTCTGGGAGAAAATGATGCAGATGGTTTATAGGGCGTGAATTAGGGAGTGTAAAGAGAAGATTTCTACAAAAGATTTTTTCGCGGGTAAGCATAATTTTGATGCCTGGAAGTAAGAAATATTGTCTAAAGCCATAGCTTGTTTAATATTCTTCTGTCAATTCCAGACAGGCCAAACTAATCGCGGTGTGACTGCACTTACAATTAATGCAAGTTGGATCATTAGATGAATTTTGGCAATGGTCAAAAGGCTGATCATCTCCGCAATGGAGCCAACGAGGAGGGGAACGACATACGGGTTTAGAATGTCCAAATTGATAATAATTGAAACATTGGATGGTTGGGAATTTATAAACTTCAGCTGGAAGTGAGTTGTAGAACATAAACACTCGTGATGGCAAAGTTTGGCCCTCAAACGTTAAGACAACTGATTATGACGGTTTCAAAATGGTGGATCTTAAAATTCAGTCGATGTACTTTTAATATGTTAGGTGTAACTTGTTAATCATTCAAAGCATCCAAAATATCTATTTCTGAGAGGTCGCAAGGAATACCCTTAACTCGGCCCATTCTTGTAAGATTGTACGTAGGAATAAAAGATTTATATTTATGATCAGAAAGAGAGTAAATTTTTTCAACAAACTCGTTTGCATTGGAGGCGGATTTAAATTGAACAAATTATTTGTAGCGGCCTTCCGGTTTGATTGACCTATTTACTACACCAATGTTTTTGTTTTGGAGCTGAAAATAAATTTGCCAAAATCTAGAGGATGAAAAATCTTCCCTGTTCCCATCTCTGAACATTAACAATAAATGGTGGCAACAAGGAGAGAGAATAATTTAAATTAGTAATTTTAGATTCAGGTATAGTGGAATCCTTACAACTTTGCTGAGAGATTAGGATTTGATTATTTTTTTAAATAGGCTTCATTTTTATAGGAACATTGAGAGATTGCGAAGGTCTACGTCTTCGGGAACGGATCATTGTAGAAATATGACTCTCATCCGAGATATACTCATCAGCAATGTTGAATATAGATTAGGGGTCAGTAGGTCGGTGTTTTGTCTTCCTCCATTTTAAAAACCATTTGTTCGCAAAAAAGTAAAAAAATATATTGATTTAAAAAAATAATAGTAATAATAGTCAATCTATTTGATTGACTGTACACGGATTTCCATAATATTACAAACAAATTATAATGAAGAAATAATGTAACAATAAATTCTTGAATGCAGACAGGAAGATACAGAGTACTGCGGGCGATACAACCACTCAGTACGAATGTTAAATCCGCACTCTGTTATAATAATATAATATATCTTTTAGTTGTTGTAAGATTTCAGTTTGAGTTAATTTTTAATTTCTAGATACACAATATAATAGTATAACGAGGAAATCTATAATTTGTTTCTCAGTTAGGTAAATTATACATGTATAAATTAATCAAACTGTAAACTGTTGATTTCCCTAAAATAAAATAAATAGATAAAAGTTAAATTGTTTGAATGGAGATTGAGTGAGTCATCAGTGGTGAAAGTGTTGTGAATTGATTGCGTTGCTGTAAAATCAACGCGAAATCAAAATTCAAATAGTACTGACTTATTATTGCAACTCAAATGACAGTGTAGCAAAACAGAACAAACATATTCTTATCAAATCGGTAACATTATTATAAATAGTTAAGTTCCTTTGGTGTGACATTTTTATTACAAAATTTTATTACAAAAATATATACTATTTAGACACACTACACATCATTAACAAAAACAATATATTGTTTGAACGAAATTACTGTAAGAAAAAATATTAAAATTACCGGAGACGGAAAATAATTCCAATTTTCAATCTCGAAAATCCATAGAACTTTTTATTTATTTTTATTCTATTTTCTACATCAATGATTCAATTATTCATTCCAATATTGTATTGGTTAGTCTTTCTTGAAAGATTTGAGTTTGTTTATTGAAAAAAAAATTATTCCTATTCATATTGCGTATATACAGGCGCAAATAATTAATTCATCTTAATATTTTAAAGTATAACTTGTAAAAAACGTTTTTCTCTAATATAATTAAACTTACGCCATCAACAAAAGAGTAGATTATGAATTCTCTAAGTATAATAAAAATAAAAAGAGAAATTTTATGAAATGTTCAAATTATCGCCGCTTAAAGTAGTCATACTAGATGGCGCTAACGTCCAAAGTTAACTCAACTGGAGAATTTGATTGCTTTCCCAGAAGCTGTGACGTACATATTCTTACTGAAAAACATGTAATATTATGTACCCAACAGACTTTTCTGCGATTCCTAAAGTTATTTTAGTAAAAAGGGTAATTCAAAATTTTAAGTTATATGTGTCACACATATCGTCCAGATACCTGGAGAGCAACAGATCAGTAACTTGGCGAGAATGCTCTTAGTCCTTCTGCATTCCATCTTCAGGATCTCCACAGCTACCACACCTGTCATCAAGCCAAAACCGCACTGAACCACCCACAGAACTTGGGAAATCTGCTCCCAAATGCCATGTATCTGAATCAAAAAAAGGAGCAATCCTTACACTTGGCATTTTTTCTTATTTATTCAATGTCTAATTTGACGTATTTGGCTCAGTTCTATGTACGTATTATGTGTAAGTCTGCATTCTTATTTAACATATTTACAGTTTGCCCCTCGAAGACATTGTTGTTCTGAAGAAAATAAACGAATTAAAACTATCATTGAAGAAAAAGATAATAATAATCATCTAAACGAAAATATGAAAATATGAAAGAGAACAAAACACAGAAAAATACAATGGTCGCAACTGGGACTCGAACCCAGACCTTTCGTCTAACCGGGACGTGCGCGTTTACCAATTTCGCTATTGCCACCTTCTGTAAAACTAATAAATACGAAATATAAAGTTTGCTTTAATACTGGATCAACCTTTTTTTAGGTGTATCTGAAAAAGGTTCAGTGCATTTTTTTAATTTCGCCGTATCGTATTACGTGAGTTTGCCAACATTATACATTTATAATTATATGCAATATTTTTCATACCCTTGTACTGCTGATTTTATACAAAAATGTGTTTGAAACAAATATGCAAGTCAAAAATGCATTCATGGAGAGAATTAGAAACTGAAAAGTTTTAAAAAGATTAAATTTTGTGAAAAATATTTATTTGAATAAAAAAACATGTTTTCAAAATATTCGTTTACACTCCAGAAGATGACATAAATATAATATAATGTAGATATTTTTTTCTTACCAATAATCCAAATCGTAAGATCACTAAATCCACACATCCCAACAAAATATTATATACCTTTAATATTGTTTGAAGATTTGCTTCATTTTTCTTTTTTACTGTTTTCTCAAACCATTCGATGTGATAATATGTATTATAGATGTCAACGGATTGGAAATCAATTTCTTGAAACCTTTCACAAAAAAAAGGATTGTCCCTAACAAAATTACAGAGGCTTTCGTTTATTGAAAAAAATCCCAAAGTGCAAAAATATATTTCCACCGCGCTTTGCCATATCACGAATCCCACCGATAGATTTCGAATGATTATTATGAGATAAGGCAGTAGCCCCAATTCATTAGCAACATAACAAAGGGAGATTTGTAACGAATAACCCCCCAAATAAATTACGTAAGCTGCGAGAATCTTTTTGATTGCCATCGATTTGAAATGTTCACCCTCGTATATTTCATTGTAAGCTTGATTCAGGTTATTGTATAGTTGTGCCTTTTTATCGGCGTAAAAACACTCCAATATAATTGTTACTACGATGACTGAGGCTTCTACAATTTCCACCGAAATGTCAACTATTTTCAAAATGGCCATTGACGGCGCACTGTCAGAATCTCTACTTTTTATCCGATAACCCGCAAAAATGATATACACTGATGTTATTATTGCTGGATAAATTTGTCGTTTTAAACCTTTAATACTGATTTCATTGTGTAAAGATTTAACTATTTGGAATCCAAAAAGCCAATACATATATAATATTATTTTTATGATTAATGTAGTACGTGACCTTCCTACGACATAGTCCATTATAATTTGGTACCTATGTTTTACCTTTAACGGTGTTATATACTTTATTAAAACAAAAAACTGGGTTATTTGTCAACGATAGTCCCATATTGCGTGTGTTCACGCGAACACCCCAATTCGTTGTCCTTACTTGTAAATTAAATTAAATTGGATCATTCATTGAATTTTAGAAGACCTAGTTACTTAAGGTAATAAATTATGAATAGCTTAATGTTTTTCTCATTAGTTAAGCTAATAAAAATATGGTTACCTTTTAATCGATTCGTGTGTCTTGTGGTGGAGCCGGAGTAGGCAATGGATTAGTTCTTGATTAGTCCTAGTAAAATTTTATTATTGTACATTATTTTATTTTTTTTAAAGAAAGACAAACATTCCTGGGTTACGAATAACGAATAACTCGGGTGGGACCCAAGCGTTGTGCCCACTAAATCACTGATCAGTCCACTGACCACTGACCTTTATTTAAAACACTTTCACAATACAACGTATTGCTTTTATTTTATGACCTAATTGCATTTTTCAAAAAATGTGTTTAGTTTATATAATCCAATGAAAAATAAAATTGCGTAAGAAGTAATTGCAGTAGCGATAGAATATACCAGCGTAAAATCCACTTGATAACTCAGCCAATCACGAACTTAAGTTGTCTTCTAAATTCAGATTCGATTAATTCTTTTGACGAAAACATGGTGAGAACTTTATATGAGAACGCATGGTGAATACCCGCGATTTATGCATCACTTTTTTTTTTTTACAGTGAATGCCGCACAAGAATCTCAACTGCTCCCGTCTGGAGCCAGTGAGACTATGGCATCCCCAATTAGGGTATGTTGTGAGGCTGAAGGTAGTGGGGAGGGGAAGGAGGTGGGGAAGAGGAAGTTTGGGAAGTACCTGGCTATTCAGATCTGGTCACCAAACACGGCTGAAGCCATTTTCAAGCAACGTTTCAATTCTGAATGGTGGTCTTACACCAGGGCGATACTGATAGTATCTTCCACTCTGGAACATGCCGCAAATATACTATATATTATTTTAAATGAATTAATTGTGAAATAACACAAATTAATCAAATAAAATTTATTTGCGCATGCCGGGTTCGAACCCGCGACCTCCGGATTGTGAGTTAAGAGTCTTACCCACTGGACTACGGAGGTCGTCAAACATGGATTTGCTCTATAAAACGCGCTACGAAAGTCTCCAATTTAGGATAAATGGGGCCCTTGCAGTAACAGATTTTAAAATCATAAACTATTACATTGACAGCCCTCTCGGAATGCTATAAATTGTTCGTACCGAACAACTACCGCCAGGATCGTCGCCACGACTTTCTCTGAATTCCACATGGCAGAGGTGTGGTACTGCTAAATGATACCTCTAGGTCTCTTGACATTTTCAACATTGGCCTTGAAGATTTCAAGGGTCATTTTAGGCAAGAACTCTGAAATATCGATTATTGTAAAAAAAATCATTTAAAGATGTCATGTGTATTGTAATAGGACTACATCAACCTGTAATGCACAAAAAAATATATGCATATATAAATATATATTTCACGAAGTTACACGTGTCCATCTTGTCACGATTTCCACCCTTCTGGTCATCTGAAAAATAAAAAATGGAGATTCTTTATCAGCACAAATGTCATTATAGTAGTAAGCAGAATTTTTTTTTTAAATCTCGCAAAATGGCTCAGAAAAGAGGAGATTTTTTTCAGTTATTTTTTAACCTTTCCAAATTTAGACCAGTTTGGCTTTAGAAGAGGTGTAGGAACCAGAGAAGTAATATTGTCGCTACGAATACTACTAGAAAAAAGATAAAGAAACCAAAACACATTCATTGCATTCATAGACCTGAAGAAGGCTTTCGACAAAGTAGAATGGAAAAGACTCTTCGAGATTCTGAAGAGAAGTGACATCAAATATAGAGATAGACGAATAATCCAGGCGCTATACAAGAATGAGGCCGCTATAATTAGATGTGACAATGATACAAAAGAAGCCAGTATAAGACAAGGGGTGAGACAGGGATGCTCTCTGTCACCTGTTCTTTTTAACGCATATATACAAAGTGCGATTGATGACTTGAGGGAGAGAATAAGTCACAGAAAAGGTGTAAAGATACACGGGCAAAAGGTGGATATGATAAGGTTTGCTGACGATATTGCTTTGGTTGCTGAAAGCGAAGAAGAACTGCAAGAGGCCTTAACAACCATGCAAAGCATTCTTCAAAATAATTACAACATGAGGATAAATAAAGACAAAACAAAGCTGCTAACTGTAGGCCGAACGCAACATCAGATGAGAGTAGAGATGTCAGGAGTTCCACCAAAGAACACCAAGGAGTTTGTCTACCTCGAGAGCAAAATAACATGGGACGGTCGGTCTAAGAGCGAGGTCGACAGCCGTATACACCAGGCTAGACTTGCATTCAATAAAAGGTCGAAAATAATAGAATCGAATAATATAGACCTGAAACTGAGAATACTCCTCATCAAGACTGATGAGGAGTATTAAATATTATAGTATTCAATCACTCATGATGACGCCTCTATTAGAATACACACATGTTTAAATTCCGATGAATCTTGTCAGTGTCCCTACATTGAGCGCACTACACAGATGAAGTATCTCGGCCTCACAATTGATCCATATCTCAAATGGAATATTCACACTCAAATAATTGCTAACAAAATAAGAAAAACCATGCACTTTTTCAGAACGATACGAAACTTTCTCGACTTAAAACACTTGAAAATGATTTATTTTGCAGTCTGTCAATCCATTATTGAGTATGGTATCATAGCATGGGGAGGCGGTACTGCATCAGCACTGGACCCAATCATAAAGGCACAGAAAACTATTATAAAATTAATTCTTAGACTACCTCTAATTACAGACTCCAACTTAATCTTCAATATTATGAATGTGTTTGACGTTCGGCAGATATATGCAAAAACAATCCTCACTCATCTATACACAAATATACACAAATACTATGAAAAAAGATTAAACACTCGCTGTACTCGAAACAATAACAAATATTTACTACAAATTCCCATAACTCATACTACTTTTGGTCAACGAAGCTTCAGATACCTTGCAACAAGACTTTACAACATTCTTCCAATTAGTATAAAAAAATGTGATTCACAAAAAAATTTCAAAAAAAACATAAAAATTTGGATAAAAAATAATGATAGAGCATTTACCGGTGCACTCACCCAAATTCGAAATTAATATTGAACCAATGCTGTTATTATTGTACCAATGTTATTGTTATTATTAATGCAACCATTCTATTGTGTGATTTTATTCTAATGTAAGTGTAGGTATGTTCACAGTATAATAAATTGACATAAAATTACTGCCTCAACACAGGCTAGCCTAGTGAGGCAGGTTATGAGAAACCTAAATTTATAATTATAAATCTCTGTTCTTTAATTACCTACTGTATATATGTATTTTGTTTTTTGATATTAACTTTCGTACGTATGCAACTTTTAAACTGTACTTTTACTGTACTTATGATGTACTTTTTGTTTTTGTAGTTATAAATCTTCATTTTTTTTTGTTCAATAAAGATATATTATTATTATTATTATTATTATGTATGGAGTATCTTGATATACGGCTGCGAAACATGGTGCTTATCCGAAAGAGATAAACGGAGACTAGAGGCTTTTGAGATGTGGTCCTATAGAAGACTACTAGGAATTTCCTGGAGAGACCACATCACAAATGAGGAGGTTCTCCAAAGAATCGAAGGAGGAAGGCACCTGCTCAGGACCTTGTCCGAAAGGCGCGCAAGAGGGATCGGCCATGCAATAAGACAAGAAGGCCTCTTGCATGCCATAATGGAGGGTATGACCGAGGGGACAAACGCTAGGGGACGCCCACGCCGAGAGTATTTGGAGGACCTGCTGGTGGACGTGCGCTGCTTATCATATGCAGAATTCAAAAGAGCAGCACAAGACAGGGAAGAGTGGAAGAAACGAATAGATGAAATTGCTGCAAACCAATCCCAGGATTGAAACCAGAGAGAGAGAGTAAAATTGAAAACTTTGATTCTTTTGGTTACCATAGAGGGATAAAGAATATACATAAAGAAAATTCATGCCAAATTTCAAGAAAATCGGTCAATTAGAACTTGAGTTTTGGTGACAAACTTTTCGAAAAAAGAAGTTTCGAGAAAAACGCGTTTAAGTTTTAAGTTAAGTCTAACTGATAGAACAGTACATATATAATTTAAATTTCTTCGGCGAGAGAGGTATTCCTATTACAATTTGGGAGGTGGGTAAAGCTGCCACCGCCTCACGAAACATTTATTGGATAACCATCACCTCTGCCATTGGTCACCCCAAGTGGTTCGCTACGTTTGGTGACATAGCAGGGGTGCCCGGGTTCACGAGGATAGGCTTGTTAAGATTTTGGCGGTGGATGCATCTACCCACATGCTGCGTGGTGGGCCGGATCGAGAGAGACTGGTTGAGGTAAGTTTTAGGGGAAGTTTCCAGCCGGACTCTCTCGACCCATCGCCTTGCACCGCAACTGGAGGGATGGATTCATACGTCCGTCACTCCTGAAAACACTGAACCTCAGATTCCAACCCACCCCTCATACCTTTTTCCTTCCCAGAACTTTCTAATCTTTCGTTCCTTAAAAAGACCCTCCACACAACATCCCCTAAGATGACATCACATATGCCTCCTGTGTGTGCCTCCCTAATGTAAAAAAAATATATCATTTTCAGGTGGTCCAGGCCTGTTAACCACCTGTTTATTTATTTACCGCCTTTTCTATTTAAAATATTAAATTCGTTCTTTCTAAACCGGTCGAATTGCACGACACTAAAACGGGTATAACTTTTAAAATAATTCTAATTCCGAAAAATCCTTTTTTGAAGATATTCTTGAATATCTAAACATTCTAAACTATTGAAATAAATTCTAGACTGGAATAAGGCCTTTTAATGAAGCCTGGATACATCTAAAACGAATTATAAATGATAAATGAAACTTTTTATCGCTTTATTTTTACCTTTATTGATTTATCTCGTTTCTGTTCTTTTGAGCATTCCGTCCCCGGGTATAGAAACGAGGTTAAAAAATATTTTAGTGAAGTTAATTGAACTGAAATTAATATTATCTGTTCTTTCCACGTCTGTTTCTAGTAACTTGATGTCTATTTTACTTTTTTTTCCACTAGAAAATAAGTTGTAACATTTTGGATTACCTACACTTGGAATTAATGACGCTTCTAAATAAATTTTGGCTTAAAGCCGCATTCCTACAGATTTTTCAAATATTTTCCTTAAATACTTTTAGCCTTACTATTAACAAAACGCCTAAACGATCATCAATCGGCACATCTGTTGCTTGCCCGGTGAACGGCATTTTTGGATCATTACTAATACTCCAGTCAATATGTACATCCGCGCTTACAAAAGGTCCAGTCATTCTGAATTTTTCATATGTTGTTAGAACCTAAACCAGTATTAAAAAAAAAATTGCAACTTCGAAAGTGCTCTGCGAGCGGCGGTGGACTCAAAAAACCAGGAAATTTTCTGATTTTTTTCAATTTTTGCTCAATATCTCAGTGAAGGAAAGGTCTCACTGGTATAGTTTGTATACATACTTTTAAAGTAACCTAAATTTTCTATAATTTGAAATCAAAGCGAGCTATATACAGCCATTGATTTTCAAGATACAGTTCTTTGAAAATAGACCATTTTTTCCAGAAATTTTTACGAAATGGTCTCTTATTTTGTAAAATAATTTCTAAAATACGCATTCCACGTCAAATATTATATGAAATAAAGTTGTAGTAAATTTAATTAGCTTTCATTTAAGACTAGATTAATATCTGTAAACTTAACAATTCTCTCAAAAATGGCAGATAACCTAAAACGGTCATAAGTGGGTTTTGGGGGAAATGCAAATAAACTGTTCTCACGTCTTTTTATGGTTTTATTGTGCTGTGAAGTAAATCCATTAGTCACCGTGGGTTTATCCTAGGGTAAAAATGTAATAATATAACAGGTTCATAAAAGGATCCTTCACCATTTGCCAGTCTGACAAGTTTTGGTCTGGGTTGTGGTCAGACCAAACAATTGAGCAGAAGCTGATGCGATCCATGAAAACTTACGGTGGGTTGACCCAAGGAAGGGGAATCTCCGACAGTATTCTGGCAAGGTGGACAACAGGAATGGTATTTATGTTGAACATTTGTGAAGAACTGGAAAGTTTTTGCAGCATCTCATGTCCTACTGTAGAGCAGCATGTAGACATGAGACCTTCTCGAATCATCCGAGATAATAGTGATGTGGAAAAACTAAAAAAAACTGGTTTGCTCTCCACCCTCCATTTCCCAAAACTGACAGTTTGATTTCTATCAGTAGCGGTTTACTGGCAGGTCCTGGAATTAATTTTCACACAGGCCAGAGAGTTGGAACGGAGGGAGTGATGAAAATTGTGGGGCAAATATACGACAAGGTAGTAATAAAACGGAAAAATAAAGTAACCACGCTGGCATCGATCACCTCAACCGTTAAACTGCCGGACAAAAACAGAAGAGTGGCTGTGGATCCGCTCACAATTTTCCAGCGAGTATGTATTGCAAAGCAATCTGAACAGGATTTACAGGATGACTTCAAGTATGAGTTGGCCCCGTTCCCGATGTCTCTGTTCAATGAACAAGGGATGCGCAAGGGCACAAAATCTACTCTGTACTCTGCATTCACTCCTCTTTCCAGCCACATGCCGATAGATGCCAGCACTCACGTAATTTTGGATGGTGGCTACCTCTTGCACAAGGTCGTGTGGCAGCGGAAGAGCACGGTTCGAGAACTTTTGGCGCGTTATATTACCTACGTCCTACACTTTGGGAAGAACGTATCATCGTTTTTGACGGCTACCCCGAAGATGCTACAAAAAAAACACCTAAACAGCGGAACTGACGTTCCGCTGAGCTACGAATTGACGTTCGATGAATCCACAGTAATTCAAATTGCTCAAGAGCATGTATTGGGCAATGAGAACAGTAAGAGACGCCGTATAACTCTTCTCTGTGACGCCTTTCAGAAGGAGGGAGTAGAAGTGGCTGTTGCCGAAGAAGATGCAGATCGAGAGATCGTCATGATGGCGATTTCAAAAAGAGCAGTAGCCGATCGGGTCGTCATAGTGGTCGACCTGCTAGTTCTTCTCAATGATTTAGGCGCTGAAGAGATAAAATTCTATCTTCAGAAGATCACGAAGGGTGAAGCTGGTTGCTGTCGCTACTCTACGACCTCTTACAACCACCAGGGCTCCCGGCGATTACTAGTAACGGTACTATTCACCCACGCATTTACCGGGTGCGATACCACCTCAGCACCGTTTGGCCAAGGAAAGACCAAAATCACCACACTTCTGAGCAAGAGTGAACCACTTGATGAGCAAGTGGAGGTCTTCCTTCGACCAGACTCCACCCCACAAGCCGTGAGTGAAGCAGGCATCAAGTGCTTTGTGGCTCTATATGGGGATGACATCGCGAGATATACTTTGGATTTCCTGAGGTATAAGACGTTTGTCACTTCAACAAGCATAAACCTCGTTCGTTTGCCACCGACGGTAGATGCCGCAGGCCACCATGCAGCAAGGTGATACCTCCAAGTGCAGAAGTGGCGGGGAGTCAACTTGAATCCCACTGAATGGGGGGTGGAAGCTGTCTTCTCAAGGACTAATCCCCATCCCCACCAAGATGGTTCCCGCACCTCCTGCCCTTCTGCGAAAAATGTCATGTAAATGCAAGAAAGGATGCTCTGGGAGCTGCTCATGCAGCTGGGCAAGGCTGGGCTTCACTGCTCAGTCTTCTGTCAGTCATGCGGTGGCAAATTGTGCATTAATGTCCCGGATGTGGAGCTGAAATGCTTGGACGATGAAGATGACCCGACTACAGACTGGGCGCCTCTCCCAGCATTCATCACAGATATCGAGACACCTTCAAGCCCGGGCCATCTAAGATAAAAAGAAAGACATGATTGGACAACCAAGACACAATACCTACATGATTTATATTAGTTTTATTTTTTGTCTACATGTAATTTGTCCTTGTAGTAGGTACCATGATGTTTGTACAAGCATTTTAGTATGCAGGTATATAAAACAATGTTTGAAGATGACGTAATTCCCGATAGATGTATTATCTTTTTTTTTCATCAAAAATGTGTTAACAATAACAACAACAAAAATTGTAACTGTTTGATAAATAAAACCATAAAAAGACGTGAGAACGGTTTATTTGCATTTCCCCACAAAACCCACTTATGACTGTTTTTGGTTATCTGGCGTTCTTGAGAGAACCGTTAAAGTTAGTTAATTTTACTACAGCTTTATTTCATATAATATTTGACGTGGGATGCATGTTTTAGGAAATATTTTACAAAATAAGTGACCATTTCGAAAAAATTTCATTTTTTGGAAAAAATGGCCTATTTTCGAAGAACTGTATCTTAGAAACCAATGGTTTTATATAGCTCGCTTTGGTCTCAAATTGTAGAAAATTTAGTCTACTTTAAAAGTACGTATTCTTACTATACCAGTCACACCCTTCCTTCACTGAGATATTGAGCAAAAACTGAAAAAAATCCTAAAATTTCCTGGTTTTTTGGGTCCATCGCCGCTCGCACAGCACTTTCGAAGTTGCAATTTTTTTTTATTTAATACTGGTTTAGGTTCTAACAACATTCATATAAAAAATTCAGAATGACTGGACCTTTTGCAAGCACAACCCCCTTTTCATATTTAACTTGACTGGACTATAATAACAATATCACTTTGTGATTTTCATGTTGGTAACATTGAATCTGTTTTATAGCTTTGCAGAAAAACTAATTCTTGACATGTTGAATTTTACTCGCAGTAAATTTTATGTTTTTTAACATTGATATTAGTGTAATTCAACGCAATTACTAATGCTGGTGTAATTTTTTTCAGTTTTATTCTTTTAAATAATGTTTTATTGATTATTTAGATTTGCTAACCGAAGGTTTTAGGTTATTTCTGAAATGTTATTTTTTTAAATGACTTTTCCGCGTGTATTTAATAAAACTTCCATGAAAGTAACATTATTTAATAATATAAAAGCGTGTGTAAATAAAAACAAATTCAAGAAATCAAGGTTTTAATATTGGGTAAAAATGAGTCCAGGATGTCAGATTTTTTCAGTTATTCTTTCGGAATTATTATTATATTTTTTTCATAATTTTTAATTGTATGAACGAGATAAAAAGTGAAGTTACGGTGTTCTTCCAAATTCATTAAATAAGAGGAGTGTGTTTTTTTTAATTTTGAATTTTGAAAATTTTTTGTCCGTTTACTAGAATATGTTTAGGGTCAGCTGTTTTTTTTCAAATTCTTTCATGTTGAAGCTTAAAATACTGTAATTTTTAAATACGATCATATATTTCAGATACAAAAATCTAAAAGGTAATTTTATCTAGTTTCTATAAAGGTATATAATTTTACGATATCTTTAAAAATAAGAAATATACAAATCATTTAAAATACGTTGAAAAAATTCCAAAATTCGTTCAGAAATTATTAACAAACAGGTGTATACAGCAGATAAACTATCCTGTCTGGCTGTGTAAGCAGTGTATATATCTTTCCATTAACAATTTATTTCATTTGCAATGTTCTCATTACCGCGGTCGTTTATCCATTGAATAAAATTTTCATGAGGTTTTTTTAGAAAGGCTGTTTAAGTTTTAAAGCTCTTAAATATTTATAAAGGAATAGTGAGATTGTGTGATATTAAAATATAACTTAGTAATAGAAAAAAAACAGATAGGTAATGTTTGCAAAATCGGTTTTCATAGTATATCGAAAAAGACAAAGTGTCAACTCAGGAGGTGATTTAATAGCTTCGTGCAAGAATTTCGATTTCTTTTTTTGCTAAATTCTGAAATCAAATATAAATGGTTAAAACCTCAGGCTAATTTGTTTGGTTTTCGGAAAATCTCATGTTGGTCTCATAGAAATCGACATGTCTTCCTTACTGTCATGGTTAGAAATAGGATCTAAATCTAAACGGTGTTCGAAAGAGAAAACACCACGCATTATAATCAAATCTAAAATTAACCGCAAAATAATTAAAATGTACACCTTTACTGTTATAATTTTAGTTAGAAAAGGTGAGCCATTTGCCTAATAAAATATGTGTTTTATAATTTTAGTTAGAAAAGGTGAGCCATTTGCCTAATATATGTGTGTTATAATTTTAGTTAGAAAGGGTGAGCCATTTGCCTAATAAAATATGTGTTTTATAATTTTAGTTAGAAAAGGTGAGCCATTTGCCTAATATATGTGTGTTATAATTTTAGTTAGAAAGGGTGAGCCATTTGCCTAATAAAATATGTGTTTTATAATTTTAGTTAGAAAAGGTGAGCCATTTGCCTAATGACATATGTGTGTTTTAATTTTAGTTAGAAAAGGTGAGCCATTTGCCTAGTGAAATATGTGTATTACAATTTTAGTTAGAATAAACGTAAAGTCAGCCATTTTTAAAACTTTCTTGTGTTTGCATTCAAATTTTACATACATATTTTTAAAATTAGATGTATATTTCGAATTATAAAATTGGGAAGGGTATTTCATCTTCTTTTAAAAACAGTTTTTAATTTTCAGAAAAATTAAATTTTTGTGGATTTTATGGTAGAGCGGAAATATTTTTAGAATTAAAAAAATAGTAAAGAGAATAAAATGCGCATTTTCGTGAAGAATAAATACAAAATATATATATATATTTTTTTTTTTTTTTTTTTAACTTTATGAGTAAAATCTCAAATTGTAATATTTAATTAAATGAAGACAATATAAGCGAAACTCAATCGAAAATCTGAAAACAGAAAAATCAGAAAAAGATATTGTCCCAGATGTGTCAATATCTTTTTCTGATTTTTCTGTTTTCAGATTTTCGATTGAGTTTCGCTTATATTGTCTTCATTTAATTAAATATTACAAAATATTTTATTTAGTTTATCCTACAAAATAAATTTAACGAAGCTCTTTGACTACAATACATTAAATTAATTGAATTTAACAAGCTCCGACCTCTTTGATCCTTCGTAGACTCGATAACGACGTAACCCTTGCATCACCTGAAGCTTCGCTGCCGGCTGTTTGTTATTTGCTCTCGGAACGCCCGCGCCGGCCGCCGGCAAGAAAGGCGTCTTCTAATTGTGATATATATTTTCCTATTACCTTTTGATTTATTAGCACATCCCTTGGCACATCTCCTCGGGCCTGGTCCGGGGAAAGGGGTGGGGGGGAGGCGCTCGAGGGACGCTCGTATGTATTACGTAAAGAAATTAAATGACCTCCGAGCGCATGCGCGCACTTACCCGGTGTTAAACAAAAAAAAACTTTTGTAGCAAATTGAAAAAATCAAAGGGAAATATAAATTTAGTTTTTCAGGGTTAAATTTTAAAGTATACAATTTTACAACAATATTCCTATTACTACGAGTTTACATAAGGAGTAAAGCAGTATTGTACTCGATTATAAAAATAAGTAATGTTTTAGTATGTTTAGGTTAAATGTAAAAATGAATTTGTAAAGCGCCCTTGAGGTGATTTTCTCACCAAAATGGTGCCATGGAAATAGTCCAATAAAACTTATTATTACTTTTAGTGTAAAATATACCACTCGTTATATTCATGATATTCTAATAAAAAACGTAGCACCGCTTACGAAAACGATATCCATTCAAAGAATATATGTGAACGAATAAAATAATAATAATAATAATAATATATCTTTATTGAACAAAAAAAAATGAAGATTTATAACTACAAAAACAAAAAGTACATCATAAGTACAGTAAAAGTACAGTTTAAAAGTTGCATACGTACGAAAGTTAATATCAAAAAACAAAATACGTATATACAGTAGGTAATTAAAGAATAGAGATTTATAATTATAAATTTAGGTTTCTCATAACCTGCCTCACTAGGCTAGCCTGTGTTGAGGCAGTAATTTTATGTCAATTTATTATACTGTGAACATACCTACACTTACATTAGAATAAAATCACACAATAGAATGGTTGCATTAAAAATAACAATAACATTGGTACAATAATAACAGCATTGGTTCAATATTAATTTCGAATTTGGGTGAGTGCACCGGTAAATGCTCTATCATTATTTTTTATCCAAATTTTTATGTTTTTTTTGAAATTTTTTTGTGAATCACATTTTTTTATACTAATTGGAAGAATGTTGTAAAGTCTTGTTGCAAGGTATCTGAAGCTTCGTTGACCAAAAGTAGTATGAGTTATGGGTATTTGTAGTAAATATTTGTTATTGTTTCGAGTTCAGCGAGTGTTTAATCTTTTTTCATAGTATTTGTGTATATTTGTGTATAGATGAGTGAGGATTGTTTTTGCATATATCTGCCGAACGTCAAACACATTCATAATATTGAAGATTAAGTTGGAGTCTGTAATTAGAGGTAGTCTAAGAATTAATTTTAAAATAGTTTTCTGTGCCTTTATGATTGGGTCCAGTGCTGATGCAGTACCGCCTCCCCATGCTATGATACCATACTCAATAATGGATTGACAGACTGCAAAATAAATCATTTTCAAGTGTTTTAAGTCGAGAAAGTTTCGTATCGTTCTGAAAAAGTGCATGGTTTTTCTTATTTTGTTAGCAATTATTTGAGTGTGAATATTCCATTTGAGATATGGATCAATTGTGAGGCCGAGATACTTCATCTGTGTAGTGCGCTCAATGTAGGGACACTGACAAGATTCATCGGAATTTAAACAATAGCTACTTGAACGGCCCGCTAGAACATGACGTCTGGACAATTTTGGAAGCGGAAATGGGTACCGCCGCCCCGGGAACCTTTATTGGATAACCAACACCTCTGCCATAGGTCACCCCAAGTGGTTCGCTACGTTTGGTGATTTAGCAGGGGTTCCCGCGTTCATGGGGTGAGGTTTGTCTAGATCTTAGAGGCGGATGACCAGGACACACTGAACCCCAGATTCCAACCCACCCCTTAAACCCCTTTCCTTCCCAGAACTCTCTTCTCCTTCCTTTCCTTAATAAAAGCATCCCCAAAGATGACATAGGCCCTGATGGAAATTATTTTCCTCAGGGCCTCCTGAGTGGAACTCTTGTAAAAAAAAAGTTCATACGCGCGTTGTATCAGTTAAGTATTTTCGCTCTATTTATTAATCTAAGCATTTATCAAAAATTTTAAACAAAAAATACACCTCTCAAATAAAGAATTATTATTCATTTTTATTTTTAACTTTATATTTGTAATATTCTTATTTAATTAAATGAAGACAATATTAGCGAAACTCAATCGAAAATCTGGAGACAGAAAAATCAGCAAAAGATATTATACATACCATAAAGATATTATAATATTATACACATATACCTCTGGGACTAAAGATTTATTAATTAATAAAATAATGTTGCTACCTACTTTATCGTGTGTCTAATATATTTTATACTATCAGTTCCAATTTTGAAAAAAAATCGTAGGAATACATTTTCAAATCATGCACCCATGCACCGACAACTGAAATTAGTAAGTTTTATTATTAAGAAAAGTCGTTGAAAATAGTATTATTTTTCGTCATATACTTTAAATAGAAACAGTTTTTGCAGCCTAATTACAAAATCCGGGTGTGGCTTTGAACGCAAAAATATATCATCTAAAACACATGTTTATCGTGAAATTTTATTAACCTAACATGAGACGATAAACAATGAATTTTATTTTTGCACTTCCTCTGGAATCGAGTCGTAAATTATTTACTAGTAGTCGCTATAAAGCGGTAAAAAACAAAGAATTTCCTCCACCTACCCATATAATGTGGCAATACTTCTACTCAGGCTTCCAAGAGGGCTTCAATATCGTAAATTTTTACACACCAGATGCCCATACATATTGAAATTTCTGTATGGATTGGAGGAATTTGGTCGTAGATCAGAAGCACGATTCACAAAACCGATTGAAAATATTATCTACGTACGTACCCTAGTGGGAATCACGCCGTCTCACATTGTGTTGTGATCGCGTGCAGAATTTCAATTGCAACTCATGAATTTTCCAGGCATTAGGAGGCAAGACGGTTTATGGGCGGGCAGCCTCCGCCGTGGAATGCAATAAAAAATGCAGATTTCGAATCAATTTGCATTGCAACGCGACAGGGCTGAAGTCCATCTTCCTTAACCGCTCAATAAGGCATGAACACGTTATGCAAAGAGTTAAGGATTCAACGGTTTTAGTAAAAAAAACAAACGTGGAGTGTTTTTTTATAGCTATAATGTAGTTTTAGTGAATTTTTTGTTTTTATTTTTTATTAGCGATATGATATTTCTTAGTCCTCCTCACTAGGGGATCCTGTGCCGAGGTCCAATAGTTATTTAATCAGAGTTTATTTGTCTTATACGTCGTTATCTGTGTCTTTTTAAGGGGTTTTTCATTGACCTCTTTCAGCCAGATTTTCTAATATGAACGGTCTAGTGAAGGATTTAGCATATTAATAGTTTTAATAATATATTTTTGGCATATATTCGTTGTACATTTGGTACGTCAAAGTTATTGAAAATTTCAATGGAAGGCCTTCTAATGGGTACTTTCAATATGTTCTTTATGATATATTTTTTTGTGTTCAGGTTACGTACTTAAGGGTGGGTTTCTTCATTTACCGAGAATGCTAAATGCAATGCTAATTGTAAAAGTAAACGGTCAAAGTCATAGAAATGGGTTTTTTCATTTCCGTTTACTTTCACCTTACATCTTACGGGCCCACAATGGTGCTGCAAATACTAAAGTAAAGGTAACCAAAATGGCGGCCGTTGTCTAAATGTCACTTTGGTGACAGTTCAGAGATTTTCTTGCTATCTATTTTACGGTATTTGCTAGTGTTTTATCATTATGTTCGCAACAAGTGACAGTTCATCAGGTTCTGACGATGAACTAATAATAAATTATATGACACGACGTGTAAAGCGACATAATATACGCAGGAATTTAATGGAAGACCTAGATTTCGTATGCCGATTTCGTGTTAATAAAGAAACTGCTCGACTTTTGACTACATTAATTGCAGATATTACTCATTGCTAATAATTTTATTACAATTTAAAACGTGATCCCTGAGACGTATGTGTGGTAAAACAATGTACGATCGTGTGAGAAATGTGGATATCCGCAAAGAATGTAAGGCTGATGTAAGCATGATGAGTAAGATTAAGAAAGGGATCCTCAGATGGTTTGGGCATGTAGAGCAAATGAACGGAGAAAGTAGTGTAAGAAGAATATAAGACGCGAATGTGAATGGTAGAAGAAGTCGGGGACGCCCGAGGAAGACATGGCACGATCAAGTGAATCAGAGAGTCGGGCCATGTCAAAAGTCAGAATAATAGAAGAGAATGTATGAGACGATGTATGAATGTGAGTGAGGCAAAGAGTGTGTGCCAAGACCGAGTTGTTTGGCGGTCCGTCCTCTCTGCCTACCCCTGCGGGGAAACGGCGTGATGGTTAGTTAGTTAGTTAGTTAAAACGTGAAACAAACAACAACGCAACCATAGATGAAGCAATTCGCACACAATCTTTGACATTTATTGTGTGGGTTGCCGCATGAAAAAATATATACACAGTTCCCAATACGAACATGTGGGAATTAGGTTAGTTTTTATGCTGTCATCCCTATTTACTTTTGCCTAAGCAGTTGGCATCGTGAAAAAACCCATTTTTCCGTAAATGTCAAACGCACTGCGAAAGTATCTGTAAACTGCAAACCTAAAGTAAACTGCAAATGAAAAAACCCACCAGTGAAGCAGATCCCCATCCTATAATTCCATATTCAATTCGAGAATGACATAACGCTCTTTTCATGTGTGAAGTGAATACCGCACACGAATCCCAACTACTCCCAATCGCCTAAAGCCAGTGAGCATTCCCAGTTTATTTATTTATTTATTTATTTATTAACGCCCTTTTTCGGGGCTTTTACATATGAATAGTGAGAAATATACAGTATTTATTGTACATAACTGAACTGCCTTCTTAACAATATTTTATATTTGTTTAAAGATAAATTGAAGATGTCCACTGACTTGGTATAATTGTTTCCCTCCATTAGTTGGGGTATGTTGTGAGGCTGAAATTAGAAGGAGAAGAAGGAGGTGGGTAAGACGAAGGTGAGGAATTCTATTCAGATCCAGTCAGCAAATATTGCCAAAGTCATTTCAAGCAATGCTTCAATTCCGAATTGTGGTCTTACAAAAATGTAGAATATAAATATTATTATTTATTATACTCAAGAAAACAACAAGACAGACAATACGTATTATATATTTCAAGAAGACAACAACATCATGACCACTTGTCTTTTGTTTTTAACAATCTAAACGTGATTCTAATTTTGAAAAAGCTTTACTAGTACTCTATTCTTAACTAGGTCTGTTTAACTACTTCCCCGAGTAGGTACCCACTGGCCACATATTTTTGGACTTGCGCTCGTCGTCACTATTGTTATTTTCGGGCTCCATAGCCCAAAATTTCGTATGGTCCGCTGAAGTAGATGTATTCTGCAGTCCTTCATGTTCTCCAACTTTCTCCACTAAATAATACTCGTTTCTCAAGGTTTTTGTTAGACGACACGGCCCCAAAAATTTACTAAAAGGATAAGGGATAAGGACGGTACTAAAAACATCTTTGTATCAGGAACGTGTCGCAAATTACCATATACTATTTTTAAATAATTTAATTGTGAAATTACACAAATCAACCAAATTAAATTTACTTGATCTCAGAGGCCGTCCAGATAGGCGAGTCACCTTAAAGGTATAAAATATAGAATTGGTTCAAAATGTTTTCTTATTCAACTTCATGATTGTATATGCATTTGATGTTATTATGCGAGTGATTTATTGATTTTATTTAAAAATGTGGAAGGTCATGAAATGTATATAGATTTTCTGACAATTCAGTTCGTTTTTCTGGGAAAGAGAAAAGAAAAGAAAAAAATTCTATTTTAGGTGAGTCTTTACTATAAAAGAATATCAAGCTATATATATAAAAATCTATTGCTGTTCGTTTGTCGCGCTAAAACTCGAGAACAGCTGGACCGATTTAGCTGATTTTGGTTTTGAAATGTTTCTCGTAGTCCAGGGAAGGCTTAAACGGTAAGAAAATATGGAAATATTGCGGGGAAGAGAGTAAAAACAACAATTTCTTTTTTCCATGCAAACTGTTCTTCCTACTTTCCTTAAAATCATTTGACGTTCGTCCCTTCGTTGCGGTAGATTCGGGTCCACTCGAATTGAAGCACGAATTAAATTAAGGGTTTTGAATCGACAACATATTGACAACATATATCCACATTACTCGGATTATCGCATATTTAAATTTTAATATTTTTATGGTTGTCATTGTTGGTTCGTTCAGAATAACAAAATTGCAAACGCTAAAAGAAAAGCAAACAATTTTTTGCCTTAGAAACGATGTTTTTCTTTAAAATTAGGCAATTCACCCTAAAAAGAGTGCTTTGTTGGCGTAAATGTATGTATGATCATAACTTCCGAACGACTGCACCAAATTAAATAATTATTTTTTTTTGTTCGTTATTTTATTTAAAACTACTGTTGAGCTCTGGCATTATGAAATTTGAATAAAAATTTGTATTAGGGGGCACGCGAGCAGTTTGAAAACTGAATGTACCGGGAATGAATGTGTGGAATGGGAGAGGTGGGATGGCGAGGGGGGTAGGTGTGAGAGTGGGAGGAGGGTGGGGTGGAAGGGGTTGGGGGAGAAAGCGGTGTGAGGGAACGAAGGGGGTGGTGTAGGCGGGTGGGGGGAAGGTGGAGGAGGGAGGGGTAGGGTTGGGTGGAGGGTTGGGGGAGGGGTTTGGAAGGAGAAGGGGTGGTGAGGGGAGTGGAGTGGGGAGAGGGAAGGTGGAGGACGAGGAGCAGAGGGGGGGGGGACGCGGGGGAAGAAGGTGAACGGGACGAATGGGAAAGGACGCGCAGGGAGAAACAATTTCTTTATTAAATGGCGTAGCAACGCATTCCGGTACCAGCTAGATGTTTTATGAAAATTTTGTTATACTAGCGCAAACCCGTGAAAAATCAGGAAATATAAAATTTAAAAACTTATATGAATGTATTTTTAATCTATATGTATAAAAATCTCGTGTCACTGTGTTCGTGGTCGCACTCCTCCGAAACGGCTCAACCGATTTTTATGATTTTTTTTATGTATGTATGTATGTAATTTTTTAGGTAGGTACGAGAATAGGTCGTAACATATATTTCATACCGATAGGTGATTAGGGTGTCCCTATCCAGAAAAAAATCAATTTTTTCGACAATTTTTTTTTGTATTTATTTTTTGGCGTCAAAAATATCTATAATACCAAATTTTCACCCTCCTACTCCCATCCTCCCTTTTTTAATCGTGGTTTTAGTATTTTTGCATGAACAAATTACCATCGCGTAGTTCGTATTTCAAACAGAACGAAATTATTTATGTTGTTGAATGACAGATGGCGATCATGCAAATTATTTTTTTAAATTTTATTACGTTAGATGTCACAACCGAAATTTTATTGGCTAATAGTGTATGTAAGTGTTTTCTTATTCAACATCATTATTGTATATGCATTTGATGTTATTATGTGAGTGATTTGTTGATTTTATTTAAACATGTAGAAGAAGTTATGAAATGTATGTAGATTGTAGAAACTCAACAAGACAAGTGTTTGACAGACTTTGAATTCATTGAACCAGAGTTACGCAGGACACACGAACAACCGATATTAGTATTTTTGATAATATTTTCGTAAACTGTTATTCTTCACACTGTTAATATTATTTTATTGTGAATGATAAACCAACTGATCTGCAAAAAAATACACAATGGATGCTCAAAAAGAGAATCAGACACTTTTACCAAAGCCAAATAATTTTTTAAAATGGTAAAGTAAATTCATGTTTGAATCAAAAAGTAATGTTCGGGGGTTATGAAGGAGGGAAACTTTTCCTCCCTTCATCGAGGAGGCGCTTTCAAAGTTATTGACACTTTGAATCACATTTATCGCTTTATTTTTTTTTCAAGCGCGAAATAAAATCAAAACAATACAAATTTCGTCACTTTGTTTGGACAAGGTTCTAACTGAATTTTGGTTTTCAAAAAAGACCTTTTAATACGAAATCATTTCATATGCTCATTTCTATGATCGAAATAATTTTTAGAGCCATCTGTGTTGTGTTTCCGTAGGTACTTGTATGGTGAAGTACTAACATCAGGCTTTTAAAGATTCCATGAAAGTATTTTCTTTTCATTTTGAATAAATGAAAAGAAAATACTTGGTTTTAAGTCACTTTATTGATATATTTTCACTGTACCGGTTTCGGTGTCTCCGTACCATCATCAGGACTGTTATAAAAATAATGTCATCAAATACGGATTGATCATACATCAATTTGGGAGGCGGGAATGGGTACCGCCGCCCCGGGAACCTTTATTGGATAACCAACACCTCTGCCATAGGTCACCCCAAGTGCTTCGCTATGTTTGGTGATTTAGCAGGGGTTCCCGGGTTCATGGGGTGAGGTTTGTCTAGATCTTAGAGGCGGATGACCAGGACACACTGAACCCCAGATTCCTAAACACCCCTTAAACCCTTTTCCTTCCCAGAACTCTCCTCTCCTTCCTTTCCTTAAAAAAACCCTCCACAGAGCATCCTCAAAGATGACATAGGCCCTCAGGGAAATTATTTTCCTCAGGGCCTCCTGTGTGGAGCTCATGTAAAAAAAAAATGTTGGTTATGATTTTAGTCCGAGAGATTCTATCTGAAATGTGTCTTCTTTTGGCGAGTGAGACTTCTCTAAGTAAGTAAGTCTTTCAGCATGGTTATCAAGATTCCGATGTACTACAGCTTTGTAAGCTAGTATTCTTAAGTTTTTTTTATACCAGACTCCACTTTACAGCTATGAATTGCGTATTGCGTAGTGTGCGGAGCCAAATCAGGGGGGCGTACTCTAGGTTACTTCTTACATATGAGTAATACGAGATTCTGAAGCTACTGAGGTAATGGTTTCTGAATGTTAGCTTCAAGACAAGTCAGATTCACATATCTTTAATGGAGTCTACTTGTTTCAGAATTTCATCGCGGATCGTGAAAGGGTAATAGATTTGAATAAAATGGAATAGTTTTAAGACTTAACCATTTAGAAGCTTTGGAAATAAAAAAAATCGGTAAATTCAAAGGTTGAAATCATTAATAACCAATTAAATTTATCCCTCAGCCTCATTTTAAGTATGTTCCCCGTTACTTCACTTATCCCCCAGTCCCCCAGTCCCCCAGTCCCCACCCCTACTTACTCCCACAACTGACGCGCTAGTATACAGCTTCTTTCTTTCTTGACAATATGTATATGTATTTGTACTTCTGTATTTGATAGCATTATTTTTATAACAGTCCTGATGATGATACGGATGTACCGAAACCGGTAGACAGTGAAAATATATTAATTAACTGACTTAAACTTTTCATTTAGTTAGTCTATGTATGGTTCTCTCTGCATGAGATATGTTCTAAAGTGGTAATTCTACGTTCTATTTAAAAAATTTCCTTTAAAATATGTAAAATAATGCTTTGCACTTGATCCAACCTGAAGTTCAGAAATTGTTGAATGTATTATGATTTAAATTTTTTTCTTTGTAGGTATTCTCAGAAGCTTTTTACTAATACAATATTTAATTGATGTATTGCTTTTATAACCTCGCACTTGACTATGAATCTAATAATTACAAATATAAACGGCACTTGTGCCCTTATTCATTTAGTATTCTACAAATAACAGCATGTACCTACCTAATGTGAACTAAACCAGGTAATCATATTAAACCAGACTATCCTTAAATGGGAAATCTCCTAGTTGGAGAGACAAAAGTTTCTTGTAATACATATGTATTTTTGTTACAAAATAAATGAAATAAAGATTGAGAAATCATTGTTGCCAACTTTGACACCTTCTATTTCAGAAGAAAATAAACTGAGGTTAGAACACTGTCCAACCAAAGTGACGAATTGTCTTCAAATCATGCGGAGAACAATAAAAAATAATTTTTTGATGAAAACCAGGACAGCGTGCTTTTTTATATATTAATACGTTTTACAAAAATGCATGTCCTCGTCTTGTATTACGTCATGCACACATTGCTGTAGAGTTGAAACCGCGGCGACGAAAACCAATTAAAGTCAGAAGCTTTGGGTTTGATGGTTCGGGAGATCTAAAGTTTGTAATACTTGATAAATTAATATAATAAAACATGATAAGCTTAATTGAATAATAATTCCGCGTATTTTTGGGCATATCCGTAATCTTATAATACATAAAAGAAAGTCGGGTTAGTTATGCCATTTATAACTCAAGAAAGGCTGGACCGATTTTTTATGATCTTTGATTTGTTGGATTTGTCTCCGCCCGAAACAGAATAGCTATTAAAACATTGGAAAAATTCACGAAAAAATAAGTTATAAATAAAATTCTTTTCCCAATACATTTTATATGGAACGAATTCTCATCTTTTGAAAGAGCTGCAGCAATATTGTGATAAATATAATATTGAATAGTGCGTGAATTCCAAAAATTCAAAAACGTCAAATGTCAATGCGCTGATTGTTTTGCTTTTGTTCATAAAAATTTAATACTGCCCCTCTTTCTTACACGCTAAATCACAAAGTCGAAAATGAGACAAACGGTGAACGTATGTCTGCGCCCCTCCAAAGGAAAAATACAATCTTACTAATATTATAAACGCGAAAGTTTGTATGGATGTATTGTTTCTTTTTCACGCAAAATCAACTGAATGGATTTTAATGAAACTTTACAATAATATAGCCCATACATCAAACATATAGGCTATACATAATGATAAGCTCTGGCGTTATGAAATTGGTAGAGAGAAAAGGCAGGGGGAAGGGGAAAGGAGGAGGTGGGATTCGCGGAGAGGGAAGAGACGAGGGAGGGGGGAGGTGGAAGGGAACGGGAACGCATGGGAAAGGACTTTTTTTTTTACATGAACTCCACACAGGAGGCCCTGAGGAAAATAATTTCCCTCAGGGCCTATGTCATCTGGAGGAGAGGAAGGAATGAACATTGGTCTTGAAGAGACCCATGTTGTAGGAAGGAGGAAACACAGAGGCCGACAAATCATTCTACAGCCGAGCTGTTGAACTCAAGAACGAGTCGAAGAAACGACCCGTTCTCATGTGAGAAATGTCAACCGTATACAAATGTTGGGCAAGCGTTTGGCGTGTTTCCCGACTATGCACCGGTGCCGAAGGGATCAATGATGCTAGTTCCTCGGAGCATCTTCCATTGTAATACCGGTAGAACAAGGATAGCATTCCCACCCGACGCCTGTGATAGATAGGAGAATCTATTAAACGGACCGCCCGTTTCTGCACAGAGTCGAGGGTATTTTTCAGGTTTTTGGAGCTCCAGTCCAGAGGTGGCTGCCAAATTCAACCGTGGGGCGCACTTGTGATTTGTACAGGGTTAGCAGTTGTGTACTATTAAAGTATCTGCGGGCCCTGTACAGTACGCCCAGTTTTTGGGAGGCTAACTTTACTCTGGCTTCGATGGAGCCCCCATACCTGAGCTGGTCACTTAGGGTTACACCAAGCACATTAATGGAGGGCCTGTTCGGAAGATTGCTTCCGTTGAAGGATACTAAATATTCATTTCGATCCCTTTTAGACGTAATCAGACAAGATTGGGTCTTTGAAACATTAAATTCAACGAGATTATTTTTACCCCAAGAGAAAACACTCTCGAGGTAACTGTCCATTCTTTGCTTCAAAGCCCTCCGAGCCGTTGGAGTTTGTGAGCCCTTTGGGGGCTTGTCAAACAAAAAGCTATCATGGACTGTAGGTACTGTCATCCGCGTAACAGTGAATTGGTGCACATGACAAAAGGTCGTTTATGTGCAACAAAAACAAAGTCGGAGACAGAACCGATCCCTGTGGGACGCCAGCATTTATCGAGTGTGAGGAAGAGGTGAAACCGTCGACTACTAGGGACATGCAGGGAGAATCAATTTATTTTTTTGAATGGCATTGCAACGCATGCCGGGGACCAGCTAGTTAATATAATAAAACATGATAAGCTTTATTGAATATAACGAGTAATTCCGCGTATTTTTGGCATATCCGTAATAACGTATAAAACTTAAATGCCACATTCTCAAAAATTCTAAGACGAGCTGCTTTATTATTCCGTCTTACCATCATTCCATCTCCTGGGCTTCTATACATTTTCAGTTTCCATCAACATTTCTGTTGGCAAGAACATTTTAAAGAATGCCAAGGGTCATAAATCCACTCGGCCCGTGCAGGCTCTACATTACCTACTGTACTGTACAGTTGTACACCCACACAATGTGTTGATATTGAAAACTTTGTAAAGTTCGGTTCGCAAAAGTTATATGTATATTGCACCAGCTGTTCACGGATTTACAGTTTGAATTGTTTACGGAATTCCACTTGGAAATTTATTTTGGTTGGATACGATCCGCAATACGCAGGGGGAAACTCCGATTTTCACATTTATAACCGTTCCCGGAAAGGTGCCTGGATATTTTTTTGGTAAAACTCACCTGTGAGTAATTTGTGTACGTTTTTTGCACTGCTTTATTTAATCAGATTTTATTTTATTCTAAAGGGGGAAAACAAATGGGTTTTACACAGGTAGTACGTCCAAACAGTTTACATACACCACCAGAAAAATGTTCATTTCGTTTTCGAGTTAATGTAACATTTTTTGGTGCTAAGTTGTACAGCAGACTTGAAATAATGTTTGCAATCAAATTAGTATATAAAAATATATTATTATGAAGTTTATAAAGACAATTTTAATTTATTTCTTTCCACAGTCATGCCTTGTATAAAAGCCGAGCGCAGATTTTGTATTTCAATAAGCCATTATTTTGAGATGTCTGACGTTAAAAGTTGTAAACCCTTTGGAAAATTTGATTTGCATGTTATTTAAATATGAACCTTTGTAAAGCAAGGTTGGAGAGGCTCATACATATAAATGAGTAGAACCCATTTTCGCAAAAGTGAGGAAATATATTGTTGTCTCACCCGTCGATAAATTAAAGTCTTTTTCTATCTCGGATGATCGAACCCATGTACTCGTAGGTAGGTACTCATAGATATCCAAATCGATAGACTTCCCCTAACATGAAACTGAGTATCATATTAACGAGCTGGAGGCAAACCACGTGATTGTATTTTTCACCAGAAGGATTCAAGAATGCTTTGAGTAAACAATGATTTCAATTGCTTATTGACCACCGAAGAGTGCAGATTGAAATAACCAGACCATGCGCAGTAAAGTTCACTAAAGTAAGGTAAAGATTTGTAGTGCTCTCTATCTTGGAACTTTCTTGCTCATGATCTGAATGTTTATTTTTAAGAGGAATATAAACTCTAAAAATATTTCGAAACTCATGCGTTCAAAATTTAAAATTAGCCTCTTATTTGCACGATGCAAGTAAGCGCCGTGCATAATTTTATAAGAACGAAAAAAAGTTAGAACACACAAAACTTCATAAATAGTCTTATCCATAAAGGGGTATTTTTTTATTTGTGTCATATTACTTCATAGTTTAGTCATGAAAAAACATTTTTTTTAGTGGTTTACACTTATATTTGTTGTTACGTAAATAATATTCGTTTTGTAATTTCAATACATACAAAAAGTAGTAAAAGCTTAAATTTATCCGTAGCATATTTTTTATGTTTATCATGTAAACCGATTCGTAGTAAAGATTAATCTAAATAGTGTCTAAAAAGGATTTCACGTATAGCTTCATCTTAAACGAACCGCTTGTCGTAACGACGCTAAAATTGAGTAAGGTAGCTAAATTATATCACAAAGGTATCTAACTACATAGTGTAAGAGAATATAAAATTTTAGAAACAAGCTCTAGTTTATCCGTTTTGAGATTTGTAGATAAGTTTTTTTACAGTCAGCAATTGTAAAAAGGACTAATAATTAAAGGATTTATGAATTATAATTCATAAGTAAATATTATTTTGGAAGACCGGATAGTGATATTACAATGCAAGTTGCCAGTTTACTGTCAGATTCATTTATTGACAAATCACAGAAAGGGGGGTGATCACCCCGCTCCACGCAAGTTGGTTTGTTTCCCTTTCCCTGATTGGCTCGTCTGTTAATATGAATGTCTATGTAGGTACTCCAAACTCAAAGCTTATTCCTAAGACCACTGCTCTGCGTAGGACGCTTATTGCGCCTGGACGTGCCCAAAATATCAATTGCTTTCTACAAAACATAAAGCACACAATGGTACGAGTATTATTAAAGAAATAAACTAAAAATCCCCACTTTGTCAAAGTTATACGCGTCGGATTTATGCTGTTAGTTTTCCATTCTGTTTTATTAAGGTTTCAACAAACACTGAGCCGCTTCGTGGAACTGATCACGAAATGTTTCTAATATGTTTTCGTAATTGGATTTTATTTACGCATCCATTTTAGCTCGCAAGGCAATCCGCCTACCAGAGGATCTTATATATAATTCGCTTCATTCTTTTGGCAATTTCATTAGTTAAGTACTAATGTTTATATTATTCATTGTACTGACAGAAGAGTTATGACCTAGGAGCTAGGAGTATAAAACGGCACATGTTGTTTACTTAATTCTCCGAAACATACATTTTTCATAATGATAGACGTGAAATATTAACGTCTTGGTAAATTATTGCACTTATACAAAATTTTCAGTGGAACAATAATTAATCATCCTAGAGTATATTACCGAGCGGAATATACTGACAGTAAATAATTAACCAGATTGATTACGTGGCGTTCAACACGAATCACTTCATTGAAAATCACTGAGATTTTACGTGTGATTCAGCTTTCCGATTTGTGAGAGGAACTTATTTCAACCTTCCTAAAAATCATTAATAAAAAATAAACATAATATGTACATATTGTATTTATATGTGGGTGTGGCATATGGATACCATTCAGGCAGAACACATTAACTCTAACATACTCGTAAGTATACAGCTTTACGTTTTCTGCAAAAAACATTTAGAACATTTTCGTTAGAATTTACCTTTGAAATATCGTATTCCATCTGATAAGAAAAATCAATATAAATGTGGGTACCTACTTATTTTTCTTTTACCTCGTATATTACATATTCATTTTACATCCGCGTTTGTTATTATTTTTAACCACATTCATATTATTCGCTTTATGTATTTGAATAGAAACATATCTAACCGTTTACGGTAGAAAACATATATATTTAACTAGCTGACCCGACAAACATTGTTTTGCCATAAAAATTAATTCTAGTGAATATTTTGGTTGAATAAAAAATAACGAATGTATTAGTGTGTGGGGATGGGATCTGTGACAGAAAGAGAAATGGAGCGCTGTAGACGATGACCGCCGATAAAAACAAAAAAAAACACCAACTAAAGTAGGAAAATGAAATAAAGAAAATCAATATGAATTTCGAAGAGCAATTGAGTGAACGATATTTTTTGTCAGTCCAGTCAGCTTATTTGTGTTGGCTAAAGAGCCAACACAAATAAGCTCGATGGTTTGCCCACGCGAGAATATAATGCCAAATGAAATATCAAAATGATGCGACGCTTCTCGCGCATGTGTGGATTAAAGTTCGATAAGGTGGACGTAGCGCCATCTGTCATTCAATAACATAAATAATTTCGTTCTGTTTGAAATACGAAAGACGGTAAAATTTGTTCATACATAAATACTAAAATCGCGATTTAAAAAAGGGAGGGTGGGGGTAGGAGAGTTAAAATTTGGGGTTATTGGTATTTTTTGATGTCAAATAAAAAAAAACCAATAAAAAATTTCATAAAATTGTTTTTTTTTCTGGATAAGGACACTCTAATCACCTAGCGGTATGAAATATACTTTAAAACCTATTTTCATGCCTACAAATTATGAATAAAAAAATTTCATAAAAATCGGTCAAGCTGTTTCAGAGGAATGCGACCACAAACACCGTGAGGCGAGATTTTCATATATAAGATGATTAACTGTATTTTTAACTTAGACCATGTATTTAAATGTGATGCACCCTGGAGTATGATTGTAATGTTAATCTCAACTGTTTTAGCATTAAAAAAAAAGTTAACATACTTAATGATTCGAAGTAAGTAGCTTTCAGCGATTTAAAAAACGTACACCTTTTTAGTACTTGTTCATTTTGCACAATAATACTTTCCTTTACATATATCATATCAAATTATCTTTAAAATCTGAACCTGAATTTAAAAAAAACGTTCGCTAACAACAAGTAATATCAAATTACCGTGTTATAAAAGTGGAATATTATGCTGATTGCAATAAAGCAAATATTAAATTTTACCATTTCGCATGCAATCAACTTGCAATAAAGGTAGAAAAATGTACACGTGCACCCAATCTCGCAAAAAATAACCGCTAAAAAGTATGTCATTTCGGCTACAGGTATTTGATCTAGGTACCGAAGCCACAAAGGATATTTTGTATGCCTAAATGATTGGCTTCCAACCAATCTGCAAAATGACTCTTTGTGCATCATTCAGCGAATCAAGTTTTGAAATTAAAAAATAAATACATATACCTAGTGGTACGAACCTTTGCGCACATTTTGTATTGTCGCAAAAACTGCCTATTCTCGCTGCGTATGGATTGCGGGCATGCGGGCGGAATTTTAACTATCAAAGAGATCTCCATAGTTACCTAAACCAATAACAAAATGCACGTCGAAAAATTACTTAGCAGCGCTTTGCTTTTCGTCTGGACAATAAACATATAATAAATAATTTTATAACGCCAGAGCTTACCAATATATATCCTATAGTACTCGCAAATAATGTAGCTTTCTAAAGAATTTTTAAAATCCATTCAGTAGTTTTTGCGTGGTGAAAGAATAACAAACATACACACATCCGTACAACCATACATCCAGACATCCATACACACTTTCGCCTTTATAATATTATATAAAATATAAAAATAAAAAAATAAATATAAATAAATGAAGATCCTCACACAACACTTCAGTTGCATGTTCTTTACAAAAAGGAACGTATTATTCTAAAAATATTTTTACTATATTTTAGCCTACGATTCTGGCATTAAAACAATCGGTTGTTTGGTTATTGATCGTTTAACTATTATACTTAAATCACATATTTGGGTGCTTACAAAATATAAGGCGCTTGAAAACAAGATACAACAATTGAGTGCACTGGAAATGGAGCAACATTTTAGAGAAGAATATGTGGGGACGGCGAAGGTAAAAAGGTTGGGTTCAATGCAGCGGAGAAGCGATAACTAAGACGAATGTGGGAGAGGGGTTATCGAGTGAGAAACGAGGATATATTTAACAATAATGCTGTAAAACTGACATAATCATCGAGGATAATATGGATAAAACCACGTTAGGGTAGATTGGCAGACCTTTTTAAATAGTAAATTATCCTCTCAAGGGTGTTTCTTTTTTTTCTGATTTTATATAAATTAAAAGGCGTGATCTATTCTCTTTGGTTTGGAATACAGATGTTACAAATTCGAAACATGGTGTAAAATGCTTTTTTAAAATAATTTAGATGCTAATTTTTAAAAATTTTCACTTTTATTAGAACCGTGCCGGTTTCAGCCTACAGTCGCGGCTTTATTGGTTTGTTCTGCAGAACATTTTATAAGTAGCGGGAAATTTATTATTTATTTATTCAAGTTTTTATTCCAGCAGGACTGGGGGGGTAGTGCAAACCCAGTCTGCCATATTACATAAACAACTATCCTACTAATATTATAAAGGTGAAAGTTTGTATGGATGTATGTTTGTTACTCTTTCACGCAAAAACTACTGAATAGATTTAAAAAATTCTTTCACTAATAGAAAGCTACAATATTTGCGAGATCTATAGGCTATATATATCGGTAAGCTCTGGCGTTATGAATAATCTCAGGCGTAATGAAATTATTTTTCATACGTTTTCGAAACGATGAAACGAAAACGATGTTTTTTTTTAATTAGGTTACTATGGACATCCCCTTGATGTTAAAATTCAAATACGCATAAAATACTAATACCTACTTTACCGAATGGATTTTAATGAAACTTTACAACAATATAAACATATAGGCTATAGCACAGAGCTCTGGCATTACGAAATTTGTATGAAAAAATTGCAATAGGTCCACGATTAGTAAGATATCTATAATTCTTTAATCGATTCAAATTATTAGGGAAGTTGGTACTTCGCTTATTTAAATATTTTCTAAAATAGAATTTTTATTTAAGAATCTTTGTTATGCTAAATGTCATTCTCAAATTTTGACATCACAGAACAATAATTATTGTTTTAATTGTGTGGGTAGTCAGTGTAGGCTGGTGATTAAATGAAGAACAACGAGGTTGCGTGATAAAAAAACCTTTAATGAGTTCCCACAATAATTATAATTTGTAATCACACAAACACGGTCAGCGTAACAGTCTTACGATATTAAATAGTACTAACGAAGTTACACACTGGGTCATGGTTGATTGCGGATAGAAGAGGCGACTGCTCGGTAAGTTGAACGAACACTGCTCCTTTCGCTGTTGTTGGGCGCGTTTTATATGGCCAGACGAGTGGAGTATTGATAGTAAATCATCACTCGGCTAGTTACTCGAAAGCGCTGGAAGTGTGCATTGCAAGCGTACAATGGTTCGTACCTTTTCTGGAATGCGTGAGAGGTAAGTAGGTCCGCGGCTCTGTTTCTATGAACTAGGTACCTACTGTTCAGTCGCGTACCGTTCATGCCAGACGGCTGACGGGAGCTCTAGTAATTTCGCTTGCATATATTTGAACAAAAGCGCCGCTTCTGGAAACATCGATACGGTTCGGGGGCAATCCAAAGCGTGACGTAGCAAAGGCTGGTTGCTACAGTTGGATGGACAGGTATCGCATTTTTTAAGTATAAAACTGCCGTACTGGATTTTTTGGTAGAATATAAAAAGAAAAATAATAATTCGAACTTAATAACTATCTCTAAAAATGAATCACCGAAATATACGTATGTATGCAAAATGTATAAACCCGACGACTGAACCAAATTAGATAATTCTTTTTTTTGTTCGTTTTTTTGTATAAAACTACCGTTGAGTTCTGGCATTACGAAATTTGTATAAGAAATTATAATAGGTGGCATGCCAGCAGTTAGAAAACTGAATGTATCGTATCGGAGGGTGTGTTGGGAGGGTGTTGGTGGAGGGGGGAAGGGGAGGGGGAGGAGGGTGGGGGGAGGGGGTTAGGGGAGGGAGAGGGGGGAGGGAGGGAAGGGTAAAGGGGAAGGATGGAGGAGGGTGTGGGGAGGGATAGGGGGGGGGAATGAGGTTGATGGGGGGGGGAGTGGTGTGGGGAAAGGGAATGTGGTGGGTGGAAGGAGAGGGGGAGGGAGTTGATAAGGGGAGTGGAGTGGAGAGAGGGAAGGTGGAGGAGGCGGAGTGGGATGGAAGAGGGGGGAGGGAAGGAAGGGAAGTGGGAGGGGTGGAGGAAGGGGTGGGTGGAGGGGGGGGGGGGTTTATGGGGGAGTGGAGTGGGGGGCGGGGTGGGTGGAGGGGGAGGGGGATTGATGGGGGAAGTGGGGTGGGGAGATGGAAGGTGAAGGAGGCTGAGTGGAAATCCGCTAATACCATGCGAGCAAAGCCGCGGGAAAAGCTAGTAAACTATAAAGAAGAAGAAAAATGTTTAAATATTAGGTAGGGACCTAATTGTAACATAAAATTAAAACAAAATTCATCACACAAATAACAAAAAATAAGCATAAAATAAATAATAATTAAACAGAATTAAAAAATAAAAATATATTTTAGGATTGTCCATCGGGGTGGTCGCCTCATCATCTGTATCCATCGCTCATTTATTAATGAGCACTAACACGTTTACTTATGCGATTATGTTTGATTGAGAGAGATGTTTTCTTTTGGGATATCATTATTTTCATCAATATATCAAATGGATTCTAATTTTACATTTAGTCCAGTCAATAAATGCTCCAAAAGGAGGTGTAGAGTGCGTGAGCAGGGACCTAAGCGATTCCTTCAGAAACTTGTTTAGGGTGCTTAGGGTGTGAACATACTAAAAGTCCTGACGTCTAGGTGGTGAGCTAGGGGGGGGAGGGGGGGGGGAGGTCCCAGTTTTTGGCTTTCCGCTTGTATCTCAAAAACGGTGCGTCGCAGAGAAAAATTTTTTGAGAATAAGTAAAAGCTTATTATAAATTATCTATAACTTTTATTCTATATGTAATTTCATAAATCCCAGCCGTTTTTGAGTTACACGCTCCACAAATGTAGATATTTTCTAAAAAATCATTTTACGTCACATTTTTCATCAAACATTCCGTAATATCGTCTAAAATATTCATCACACATAGAAATTTGTTTGAAACAAGTTGTAAAGAATTTAATTCGCTTTTACATATCCACATGAATCTCCAACCAGTAAATATTTACCGCAATTTAAACTTTTTTCGTAAAATGTCGTCATTTTCAGAAAAAGCTGTTTTTATCTTATTACTGATACACCGACGCGCGACGTCGACTATGCGACGCTCTGATCGCTTTTAGTCCGGCGTATGGTCAGATATGACCATTGAAACCACATTGATGTGATCATTTAAAAGCCGAGGAGGCATAACAGGAGGCAGAGGTGTTTTGCACAATGTAGTAAGCAAGTGGTTAGTTGGTATGAGCACAACTCTAGAGATCTGCACTTCCCTTGAAGAGTTTTGTTGAGTCTTCTTCACGTCAAGTGAACAGGACAAAGACCTCGGACAAGCTCACTGAAGTAGAGATACAGCAGACATTTCAAAACTCTGTCAGTGGTTTGATGCACATCCTCCCTTCACACAAACCAGTGAAATAATGTCAATTCCCAATGTCTTCTGTCAGCTCGTCGATAAAAATTCACGATGAAAAGGTTGCAGTTTTTTTTTTTTTTTTTTTTTTTTTTTTATTTAATAAATGTTTACATGATACATTGTTGGTATTTTTTGACTACCACACTAGGCTATTGCCCGTGTTGTGGTAGTCATACATGACATATTATTTTATATAAACAGATAAAAAAATATGAGAAGAGGAATGAAAAAATTAACATATTTAGGGATAAATAAAACTAAAAACAGATAAAAATAAAGATATAACAATTAAAAGTAAGCTAAGAAATAAAGAATAAAAAGATAATTTAAAGAAGATTGAAATAAACTCTGGTAAGTATTATTATTCTTGAGATAAAAATAGAAATTAAAATTGGTAAGTATTCTTCTGCACGAGAGTACATGTTTGTAGTCGCTTTTGATATTCTTTCTCTGAAAGAAGTTGGAAAGAGTTTTAGAGAAAGTAAATTTTTTAGTTTGTAATTTTTTTAATGTAATGTTAAGTTAAATTAATTAATTAATTAAATTTGTATTAATTTTTTATATTAATATATTTGTTTTTATTGTAATATTAAGCTCTCATGTGTTGTTTGAAGAAATCTCTTCCCTTTTCAAATATCCAATGTTTGATACGGGCTTTAAAGAGAGATTTAGAATTATTCTGTGATTTTATATCGGCACTCAGAGCATTATACATTTTGGGAGCGATAAACCAGAATTGTCGTTGGGCGAATGAGGTTTTTGTTTTAGGGACCACGCAACCCAAGTTTGATGAAAAACGTGTGTGTGCTTGATGTTGTGGAGCCACCAGTAGATTTTTTTGGCATATGTAACATATGCTTATCTTAGTAAATATCTGTCGAATGTCTAAGACCTTGATTTTAGCAAAGAGTTCATTTGAGGGATGGGTAGGTTGGCATTTAAATATGATTCTCAAAATTAGTTTTTGAACTGTAATAATTGGATTGATAATGGATTCAGCACAACCACCCCATCCCACAATACCATATGTTGCTATGGATTGGAAAAGGGCAAAGTATACGGTTCTTAGGGTCTGTAAATCTAAGATGGACCTAAGGGAGCAGAATATATGGCAGAGTTTACGGAGTTTTTTTACTGTGTCACTCATGTGAGCTTCCCAACGCAGTTGGTTGTCTATGATTATCCCCAGATATTTGACCTCCTTTGATGATTTAAGAACAGAACAAGTGCAATTAATATTAGGTGTGATTTCTGGAGTGTGTAAGTTGAGTGAACATGAATGAATGATTGGTTTAGGGCAGTTGTTAGGTATATTATTTTGACGTATGGAAAAAGTCATATATTGTGTTTTGTCGATGTTAAGTGTGATGAGGTTAGTGTCTAGCCAATGCTTTACTTTTATTAGGCCATTATTAGTTTTGTTAACGGATTGCCACGTTTCATCTTCGAATATTAAGACCGTGTCATCGGCAAATGATAATATCTTACCTCCAATATTCATGGCACATAGTGAGTTAATGTATATAAGAAATAAAATTGGTCCTAGTATACTGCCTTGGGGTACACCATAGGACGCTGATAATTTATTACTTATATGTTTTTTATCAGATTGGATAAGAGTTTGTTGTGTTCGGTTTATCAGGTAGTTTTCAAACCATGTGTGGGCTACTCCTGTTATTCCAATCTGTTGTAATTTTTTTACTAGTAAGGGATGGGAGACCGTATCAAATGCTTTTGCAAGATCAAGAAAAACAGCAAGTGGTTTGCGACCAATGTCGAGATTACAAGAAACTATCTTTATGAGGGCGGCTATTGCATCTGAAGTGCTCCTACCTTTGCGAAAGCCATATTGGTTATCCGACAGTATTTTATTATCTTCGAGGAATTTGCAGAGTCTACGTTTCACCGCTTTTTCTATAATTTTACATATTGTGCTTAGTAAGGATATTGGTCGGTAGTTATTTACAGATAATTTATCACCGGCTTTGAAGATTGGGATTATTGTGGACTGTTTTAGGGAGTTAGGGAAGATACCAGTTTTGAAGCTTAAATTGATTATGTGTTTAAGAGGAGAGACGATATATTTTTGGATGTTTTTAATAATTTTTGTCGAGATGTGATCTATTCTGGTGGAGTTACTGTTTTTAAGAGATGCTATTAGTTCTATAATTTCTGTTTCAGTGGTGGGAGTGAATTGAAATGGCTGATAACTCAGAGTATCGATAGGTATATTCTTTGCAAGATCTTTCTCTGAGACACAGTTTCTGTCTAAAATATTTTTTGCTAAGTTGGGTCCGATATTGGAAAAAAAATTATTGAAATGGTCAGATATTTTTTTAGGTTCAGAATTTACATGTATCGTTTTGTTATCGATATTAATCTTAATAATATGAGTGTCGGTTTTATTAATATTAGCTATATCTTTTATGATATTCCAAATTTTTTTTTTATCTTCGGTAGCTTCACTGATTTTTTTTTTGTAGTAATCTCTTTTAACCTTTTCAATTATTTTTTTGCAGTTGTTTCTATAGTGTTTGTAGAATATGAGAGAAGTATAATCATTGGGGTTTTTCCTACAGAAGTTATGAATCTTATCACGTTTCCTAATACAATGCAGAATACCAGTTGACCCAACATTGCTGTTTCAGTGGATAAGCAGACGATAAAAAAAAGATAAGCAAACGATCGGATGAGGATTTGATGAAATTCTTTGAGTATAACTTGGCCCCATTTCCCTTGGCACTGTTCAATGAAAGTGGGATGCGAAAGACAACTAAATCTATCCTGTACAGCTTATCCGAACCTACCAAAAAACTGGTCTACTGTCTCAGATGAACATAGTTGTGGACTGAGAATTTCTACTACAGAGAGTAATTTGGCAAAAAAATGCCTCCGTTGCTACAATTTGTGATCATTACATTACCTACGTCAACCAACACTATCCTGGATGACTCGCACTGTGGTATTTGATGGGTACGCAAACCCAGCCAACAGTACGAAATAACAAGAACAGATACGATGGTACAGACTGAGAAGGTCAGCTGACATCAATTTGACTTGGAACACATCAATATACCTGTTAAACAGGAAGATTTTTTATCCAATCCTACCAACAAAATTAACTTCATCTCCTACAGACAAAGCATCGGGAGAATGGGATACAGACTCTTCACGCCACAGATGATGTCGATGTCCTTGTCGTTAAAACTGCTGTGGAACAATCCTCTCACAATTCTGTGGCTGTCATCGGTGAGGATGTTAACCTCACCGTCCTTTGATTACTTCCACTCCTCCCACCCAAGATATTCTGCTGAAGAAACCTGGACGAGGGAAAACCGAAACAATGGCACTGTCCACTCAAGAGATGCAGCACCGTGAATTTGAACACATCCTATTCTTACATTCATTTACCGGCTGCGATACATCTGCAACTTTCAGGAGAAGCAAGGTGAGCTTCTCAATATTTTACTTGGAGTCAGAAATTTTCAAGCAAGCGGCAATGATATTTTAAAACCCCTCCTCTACTAGCGACGAGGTTGAAGAGGCTGGAATTAAATGTTTCCTTAAATGGTATGCGGCGCCAAAAAGACAGACCTCCCTTAACCAGTACCGCTTCTAGTCGTTCACAAGGTTGGTGGATCTAATATGTGGGACCTAATAGGTGAGCAAATATGAAGCCTGACATCAGCTCCCTCCCTCCAACAGAGAGCGCAGCTAAACAGCACTTTGCACAGATTGAGCTGCCCCCCTGAAGAATGGGGTTGGAAACATGAAGGAGAGACCCTGGTGGTTATTACAACAGAAGATCCACCAGCAACGGAGGTCTTTCTGAATATGATATTTTGCCGCTGCACCAAGGATTGGGCAATTGGCTAATGTGGATGCCGAAAAGCAATGCTAACCTGTTCTGCAGCGTGTCTCCACCGCCAAAGGAGATGCCTCAATAGCGTGCCTGTTGCCGAGGACGACGATGAAGACGAAGTAGAACCCATTTAATAAGAACCATCCACTACTGAGGATGAATATGCCATGGATGAACAACGCTTACCAGGACCCTCACGTCCAAAGAGGATGAGAGTGTAACATGATGTTATTGAGAACAGTGATAATAGAGTGACACAGTGAAATGAGGTTTATAATTTATGTGCTTAATATAACGAAATATTATAAAATTATCATCACATAATTATCATTTTCATTATAAAACACAATTTTAAATTTTTTAAGGAATATGATTTTTATCTACTTTATTTAATAACTGGCTTTAAAGTGTGGTCACTCATATTATTAGGTGAACGAACAAAAGCTGTGGGTCAGTAATAAGATTAAAACAGCTTTTTCTGAAAATGACATTTTACGAAAAAAGTTTAAATTGCTGAAAATATTTACTGGTTGGAGATTTATGTGCATATGTACACATATTCTAAAAGGTGATTAAATTCTTTACAACTTGTTTTCAACAATTTCTATAAGTGATGAATATTTTAGACGATATGAAGGAATGTTTGATGAAAAATGTGAGGTAAAATGATTTTTTTCGAAAATATCTACAATTGTGGAGCGTGTAACTCAAAAACGGCTGGGATTTATAAAATTATATAAAGAATAAAAGTTATAGATAATTTTATAAGCTTTTACTTATTCTCAAAAAGTTTTCCTCTGCGACGCACCGTTTTTGAGATACAAGCGGAAAGCCGAAAATTGCCCCCTTCCCCCCTCCTCCCCCTAGCTCACCACCTAGATGTCAGGACTTTAAGTATGTTCACACCCTAAGCACCCTAAAAAATTTTCTGAAGGAATCGCTTAGGTGCCTGCTCACGCACTCTTCCTTGACTGGACTAATTGCATTAAAAATTTTTGTCGTTTAGATTTATTTTGTGTTCTATATCCACAAAATGGCACACAAATTTTGGTTTTTGAGGATGTAGAATAAATTATGGACATAAATATTATAGACAAATTGTGGACTAACCAGCATTATTAATTGTTTTTATGTATTTCAAAATGTTCCAGGCGGATGACTCAATGCAATTGATCAAAAAGGATGTGGAACAAACCAATGCGAAAGAAAACAGGGAACGGCAAATTATTAGTATTGTTTTATTCCGGATATGGAACAAACCAACACAATTCATTTTTGTGGATTTGTAACAAAACCACTTTTTATCTAACCGTTTTTTTACTGGCTTATAATAAACTAAAGTTTTATGTGAAAAGGTCCATATCGTTGAAAATGGTACGTAGAACAAGCCAATATTCTGTTAGCTGCTGGTCTAATATATGTTATAATTAAATAATTAAATCGTTAATGTGGAGTAAATTGGTTTGGCGTATTTAAATGGGTGTATTTGCACGTCATTGCAGATTAAAAGACTCTCCCAGACAAAAGTAGTGCTTGAAATAGCATAAGCTATGTTTTTTTATCAATCTGTAACAGATGGACACACATCAATTTGATTCTACATCTCCTTCACCTTTTCTGTCCTCCCCGCTTCTGCGTTTGATTGACTCAGCACATCGAACTCTACATAGCACATCAAAAGAAGTATTAGTGCCAAATGTGTATTTTTCCTTCGAAAGGATCGTAAGAAATTGCATGGCTAAAACATATTATAAATTCTTCAGTCTGAAGCACCGAAAAAATACAATTACGTAAGTTATTCAAGTTTATGTAGGTGTACCATTCAAAGACAGACTCAAAAATATTATATTACCAGCCCACGAAAGATATTATAATTGTGGGATGTGTGTATCTGAAAGTACGTATAAAATATTTACCTCAGTATCATTGCCTATCAAAAACAAACATTGGCAATTTTCTTTATAATACAATCATTCCTTTTATCGATAAATTGCAGAGACGAACTAAAATTTACCTTTCGAATGAACACCGTTAACATTTCTCTAATCATAGTTAGGTAGTACCTACATACTAGGTACCTAACCACATTATCGCTTGTCTGAATTACTCCAATTCCAAGTTCCAATTTTGAAAATGACACTTAAATTCAAAGTGTATTTGAGTTCATTTAACTGGAATAATTTTAGAAGGAATAGCACACATCACAGACAACCGAAAATTGTATGTTTGATGATTGATCTAAATGGTAAATACCTCGAAAACAGGCAGGGCTTGTCAAAGGAGAGGAACTCGAGAACAAATACTCAATATCCGACAACTTATTGAGACATGTCGGGAGTTCAACTTGCCAGCAGTGCTATGCTTTTTTGACTACTCCAAAGCATTTGACTGTGTACAGTGGAACCATCTGCGGAAAGTGCTTAAGGAGATGAGAGTTTCTAAACACCTCATACACATCATCATAAACCTATACAACGAAGGACATGCAGGTATCAAAATTGACACCCAAAAATCGGACACATTGAAAGTGAAAAAATAGGTACCTCAAGGGTGCATCCTTTCACCAATGATATTTAATATACATGGTGAATACAAAATGCATAAGGCTCTTGATGGATGGAAAAGTAGAATAAGCGTTGGTGGCCAAAAAATCTCAAATCTCCGATACGTTGATGAAACTTCCCGTATCACCTCCTCTGAGGAATAAATTAACAACATCCTTGCTACAACAGAGGAACAAAGTCGTAATCTAGGCATACCGATCAACAAGGCCAAAACAAAACAAATTGTGATCGACGTCGATAAGGGCAAACACTTTTGAAACAACAAATAATGCTCTTACAGACTTAGAAACTAGAAACGATTTTATATACCTTGGAGGTTGTGAAACAGAAGTGAAAAAAAGAACTTGCGTTACAAAAGACGCCATGAGTAAAATTCAAAAGATTTGGAGTGATAGAGGCATAACGAAGACCAAGACCGGGCATTGATTGTTCCCCATGTTTCTTTACGTTGTGGAAAATGGACTCTTAGAGCCAGCGAAAGTAAACGAATAGACGCCCTCGAAATGTGGTACTGGAGAAAAATGCACAGGATCCATGCACAGCCAGACGCACAAATGTACCATCTTGGAAGAGCTAGGCATCCACAGCAGGCTTCCAACTATCTGCCTACAACGTATCTTAAGATGCTTTGGACACGTTGTTCTCTAAGCTAAGGACTTGTTGCTCGCCAACTTGGAGAAACTCATAGTTACTACTGGCAAAGTGGAAGGCAGAAGAAGCAGAGGAAGGTCTCCAATGCTCTGGAGTGATCAAATATCACTGACGTCTGGTCGGTGTCCACAACTCTCCATGCAACGCAGGACCGCGAGGAATAGAGGATCCTTGTCCATAACGGAAATTGGAGTAGGGGTCACGATCCTCAGTAATGAATAACCGACTTGAGAAGAAGAAAGATTTTGAGAAACTCACTTGAAAGTGTATTCATTGAGTAAGAAGTTTAGGCTTACCATGACAGATGTATGCTCTCACTAGCCGATTGGGTACTCTAACAAATTATTATTATTTCTTTGTATCATATAAAAAAAAGTTTAGTGGGAATATAAATAAACAGAGCTTAGAACGACCACGAGCAAGTAATTGCCAAAAAGCTGGCAGAATCTTCCACCGGTAGTCATTCTTTCTGGTCGCTAGCTGGGTCAATCGGGAGAAATTTCTGCACAACTACTTTACCACCTCTGACCGAACCCGATGGTCGGTTGGATAACTCGATCCGCGAGAAAGCTGAGTTACAGCCAAAATTTCCGCGGAAAATTCAAAGCTTCAAGATAACGGACAGACTCCACCCATACATTCCGCACTGCGGTTTCCAAATTAATGAATCAAAGACGTGGAACAAGGCGGTTCTCCGGGTCTAAAATTAGTTGAAGGTCGACAAAGGCAGCTGACCTTATTTGCCCTAACAATTAACGCCAGTGCCTACAAAATTATTCAATATCTGAATCGAAAGTGGAAAGGAGCCAGAACATCTTTAGAAAGAGGCGATCGTCCATCCAATTCTTTAGAAATGATGGCCGAACTGATCCTTCAAATAACCTCCCAATAGCTATCACTTCCATTCTCTCAAAGGTATATTTATAGAAAATGTTAGTTAATAACAAATTGATCACTTACGTCGAGAAAAATAATACCTGAAGCAATCGGCAACATATTTCGTGGAAACTGATCTGTGTTGATCTGGGTTATGACGCTTAATTGTGGGGCGGTACTTGGAGTGTTTTGGAGAAACTTATATCTTTGGGTTCGATTTTGATAGGTCTGGCACCGGGCAATTTTCTAGAAGTTACCATCATAAGGGATACATCCAACTCTGCATAGTTCTTTCTCAAGAGAAGAACAACTTATTCCCGTGTCAAATCATTGCTGGAGTACCACAAGGATGTGCGATGTCGCTGATGTTGATTTTGTTTAATATCAACGATCAAGTTGAATATGCACCAATTCACGCTGATGACGGTACTGTTCAAGAGGGTAATAATCATTTCGATAAAACTCTTCCACATTCGACATCCAAACAGTTCGGAAGTTTTGGAATCAAAATAAAACCACCATCTACAAAAGATTCGCGCCTTAAAATAAATAAATGAAAATTCGATAAATTCAACAACGATAAATTGCAACCACGTGCCCAGTTTCCCGCTGTACCCAACGCCTGTATTCGCAGGTTACCATGATAACACTTTTTCTTTAAATATTTTATTATTCTTAACTGGTTTTTTCAAGGTTCACATGTGTGAAAAAAGCTCGTGGGTTGTGTACACTTACCTTTGTAATAATATATTTAAGACCTTTTACGTTTTCGTGTCGCAAGTATCAGTCCGATCTGAGTTTGATAAAACTTTCCCATTTGTTAGAATTGTACGCAGTTGCTGTTTTTGATAAAATATTTGCAAAGTGATTTGTAGTTTGGAAAGATTTTTAGTTGGAGGGCGGTTTTGCCTTCGGGCTGTTTTATGAAAATAAGGAAAGGAGGTTGGAACGAAATGTGAAAACAATTCTTAAATTTACAAAAACATTCAGAGTCCATATTTTTTGTCATCTATTATTCTTATCCTGAAGTTATCATATACCCATAAAAATAATCGTTTTTATTTTTTCGTTTTATTTTGGCAGAAAAATGTTTAAACTCCTTTCCCGCCCTCGTGGGACCGGATCGGACAAATCCTTTTTTGGAGCATTAAATTAATCCTGAAATTTGTTATTTCCTCACGTTTAAGCGATGGAGCAGATGTTGTAGGCTTTATTGCTAAACAAAATTATTTTTTGTCCTCCATATGACCTTAACAAACGTTTATTTTAGTACAAAGTACAAACTAGTTTAAACATTTTAAAAGTGTACGTGGGTATTAATCGTGCTTCGAATAAGAAAACATTTCAATATAGTCAACAAAGCAAAAAAAGTTATCAAGGTAAAAAAAACGAACTTTGAAGGAAAGTGTAACTTCTGAATACGACGACTAAAACGAGTTTATCTATCGTAGAAATTACATATTTATATTTTATTTTTTATTTTATTACATTATATTTGATACATTTAACATTTAAAATAGTACAACTGTTATTATGTCTTGTAGGTCGATATTAGTTCCTTACCGTTACATATATTCCCCCCCCCCCGTAACATTAAATTTTAAAACAGCTCGCGTGCCACCTATTAAAACGTAACAATCAAACACACGCAGTTTCGCATTTATAATATTAGTATAGATTAGTATAATTTTAACAATCAAAGGGATCTCCAAAGTAACCTAAACAAATAACGAAATGACAGCGCACGTCAAATAATTACTTATAGTTACCAAAAAACGCTCTGCTTTTCGTCTGGACAATACGTGTAATAAATAATTTCACAACGCCAGAGCTTATTCATAACCCAGAACTTACCAATATATACAGCCTATATTACTCGCAAATAATGTAGCTTTCTATTAGTGAAAGAATTTTTAAAGTACTTTCAGTATTTTTTGCGTGAAAGAGTCACAAATATACATCCGTACCAACTTTCGCCTTTATAATATTAATAATAATAATAATATTAATGGGATATTAGGATAATATTGAAAGTTTAACAATGGCTCGGCGCTGTTTTCGGAAAAATAATATTAATATTGCATTTATATTTCGGACCGGTCAGTGGTTGAGTTGGCATGGCATTTTGGCATTCCTTGGTTGGCTGAGTCAACCATCACGACACAGGCTTTCAGCTTGCCAAAAGTTCCGCTTACAATGGTGGTAGTAGGAGATTTTTTCGTAACCCGGAAATGTTATGTTTGTTTTTAAAAAATATATATATACACGCGTTCTATCTACTTTAATATTATTATTATTAGTAAAAAAAACATGGCATTGAATTGCTTAAGACTAGCCAGTTTTTTGTTTGTAAATTTGAGTCTACTACGACAAGACGTGTTCAAAACAATCGATAAAAACAAAAACATTTGGTCGGAGTCACGACGTTTTTTTGCTGATCATCTCCCACGGAAAACAAAAACATTATAATCCTGTCTCAAAGTTAATATTATTTTGTTTGATGTTTTGAAAAGATACTTGTCGCAAGAGACGAGCCTATATGATAACTTACTATAGTCCGTACGAATGTATATTCTCTTATTTTATCCGCTACCCATCAAAAACGTATTATTGTTATTTTACACAAAGGCGAGTAGTGGGTAAATTTGTTATGGAGCATTATTACGTTAAATTTTGACTTTAAACATACAAACCATCCTATGAAAACAGGAATGCACAATTTATTTTATATTCACGTGAACAAATCTTTTGTCCAAAGCAGACGAGTAAATTATAAGTTTTATGAAAACATTTCACAATGGTAATTTAACAAATCTACGTCATCATTTTGCTGGAAATTTTATTCAACTTGTTACTTATAATCACTAACGAGGGATGTAAAGCATCCTAGGTAGATCATAATCATTAATTGTTTGTTCATAATAACTCTTTTATTCGAACTTGAATTTGTATTTTTTCTATTTATAAATGAAAATTTGACCAAGTAAGTCATTAAACCACCAACAAAAGATTAGGAACCGCCGTTAGAGAGGAGATTCCGCTTTATCGGTGAATGTGATTGGCAGTTCAATTTAAACCATTTTAGATTGATGGTGACTGTGGGGTGTTCTTCAAGGTACGTATTTTTTAATTTAGTTTTTATGTGATCTTCACAATAATTCCAACTGCTCCCAGTCGTCTGGAGCCAGTAAGACTATGACATCCCCAATTAGAGCATGTCGAATGGCTGAATTGGGGAGAGTAAGGATATGGAAAAGAAGAAGGTGGGAAAGTACCTGGCTATTCAGGTTTGCAACGTTTCAATTCTGAATGGTGGTCTTTCAACAGGGCGATACTGAAATCCCGGCCTCGATCATGTTAATGGAGATGTAGAGTTCTGAATTCGAATCATGTCTTTTTCGACGAACCTAAACGTTTTTCAAAATGTGCTTAATTTTTTGTGATTAACTAAAAGATGTTCCTAATTATAAAAATATAGTTCCATGTTCCATAAAAAAATATTGATGTGGCAAGTAGGAAAATAAAAGGCAAGAGTAGTTATTTTACTTTAAATTGAATTAATTAACTTAATTAATTACTCGTAATTAACTTAATTTTTTCTCACGAATATAAATACAAGTGGAAGAAACTTTGGAAGATCAATTATTGACCATGGGTTCAATTTTTTGGGGAAAAATGTGTAAATTATCAAGTGGCAAAGAGATCAACTGTTCCGAGGAGCAAATGAGAATTGTTGGGGATCATTTAATGTCGATGGAGTTTCTTCTGCTCTATAATGATTTAAATGTTACCCTAATCACCTGGTTTACAAATCGGCCAGAGGTAAGGCGCTTAGATGAGGACGTGGAGATGACGGTCACGTAAGCAGAAAGTGAAATTAAATAGTCGTAACATGCAGATTTAAAATATCATCACAGATACCAAATTTAATCAAGTTTCATTATCCTAAACGACGTTCAAAAAATGCTGTAGCGTACATTTATGAGAATGAATGCTGACTGCCATTTCCTGCTCTTCCTCACCACATATGTACGTCGTGTTATTATGAAGTATGTAAAAGTCTTGCAAAGCAATAAAATATTTATTTTTATGTTAATGAGTAAAACCTCACAATGTAATCTTAAATATAAAAATCTCGTGTCACAGTATTTGTGGTCGCACTCCTCCTCCACTTTTTATGAAATTTTTATGTATATTTCGCAGGTATGAGAATAGGTTTTAAAGTATATTTTATACCGCTAGGTGATTAGGGTGTCCCTATCCAGAAAAAAAATCAATTTTTTGACAATTTTTTTTAGTATTTTTTTTTTATTTGACATCAAAAATTCCTATAACCCCAAATTTTAATCCGCCTACCCCCACCCGCCCATTTTTTAATCGCGATTTTAGTTTTTTCGTATTTCAAACGGAACGAAATGATTTATGTTGTTGAATGACAGATGGCGCTACGTCCGCCTCATCGAACTTTCATCCATACATGCGGAATACATTTGCAAGAAACGTCGCGTCTTTTTTAATATTTTCTTCGGCATCATGTTCTCGCGTGGGCAAACCATCGAGCTTATTTGTGTTGGCTAAAGACGGACTGACAAAAATATCGTACACTCAATTGCTCTTCGAAATTCATTATGATTTTCTTTATTTCATTTTCCTACTTTAGTTGGTGTTTTTTTTATCGGCGGTCATCGTCTACAGCGCTCCATTCCTCTTTCTGTCATAGATCCCTTCCCCACATACTTACAATACATTCGTTATTTATTATTTAACAACCAAAATATGCACTAAAAATAATTTATATGGCAGAAAAACGTTTGTCGGGTCAGCTAGTATTTAATAAAATGAAGACAATATTAGCGAAACTCAAACGAAAAATTGTAAACAGAAAAATCAAATAGGTATATTCTTTATTTCATTAGATAGTAATATATTTCTTAATTTCAGCTGGTTATGTCGTGGAGGTTAGGTTTTTCTCTTAGGTTTTGCTCTTTTAACCCATCGCTTTTCACTGCGGTGGATGGGATGAATTCAAAGTCCTCCTGGACACATTGATTCCAATATTCATACCCATCCCTCACACCTTTTTCCTTCCTTGAACTTCCTCTCCTTCGTTTCCCTAAAAAGATCCTTCTCAAGGCATTTCCAAAGACGATATAGGCCTTGAAGATTTTTTCCTCAGGGACTCCCATGTGGATAAAACAATAATTTTCTGAACAGATCATGTGAAAACCAAATATTTTTGTGTAATTCAACATTGAACATAAGTTTTGTCATATGTATTTTCAATAAATACATTAGTGTCATGATATACATTCACATACCACTGAATTTAAAAACCTCTCTGGTTTTGAATTTATGCGTACCAATACAAGTTAAGTATTAAAATAAGCTCTGCGGTTTCAGTTAGGAAAAGCCGAAAATTCCTTTTGGGGAAAACAGCCGTGCCGTTTTGGGATCAGACCACATAACCTTTCGCTTTCCAAGTCCTTATTCCGCACCGCGTGATCGACAGAAACAACCGCACACACAACCTGCTCCCAGCGAAAAACTCCACTAAAATAAGTGATTGAGCTGAAGTGGGCAAGTTTTCATATTTACATTTTAATACCCGCTTCGGAATAAGTGGGATGTGTTTGTTTGGGTAACTACCTTTGTCTTTTTGTGTCTCGGTTAGTTGGAAATTCATGCAGGATTACACGCGCTCTCGATTATAGAAACGCAAAATTGTTAAGTCACCATCCTTTGCTGTACAACCCCGGTGTGTAAACGAATTTTTAATCTTTAATTTAAGCACGGTGGATTTATTAAACTACTCCTGATAGATAATTAAAAAAAAGGTTGTTTGGGTTAGGGTCTACATAGTATTTAACACAAAAAACGATATACTATATAGAATACAGTTAAATACTTAGGAATTATAATAGACGGCCAACTCAAATGGACATCGAAAAGCTTGTAAATAAACTTATATTTTTAAACGTTTAAATTACATAATCGACATTAAAAGAATGAAATTGGTGTATCATGCTTTGATGCAATCGTCAGTATCTTATGGAATAATTGGATGGGGGGGGGTGTGTGTAATACGCACATTAAGCCACTAGAAATAACCCAAAAATTAATATTAAAAATAATGTTGCATAAAGATATGCAACATTATTTTTAGCAATTATTCCAAGAAGCTGGACTGTTAGAGATAAGAAAAATTTACTGTATTCAATGTTTAAAATATAGGTATATTCTCTCTAAATATTCTTTTTCCAAAAAACGAAAACCGAATTAGTAATAGGTAAAATAATGTATTTTAAGTTCCACTGTGTAAAAGTAGGCTAGCGCAAAGACATGCGTATTTTATTACACCAAAAATGTATAATGCTTTCTTTAAGACTACAGAAATTGAATGTAAAAACATTTCCTCCTACATCGACCTGATTTAAATTAACATGACATTTGAATTGTAATTCAGTAAGAACTAATTTTATTTTTTTGTTTATTTTATTTTATTTTTTAATTTCTTCAGAGATATAATGTACTTGTGTATATGAGTAAATTTTGACTGTTTTATAAACACACAAGTATACCCAAGAACTGGCGATGCCTATGTGGGATTTTTTTAGTTAATCTGCTAATTTGTGTTATTCTCTACTTTTAAATGTTTATATAAAAAACGCCTGTTCCTATTATAAAATTTCCAATGTATGTACCAAAAAAATTATTAATAAAAAAATATTCTATGTACCTTATACTCTTTTATTATAATACTTACTTTATAGATACTCTTTAACGCGTGTATATTACAGAACTTTCATATTTATTCCAAGGATATTTGATATATTGAAGTGAAAACTTCTTTAGCACTGTTATGATTTTAAACTCGATGAAACGGAAGCGAGCGACACTAAAAATAGACAAAAAATATATATCTATAGGATTTAGCCTGCGAGAAAATGAGATAGCAATAAAATATTTATTTATTTCACGGGTACTCGGTTCCAATATAATACGATAAATATACAGTCCAATGCAAGTCTCCTTTCAGTCTAGTGGTGAAAAGCTCCTGGCGAATCTTAGCGGCTAGACATTCAACGAACCAAGATAAATAAATATTTTTATTTTTCTAAAATCTATATTCAAACCACTCCAAAATGAACAGGCAAAGAAAACACAAAGCGACATCTAGCGACTCCGAAGAAGAAAACGCAAATACCAATAAGATGGACAATGTACAGGACCAGGGTACCTAGCATGGTCGATCGATATAGGTTTTATCGAAAATGTCGGTAACTTGTCATCGCTCCCGAGCACGACCGCAGGCCGCTAACGAAGAAATAACAGTTCACATCAAAAAAATTTTTGAACAACAGTTCAAAACGACTACGGGTTCCCTTTTTTGGGATTTTCGATAAAACCTGCATGTTATGTACCCAGGTGCAATGGAATTCGACGACAAAAATATGGAAAAATTCTTTCTTTTTTTTCACATTAGCTCCACACAGGAGGCCCTGAGGAAAATAATTTTCCACGGGACCTATGACATCTTTGGGGATGCTGTGTGGAGGTTTTTTCTTAAGGAAAGAAAGGAGAGGAGGGTTCTGGGAAGGAAAAGGGCTTAAGGGGTGGGTAGAATCTGGGGTTCAGTGTGTCCTGGTCATCCGCCTGCGAGACCTAGACAAATCTCACCCCATGTACCCGAGCACCCCTGCTAAATCACCAAACATAGCGAACCACTTGGGGTGACCTATGGCAGAGGTGTTGGTTATCCAATAAAGGTTCCCGGGGCGGCGGTACCCATTCCCGCCTCCCAAATTTAAAATCCCTCTTCCTTCACTTTGATAAAAAAAAAGCTTCGTAGTCTCACCACTCTTGTCTACTTCAGTTTTCTGAAGGTTTCACTTCTACCGCGTGTGAATTGCACACTCTGACTTTTATTAATCTTTATTCAGCTCACATTTTTGTTTAAGAGTAAGTTTTGAGTATGAGTAAGCTAATAATAAGACACTGCTTCGTACCTACAGCTGCCATTTTATTGACATTTACATTTTCTCAGGGGAAAGCTATTTTTTGTAAAGAAAGACAAACTACCGCTTAATGATAATAATTACTGACAATACTTTAAACTCCTACTACCTACCAACCTCATTACGAGCAGAAAAAATAGCTTGTGCAACGATGGAGGACTTAGTCACCCGAAGAAATAAACCCACAACATCTGTGTAAAACTGGTATTGTTACTGCTGGAACTTGATTTGAATTAAAATTTTTAAAAAAATTGGTGTGCCGCTTTTTAGAAAAAAAGGTTAATTTAATCCAGTTTTATCTAAATGTTACAAGGGATAAAGCAGGATCGACAAAAAAATACTAAATTGCCGGTTAAAAGTGTCTTCTTTACTACGGTATAGTTCGTTCCTTCCCAGCGAAGTAAGAAGGTATAATGTTAGTATGTCACTAACCTTCTCCTTAAATCTAAGTGAACAACCCTACGGCTTGGTAAAAATTTTGGCCTATATCATTATGAACTGGACATTTCTCTAAAAAAAGAACTTTATAAAAGTACTCTGCATGAAAATAAGCAGTTCATCATCATTCAAAATGGCTGTTCAATTATACAATCGCGAGTCAAAAATTAAAACGCCCACGGCATTGCACTGGTTCAATTTTGCAAGCGTAATTTGATTACCGTCCGTTAATTAAATCGCCTTATCACATTTTAATATTTATTTTATTTTTCCACATGGATTAAAACACTAATCCATTTACAAAATGAAAATTACACTTTAAAATTTTAACAATGCCTATATATTCCGTCATATATAATTTATAATATATTATTGTTAAGAAATGAAGCTAGTGTTTAATTAGTTAAAAGGTAAAACGTTTCTCTAAGCCAGACAAAGATGTCAGACATAATTATAGTTCAAGGTTTTTTGCATAGATGTCAGGAATAGCTATATTCTTCCCTTTCCAACGGACCCTGTAGTCTAAGTTTACAAATAGGATGATTTAATTTATTTCTCTCTCTTCTGCGTTAGTTTGCCTTAAAAAGGAAACATTATATTATCGGTCCTTTGGGGGACTTCAGGTTTTATAAGGGAATTTTTGTATATTCTTTTGCAACAATAAAAGTATTTGATCAACTAAGGAGTTCTTGTTGAAGTTAAGACGTTAGGTCTTAACTTTACAATTTAATTACTCGAAGGAAACTTAAACATATTATTAAAGAAAGTGTACAAAAGTGGGCGTCCTGCTAAAACTCAGAAATGTGTCTCGGTACGATCAATGGAGTTATACGGTGTGGTAACCCACCATCTTCCATCCACGAAGAAAGATCCAATTTTTACCTGAAGGGCGCATTTTTGAAGCTATAAGGAAAATGAGGAAATGAGGAAAATAGTTTCCATCAGGGCCTACGACATTTTTAGGAATGCTGTGTTTAGGGTCGTTTTAAAAGAAAGGAACGAGAGGATGTTCTGGTAAGGAAAAAGACATGTGGGGTGGGTAGGAATCAAGGGGTCAGTGTGTCCAGGAGTGACGGACGTGTCAATCCACCCCTCCCGCTGCGGTGCTGTGGTGTTTGTACGAATGTGTGAGTGAGCAAGAGAGATAGGATGCTTGCGAGATGCTCTATAAAAGGCGATCCATGTTAAAAGTATGTCTTTTTTGCTGCAAGCAGCTCCCCGTAAATCCGTATATACTGCGCCCTTGAGGTGATTTTTCACAAAAACGGCGCTCTATAAATTATCCAATTATTATTATTATTATCACAGGTGCAAGACGATGAGTCGAGAGAGACCACCTGGAAAGGTCAAATGGTCTCCCCAAACCGGCCTCTCCCGACCCGGACCATAACACAGCTGGTGAAGTGGCGCATCCGCCGCTAAGGCCTGAATACCCTTCACCCGATGAACGTAGACACCCCTGCTAAAGTATCTAAGGGAGAGGTATTGGTTATCCAATGAATGATTCCCGGAGAGGCAGAAACCAAACCCACCTTCCAAATTGAAACACATAAACATGTAAACATGGGAGCTTTTAAATAAATTTGAAGACGGTGTGACAGTGATATTTAATTTGAGTGATTAGCTGTTCAGTAAGTTTGACATACGTTGGCAACATTTTAATCTCATTCCTTTTAACCCCATGTTGGCGCCCATTAAAATTCTTTTTCATATATGACATTTTAATTTGGGATTTAACTGGATCTCAGGGGGACTACGCGCGCTGTCCAGGGTATCAAGACCTTGATTTATTATTTATGCATTAAACCGCTTACTCGTTAATACGGAATATTTTTTAATAAAATAAAATACATTTTGTTTAAAACCACGAGATTTATTAATTTATGAACCGACCCGTTTCGCTTTACATAAGCATCTTCAGGGTACAAATTAATACTAAACAAGAAGTACATAATATGTGTTTATATATAACAAAATATAGAGGGAGATAAAATACATTAACATAAGTACTTTTTATTTGTATGGGTTTATTGGAAACAAACCTATTATAGGACTACTTGATACGTCTAATTGATTATTAAGTATATGGCTTTTGGTTTTTACAGCTTTTTTATTTCTAGCGCCTCTAGATTGTTTAGTCTGTTACCATGCCCGTTTTCATGTAATATGTTAGCACCGGTGCTATGACAGAACGTATGATCTTTATCGATCAAATGATTAGCGAATTCTGAAAAACCGTTATTATTGAGGCAACGGAGATGTTCCTTTATCCTAATATTGACGTAACGTGTTGTCTTACCGATATAGAAAGCCGAACAATTATTACAATTTAATTTATAAATTCCCGAATGACTTAATTTGTCGTCCTTATCTTTAGAATTAATTAGAAATTTACCTAGATTGTTATTGGTATAAAAGGCCGGTCTGACTTCAGAAGGAAGGTTTTTTACACTTAAGGTAGAAAAATTATTAATAAATAAAATTCGCCGCCATTGACGATTAATATTATTATCATCGATTTGAGGACAAGCACTAGCGAATAAGAGGCGATTAATGGTTATTTGTTTTAGTTTTTTATTTAAGATTAAATCTATAAAATGTGATTCATAGCCATTATTTACCGTTATTTTTTTTATTATTTTTAGTTCATTAGCAAAATTATTATCGGACATTAGAATTGTGACTAAACGATGGACCATTGAATGGAATGCGGAGTGCTTATGTGAAATAGAGTGATTGTAGGTGCTGTGTATGACAATGTCAGTATAAGAGGGTTTACGAAATATATTTAAATTAATTTTGTTATCAACGATCGATAGGGTAAAGTCTAAAAAATTTAAGGTTGAATTGTTAAATGGCTGATATATTCATGGATAGCCTAGAGAATAAAATTATATCTAGTACCTCACCTCTTATTAAAAATGTCCTGTACTGGAAAAGATACGTTGATGATGTTTTTTGTATATGGACAGGGACTGAGCGTTAACTGAATTCCTTCCTTAATCTTATAAACTCTTTTCATAATCAGATTAAATTCACATTAGAGATAGGCAACAATTCATCCTTAATTTTTTTTTGACCTTACCCTATCGATCGTTGATAACAAAATTAAGTTTAACATCTTTCGTAAACCCTCTTATACTGACATTATCATACACAGCACCTCCAATCACCCTATTTCACATAAGCACTCCGCATTCCATTCAATGGTTCATCGTTTAGTCACAATTCCAATTTCCAATAATTATTTTGCTAATGAACTAAAAATAATTTTAAAAAATAGCGGTAAATAATGGCTATGAATCACATTTTATAGATTTAATCTTAAATAATAAACCAAAACAAATAGCCATTAATCGCTTCTTATTCGCTAGTGCTTGTCCTCAAATCGATGATAATAATATTAATCATCAATGGCGGCGAATTTTATTCATTAATAATTTTTCTACATTAAGTGTAAAAAACCTTTCTTCTGAAGTCAGACCGGCCTTTTATACCAATAACAATCTAGGTAAATTTCTAATTAATTCTAAAGATAAGGACGAAAAATTAAGTCATTCGGGAATTTATAAATTAAATTGTAATAATTGTTCGGCTTTCTATATCGGTAAGACAACACGTAACGTCAATATTAGGATAAAGGAACATCTCCGTTGCCTCAATAATAACGGTTTTTCAGAATTCGCCAATCATTTGATCGATTAAGATCATACGTGTGATGAATTGCATTGATCAACAGTGAAAATTAGGAAATATCGTAGCTTCCCACTTTAATTTAAAAAGAAAATATCAATTACTTATAAAACGGACACGTCTACGACATCTATCGGATTAGAGTAAAGTGAATTCATATTTACGGTAGGGATCTATAATTAGACAAAGTGAGACGAGTATTGATAAAAAAATCACAGATGGTATCAACAAATAATCAAAGACAGGGACTCCCCATATACTTTGGGCCGTGATATATTGACAGCCAATTGAATTACAGCAAAAACGATTAAAAACCGAGTTAGCCTATCAACAAGAAGAGGGCCGAGCCCATTTTTAGAACAAAGGAACGACCTTTGGACTTGGCAATTAGTAATGTGATTAATGAGTTTGACGTTCCCACCAAACCGAGAGGTGAATAAACTCCATGGGAAGAAATAATCTGTTCAGGGACAAAAGAACGATGACCCCAAGAAATGTTATGATTAACCGGTACGTTCCAGGGATCAGAAACCCTAGTTCCCGAACGCATTAAAGCATATCAGGTGCGGAAAAAAGGATACACGTAAACACGATGGAAAAAGTTTAAGTGGAAAATTGCATAGCAAGTGACGAAAACGTGTTGTAAGGTGTTAGGGAGATTTCATCTATAATACGATTGTTTGTGACGACCGGAGATGATCGATTCGAGGGAAAACGTGCTAAAGGAAATGGAAATGTTGAAAAAACAATTGAAAATTATTGTTATCAATTCTAGACGGAGCTGGGATATTACGATGAAAGATTTAGGGAGGAAACGTCAAAAAAAAATGAGAGTTTTAAAGAATAGGCGAGGGTATATTTCAGATGTCTAGAGCAGTAACAAGTGTTAGAGAAGAAATAGAGTGCAGTACGGAGGGGAGTGGAAAATGCTGAAAACATTGCGATAGAAAAACTCAGGAATAGGAGTCATTTTACGTAATTAAAATGGAGTTTATAGAGTAACATAGTACGCGATTGCAGAAAAAAAATGAGGCATTACAATGGTTGTCGATCCCAGATGTATTTTGTTGTGATAAACAAGGAATATTCGAACATGAAAATTGTTTATATAAGGACGATTAGCCGTTAAAAAGGTAATAAAAATTATCATGGGTCTTATGAAATATTTACATTAAAGAATTCTCGTAAAAGTTAACGACACTGAAATAAAAAAGGATTTATTGCCAGGTGGGTACAAGAACTAATGTATACAACTGTCAAGGCATATGGTTTATGGGATTTTGCGTAAGAACGGGACAAAATTTGGGAGGCGATCTCCATGAAGCAATAAAAATGACAGGAATTTAAGGGCCGAAGTGGGGGTATCTCCTATAAAGATGTTAAAAAATGATATATTTATTAATAACAAATAGAAAATGAAATTTTCCAAGAGGCAGCAAACATCAAAAAACGATATGGTTATATCAGGGAAGTACGGGGAAGTGAGGGGAAAGGAGATACGACAGAGAAAAACAAAGGAAATCTTAGATTAACAGTGAATAAAATAAATACGGCTTGAAATATAAAAATCTATAGAGATATGAACAATAGCGTAAGGATAAATAAGGAAATTCATGGAAAGAGTGTCGTGAATAAAAGAAAATTCGAGAAAAAATGGAAAATTCAAATATACGACGTAAATAGAGAAAATTCGGTTTTAAATGGAAAGGTTCATATAGAATACAGAAAAACTCGAGGAAAAATAATAAAATAAAAATGAACAATTTGCGAGAAAGACTTCGACATGAAGATATCTCTGATAGGCGAATTTGGGGACAGATTTGGAACATATGGTAGATGCCGTACGCACGGACATGTTACGGAATAGATGAAAATAGAACTTTAAAATTATTAAATTCAAGCAAATTTTGTATGAACAACAGGACAAAGGAAGTTGGGCCATTAAACATGGATCTTACTAAATCCGGATCTTGTAAGTATGAGAGTACGAGACAGAATTGAAAGTATCAGACGCGGAAGGTACTAAGAGACCACATTCGACAATAATGGAGAGGTTTCAAGAAATTACGAGTTGATAGTAATTAGATTGGTTTATTATAGGAGATTCAGATACGATCTTTTGGACCTGAGAGGGGTATAAAAGTCTAGACAAATGCCAGTTGAGGACAGTCTACGTCGTGGTCGAAAAGGTTGTAACTTCGCGGAACGTGACGAAACGGTGGGTGATTTAAATTTGAAAAATTCTAAGTGATAATTATTTTGATACTTAGAAAAATTTCACATTCTAGTCAGTGATATACAAAAAAAAATACTTTGCAGTTAGAGTCAGTGAAAAATAAAAATAAAGCCAACGCATTAATTACTTGTGAAAAATAAAAGTGCTCGTGATAAATACAATTTGTTTTAGTGGGAAATTCGGATTTTATAATCACTTAATATCGTATTTTTAAACTTAGAAATTTCGCGTTTAATATTAGTGCAATAAATAACTGAAGTGATGTGATAATTTAGCGTGATGAAGTTATAATTAAATACGTGTGTTCAATCTAAGTGAAAGTGTTCTAACAAATAGTAAATATTTAAATTAATTATCTTAAATAATAATAATAAAACAAAATAATATTTTATTAATACATAAAAGTTCGGAGGGATAAAAATTTAATTTAACAACAATTTACCATCTCTAAATTAATCGTGAAGTAACTATCATTTAAAGTGTTATCTAACCAACGAGTTTTGAGATAAAATACAGTTTAGAACGATAGAGTTCATGCATCATTTTAATTAATTAGATTAAATGAAAAAAAAAAAAATTGAAGTCAAAAAGATTTAATTAAATTTAGGAAAATAAAAAATTAATTTAGGAAAATCGCAGCAAGGTTACCGTGTATTTCCCGGTCGGAAAAAAAACCTTGGTAGGGGTAAGTCTTTTCCGTTATAAAATTTTACAGATTCCAAGGAGAAAGCGGAATGGAGCAAACATTGGTATTTGGATTAATTATTTGACCAAGATATTACTCGCTTAATATGTGATATGTAACTATATTAAAATATTATAAGTATAATAAGTATATTTTTTATATTTATATATGTAAGTATATAAACATATATATATGTAATTTTTGTTCCCAAGAAAAATTATAATCAAAAAAAAAAAAAAAGAAAAACACTTATATAAAAAGAGGAAAAGGGTATCGATTCCTACCTCTGAATTCATCAATAACTATTAAAAGTAGTTATGTGTGATAAATTTACAAATCAATATTTTATATTTAATGTTATGTATGTATTAATATAATTTCAGAAAATCCAGAGCATTTGAAATAAGTTATGATATTAGAAATTATTTCAATCATAAAATTTATGTATATACATATCAATATTATAAATTATTTATTGAGACAAAGTATATATAAATGAATAAATATGTATACGTAATCGGGTATCAGACTAGACAATTGCGCTAAGTACATCATTATCAAACAAAGAAAAAATTTTAGAGTCATCTCACACGTCTCCGGAATGTCTAAAGTAAACATACCTCATACGCTCGAATCTAGGTCACGAGGCCGTCGAGAATGTTTACAAAGCTCAAATTGTTTACAAAATAAGTCGGTCACTGGGGCACTAGTTCGAATACAGTAAAAAGAAAAAAAAAAAAATGACCTTGATTAGTGGATATCGTACTTAGGTATTAACTTCTAGGAACGGGATAAAATTATTATATTGCGCAATTATTAGGAGCAAAAAGAAAAAAAAAAAAATTTAAACACTATTTTTAATTTGAACGTAACGAGGTATCTACAGACCTAAGCAATTGAAAATTAACAGATTTATTTTAGCAGTTCAAAAGGGTGTATTGAAGGTTTACATGAAACAGTTGAAAAATCACGGGATAGCTTAATAAGGGGTAATGAGGATTTACATGATTCAATTGAGAATCACGGGATAGCAAGAGTTTATCAAAAGTTGAACATTGGAGGGGAGGGAAAGAAAAAAAAAAAAATACAGTTCAACCAACAGAAGGCAGTGTTCGCTTCTGTAACAAGGACCATTAATCAAACCATAGAGATGGCGGATCTCTCAAACAAAACCGTCAACAAAACCAAACAAAAGCTTGGAGTTATGGCGAATCTCCAGAACACATCGCCAGATAAGATCTTATTGTACTAGTATATATTTATATTTCACACTATTCTTACGTATGTATTCGGTATCAATCTGAGGATTGTGCAGAATCTGATGGGCGAGATCCGAGCTCGGGATGCGTTGCAAGTAGTTTCGTATTGCGAGTTATAAACCTTCCCAAAACGTATGTTTACATATATATCTTTTTATGTACTGTTCATTGAATGAAACGAACTCACTTACAATTAGTGCTTTAGGCCTGTCGGGTCACTCTCGTCTCATTTCTTGAACGTGGAGGGAGGATTCACGACCCGTAACTCCACACAAACCCGTGAGTATATGATTGCATATAGGACGAAACCGGTTCGCCCTAAGTAAATAGTAAACTTTGGAGGAGTAGGAATTTGGAGGTATCTGGGCTTGGGGGAAGACCCGAAGGCAGTGCATGATGGCGAAGGAAGGTCAATTGGGACGCGATAACTTAGGTATCAATCAATTGAACCGTGCCAAAAGACTGTGCGAATTTTGGGTTGACTTCTGATCACCCTGCTTACTTGATGGAGGCAGGAGCCAAATTTTGCCAGAAAAAGGGTTATTCTGAGTTCGTCAAATATGCAATTAACAAATTACATTAACCTACTAAATCCATCTTTATATGTACCTTATAGCAGCTGAATCTAAACGGAGGGGCGCCCAGCGGATACGAGATACAATCATAATCAAATTTACTAACATTTAACCATTTGAGTTATATTTAATTATCTGTTCAATTAGTCATGTGTAGTTTCGATTAGTATTGTTTATTCATGAATTCATTAGGATGTAGGGAATCATAATAAACGTCAAAGGGAAGTTAGTTCATTTAGAGAAATACTTAAGGTTAAATTTGCAAGAGAGAGACCAATACAGTTTTGAAATTCAACACTCTGTTTAGAATCAAGAGGGTTACCACAAAATTTAAAGTAATTAAAGTCCTATATCATAAATCAAAAAATTACACAACGTTTGATGGAGTTTAATTACAACCTAAATACGAAAATATCTACGTTCAAAGTCGTAAATAACGTATTTATTAGTTAAGTACATATATCGCTAGAGGTATGTAGTACAAGGGAGCTTTAAGTAGCTTTCTGTAGTTATCAGATGAAATAAGGGTCCAAATTTATAAGGGCTTGTGTGACGTAGGGGAGGAATTTTCCATCCCCACCACACATATGCAAAGCCTTAAGAATTTAAATATCGATCAGAGCCAAGAGAAAAGAAGAATATTACGACTGGTGCCAAGTGCCCAGGAGTAAATAAAATACAGACAAATATAAGAGAGTAGAAAAAGAGATACATCACAACTGCACAGCCGTGACAGGAGATCAGAGTTTTACAAGTTGTTTTAGAAAAAAAAAAAAAAAACTTTTATTGGTCAATCTATTGCAAAAAAAAAAAAAAGTGAAGAAAAAAAAAAATAATAATAATAATAAGTAGGACGTTATGTTAAATGAAGTGATAATAAAAATAAAATAAAAATCAGAACAGTGCGCCGTTAAATAAACACGAAAAAAATATATAAATAAATAAATAAATATACGAAAATAAATATATAAACAATACATTTAAATATAAAAAAAAGTGTTAACGAATAAACTCTACATGTTTTAAAATAATTTATAAAAGTGTCGATATAAAGTTAAATCAAGTGACCATGAATTTGTTGATTGCTTATGAGATTATAAATATCGTAACAAAGAATGTAGGTCAGATACAAGCGTAAACAGTTTATTCAAGGCAGGCCATAAATTGACAGAATAATGGTATTGACATTCCTGAATCCAGAATGTTAATGATCGTAATGTAAACAATCTGATACGAGATACCGCGGTGTTTGTAAGCATCGAAAGATTGATAACCTAAGCATCGAAAGTGATAACAAAACATCGAAAAATTTTGAAGTAGGCGACATCGGGGGTAACGCGCATCGCTTTAAGAGATTGTAGAATAAACAAACTCGAAAATGATATCAACACTCGGTTACGGAAAAAATAAACAGACTTTACAGATAAAAACGGGGGAACTTACCTACATAAAGTGACCCTTTGTTTATAGTTAATGTTGTGGGTTTGTATGTGAGGATTATCACATAAAAAGTCATAACATAAAAGATAAGGAACATAAAATAAAAATAACATAAAATATTTGATTGGGGATAGTGTCGAGTTGAGAACTTTAATATCACAGGCGAATGTTTTATAGGTATATACCTATTTAAGGGAACATTTGATCATTCGGACCAAAAAAGGAGGGGATTTGACGAAATAACATCAAGATAGGTATTGCGAACTCTAAATAGATTTTGCGAAAATATCGTAGGTATTGCGGAACTTGAAGGAATGGTTGGCATTCTAAACAATGAGTAATTATTGGTTGAACGAAAATCACGGGATATTCATTAACATTGGAGTAACAATATTCATTCCGTTTTTTTTGCAATTACCTACATTTATTTGAAATGAAGAGTGATGGTAGAGTTGATCTAATTTGGGTTACAATCATCATGCAAACAAATATAAATAATTGAAAATATTGTGTTTTATAGGGGGACAGGTTCCAAAAAAAAAAATAAAAATAAAAATAAAAATAAAAATAAAAATAAAATAAATTATAAATATATATAGGTATATTTATAATAAATAGTTGGTATTGAGTTAAATTCATTAAAAATTTTAAACAAAAAATGGCGGAAAAAAGGAAAGTGGATGCGACGGAATTAGAAGCTAAAGAAATACCGTTGGGAGATGAATTACGGGAGATATTTAGACGTTCAAAGAGGTCTAAGTTACGAGTCGAGGATATGATAGAAGTCGTTCAGCCAGAGGGGGAGACCGACACAAAATCGGAGGAACAGGGCGAAAATAAGCGAGAGTGTGAAGAGAGACTCACACATGGTATGTTACAGGAAAAACCCGAGGAAAAGGAACAAGAAAAGTTAACGAAGTAAAAGGAAAAATAAAAAAATAAAATAAAAAAAATATAGAAAAACGAGAAATTTGAAAAAAAAAAAAAAATAAGTAAATAAATAGAATAAGGAAGGCAACATAATTTACATAAGGTAATTTAGGAAACTAAAATAGAGATTATAAGGTTGTCGCTTAATAAGATAAAATATAAACATTAACCGGGCGACACTCGGAAAATAAAGAAAATGGTTGGGAAACGTGGAACAAGTAGGCGAGCCCAGGCTTTAGTGACAGCAATCGGGGAAAATGTCACAACCGAGACTTCAACAATAAACATAGGAGATATAACTACAATAATTCAGGCAGCTTTGGCACCGCTCGTCAATAAGATGCAAGAACTCGAGAAACAATTGGAAAGCCCAGCAACAGTGGCGGTGATAGGAGAGGATAGTGCGCCGAAAAGCGTTCTCCAAGTAGTGGAAATGTTACCACAGCAGGAACGACCATCATTCTCCGGTGGAAATCAAAATCCCATTAGTTTCCTGGAAGATTTAAAAGAATACACTAGAAAAGTGAAACGAACGGATCCATTAGTCGTCGTACGGGAAAATTTGAAAGGGGAAGCTAAATCGTGGGCAAAATTGTACAATAAACGATGGGAGACTATGTTAGATTTCGAACGAGATTTTTTAGCTACCTATTGGGGAGACATAAAGAAAAATGAAGTTCGCCGTCGTCTTGCAGAAGGGGTATATGATGCCAAGAAAAATATATCCATGCTCACTCATTTCGCAAACTATTGGGAGCTAGCGAAGGCTTTAAAGATTACTGACACACCGTTGGGCATAGTTGACGAAATTATGAGACATTATCCGAAGGAAATTCAATCGCTATGGTTTTCGGGGCAATCAGGAGATGAGATTGTCGCCGCTGAGTTTCTACGAAAACTAGATACAATGGTATGTACACCAGAAGAACGGAACATGAAGAAGAGGAGTGGGGAGGAATCCAGCAAGAAGGACAAATACCGTGACCGTTACCACGCCATAAAAAGGAGGATACACGCAATTGAAAGTGTGGGCGAAAACGCTAGTTGCAGCAAGTGCACCGAAGTTAACAGTTCACCAAAAGAAAATTCTACAATAACTACAGCCGGGAAGGAGCTAGTGGTCGCAGCCAACTCGGGAGATAAAAGGAGATTATAGCGCTTTACATTTAGCTAGATATTACACAAGTAATAAGAAACAAAAATCAGGTTTACATTTAGTGGAAATCAACGAATAGAGTGCGAAGTTTACAAATATTTGTAAATGTTAATAAATAAATAAACGATTGAGAAATACAAGTAAAATTATGTTAGGGCACATTATAATTGGGGAGAGGGAAGAAAGAAAATTACTAAAATATTAGATTATCAGATTGCTTGCGAGGGGCGGATCGTCGTCAAGTCTTTGAGGGTGAGTGGACAAGTTCTTAATAAGCGACAATCATATTCAATTATTGAAATAGAGTAAGGCAAATAAATTCGTTAATTTTGATTTTCTAGTTGAAAAAAAAAAAAAAAAAATTGACTTTTTTTTTATGTGTTAGTGAGAGAAAAAAAAAAAAAAAAAAAAGAAAAAAAAAAAAAAATGTTAGATAAGTAAGAACACTCAAAAGGAGAGAATTAGAGATATTATATGGCACACAAAAGGGACATTTTGAAAAAAAAAATAAACAATGCTTAGGGATTTTTTTTTTTTTGAAATATTGAAATAAGGAAGTTTATCTATAGAGATATAGGGTAGACATTAAGTATAGAGATAAAAAGGTAACATTTGAATTAAGGTATAAATATTTTAGATTTCGAAAAAAAAAAAAGGAAAAAAGGAACGCTGAACCAATTTGAGGATAATAAAGAACATTTATAAAAATTTAAATATTAGAGTGGACAACACTTAGGCTAGAACAACTTTGGATGAATTAAGAAATTACAATTAGAAATTAAGAATTATAAAATAAAGTTTAAATAAATAAAGAAAAAAAAAAAATGCTGGAAAATTTATATGAAACATGTATACCACTGATTGTCGGATTGGGTGAGGTCGTGCGAAAACCCACATTTCACAAAAAATATTCATACTTACAAAACAAAAAACAATTAATTGCACACCAAGAGACCACCCGCTTTTCAGTTGTTCGAAAGGCCGCGAGATTGTAAACAATCTTTACTTAAATCATTGTAAGGGAGGTCTTAGTCCAATTTGGTTGGGGACCACCAAAACACGCGAGTCGAGGGGCGTGTTCCAGCAAAAAGAAATTAATTTTGAATCTATCAAAATTAAAGAAAATTTCATAAAGTAAAATCTACGCGAAAAGAAAATAAAGAATACAATGAGATTCAAATTCAAGATTGTTAACAATCCGAACAGAATGAGGAGGGGGAGATAGGAAGTAATAGGATACGGAAAAGAGATAGGGGATAACAGAATGAGGAGGGGGAGATAGGAAGTAATAGGATACGGAAAAGAGATAGGGGATAACAGAATGAGGAGGGGGAGATAGGAAGTAATAGGATACGGAAAAGAGATAGGGGATAACAGAATGAGGAGGGGGAGATAGGAAGTAATAGGATACGGAAAAGAGATAGGGGATAACAGAATGAGGAGGGGGGGATAGGAAGTAATAGGATACGGAAAAAAGATAGGGGATAACAAAATGAGGAGGGGGAGATAGGAAGTAATATGACACGGAGTAGAGATAGGGGATAACCAAATGAGGAGGGGAAGATAGCTAGTCTAAATTTGAACACAATTTCGGTGCCTAACGAAAAAAAAAAAAAAAAAAAAAAAAAAAAAAAAAAAAAAAAAAAAAAAAAAAAAAAAGAAAAAAAAAAAAAGAGGACATTAAAATAAAATACAACGTTAGCCACAGCAAATTGAGTTCAGAGGAGGGAACTGTGATGAATTGCATTGATCAACAGTGAAAATTAGGAAATATCGTAGCTTCCCACTTTAATTTAAAAAGAAAATATCAATTACTTATAAAACGGACACGTCTACGACATCTATCGGATTAGAGTAAAGTGAATTCATATTTACGGTAGGGATCTATAATTAGACAAAGTGAGACGAGTATTGATAAAAAAATCACAGATGGTATCAACAAATAATCAAAGACAGGGACTCCCCATATACTTTGGGCCGTGATATATTGACAGCCAATTGAATTACAGCAAAAACGATTAAAAACCGAGTTAGCCTATCAACAAGAAGAGGGCCGAGCCCATTTTTAGAACAAAGGAACGACCTTTGGACTTGGCAATTAGTAATGTGATTAATGAGTTTGACGTTCCCACCAAACCGAGAGGTGAATAAACTCCATGGGAAGAAATAATCTGTTCAGGGACAAAAGAACGATGACCCCAAGAAATGTTATGATTAACCGGTACGTTCCAGGGATCAGAAACCCTAGTTCCCGAACGCATTAAAGCATATCAGGTGCGGAAAAAAGGATACACGTAAACACGATGGAAAAAGTTTAAGTGGAAAATTGCATAGCAAGTGACGAAAACGTGTTGTAAGGTGTTAGGGAGATTTCATCTATAATACGATTGTTTGTGACGACCGGAGATGATCGATTCGAGGGAAAACGTGCTAAAGGAAATGGAAATGTTGAAAAAACAATTGAAAATTATTGTTATCAATTCTAGACGGAGCTGGGATATTACGATGAAAGATTTAGGGAGGAAACGTCAAAAAAAAATGAGAGTTTTAAAGAATAGGCGAGGGTATATTTCAGATGTCTAGAGCAGTAACAAGTGTTAGAGAAGAAATAGAGTGCAGTACGGAGGGGAGTGGAAAATGCTGAAAACATTGCGATAGAAAAACTCAGGAATAGGAGTCATTTTACGTAATTAAAATGGAGTTTATAGAGTAACATAGTACGCGATTGCAGAAAAAAAATGAGGCATTACAATGGTTGTCGATCCCAGATGTATTTTGTTGTGATAAACAAGGAATATTCGAACATGAAAATTGTTTATATAAGGACGATTAGCCGTTAAAAAGGTAATAAAAATTATCATGGGTCTTATGAAATATTTACATTAAAGAATTCTCGTAAAAGTTAACGACACTGAAATAAAAAAGGATTTATTGCCAGGTGGGTACAAGAACTAATGTATACAACTGTCAAGGCATATGGTTTATGGGATTTTGCGTAAGAACGGGACAAAATTTGGGAGGCGATCTCCATGAAGCAATAAAAATGACAGGAATTTAAGGGCCGAAGTGGGGGTATCTCCTATAAAGATGTTAAAAAATGATATATTTATTAATAACAAATAGAAAATGAAATTTTCCAAGAGGCAGCAAACATCAAAAAACGATATGGTTATATCAGGGAAGTACGGGGAAGTGAGGGGAAAGGAGATACGACAGAGAAAAACAAAGGAAATCTTAGATTAACAGTGAATAAAATAAATACGGCTTGAAATATAAAAATCTATAGAGATATGAACAATAGCGTAAGGATAAATAAGGAAATTCATGGAAAGAGTGTCGTGAATAAAAGAAAATTCGAGAAAAAATGGAAAATTCAAATATACGACGTAAATAGAGAAAATTCGGTTTTAAATGGAAAGGTTCATATAGAATACAGAAAAACTCGAGGAAAAATAATAAAATAAAAATGAACAATTTGCGAGAAAGACTTCGACATGAAGATATCTCTGATAGGCGAATTTGGGGACAGATTTGGAACATATGGTAGATGCCGTACGCACGGACATGTTACGGAATAGATGAAAATAGAACTTTAAAATTATTAAATTCAAGCAAATTTTGTATGAACAACAGGACAAAGGAAGTTGGGCCATTAAACATGGATCTTACTAAATCCGGATCTTGTAAGTATGAGAGTACGAGACAGAATTGAAAGTATCAGACGCGGAAGGTACTAAGAGACCACATTCGACAATAATGGAGAGGTTTCAAGAAATTACGAGTTGATAGTAATTAGATTGGTTTATTATAGGAGATTCAGATACGATCTTTTGGACCTGAGAGGGGTATAAAAGTCTAGACAAATGCCAGTTGAGGACAGTCTACGTCGTGGTCGAAAAGGTTGTAACTTCGCGGAACGTGACGAAACGGTGGGTGATTTAAATTTGAAAAATTCTAAGTGATAATTATTTTGATACTTAGAAAAATTTCACATTCTAGTCAGTGATATACAAAAAAAAATACTTTGCAGTTAGAGTCAGTGAAAAATAAAAATAAAGCCAACGCATTAATTACTTGTGAAAAATAAAAGTGCTCGTGATAAATACAATTTGTTTTAGTGGGAATTCGGATTTTATAATCACTTAATATCGTATTTTTAAACTTAGAAATTTCGCGTTTAATATTAGTGCAATAAATAACTGAAGTGATGTGATAATTTAGCGTGATGAAGTTATAATTAAATACGTGTGTTCAATCTAAGTGAAAGTGTTCTAACAAATAGTAAATATTTAAATTAATTATCTTAAATAATAATAATAAAACAAAATAATATTTTATTAATACATAAAAGTTCGGAGGGATAAAAATTTAATTTAACAACAATTTACCATCTCTAAATTAATCGTGAAGTAACTATCATTTAAAGTGTTATCTAACCAACGAGTTTTGAGATAAAATACAGTTTAGAACGATAGAGTTCATGCATCATTTTAATTAATTAGATTAAATGAAAAAAAAAAAAATTGAAGTCAAAAAGATTTAATTAAATTTAGGAAAATAAAAAATTAATTTAGGAAAATCGCAGCAAGGTTACCGTGTATTTCCCGGTCGGAAAAAAAACCTTGGTAGGGGTAAGTCTTTTCCGTTATAAAATTTTACAGATTCCAAGGAGAAAGCGGAATGGAGCAAACATTGGTATTTGGATTAATTATTTGACCAAGATATTACTCGCTTAATATGTGATATGTAACTATATTAAAATATTATAAGTATAATAAGTATATTTTTTATATTTATATATGTAAGTATATAAACATATATATATGTAATTTTTGTTCCCAAGAAAAATTATAATCAAAAAAAAAAAAAAAGAAAAACACTTATATAAAAAGAGGAAAAGGGTATCGATTCCTACCTCTGAATTCATCAATAACTATTAAAAGTAGTTATGTGTGATAAATTTACAAATCAATATTTTATATTTAATGTTATGTATGTATTAATATAATTTCAGAAAATCCAGAGCATTTGAAATAAGTTATGATATTAGAAATTATTTCAATCATAAAATTTATGTATATACATATCAATATTATAAATTATTTATTGAGACAAAGTATATATAAATGAATAAATATGTATACGTAATCGGGTATCAGACTAGACAATTGCGCTAAGTACATCATTATCAAACAAAGAAAAAATTTTAGAGTCATCTCACACGTCTCCGGAATGTCTAAAGTAAACATACCTCATACGCTCGAATCTAGGTCACGAGGCCGTCGAGAATGTTTACAAAGCTCAAATTGTTTACAAAATAAGTCGGTCACTGGGGCACTAGTTCGAATACAGTAAAAAGAAAAAAAAAAAAATGACCTTGATTAGTGGATATCGTACTTAGGTATTAACTTCTAGGAACGGGATAAAATTATTATATTGCGCAATTATTAGGAGCAAAAAGAAAAAAAAAAAAATTTAAACACTATTTTTAATTTGAACGTAACGAGGTATCTACAGACCTAAGCAATTGAAAATTAACAGATTTATTTTAGCAGTTCAAAAGGGTGTATTGAAGGTTTACATGAAACAGTTGAAAAATCACGGGATAGCTTAATAAGGGGTAATGAGGATTTACATGATTCAATTGAGAATCACGGGATAGCAAGAGTTTATCAAAAGTTGAACATTGGAGGGGAGGGAAAGAAAAAAAAAAAAATACAGTTCAACCAACAGAAGGCAGTGTTCGCTTCTGTAACAAGGACCATTAATCAAACCATAGAGATGGCGGATCTCTCAAACAAAACCGTCAACAAAACCAAACAAAAGCTTGGAGTTATGGCGAATCTCCAGAACACATCGCCAGATAAGATCTTATTGTACTAGTATATATTTATATTTCACACTATTCTTACGTATGTATTCGGTATCAATCTGAGGATTGTGCAGAATCTGATGGGCGAGATCCGAGCTCGGGATGCGTTGCAAGTAGTTTCGTATTGCGAGTTATAAACCTTCCCAAAACGTATGTTTACATATATATCTTTTTATGTACTGTTCATTGAATGAAACGAACTCACTTACAATTAGTGCTTTAGGCCTGTCGGGTCACTCTCGTCTCATTTCTTGAACGTGGAGGGAGGATTCACGACCCGTAACTCCACACAAACCCGTGAGTATATGATTGCATATAGGACGAAACCGGTTCGCCCTAAGTAAATAGTAAACTTTGGAGGAGTAGGAATTTGGAGGTATCTGGGCTTGGGGGAAGACCTGAAGGCAGTGCATGATGGCGAAGGAAGGTCAATTGGGACGCGATAACTTAGGTATCAATCAATTGAACCGTGCCAAAAGACTGTGCGAATTTTGGGTTGACTTCTGATCACCCTGCTTACTTGATGGAGGCAGGAGCCAAATTTTGCCAGAAAAAGGGTTATTCTGAGTTCGTCAAATATGCAATTAACAAATTACATTAACCTACTAAATCCATCTTTATATGTACCTTATAGCAGCTGAATCTAAACGGAGGGGCGCCCAGCGGATACGAGATACAATCATAATCAAATTTACTAACATTTAACCATTTGAGTTATATTTAATTATCTGTTCAATTAGTCATGTGTAGTTTCGATTAGTATTGTTTATTCATGAATTCATTAGGATGTAGGGAATCATAATAAACGTCAAAGGGAAGTTAGTTCATTTAGAGAAATACTTAAGGTTAAATTTGCAAGAGAGAGACCAATACAGTTTTGAAATTCAACACTCTGTTTAGAATCAAGAGGGTTACCACAAAATTTAAAGTAATTAAAGTCCTATATCATAAATCAAAAAATTACACAACGTTTGATGGAGTTTAATTACAACCTAAATACGAAAATATCTACGTTCAAAGTCGTAAATAACGTATTTATTAGTTAAGTACATATATCGCTAGAGGTATGTAGTACAAGGGAGCTTTAAGTAGCTTTCTGTAGTTATCAGATGAAATAAGGGTCCAAATTTATAAGGGCTTGTGTGACGTAGGGGAGGAATTTTCCATCCCCACCACACATATGCAAAGCCTTAAGAATTTAAATATCGATCAGAGCCAAGAGAAAAGAAGAATATTACGACTGGTGCCAAGTGCCCAGGAGTAAATAAAATACAGACAAATATAAGAGAGTAGAGAAAAGACATACATCACATACGTTCTGTCATAGCACCGGTGCTGACATCTTACATAAAAACGGACATGGTAACAGACTAAACAATCTAGAGTTCTAGAGGCACTAGAAATAAAAAAAAGCTGTATAAACCAAAAGTCATATACTTAATAATTAATTAGACATATCAAGTACTCCTATATTAGGTATGTTTCCAATAAACCCTAAAAAATAAAAATTCCCAGTGCTCCTTACCACCATGCCAGTTGATGCTTTGTTTCTCCAAATTTATTATTATAACCCATTAGTCTACCTAATTATCTTTCGATTTTTCCCATTACTTGAGTACTTATAGTCTGTCAAAAAAGAGTAGAAAATATAAAAACTGGAACTACTAAATTTGTAGACTAGCAACACCAATTTAACTGTCAAATATTTTTTGAAGTGCAATTACACTGAATGTATAGAACACAGTAAACCACATTTTAAAAAAAACATTTTTTCTTCATGACATATATTTTATTAAAAGTTGATTTGTAAAGCGATTTACTTTAATTTAGTTTAACATAAATTCGAATTTAACAATAGATAGAAAGGAAGAATCACTAATGGGTGAGTTTAGTTATACTACTTTTAGATCTGAATGAATTAAATATATTCATATCTAAAATTAGAGACATGATCTAAAGCCCAGGCAACGCTAGGTACTTTATCTAGTTTTAAATAAATATGAGCAATTTCTAAACTGTGCTTTATATTTTATTACATTATAGTGATTCTTCATTATGTTAACACAAAATTTCAAAGGTATAATAATAATATACCTATATGCAATTCTAATTTTGAGATCGGCGAGTATTTATACTGCAATGAAAAAATATTTTTTACACTATTATGCCTTTTTTAATTTTATATAAAAATGTAGGTTACACAGCTTTACTTTAACAGCATGAGTTTTGTGTTTAGTATTGCCATTTGATCAACAGTGGCGCCCTCATATATTTTCTACTCTTATTTGACAAACTGTATGTTAATGTATTTTATGGCCGTCTATGTGTTTGTAATATTTGTATCATGTTATCTCCCTCTATATTTTGTTAAATATAAGCACACATTATTTACTTCTTGTTTAGTATTAATTTGTACCCTGAAGATTCTTAAGTAAATCAAAACCGGTCGGTTCATGAATTAATAAATCTCGTGGTTGTAAACAAAAAGGTATTTTATTTTATTAAATATGTCAAACCACAAAGTGATTGCTTTCTACAATAGGAATATTTTTTATTCAAACTGTTGTATTTTACTTTATTCTCACAAAAAATGAGTATTCAAGTCGGGGAAGATCAAAAAATATGCATTTAACATTTTAATTTTGTTTAAATTAATTCACTTACGCGGTTACGAATTTTTCGCCATATTTTATTTATATCAACAACTTATATGTTCATAGACAAGCAATCCTTCACATTTTCCAAGGTATCTATAGCTAGAATATTAAAAAAGATTGCCATAGCGGAAAAATTGATTCTCACATATTCTAGGAAGGTACACCAACTAGTATGGTGGAATTTTTATGTTCTGAAAAAGAATTATTTACTGGAGTAAATGTACTGTATAGGAATTAAAATGCATGTATATTATATAAATATATAATAAAAACGGCATTTTCTGACGACATCCAGAAATTGACTATTGACAAATTTGAACTTGTATTTATAACAGAAGAACATGGAAAGATAGGTATTAGAATAATTACACATACCCGTTAGACAAACCTTGCTTGCCACACAAACCATTCAAAACCTGGAATGTTTTTTTAAAATAAAGATAACATACACAAGCCCGCTTCACAAACCCTGCTTTGACAGACAAACCATTTAAAACCTGGGATGTTTTTTTAAATAAAGATAACATACACAAGCCCGCTACACAAACCCTGCTTTGACAGACAAACCATTTAAAACCTGGGATGTTTTTTAAAATTAAGATAACATATACAAGCCCGCTACACAAACCCTGCTTTAAAAGACAAACCATTTAAAACCTGGGATGTTTTTTAAAATAAAGATAACATACACAAGCCCGCTACACAAACACTGCTTTGACAGACAAACCATTTAAAACCTGGGATGTTTTTTTAAAATAAAGATAACATACACAAGCCCGCTACACAAACCCTGCTTTGACAGACAAACCATTTAAAACCTTGGATGTTTTTTAAAATAAACATAACACACACAAGCCCGCTACACAAACCCTGCTTTGCCAGACAAACCATTCATTTTTTTTTAAATAAAGATAACATACACAAGCCCGCTACACAAACCCTGCTTTGCCAGACAAACGATTCAAAATCTGGGATGTTTTTTAAAATAAAGATAATATACATAAGCCCGCTACACAAATCTTGCTTTGCCAGACAAACCATTCAAAATCTGGGATGTATTTTAAAATAAAGATAATATACACAAGCCCGCTATACAAACCCTGCTTTGCCAAACAAACCATTAAAATCCTGGGATGTATATCTTGCTTAAAAGAAAAACGCGTGCGCGTTCTTTTACTTATTTTCGTTCTAGATATTCAAATAATTACACAAACCCGTTAGACAAACCCTGCTTGCTACACAAACCATTCAAAACCTGGGATGTATATCTTGTTTAAAGAGTCTCTAAAAAGTTATTATTTTATTATAGGAAATCACCAAAATCGAGGTTAGGTGAAAGGTATTAGAATAATTACACATACCCGTTAGACAAACCCTGCTTGCTACACAAACCAAAAAGTGAAAATTTGGGATGTATGTTTTATTTAGAGCCTCTAAAAAGTTATTATTTCGTTAGGAAATCATCAAAATCTACATAGGTTAGGTTAAAAGTGTTTAGTTTTATTGATTATATTGTATTTTAGCTCAACCAGTAAGTAGGCATTGTACGTCATTAATTCCTGGCTAGGAAAAGAACTACTTGAATCAGGCATATCTGTATTTAAAGGAAAAATCTATATTTCCGTTGGTTTTGCCGCTTTTTCCTGAATTGCAATGTCGTGCGTTTCATGTGTAATTGGTTTGGTAAGCATAGTAGAAAAGAAAGAGGAACTTTTATAATGGCTAAAGAACCATCGTGTGATACGGAGTGAGCAAAAGTGTGAGATATGTGAAAGTGTTTGCACTTTAAAATCGGATTTTCGATACGCGTGTCAAAAAACTTCTATAAAAAATGTCGGACATAAACGCGTTAAAAGAGGTGTAATTTCCGTGTGTCGGCAAGAAAAAATACTTTTTTTCCGATTCTCGTCTATCAATCAAAAATATCTATAAATTTGTTTTATTTTGGGCAGTTATGCGACCACCTAGAATGGTTTTCATTCAAATAGAGTTAGGGATCTCAAGCCATACTGCAGTCGACTAGTCTAACTTTTGCAGAGAAGTTTGTGTTGAATGGTGTTACAAAATGAAAGAAAAAATTCGAGGTGTCGAAATTACAGTCGAAATTGATGAAGCCAAAATAGGAAAACGCAAATGCAATAGGGGGAGAGAAATTAAGGGACAAAAATATATTTTCGGTAAATAAGTTTTTATTTTGACAAGAATTTATTTTATGATGTTGGTACTTTCGCCAAATGTCCCATTTGATTGTCTATTTTCTATTTGTTAAAAAAGGAATATTTCGTATTATCTGTGCATCAAACTTCGACAACATGAACTTTCCGTATTATCCGTGAGGAAACTGCGTATTCACCCTTACGCTTACCATATTACCCTTGATTTAAACAGATTAAGTATCATATTATGATTACTTTTCATTCCGATTGAGTTTCGTAGGCATTTAAGTAGATTATTTTGAGAAAGGTTAATAAGATGTGATTTTTGTAGGATCAAGTCTTGATCAAGTATAATCAAAGGATTAAGTGTGCTTTTAGATCGGTGAAAAATTACTGGATATTATAAAAGCAGGATTTACCTTTCAAAATCAATTAATGTCAATTGTCTTTGTAGCGTGTAGATATTATTTTGTTTGATAAATTAGAGACGTCAGAAATAATTAAACTTTCAAATAATAAACGCTAAAAAAATGTTTAAGTGAAAGCACGTTTTTGTACTAATTTCTGTTATTTTCCGCTTTTCGTTTTAATGTTTTTTCCATTATTATTTTTTCTTGTCTTTTCTTTTATTTCTTTCATTTTCTCTGTTCTGTATTTCTTATAAATTTTATTAACAATTTTTTTTTCATGTAACTGTATATTTTATGTACCTGTCTCTTCGACTTGGTCGAAGACCTGTCTCAATTTAAAAAAAGTAATTGTCAAAAGAACCCGTTGACAAACAGTTTAACGGGAAAATCAGTTTAACGGGACTTAATTTAAAAATGTAAAAAAACTGTAAATAAATAATAAAGGAATTTTATTAATAAAAAAATGAACATCGTTAGTAGGTAAATTTGAAAGTCTTCTGTCAAATATCTAAACAAAAGAAATACACAAATCTTTAAAAATAAAATAATTTTTTCGCAAGCCTGAATTACAATCAACTCCAATTTCAAAAATTAAAGGTTCATTATATCTCTTATTATAAATTAAAGTGCCCCGCGCCGTCTGTCTGTCTGTTCGCGATAAACTCAAAAACTACTGCACAGATTTTCATACGGTTTTCACCAATAGATAGAGTGTTTCGTGAGGAAGGTTGGGTATGTTATTTGTCAAGGATTTGTGTAAATTGGTTGAAACATAACGATAATTGTTAGAAGTCTCGGAAAAAGTCAAGCCGCCTGGTAGCTTTCATCGAAAACGCTGCTTAATCCTTTTGGGATATAACAAAATAATTCATGGTGGGATATTCCTCTTCTACAAAAAAGTCCGCGAAGGCATATATCTATCTTTCTATCTTCTATAAAATGGTCACGTACATTTCGGAAATTGAAAAGTTATTTAGACGGATGCAGTATTAATCCTTATTAACTTAAGTACGTTAGTTACCCCAAGCATTTCATACACATTATTATAATCTTTCACACTATCTCTACGTATCATAAATTTAAGTCCTCCGTGGCATCTGTCTGTCTCTTCAAGAATATAAAACGCCGGAATATTTCACGTCATTTCACGCATGCACCGATAATCGAAATTAGTATTTTTTATGGGCAAGGCCTCCGACATGGTTTCTTACCCTCTGCTATGGGAAAGAGGCATATCACCGGAGATGATAGATATCCTCGACCTCGACCATAGACAGTAGGAAAACTTAGTACAAACTTAGAACAAACATGCATTTCAACCCCACCAAAACGAGCCATAAGATATGGGTAATTACCGAAAAATATTCCTCCAGCTACCGTGAACGGTGTGACTGAAGTAACTAAATACCTTAATAATACCAGTAATCCGCACAATCATAACACCTAATGCATGATGGCGACATCGATAGGCAAAGACAAGCTCTCAGCGTAAAAGCGAACATGCTCAGTAAAAGATTTCGCCTTCGCAATACCGCTGTAAGAAGGACGCTCTTCCTTTCCTTCTGCGCAACGTTGTACACGTGCAAACTTTGGGCAAACTACAAAACGAGTAGTTTATAAAGACTCCGGGTCCAGTACAATAACTCCTTCCGCATAATGTTTGGTCTCTCCAGATATTGCAGCGCTTCCCGGATGTTCACGGAGGGCGAGTTCCCGGTTATGCAGCCCTTAATAGATCCAGGGTGGCAAGAATGAGGGAAAGGATAACCAGCTCCGGAAATATCCCCATCATGGAAGCCCACCTCAGTTCATCCTCCAGCATTGATGCACACTGGAGAAAAATATTAGCTCATAATGCCACAGTAGGTACCCTAAAAGCTTCTTACTGTTGTTATTATTATCTTTTTTTTTACCATTATATTTCCTATGCTTCCCTCAGCTTTAAAACATTTTCTAAATTGATCATACCACTACTGCCTCCACTCAATTGGACTCTTTGACACTGATATTTTGTGTCAGTTATAAATGTAACAGTATAATATTCAATAGCACTGAAACTGTATGAAAACAATTTGTATAATTCCACATTTTGCTAATTTTAAACACTCGCATTGAAATTGCAGATTTACAAATGGTGATTGTGATTGCGGTTGCATTTGAGATTTCGGACTGCAATTGTAATTTTGGATTGCAATTGTAATTTTGGATTGCAATTGTACGCGCGAGCTGATGCGTAAATTTATTTACATCAGCCGCTGGTACTTTGCGCCGCGCAAATACCGCGCTGGCGAATGGGACTGTTTAATCACATATTCAAGGGATGAGTTTTCGGTCTCTGGATTTTCTCTACCTAAATTTGCTAGCAAATGATATCCAATGTGGTATTAAAACCGGTATGCATAATTAGGCCCCTAGAATAGTGTCAAAGTCAAAGGTAGTGGTAATATTATAATTTTACTTTATTTTGAATATTTTGTTACATATTTAAAATAAAGTAAAATTACATTTTATTATCTAACATGACTTTATAATCTACGTGATTGGTTCGAGAATAGTACCGGGGAGTTGTTCTGGGCTGCAGCCTCTAGGGTAAAGATTTCCCTGATGATAGTGAACCTCCGATATATAAAAGAAAACGAAGAAGTAAACAATTTATTTTATTTATTAAGTAATTGAAGTAAAACTTCTTTACGCACTCTTGACTTGGGGAGTAAGATGGTGAATGCGTGACGAAAGAGCGTTACGAAAGTGTGATCGGCGAGGCGAACGGTCGGGCCTTTACGCACGCTTGACTTGGGGAGTAAGATGGTGAATGCGTGACGAAAGAGCGTTACGAAAGTGTGATCGGCGAGGCGAACGGTCGGGCCTTTACGCACGCTTGACTTGGGGAGTAAGCTGGTGAATGCGTGAAAAGTGTGATCGGGCGAGGCGAACGGTCGGGCGAGGCGAACGGAAGTTGAGAGGGAGATAAAAGTTAGTGAAGCATTACTTCAGTCGTGTGGTCTAAAGACCACTCGTTTTTTTTTAATAAGTTGATTTAATTTGATATAAACTCCCAAAAATGACTTAATTTTTTTTTTCATTTTTTATTGAATACTATTTTTTGTAATGTAGACTTGCTAGGTATTATATATTTTCTGTGGTCTACATCTTTGTGTATATTATTATTGTGTATCTTTCATTTCTTTCAAACATACTAAATTTAGGACAAACGATCGAAAAGAACTACAATACTACACTTACAAGATGGCGAAAAGGGAGGGTGCTGTTATATATGACGTTACGATAGAGGATAGTGGTTGTCAGATTATAATATAAAAGTTAAGAGTTAGTTCATGTTTACACCACCGTCAATTTATATTGTTTCGCTGTAATTTTGAAGTTCTATTAATTCGCATCTTCGAAAATTGAATTCACTATTTTATTGTACATAAATAACTTACCTACCCCGTGTATCTTAAAGAATGGCGGCCGTTTATGTTACTGTGATAAAAGACTTACTCTTTGACTACGTGCATAGCATAATAAACTCAAAAACCTCGTTCTTTCCCTCTCTGTAACAACTGGATATTTATGATAATAATTAAAATTGAAGTACCTAACTACCGGCACGATACTTTCATTTTTATATCGAACGTGTTTCTTGAAATAAAATAAAATTATCAATGATATTTACTCTTGATTTAACAATAAAGTATGACCACGAAAGTGCACCACGTACTTATGTATAACACCCATTTTCGGTGTTTCAATTGTTTTTGTCAAATTTTAAAAATTATCTTGTAGAATTTATTTTTATTTTTATTTACTCTTTTATGCGCCCTTAGGGTTTTCATTGGGTAGATAATGGTTACATTTTTTTACGCAAGAATAAGTAATAAGCAATTGGTTGCAAATCATAATTTATTACATACTTTACAATAAAATAATAACTATAATAAACTGAAATTATCGGAAAAAAACGAGTGTGCTTTAGACCACACGACTGAAGTAAAACTTCACTAACGTTTATCTCCCTCTCAACTTCCGTTCGCCTCGCCCGACCGTTCACCTCGCCCGATCACACTTTTCGTAACGCTCTCGTCACGCATTCACCAGCTTACTCCCCAAGTCAAGCGTGCGTAAAGAAGTTTTACTTCAATAATATAATATAATAATTTGACATAAAAAAAATGTTTAAGGCGCGGTATACCCGCTCAAAAAGAAGAAGATGGAGAGATATGTAAAAGCGAATGTTAGAAAGAGCGCGCTTATGTTAAAATCGAAAATATTTAAGCAAAAATTGTGACAATATTTAATAATACATGACTTGTTTAAAATAGAGCAAAAATCTCGTTGGGTTTTGTCTAAAACAGCATTTAAACAAACACTCTTATGTCTTTCATAGATACTTGTTAAATAACTGAAACAAATGTGTTTATAATAATTTTCGAAGCATACTTTGCGATTTTTTCTATCGAGGGAATTTCACATAATTTGCGTTTCGGTTTGGGAATGTATAGATATTATCTTCAAGAATAACATACATTTTTAAAGAGCTTTAAAATTTAAAGTGTAATAAATCTGTATATTTAAATATAGAAATTCACACACTCTAACCAATATAAGGCTATACCGGCTAATCTGTAACGCCGTGTGTCTCAGGAATCAAATAGTTTTAATAGTTTACCGACTAATAATACGAATTTCAGTGTTCATTTAATTGCCAAATTGGAAACAATATAATATTCCGAGTGTTGCTAGCCTCTTCAAACAAAAACAATTACTGCAAACACAACTCGAACCCATGGTGCGATATCTTCGTAAATGGGTCTTTGATAATCTCAAAATAAACTTGCTATTGTGCTACACAGCCTTTGAAGTAATGACGGAAAGTTTTGAGTGCGGGTTACAGCACGGAGTATGATTGTGATAGGATACAGACGTGGAGAAACCAGGGCTGTTTCTAGTATTCAAAACGAACAAGCAAACTTCTCTTACTCCGGTATCCTTTGGAATCATTAACTGTATGTATTTCAATCTTCTTAGAATAACGTCTTATTTGGCTTTCTAGAAGGTAATGGTATTGGGTATTTAATATCAAGTGGGTACTTAATATTGTAATAAATGTTAACGATTATAGGTAGTATCTACGTGCCAATATCGCATTCTATCAGAACATAATATTGGAACGCTTAGTTACGGTTCGTGAAATCGATAGAACATTTAGCAATATTATTTTATTATTCTTCAACTTTTATTTGAAGTGTATTTTTTCGTTCATACCGAAACATGTCATGTATTTTAGATGTAATATTTTTTCCCTGCCCTAATTTTCTAAAAAAACCTAAATTATAATCTGATAAAACATCACTGTGGAGCAATTTTTTTCTAGTAGGTATATAAGAAGCAAATAGTGTTAAACAGAAGCAGCTAACTAACATGAAGATGTAAACATACGAATCGTGCATTTCACAAGGTACTTTTAAAATATTTTCACCCAAACGATGTTAGGGCTATACGTTTTGCACTTTGTTAATCGCATTTAAAATGGCGTATTGGTTTGGGAAAGTACAACACATATAGATAAAATGCGAAAAGCTACAATCAAACTCATTTCCCTTCAATTCCCGTTGTGAAATGTCGTCTAAATTAAACGTCGTAACAATAAGACAACTACGAGTACATGCCAAATTGGTATTACGACACCTCCTCCAACATAAATTCCAATTTCCAATCCATCCTCAAAACTTTGTATTTAACTTTATATAGTATATATTTGTATGTTTTTTTATATTTTTGTTTGTCTTTTTTATTAATAAAGTTGTTAATAATCATTTTTATTCATGGATATATATTTTTTTTCTATTTTTAAAGAAAGACAAACATTCCCGGGTTACGGTACGAAAAACCCAACAATGTTTTAAAATCTCCTACTACCACCACAGAAAGCCGGAAATGTTGCTTGTGTTGTGATGGAGGACTTAGCCAGTCGAGTAATCGAACTCGCGACGCTCGGGTGGGACCCAAGCGCTATGCCCTCTCAACTACTGACCATATAACTATAATAGACTACCTATGTGTATTATTTTCTCATGCTGTATATTGTTTTCTCATTCCCATATATTGATTTTCTCTTTTTATAATAATATTTGGATGATTTATACAGCGCCGTTTTGTGAAAAATCATCTCAAGGGCGCTGGTAAATGGCTTATCATGTTTATCCTTGAACATTATTTATGATGTGAATATGTATTATTTGTATACAAAGTCACAATTTAATTTAATTTTATCTATCCTACATATTTTAGCTCGTGTTTTTTTAAACCACTTTATGTTTTCTTTATTGTTTAAATCTATGTTTTTTATACAATGCTAAGAATTTTTGCGGAAACTACGCTGGTTCATGCAATCATGTAATATGTATGTAATTATCTCAATGAAATACGTATAACTATTTGTTCCGTAATAAAATTAAATTAAATTAAAAATACCTATATTACAAAATCAGTTTTTTTCTTGTAAACAATTTTTTTTAAAGAGTGTGCAATTCACACGCGGCAGAAGTAGACAAGACAACCTTCAGAAAACTAAAGTAGACAAGAGTGGGGAGACCACGAAGCACTTTCTTAATCAATGTGAAGCATTAACGTTGGTCGAAGATGTCAAGGGTGATTTTTTTCTATTATTTTTGTCGTCGAATTCCAATGCACCTTTTCCTATACACACTGTCCAAATATCTACGGATGTTTATGTATTTAATTGAAAAAAAAAATTAAATCGGAAAAAGTTCACCGGGGACCAAAATTTAGTTTACATTTTTTTACTCCAAATAATGTCAGGAATCAGTGGTTAAAGTTAGTCAAGTAAGTCCCGTAATACTCTGTATATTATTTTGATAGTCCTTTGCAATTGGTTTGGAATAAAAATGTTATGTGTTAATGTTTATGTCACCTACAATAGGTGAGAAATGGTTGCAATTATGTTCGTTTATATTTATTTGTTTATGTACTGTGAAAATGGATTTAGGGGGGATTTCACCATCCTCCTAATAGATTACCCATTGGATAACGTACATTTTCTATTAAAGAAACACGATTTATTTATTTAAAAAAATCCGAGTTTACTATTCAGCACATGAACCTTTGAATAAGGGCTATATATTGAATAAATTAGCCGAGTTTTTTACCTGTTGTGAATATTCATTTGTTTATTTATTAATCAGAAGGATGGTGAACTACCTTAATTGTCCAAAGAAGTGGAGCATTAAACCGTTGTGCGAAGTATGTTTAGAGGGAAGTGAATAAGTCTTACAATCAGAGATGGAGTAAGGAAAATTCTGGAGAATTGGGAAAAATATAGAAATGCTCACGGATTCTCCTTATATTTAAATTTAAAAAATCAGTATTTCCTTTCAATGTAATTATTTTTTTCACGTGTGTCTTCACATACATTTGTGTCTAATACCGAAAGATTTCCTCAATTAAAACCATTCTCAATTAAAACCACATCCTCAATAAATAAATCCCAGAATATACCGATAACACACACCTCACACCGGCAAATATATTTGTAACTTTATAATTGCATGCCCACCATTCCGAAACTACTACTGACTTTAAATATGTGTACAAAATTATTCACAAAAACATATCACAAATTGGATCAAAAAAATAAGGTGTTCACTATATTTATAACGTTATAAAAACAAACCAAACATAACCCTACTCATGAAAAAACGAGTTTACTCGACAGTACGCACTTTCCCATTTTTTCCGTAAGATTTTTTTTTTTTTTTATTTTTTTTTTTTATTGGCAATGTTTATTAAAAATACATATGAAGTTACAACAGTTACATAGTTACATAGTTACATAAGGTTAACAAAAAATTAAAATAAATTGCCTTTCCTCACCATAAAGAGACAATGCTCTTGTGTTTGGTGAGGGAGTTCTAGCTCAATTAGTAAATTAATGATCGTGTAAGTTAGTAATAACGGCTATTGTAAATAATAAGAAGGTTAAAAAATCTTGTATAATTTAAAAATAAAAATCCTGAAGAGTTTAAAAAAATCATAATATAAATTAAAAAATCATTATAAATGGAAGAATCATGTAAGTTAGTAACAAAAATTATTGTAATAAGTAAGTAAAGGATACGTAAGAAAGAACGCAAGATTTATACAATAGTAGACTCAGAGATTTAGAAACTAAGAAATGAAAGAAAAAAGAAGGAATAAATGATTTATAAAATAGCAGACTTTAAGATACAAAGTAAACATATTTGGGACTTTTATAGTAGTTTCAGGTAATTTTTTAATTTGGGCTTAAATTCCTGCATATTTTCGATGGTTTTTAATTTTAATGGGAGGTTGTTATAATAGATTATGCCCAGATAAAGATAGGAATTTTGGATGTGCTTAGTATTAAATTTAGGAATTTTAATAGTTTTCTGGTATCTTGCTGATGTATTGAATTGGAAGTTACGAGTATTTAACTGTATTTCTTTGTAAATTTGAAGAATTGAATATTTTTTATAGATTTTGTCTATTATAGGCACATTGAATATTGAAAAAAGAATTTCAGTAGGAAATTTAGACGGTTTTTTTAAGATTACCTTAATTATCAATCTTTGGACAATTTTGAGGGGATTTAAAATATTGTCATATGTTCCTCCCCAGCCAATAATACCATATTGCAATATAGATTGAACAGTTGCATAGTACACTCTTTTTAGGTTTTCTAAGCTAAGAATATTTCTAAGTCTAATAAATATATAAATACATTTCCTAATCCTTTTGACGAGTTCACAAATATGTGTTTTCCATTTAAAATGTTGATCTATATATACACCAAGATATTTGATTTTGGGAGTTGGACTAAGTATAGCACAATCTTGATTGCAGATAGTTTTATTACATTTACTTTGGTGTATTATGATGTTTAAATTTGGTTCTAATTTGAATTTATTGATAGAGAATGGGATAAATTTTGTTTTTTCAGTGCACTTGAATCTTCTTTTGTTTCGAGGTTTTCCCAAAACACTTAGGTATCTGATGTAAATGTTGAAATAAATAAATAAAAAATCGTAATTGTACACACAATCTTCATTTATAATGTACCTTTTTTTTAAATAAAATAAACTAAGAAATACACATCAATAATTGTATCGCTTTATCACGGGAATACCTCACAACATATATCACTGTAACCCACCTTACACGGCGCATAATGTAAAACGCACAGAGCACAGGTTATTACACAAATTTTAAAAAATATGTGCTTTATAAAATGGTTTCCACATAAAGGTCCTGAAATAAATAAATAAAATCATACAAATGTTATTTTTATCTCCCCACGATTCGATCGATTCCAAATCCGTTTATTGTACGTACCTATTCACTTCGGCCTATTTCAAGTATTCCGGGTGATGTACAAATTTGTAAATATTGCAACGAATTTGGCGTAGACATTTTTTTAAAAGATTTTTCTACGAGCGTACCCCTACTGAAAAATTCAAGCAGTTATTTTTTCAGATGAATTATTGAAAGGGAAACATGCTTCAAAGGGAAAACCATTAAGGAAACTCAAGGGTTCGAGGTCGGAGAAAGGTGTACAATTAGTTGGAAGTTGTGTAATGTGTTGGGTAATGATGTTATAAGTGTTCATTTGAAGATGTAAAGCAAAGAGAGAGAGATAGAATACTAAGAATATATATTATGTTATGGCCAGGCACTGTTGGTTTGGTGAATTTTCAAAAATAAAATCATCATGCGCATGCGCTCAATTGTTCAACTGCAACAAACTAGGTTATGTTTGGATAGTTTCTGGCAGAGAATAGCGGTCTCGTTACATTACCTGTTGACACTCCGCTCTATTATAGAATCTTTAGGTATTTTTTGTATCTACAGGGTTTCATTTTACTTAGTGATTGGGCATGATGGTGGACTTGCAAGTAATAAGTTTCTTATTATCTTAATCTGAACCACAATATTTTGTTGTCTGACTCCTATTTTTGAATTCGATCATTTTGGTTATAATATAATTTTTTTCACATTGTAGGGGCGTTTTACCGAGTGCTATAAAAAAGCGAAGCTTTCTTACATTGTTGAAGTAAAATATTGTTGTTGTGCTACTGTTCCAATTTTTCTAAATTCTAACACCAAAACATTCAATTTCTCTTCGCCTACCTACGTTTTATGAAAGTTCTTTAGTTTTTTAATTATTTTTTACAATTAACCAAAAAGCAAACATTTAAGAGAGCTAACCCTAACAGTTTTTATTTCACATCACTAATGAAATATAATATACAAAAAGGTGTGCCTTGAAAATAAGAAAAATAAGTCATTAAAAAATTATATAAAGTGTCGTAAAATAATTTGTTAAGCAGTGTGTCTACTGAAAAATTCAAGCCGTTGTTTTGTCAGGAGAATAAATATTGAATGGAAAACAGATGCTTCAAATGGAAAACCATTAAGGAAACTAAAGGGTTCGAGGTTTTTGACGTTCGACCATTAAGGAACCGAATTTTTAGTAAAAAGTACAAAAAGTAAAATATCCAATCATCTTTGTTTGCTTTAGCTGCGTCGAGGGTATTTTTATCCACGCTTATTTATTTAAGATTAAATTTGAAAGAAACTTCCTCACCACGCGCAAACTCCGTAATGGAAACAAATTTCTATAAAAATTTCTTTCGGCGGCGATATTTTGTTTCGCATTATAGTATCAGTCGAACGTCCCCGCGCATCCTACGCAAAGCCTCCTGCTTCAAACTGAACAAAGAAAATGTTAAACTTAGTACCTATAAGTAAGTTTATTCCCCTGGTGTTAGCAACGTATATTTTGTATCTAAAACATATTTATGGTTTTCCCATCCGATACTTCTAAAAAGTTAACTTGGTCCAATTAGTTTTACCAAGCTCGATTCACCATCTTTACCCCCAGTTGGTGCTCGTGTCTATCGAAACGATATATTTTACTCGGTAAGTTGGTAGAGTTGAGTTCAGAGATTCTTTGAAACTTTCGCACTTCTAATGTAACCCCTCCTTTCTTCTTTACGACTTCTGTCCAATTCCCTTATCTCGTAATAGCCTTTCAATCAATTGATCGGAACATTTTCTTTTACATGATTTATTGTTAGAGGTGATTTTAACGTAAGAATATTTTTTATCGGTGTTTTAAATAATGTAGCTTTATAAGTCCATTCAGTATTTTTTTGCGTGAAAGAGTAACAAACATACATACGTGCATACATCCATACATCCATACAAATTTTCGCCTTTATAATATTAGTAGGATATTACGGGCAGTTCTTAACTACCCACCGTGTTAATTTGATGATAATATCTGAAACGTGCATTTGTGAAGTCTACCATGTACATAAATAGTAAACCTCCCAAAAATAATATTTACAATTTTTTAATTGCAATGTTATTTATAATTTGTATTTTATAACATTATCGTTATTCTAGAATCATTCAATCAACGAATTGAATAAAGGTAAAACTTTTTAACGCGTAGGTGTATTATATTTCATTTTAATTTTGTTTTTCCAAATGAATGAATGAAATGGTATCTTGGAAGTGGTAATTACCCAATACCATTTCAGCTCGATCGGATATCGATCCGATCAAACAAACATAAAAACCTTACGTAGTTCTTATATCAAAAATTTATTTAAAAATGTTTACATGCATGTCGATTACGAACACTTACCCCACGGTAAATATTCGCATACCGTAGAGAAGTGTTCAAATCAGATTAGTGGTTATCTTTAATAGAATTATCACTTTGCACCCGTGTAACTAACAATATTTTACCAAAAATTAGACCACATCGCTCTGACTCAGTTGGTTACACAATAGCACACATCGGTAAGCAAACATGTCGATAGCAGATGACAAAGTTTAATAAAAAGCACGAAAAATAGTAATTTACCTACCAATTTTTATTTTCAAATTAGGATTCACTGTACTCATATCATGCTTCAATGCTACCCAAAACGCTACTGAATTAAGGAACGCGCGGGCGCGAAACAGGCACGACCACCTCGGAAACATCATTGCGAACACTTACACTCTGCGTACGGTTACCCCACGTGACTCTATATCTATTTACATTTATTTTATTGTCTGAGAATTGAATCTTTATCTACGGAAACTGACTATTTAGTGCTGTAAAATATAAATAATATATTTTTAAAATTTAAATTTTAATATATTTTTGATTTCACCTATGATCGAATCTTTCGCCCCAGGAACACCGCTGGGACGTAAGCCATTTCCAATTGGATGTGTTCGAGATTTATTTCGTTCATTAATAAGCTTTAAATATAAAGTCTTTCAATTTTAGAGAAATGCGTTTAATTATTATAAGTAATAATTATAAGCCTATAACACTCATCTACATTGGAAACATCTCCCGAGAAAAGATACATGCCGCCGACGGGACTTGAACCCTCGTCCTTCTGATATCCGGTCAACTGTTCTTTAACCACTGAGTTACGTCGGCTTATCTCCTACCCGCCAAATAATTCAATATATTTATACTAGTGTTCCATTCAACCATTACCGCTTATTACATTTTTCCACCTGCAAACAACCAACTTTATTTTTATATGGGAAGGGCATTGTAATCTCTAAATCTCCCACTAGGTGGCGTCGAGACAAATTATGTCTACATTTTTTGGTGAAATACTTTAACATGTCAAATATTAATTAATGATCAATCACATCAATAAACAAAAAAAATTAGCAAAATGCCTAAAGTGTTTTAATACAAAAATCCCAATGTAAAAACTGCGTACGGTTACCCCACGTGACTCTAACTAACTCTAGTAAAAAAACGAGTGGGCTTTAGACCACACCACTGAAGTAAAACTTCTGCTCCACCTATATGATAGGAAGAGAGAAAGAAAATGTGCGCGCGTACTGCTCTCTCTTGCTCCTACAGTGTGATACAGATAATAGGCCTGCACTGTGTAACGTAACTGGTTATGAGAGAAAGAGAGAGAGAAAATGTGTGCTCGCACCTCTCTCTCTTGCCCCTACAATAATATACGAAGTGTAAGCTCTTTCTACCTTCACTAACTTATATCACCCTCTCAACTACCGTTCGCCTCGCTTTTCGTAACGCTCTCGTCACGCATTCGCCAGCTTACTCTCCAAGTCAAGCGTGCGTAAAAAAATTTTACTTCAAAAACACAACTAATTTGTCCGAATTCAGATTTTTTTTTTATAAGTAGATTTTTTTTTTCTTTAAAAAGAAAGACAAACATTCCCGGGTTACGAATAACCCAACAATGTTTGAAAATCTCCTACTACCACCACAGAAAGCCGAAAATGTTTCTTGTGTTGTGATGGAGGACTTAGCCAGCCGAGGAATCGAACACGCGTCGCCCGGATAGGATCCAAGCGCTGTGCCCACTCAACCACTGACAGGTCGAAAGATAAAGATTATTTTTAAACAGATGTAGTAGATTATAAAAATTCCACAGATGCACTAAGGAATATAAAAATGAAAAGAATAATCAGAATTGGAAAATTTTATTCTCTGCTCTGCTAAGATACCAACTAGTCATCGAAAGATTATTAAATAATAATAAAGCCTCACTTAAAAGTACTTTTGTCAAGTTGCTAGGTAATATCAGCTGACAATTTTAGCAAACCGAAAAAATCTGAAAAGCGTTTATTTGAAATTGAAAATTGCAAATATTCACGTAATGACCGGGCACTTGTAGCCAATAAATAAGCTGTCCGCAGAACATTGCGAGCCAAAGTAATGGCGAAAACGGTTGTTTGAAAGTATGTACGTTCTTACCCGGGGTACCGGCTTGGCATCCCGAACCCCGCGAACACAAAGGCGCTACATAGCGGGCGAACCGAACTAGGACCTGGCTAATCCGTGGCTCTGGCATGACCCAAATACCTACTATTCCATGTCCGTGACAAAGTTATATTGTCTACAATATTGTGGAATCGCCACACCTAAATCATTATTTTTCGCGAATGCGGACCAGATGTTCTGAATATTACACGTCTTCCTAATTCGATTATTACACACCGCAGTAAAACGTTGGTATGGTAAGCCTGGTTCTTCGTCCTGTATATTTTCTGTCTGTACAACCTATAAACAAACAGTATAATTTGTACATTTTTACGCAGCATCGCTTTCATTGGTCAAATCATTGTACATATATTGTATCCGTGATCAATGAATCCGTGATCGATGGGGGCAATTTTTAGCCATAAATTGCTTTTAATTGTTTGTCTAGTTTTTAGCTCACGTTCCTTCCTCCTCTTTGCGCCACCGAAAGGTTGGCGATGTGATGAAAAGCGGGTCTCATCGACACCTGTATCGGCTATTCCCTTGCACGGACTACTTCTTACAATCTAGCTTGACATCCTTAATCTAACGTACTCTACTTAATCTAACTTAGTCTAACTTAGTCTAACTGAATCTAACTTAATCTAACTTAATCAATGTAAAATAATAAATAATAATAATGTATTCTAATGTACAGCGCCCTTGAGGTGATTTTTCACAAAAACGGCGCTATTCAAATCATCGAAATATTATTATAATTGTTTTATCTATACAATTTCAGCGTGGAAGTTTTCACTGTTCCAGCCTATTCGACGGCGTTTATAATGGCAGAATGTCTGCATCATTAGTTCTAAATTTATCCGCCTCGGAACAGACTTTGTCTAGTGAGATGGGTTAAAGAAAACTATGTACATAAATGAAAATAAAATAAACGCCCGGGTTGCCGGCACTGAAACAGAAACTGAACTGAAATAAAAATATATTAGTCCCAGTGAGAGATCGCACGTGACGTTAACTTTCTAGTATCTTCTACCTTTTTTGTTTTCTAACAAGTCGCGTGCGAAGTAAGAGGGCGAAATTCAATGACGTCTGTTTAAGCCTTCCTGGGATTAGTCAAAATAGTTTTATTTTATCAATTTGCACATTCGATGCGAATGACAAATTTATATATTTAGTACATTCACTTAGTGTCATCTTGTTAAGAGACTATTATTCAAATAGTAACACTAAGTCATGTTTAATGACCAGATCTGTTAATGACCAGACCAGTTAGGTTTCTTCCCGATTTTCTTCGCCCAAACAAACTAACCTTAAAATTGGTATTTTCATAGTCTAAATGGCTCCGAGCGCGTGCGACACCTCTATGTAAAAATAATTATAAAACGTCTTATGTGTTTCTTCCCTTTTTTTACATGAATCCCGCACAAGAGTCCCAACTGCTCCCGTCTGGAGCCAGTGAGATTATGGCATCCCCAATTGGGGTATGTTGTGAGGCTGAAGGTAGTGCGGAGGGAAGGAGATAGGGAAGAGGAAGGTGGGGAAATACCTGGCTATTCAGTCTGGTCACCAAACACGGCTAAAAACCATTTCAAGCAACGTTTCAATTCTGATTGTTGGTCTTACACCAGGGTGATCTGAGAGTATCTTCTACTCTGGAACGTGCCGCAAATATACTATATATTATTTTAAATGCATAAATTGTGAAATACACAAATTAATCAAATAAAACTTATTTGCCACGCCGGGATCCGATCCCGCGACCTTCGGAATGCGAATCAAGCGCCTTACCGGTCGTCAAACAACAACAATATCAACATTTAAAATTAATAGTTAAACTCAGGCAAATCCTTAAGTGCTAAGTGCTTACGACTTAATATACAGAGAATACTCAAGGATTTATTTGTGCTACTTCAAGAAACAACCTCGAAAAAATCATATTTTTTATACCCAAGTCTACTTTTCTTTGCTAAATAAATTAAATAATCAACCAATGAAAAATTGTTTTTAAAGTGAAACTTTTGTAGCCCCGCTGTGATTTGGATTTCAAATGAAATGAAAGGTTTTAAAGGCTCCTATTGGTTGAGATAGAAACGGAAATTACGCTAAGTCTTCGCTCATTTGTCGCTTTGATTATGACCTCACTTTTCAAGTATTGGTTGAGATTTTTTTGGTAAAGTTTCGGTTGTAACGCGTTAAACTGCAGTCGATTTTTTTTGCGTTTTACGACAGTTGAATTATCACAAATATTTGTTTGAAGTGAAAACTTCTTTAGCACCGTTGTTATTTGAAACTCGATGAAAAGAAAAATGGCAACGCTAAAAAGAGACAAATCTACAGGATTTAGTATGCGAGAGAATGGGATAGTATAATCGGTCTCCTCTTTATGCGGTGCTTCGCAGCCTCTCCACTCTGGTCTACTCTAGTTTTCTGAAAATTTCACTTCTACAGCGTGTGAATTGAAAACTATGTTTATTTATTGTTAGGTACTTTAATGTAAACTTGTTGATTATTTTTTTTATAACTCGCTACCTAGTCAAGAGTTGATTCAAAACATCTTGATCACTTGAGTATAAAAGTGTTATTATCCTTTACATTTTTCCAATTCAATATTATATTATCAATTTTAAATTTTCCACCGGGCGCCCACTTGAGGAAAATTGCTACTTACAGCACCACGCTGTGGCCGTTCAATATAAGGTTCTAGTGAACGATAAATCTTGAGAGCAAAACCAGAAATCTACTGCGTAACTTTAGCGTTTTGGCGTTACTTTTTTCAGAAATGCATATAAATTTTATATCTTACATTATAAGTTAGGTTGCACGTTGATGTAAAACATATTTCGAAAGTACATGATTGGAATCGTAATGTGAATTAATTTATTTATTTATACTCAATTTATACCGGCCGTAACGGGTTTCAGGCTAATTAATAAAATCTTGGAATAAATCAGAGTGCGTAATTCACACGTGGTAGAAGTGAAACGAGAAAGTCGCTAGATGTCGCTTACTTTTCTTTTGCCTATATTTTGTCATACTAACACATATTGTATCTGTATTTCCTGCTAAGCACTTGCATGCTGCTTATTAACAACGTATGCAGGGACATTGGAGGTTTAGTTTCGTTTTCAAATGTAGAGTCGTTTTTACCAAAAAAATTGTCCTTGCAAGAGCCTTGAAGGGGTAACCATCTGTTACCTATACCAGGGCGGGTAAGTGGTGGGTCCTCCAATGCTTTTCTTTTGCTTGTTTGTTTTAAAGTGGTTTGAAGGTTGGATATTGATTTCACAAAAAAAAACTGGATTTCATAGGATTCGAACCTCCGTTCGCATGATGTCTATCTCTCTGGCCGCTGAGACTTGTCAGGTGCCTTTCCCATTATCGCTATCGAAGCGCGAATTTAAAGCATCGTATTAGAACCGAGTATTGGTGTAGAACTGAGTTGTGACGCATTTCCGTTTCATCAGAATTTCAACAGCGCCGGGGCTAAAGAAGTTTCACTTCAAAAAGGATAAAATAGTTTCAATGTATCAATGTAATGGAATTTCATCACGAATTGTCAGTGTCAAAAACAGAAATATTTTATTTATTTATTTGAGTATATAAATAAAGCCACGATTATATTCGAAACCAGTTGGCATGTTAATTAAAAAGTGCTGTACACAAATAGTTACGTTTCATAAAAAAAATCAGGTTGTTCTTTTTCGTTTCATCGAATTTTAAATCCAAACGGTGCTCAAGAAGTTTTCAATTAAAAAAACAGAGTGTGCAATTCACAAGGGGTGGAAGTAAAACCTTCAGAAAATTAAATTATTCTATTATTATTTATAACTATAACATTCTCTCGCAGGCTAAATCCTACATAGGTATGTGTTTGACTCTTTTTAGTGTCGCTTGCTTTCGTTTCATCGAGTTTCAAATCACAACGGTGCTAAAAGTTTTCACTTCAAAAAATTGTTTGGTAATTTAGTTTTAGTAAGAGCAAACGTAAGCCTATTTTCTGCTACATTACAAAATAATTATTTACATTATGCTAACCTAGTGGAAATCAGACTGTTTAATTCCAACAGTAAACCATAGTGTCTACTGTGCTTAAATTGCCTATTAATTAACAAACTGTCACCGAACGCAAGCCCCAAATACCTACGCCGTATGATTTGTCGGTGGGGTAATTAAATCCGCAGAGCTCGCAAAATAAGATTACTGAATAACAGTTTAACGCCTATTTTCATCACGGCCCCTGCTTCTACCAAGGAATTTAATCATTGTAAAACCCTAAAAGACTGCTGCATCTTATATTATACGGACATTAAAAGTTTAAGAATTTTATTTCATAGATAAGCCAAGCATAAAAAAAGTATCAAACCAAACCAGGAAAACTTCTTTATAGAAGAATGAAACAATACAACTTTGTAAAAAATATAAAAAAATATAAAAAATAAATAAATATAAAATATAAATAGCTACATTCAAAAATATAAAAAATAAACTTCTTTATCCCTATTTCTTTCATTTGACAGATTAAATAGAACGTAATGGTCGCACCAACATAACCAATCTAATCGTATTGACGTATTTTGCATAGCATTATAGAAATAGCCATTGTTTAAAAAGCGAAGGTTACTGACCTCTAGCGTAACATTTCTACGCTTGCTTATTAATTGCAGATTCCTTGCTTGCAATATAGGGTTTCACTGATTAATGATAGTCGATAAAACAGATTTCTGTGTATCCCCGTATTACATAGACAGGCTGACATGTGTAGCTTTTATTGTTTGTTTGTGTGAGGATTTATGTTATAAATAATGTGCGTTTTAGGTAAAAAAAGCCTCTCTTATCTATTGGAAACAGCTAGAATTAACTAGTAAATGGTCTAGTGACCAATTTCAGTGCTTGACGGGTCGGGAAAAAGTTTTTTCTTTATTTTTTTTTATTTAAGGAACAAAAACAGTCTTAACATAATATACATAAGAGGATAACAAAAAAAGACCAATTATTAATGTTCACAGATAGGTATTTAGAAACATAAAAGTAACTGAATGTAAACTAGAATATTTAAGAAAAGAAAAAAAACAGGAGAAAGCAGCAATTAAATATATATATATATTGTATAATACAGGTGTAAATTCAACAAGTGATAAACCTAAATATAAAAACACAGCAATAAAATAAATGCAATTATAACTGTAAAGAAAATAGGGTGCAAAACAGGTATTTGGATTGGGACGGGTAAGGGGAGGACAGGGATAAAGGAAAGTTGCCACGCAGGTAATTTAAAAATATTAGGTACAATTATTAATTTAATAATTTAATAAGCTTTCCCTGACGAAGGAACGTTTGTTCCGAAACCGGTCGGATTTGCACATTATATAAGTGGTTTATACAAAGTTGTATTGTTTCATTTTTCTACAATTAATTTAATCATCATGAACATGTGTTATGTATTATTCGCATGTAGAATGTTATACAAGGAAATTCTGTAGCGAAAGTAACTAGCAGAGAATATGTCGGCAAGTGTTTCTAAACGTGCAGATTTAATGTTATAGTAGTTACATGTCCTTTGCATAAATTCATTTTGGTTGGAATTCGTGTTGCATCTATCAATGTAGAAAAGGGTATTTTGTCTGCTATATCGAGTCGGCGCGTGGAAATTTATTTTATTTAGCAACTCCTCGCTTTCGAGTTAATGATTTTGTACAGGAGCATCTAATCAGCGACAAGCCTTCTGTCGAGCAGTTTCGTGATTCTAAAATGGTTCTCGATTTCATCGTAAGAGTTGTATACATTGAATGATTTAAAATTGAGGAATTTTAGAAATCGCTCCTGAACTGTTTCTTACCTGTTGACATAAACAATATAGCGCGGATTCCAAACCTGTGAACAGTATTCCAGGTGAGGACGAACATGTGAATTGTAGAGAATCAGATAAGTCTTAGTGTTTTTGAAAAATTTGCATGTTCTTAGTACAAGGCCTAAAATCTTTGTTGATTTGGTGACAATGTTATCGACGTGTTTATCAAAGGTAAGTTTAGAGTCCAAAAGAACCCCGAGGTCACGTATATGATCTTTATTTGTTAACAGCAATCCAGAAATGGTGTAATCATGGAGTATTTTCACACGGTTACGTTACGACCGGTGATTCAACGAACTCAGCAGTGATAATTATGGATTTATGGTGAGTATCCTCAGGAACCAACGGATCGTTCGCGGGAGCAACGCGTACCGAGAAATTACAGAGAACGAGATCAAGAATTCTTCCTAACGTATTTTGAACACCATTATATTGGTGGAAGTTACAGTAATTAATATTATCGATAAATGTTGCGCTTATTGTAGAGGTATAGTTGCAAGGAATCATGTTTACCTCACCCACAGGAAGAGTCCAGGTAATATCGGAAAGGTTAAAGTCTCCCATGATAAGAAATTTGTCGTCAGGTTGATTCAAAAGCTTTATACCTAGATCATTCGAGAAGGTGGAGATTCGAGCATTGGTATTCGTGTATTGGACAAATTTGGCAACAATCACCATATGTGGGCCAGTATGTTTGACAAAGTATTGTCTATATTTGCATATTCTGCAATGATGGCCAATACCAAATACGCGTTACCGCGCTCTTTTTTATTTTTTATACACGTCAAAGGAGTCAAATAAGGAAGAAAAAAACAATTAAGTGATGATCAATCGTTTTAACTGAGGGGGGGGGGGGGCAATTTATAAGTTTTCAATATATTCGCGGTCCGCAGGGGGTAGGATACACACAGATTGACATAACTATATCAATACTATCGCAAAACTATATATTGTGTCGAAAATTTTATACCTCCAAGGCCAAACCAATAAATGAAAAATACTTGCATACCGTAGTCTCACTGACTCCGGACGGTTGGAAGGAGTTGATACTCACATAAAAAGACTCAACATAATTTTCTTATTTTTTATAGGTGTACATATATTATATGAACACCGCGCAGAAGACCCCGAGGGAATTAATTTTCCTCCGGTTCTATGTCATATTTAGGAATACTGTGTGAAGGATATTTTGGAATAGGTGAAGGATATTGACGATGAATTACTTATTATTCCTTCGGTATTACGAAATTATCCGCAAAAAAGAGAATCGAAATAACACGTCAATGAAATAATTCGAATCAAACCGCGTAAATCGCTGACCCGATTCCTTGGGCACAATTTACTTTGGACTTTCTTTGAAGACGTCAATCTATAAAAAAGGAGGGTCTTTTAATTATTTTTCGTTAGATCTAAATTTTTATGACTTGATTTATAACATGCACGTTCAAAACAAAATAAAAGTTCAGAGTGGAAATCGAGTTGGATACTAACCAAACAAAGGGAGCATTTCACCGGCGTCGTGCAAATATTCAAGTATGAAACAAATAGGCCACTTGCATGGATTTCATAACGACTTGGAAAAAATCATGTGGATAGATCTTTTTACTAAGATTAATAAAATGTTAGTAAAATTGTTTAGAAATGTACAGTTTTTTTTATTTTTAAATAAATAAATCCATTATTTGGGCTCTTGACGTCACTACATGAAAATGTCCCGTCTCCGAAAATGTTTCTATTAATTTTGTAAAATTCCACACTGATTTATTTTCTTATATGGCAACACTTTGATTTCAGGCGAATTTTTGAATCCATTCACTAGATTTATTGTTTGTTCTCTGCGAACTTATCATTTGGTTTCACTTTTTGACAGATGTTGTGAAGAGAACCCCGTAAATTTAATGATGTACGGGGTTCTCTTCAGAACGTGAAGATGATGTCGGTACGTGTTTTAGAGGTATAATAATTATGGTGCCGATTTTAACAAAATTAAATTTTATAATATTCTTATTATTATTATAATTTACAAGTACAATGGGGTATTTCCATGTGTTTTTTTATTGCTTACAAAAATTAAGCAAAAAATTACGATGATTACAGCATTTTTATTTTATTTTTATGTTGACGAATAAATTTTCTACAGCGAGTTAAAGTTTCCCATTTTGGAATTACCGCAAAAAGGATATTTTGGGGCGTGGCTATCGTGTGACGTCATGAGTGAGGACGCTCACTGACAGTGTTTAATTATGCTACTTCAGCTTAGCGACACTTGTGACGTCACAAACCCATTTCCCAACTATGGGCCGTTTTGATTTGATCAGTTTTAGATCGTTTTTAAAATCAATAATATTGAATGAAAACATAAAAATCAAACATTTTTAGTAGGATTATTAAAATCAAAAAAATAATCTTTAAATATTCCGTACATTTTCAACAGATTCATCGTTTGTGGAAATACCCCATTATATTACATTGAATTTAGTAATATAGACGCTGTACATTATAATGATTTATGATCAATAAGATGGATCAAGGAAAAAATATTTATGAGATGTAATATTTTTGGTATGCCTCGTTATTCTCCTGTGCCATTCGTGTGGAAAACGTTCTTTTATTTTAAAATGATTTTCGGCTATGTAATTATCGTTTTTTCACACCTATAAAATTATGTCCCGTCTTTCCGGTTTATAAAAAATTGTATGATTTTTCGGATTCAATTTTTCAAAAAATCCCCAGGGTTTCAAAAATATGATTAAAAAAAATACGGAATGTCTTAGAATATTTGCCTAAACCGGAATTTTTTTTTTAAATGTGATGCAAGTGGCCTATTGCTTTGTTTTTATTAACCCCAAAATTAACTTTTTCTTTCGCTCGCTATATTTGGCAATGGAACTTCGGTAGAGCATGAAACATACAGTAACTCTTTTTGAAGTGAAAACTTCTTTAGCACCGTTGTTATTTGAAACTCGATGAAACGAAAAATAGCAACACTAAAAAGAGACAAATCTATAGGATTTAGCATGCGAGAGAATGAGATAGTATAATCGGTCCCCTCTATTTGCGATGCTTCGTAGCCTCCCCACTCTTGTCTACTTTAGTTTTCTGAAGGTTTCACTTCTGCCGCGTGTGAATTGCACACTTTGATTTTCCAATAAATCGCAAGGCCATAAGAAGTTAAAAATATTTTTTATCTCATTTTGGAGCACACTGTAAATATAAAACACAATACAAAAGGAAATCATATCGAAACTGCTTAGTAATATGTTTTTTATAATAAAAACTCTTTTCCGTACTATTACACATGATTTCACTTTTGGGAACTGGAATCGAAGTAAATGAGAAGTTCGAACTCAACATCCTGCCCCTCCCCCCCCCCCCCATCCCCCCCTCCTTACCCCTCACTTCCTCCTTCATTTTAGATTTAGCGCGGTGACTCTCATATTTCCGATATCATATGGGGGAATCTTGGATATCGATATCATTCCGATGAGAAAATGAAATATCCAGTCCTGTCAAGACCTGACGACAGGGACAAAGTGCAAAGTTATCAAATTATCTTCATAACATTATGGAGCACTTTCATAATCTGCGTTTATTTTAATAATGTTTGCCAATATCCGGATTAACATTTTTCAACATCTTGGTGTTTTTTTAAAGAATGTGCTCCAATTTTACAATTAAATGGAGCAATAACAGTGCTCCATTTAATTGTAAACATTTATATAACCAAATTCTGATTTAACTAAATTCTGACCTAATCCAAAATTTTAATTTAGACTTGCGAATCAATTCAACAATGTTCTTTTTAGATTTTTCTGTTTAATTTTTCAGCTTCTTGAAAAAGAAACAAAATAACTATGATTAAATTATATACGCGAAACTCAATCGAAAATGTGGAGACGGAAAAATCAGAAAAAGATATTGGCACCTCTGGGACTCGAACCCAGGACTCTTTGTTTACATGGCAAGTGCTCTACCAACTGCGCTAAGGTGTCGATATCAAATTCGATCACTTTTAACTGTACAATATTTCGACTAAGAACTACCAACATTATCTTCATTTTCTTAACGCACATAATATTATGTCTGCTTTCTTTATATCTGATTGCATGTGATTAAATATATAACTTTTCTACAAGTCTAGGATGAATATTTATTTTTTAATTTATGAGTAAAATCTCAAATTATATAAAACAAAGTCGGGTTAGTTACACTATTTATAACTCGAGAACGGCTGGGCTGATTTTGATGATCTTTGATTTGTTGGATTAGTCTCCGCCCCGGATAGATTATAACTATTAAAACATCACAAAAGTTAACGACATAAATAGTTATAAAGAAAATTATTTTCGCCATACATTTTGTATGGAACGAATTCTCCTATTTTGAAAGAACTGCAGCAATATTGTGAGGGGTATAATATTGAACTGTGCATGAATTCCAAACATTCAAAAACGTCAAATGTCAATGGGGTTGATTGTTGTGCATATGTTTTTAATCATATAATGCTGCCCTTCTTTCATACACACTCAATGTCAATAGTCGAAAATGAGACAAATGGTGAACGTAGGTCTGCACACCTCCAAAGGAAAAATACAATAATTATAGTAAATCTCTAAAATGAAACGCATTTTTTTTACATAAGCTCCACACAAGAGGCCCTGAAGAAAATAATTTCTCTCAGGACCTATGTCATCTTAGGGGATGCTGTGTGGAGGATATTTTTAAGGAATGGGGAGGATAGAAAGTTCTGGGAAGGAAAAAGGTATGAGTAGGGTGGGTAGGAATCTGGGGGTCAGTGTGTCCGGGAGTGATGGACGTATGAATCCATCCCTCCAACTGTGGTGCAAGGCAATGGGTCGAGAGAGTCCGGCTGGAAAGGTCAAAAGGCCTCCCTCAACCAGTCTCTCTCGATCCGGCCCGCCACGCAGCAGGTGGGCAGGCGCATCAACTGCCAAGACCCGGACATAAGTCACCTCATGAACCCGGGCACCCCTGCTAAATCACCAAACGTAGTGAACCACTTGGGGTGATCTATGGCAGAGGTGTTGGTTATTCAATAAATGGTTCCCGGGGCGGCGGCACCCGTATCCGCCTCCCGAATACCCGTAAGTAATTGTAAAAGTAAGAAAAACACAAAAATATAAATCCGTACACAACGCCATCTCTGATACTGACAAAAACAAAACACGGACAGTTGCGAATTGATAATTGCTTCTTTGCGTAATTTTTAACTTAATAAAAAAAACTGAATTTAATTCAACAGCTATTGATTCTGAGGCGGTACAAAGTTCGTCGGGTCAGCTAGTATTTAATTGAAGAAGACAAAATTAGCGAAACTCAATCGAAAATGTTAAGACAGAAAAATCAGAAAAAGATATTGGCACCTCTGGGACTCGAACCCAGGACTTTTTGCTTACATGGCAAGTGCTCTACCAACTGAGCTAAGGTGTCGATAAGAAGTCAAAAGATGTCGCATATTAAAAATAAAAATGGATAAAAATTTATCCAGACACTATCTAGACAGCATTTAGTTCGGGTTGAACCTTGCAATCATACATAAAGATAGCAGCCAATAATATGTGCGTTAAGAAAATGAAAATAATGTTGGTAGTTCTTTGTCGAAATATGGTTCAGTTAAAAGTGACCGAATTTGATATCGATACCTTAGCTCAGTCCTGGGTTCGAGTCCCAGTGCCAATATCTTTTTCTGATTTTCGATTGAGTTTCGATAATATTGTCTTCATTTAATTAAATATTATAATTTGAGATTTTTCTCAAAAAGTTAAAAAAATTAAAATTAAATTACATTTTGATCTATCCAGTAGACAAGGTAGAATCATTTTTAAAAGATTTCCCAGTTATATTGATAATGTTTCTCATAATGTTTTTGATGGCTTGTTTTGTTTTATTTGCGCCTATTGGCAAGCAGCACTCTGCATTTCCTGCAAAATGATCGTTGCGCCTGGCAGTTAGGCAACCAACTGGCCAATCGTCAAAAGTACAAGCCCCGTATTGAGCCAACATGCAATTGTTTTTAATTACTGCTCCGCAAAAATCGTATTGAAAAAAATAATTTCTAATGAAAACGAAAGTACTCGCTTCACGCGGTCTACGTGGCAACAGTAGACACATTCAATTCAGAAAATCTGACAAATTGATTTAGGACGGGTTGCTTAAAAAAATTGAGGATTTCATCAAACATTTAAAGTGAATTTTCACGTTCTTGCAAGTTCCATTCAAGTTCTGTTATTATATTACTAGCTGGGTTACCCGGCTTCGCTCAGGACAACATTCGAGAGTGTTCTGGAAAGTTTCACACTGATGTTCCCGATTCCCTATTCCCGAACATTCCACAATTTTCCAGAATGTTAGTAGAAGCGAAACTTTACCAAAAACAATCTCACCAATAGGAGCCTTTAAGAGTATGGTCATAATCAAGCGGCCAGTAAGCGCAGACCTAGCGTTGTTTCCGTTTCATATCTCAACCGAAAGAATCAAAGCGGTCAATGAGCGCAGTGTGATGCTTCGCAGGTGCTGTAATGCGTCATTACCGTTTCATCCGAATTCCAAAAATTCACTTCAATAACGGTATCATTGAAAAAAATATATTGTTTATATCTCCCTACTGTAAAGCTTGTTTCTAAAGACATTTTCCATGAAAATGTTAGAATTTAGAAAATAATAAAATGGTTGAAAGCGCCAACTATTGGTGCTCGGAAATAGCTAGTAACCGGTGTAAGATCACACCACGCTACTCCGTGATTATCTCGTTTAAGTCGTCGGAAATTCTAAGGAAATTCTCATACATTTTTAAAACCAAATAAAATTCGAATCCATTCCACGGGAATCTTACCGGTGACAACTTGATAAAGAGTTGGCGCTCTACTTTTAGACTAAGCGGTTGTGGGAAAATTTGTCTTTCAATATTGGATAGAATGTAGCAAAATAACATATCTAGAAAAATACAAGTACACTAAAAATATTGTCTTCGTTAGCCACGGTGTAGTGCGTTTGTGATTAGATTAAACTAGCATTGACCCCATCAAAAAACAGGCTGTCAGACTGTTAGAACGTACAATTATAATATTATTTTCGTTAATTCAAATCCTTCGTGTAGGGAGGTACATACACTAGTCCCAGCGAGAGCTCGAACGCACGTCATCGACGATCGTCTCCTTCTTCCTCCCACTTCCTTGTAAAAAAGCTAAAAAGATAGAAGAACAAAATCAATCACTCGCTCACAAACTCTATTCTATATACCAATATTCATTCGTATGGTCTCATGTGGGTAAACGGTATTCATGGGAGAATTGTTTTATTTCTAACATCACGTAAATTATAAAGTCGGTACATACGTGAAGAATAAAGTTCAATCAACGTTAAGTATAAGTAGGTATACGAAAAAACTGTTATCCAGGAACTTTCCTCAACTATACATTCTTTTTAAATTCCGTTGAACTCATTTTTTTACATAATGTGTAAATATAATGAGTAATACAGTTAAATATAACCGAATCCGAAAAGGGATACATTAGCTCAATTGGTTGGGTACTGACCCGGCAAGTCATAGTTCGTGGGTTCGATTCCCAGAAGTGACCTATCTTTTTTTGATTTTTCTGTTTCAGTTTTTCGATTGGCTTTCGCAAATATTGGCTTCATTTATTAAATACTAGCTGGGTTACCCGGCTTCGCTCAGGACAACATTCGAGAGTGTTCTGGAATGTTTCATATTGGTGTTTCCGATTTCCTATTCCCGAACTTTCGACAATTTTCCAGAATGTTCTGGGATGTTCTGGAACGTTGTGGAATGCTTTCAAATACTCTGACTGGGTGTCCAGCTTCGCTCAGGGAGTTCATGTGAGATTGAATTGACGTTGGAATCCACGACGGATCTTGCTTTATATACCCCATATGGGAAGCCCCATAGAAAAACTTTAAATATTCCAGAATAATGTTTCAGATCATTCCACAATATTCAGGAGTGTTATGGAATGTTCCACAATGATCTGGGATACTCCGGTATATTCCAGAATGTTCCGGAGTGTGTTGGAATGCTCAAGAATGCTCTGGAATGTTTTGAACTGTTAGAAATTTCAAGGGGGCGAGACTTCAAGCCCTTATATCTTTAAAAGCACGCCCTTCAGGTAAAACCGATAACTTTCTTCATGGATGTGGGATAGAGGTCTATCACACAAAATAACTCCCGTTATCATACCGGGACTCGTCTTTGAGTTTTAGTGGCATGCACATTGAACACTTTTTTAATACTGTATATTGAATATAAAGATTATCCAAACTTCTAGAACTTTCCAGAACCTTCTAGACTCGACGAAACTCTCCGCCACTCATTTCTGAAAGCTTCTAGAAATTTCTCTTTATATAACATCCTAGAGCATTAGAGAGGCTTCCAGAACTATTTAGAACCTTCTAGACTCACCAACACACTCCATCGCTCCTTTCAGAACTTTCTAGAGCTTTATCGAGCCTTCTAGAACTTTTCGGAACCCTCTGGACTCACCGACATACTCCGCCACTCCTTCCAAAATTTTCTACAGCTTTATCTATCCTTTCAGATCTTTTCAGAACCTTCTATATTCACCGACATACTTCGCCACTCCTTTCAGAACTTTGTAGAGTCCTATCAAAACTTCTAGGACTTCCTGCAGACTTATGGAACCTTCTAGAATTTTTCGGGCCCTTCTAGATATAAAGACACACTCCTCCACTCTTATCAGAACTTTCTACAGCTTTACGGAAGCTTCTAGAACTTCTACAGTTTCATCAAACCTTCTAGAACATTTTCTACACACACCAACACACTCCTTCACCCCTTTTAGAACTTTCTACAGCTTTATCAAACTATCTTGTACTTTTTGGAACCTTCTAGACTCATCGACATACTTCGCCACACCTTCCAGAACTTTCAACAGCTTTATCGAATCTTCTAGACTCACTGACATACTCCGCCACTCCTTCCAGAACTTTGTACATTCCTATCGAACCGTCTAGAACTTTCTAAAGCTTTATGGAACCTTTTAGATTTTTTCGGGACCTTTTAGATACACCGACACACTCCTCCACTCCTATCAGAACTTTCTACAGCTAAACAGAACCTTTTAGAACTTTCTACAGTTTTATCGAACCTTCTAGAACTTTCCGGAAACTTCTAAACCCACCAACATATTCCACCATTCCTTTCAGAACTTTGTACAGCTTTATCGAACCTTTTAGAACTTCTTACAGCTTTGTGGAATTTTCTAGAATTTTCCGGAACCTTCTAGACTCACCAACTTACTCCGCTACTCCTTCCAAAACCTTTTCCAGCTTTATCGAAACTTCTAGAACTTCGTACAGCTTGGAATCTTCTAGAATTTTCCGGAACTTTCTACACACACCGACACATTCCACCACTCCTTTCAGAACTATGTACAGCCCTATAGCTTTATGGAACCTTCTAAAACTTTCTACAGCTTTAGCAAACCTTCTTGAACTTTCTGGAACCTTCTAGACCCACCGATATACTCCGCCACAACTTCCTGAACTTTGTACATCCCTATAGAACCTTCTAGAACTTCCACAGCTTTATGAAACCTTCTAGAATTTTCGGGAACCTTCTAGACACACCGACACTTCCTTTCAGAACTTTTTATAGCTCTATCGAACCTTCTAGAACTTTTGGAATCTTCTAGACTCACCTTCATTTATTTCTGAAAGGTTCTAGAACTTTCTCCATCTACATTTTTCCAAGCATTTGTGAACCATCAGATCTTTCTAGACTCACCGACTTACTCCGCCACTATTCCCAGAACTTTGCATGGCTTTATCGAATCTTCTAGAACTTCTTACAGCTTTGATGAATTTTCTAGAATTTTCCGGAACCTTCTAGACACACCGACACACTCCTCCATTCCTTTCAGAACTTTCTAGAGCCTTATGGAACTTTCTTTAACTTTCTACACCTTTCGAACCTTCTAGAACTTTCCACAACCTTTTAGACTCACCGACATATTCCGCCACTCCTTTCAGAATTTTGTACAGCTTTACCGAACCTTCTAGAACTTCCGGAATGTTCTAGACTCACCACCTATTATTTCTGAAAGCTTGTAGAACTTTCACAATTTTCTAAAGCATTCGTGAACCATCAGAACCTTCTAGGCTTACCGACATACTCCGCCACTCCTTCCAGAACTTTGTACAGCCCTTCCTATTTCCTACAGCTTAATGGAACCTTCTAGAATTTTCCGGAACCTTCTAGATATACTTCTTGAACTTTCCGGAACCTTCTAGACTCGCTGGCATACTCCTCCATTTATTCCAGAACATTCCAGAGCCTTATCGAATTTTCTAGAAGTTTCCGGAATCTTCCAGACTCTTATTGAAGTTTCTAGAGTCTTCTTAGAACTTTCAGCCATTATATCTTCAAAAGCAAGCAAGGTAAAAACAAATACCCCTATTCCCTAGAGGAGATCGAGATCTACTATAACATATTTCTCTCTTGATTGAGTTTTTGCGTTCCGCACGTTTTTTTGGACTTTCTTTTATAATATATATTGATTCCAATTATTATTATTGTTCAAGCTTTTCTTTGTGAAGAACGGTTTGAAGTGAAACTTCTATAGCCCCGCTGTGATTCGGATTTCGGATGAAACGAAAATAATGATTACTGCACCTGTGACGCATCAAATGCGCTCATCGGCCGCTTTAATTATGATGTCACTTTTAAAGGCTCCTATTGGTTGAGATATGAAACGGAAATTACGAAAGTCTGCGCTCATTTGTCGCTTTGATTATGACCTCACTTTTCAAGTATTGGTTGAGATTGATTTGTTAAAGTTTCGCTTCTACCGCGTGTAAAACTGCACTCGAATTTTTTACCTGTTTGAAACTGATTTGATCAAAAACCGTACGAATTTTTGTTTATCGCTACACTTTAAGTCAATAAAATAAATTTTTAAAAAAATACGAAAAAAATACTGAGGACAGGTTGTTTCACAGAATTTGAACAATTCATCAAATTTAAAAGTTAAATTTCATTATCTGTATTGTTCTGTATTCTGTAAAATATTATTCTTTGATTCATTTTGTTTTAAGGGGAACAGCCGCGCGGCCTTTTTCGTGCAAACCTTAATTTTTGATTTGAGGCAATTGTTTGTGAGTTAATGAATAATTTATTGTTAATTTATTAAAGAAGATAATTTTACTCTATTTATTACAGAAATATGATGAAATAAAAAATAAAAAAAACTAAAATTATTATTAACACAAATTTTATAGGCGTGCATTTGAATTACAAATGACCGATATATCTTGGAAAATAAATTTGTCGTGCATAAATTATAATTTCTACCCAAGAAACAATTCAATCAAATCAATAATTCAATTGCACTTTATAATACAAAATTTCACAACATTGACATTTTTAGTAATAACCTAAATATATATCGATATGAAGTAACGCGTACGATCGATTATTAATATAAGAGCATGGACGGTATCGGGAGCATCTCCTATCCCTTTCCTATATTCCTCTTCCTCCCCCTTCCTATAACCCAACATTAATTTTAACATATTAAAACTTCATATCCTATGAACTTTAGCATAGGAAACTTCTGTGGCTTGACTTCAATTCACTTGTATATTTATCACTGTGTATTATGTAAAAACTGTTTGTTTCCTAAAAAATAAGTTCTCTTTTTTTCATTATATTAATACAGTAGATTTTAAATAATTATAATTAACTTATTAACTAAACAACAAAAAATGCCACTAAAATCATGCAAAATTGAAATTTTAATTGCCTATATTTTATAATTTAAAATAGAAATAAATAAGGTAACATAATAATAATACTTGGATGATTTATATAGCGCCATTTTTGTGAAAAATCACCTCAAAGGCGCTGTACAAACTTATAATACATTTCTAAAATCTAAAAAAAAACTACAAGCTAGACAAACAATTAAAAACAACTTATGGCTAAAAATTGCATACACCGGTTCATTGATCACCGATACGAAAATATATGTACAATATTTTGACCAATAAACGCGATGCTGCCTAAAATTTAATGAAAACGGGACCATACTTACCTGGGAGGTCGCTTGAAATTAACACTGTATATTGTCCATTTAAAGAAATTTAGATAGAGCTCGCACGCAGAGGACATTATTGTGAACACATATTATTTAATCCTGAAAAATATTTTAATATTAATATTTAATGTATTCTTTGATGAGTGTATTTTGTAAAATAAAAGCAACATTTTTTAATGGTGGGTGGTGTAGTAGTACCTATAAGGATTTGATCTTCCTAAATGTGATTCGTCAAGAGACAGATTGATGTGTAAGGACTCGAGTAATTTTAATTTAGTAAGAAAAGTGTGATTCAGACGTATCATAGGCAATACAAGTATGATACTCTCAAATAGGTATATTTAAATTAAGGGTATGAGAGCTCAAAAAGGTAGGTTTTTAGTTTGGACTTAAACTCTGTCGGGCTTGTTATGCATGTATCCATACCTAGACTTTTGCTATATTTTTTAAATAAAAAATAATTTTTCATTCTGGTTGGGTATTTTAATTCCAAATCAAAAATAAAGTTTAGCATGAAAAAGTTCACGCAGAAGTTCCTCTTAACTGTTTTAATATAACTAACCGAGTTAAAAGCGACAGAACACGGGGTACCTCCAAAGCAAATGGGGAGAGCCGGACAGATGATTGTCCCCAAAGAGGATGGCGGAGTCCGTATTTCCAGGTTTTGAACGGGAGGTTGCAATAATTAGGCCATGTCTCGAAAATACGAAGATATTTTAATAGGCACTCAATACTTGATCGAAGGGCACTACCCATAAAGTTTTAGGTGATAAAAGTAAATTAAACGCCAATAATGTGTTTCCAAAACTTTATTAAATCTGATTTCCGAAAGACTTCTTTGAGGCGTCGCTTTAACCCGGTACCTTGTGAATAAGATAATCTAAATAATCGCGACATTTGTGTAATATTTAAAATTCTTTTAAACGAATAAACATTTATGGTTTGGAAATGAAATAAATTAACCATCAACGTTGCCTATCAAACGTCTTAAATAGAATTTTTCGTTTACCTCGTTACTACACAACTTAATTATTTTTACGATTCCAGTAAAAGAGCTAAAATAGGTTTAACAAGATTTTTGTGGAAAAGAAAAATATATTCTACAATCTTCTAGAATAATAGCTAATAACGTATCGAACAATTACATTATTTTCAAAAATATCCTTACCTCTTTGTGAATAACTATTTTTAATTTTTACAAGTAAAGTTAAACAAAAGACGGGTTGTCTCACAGAATTTGAACAATTCATCAAATTTAAAAGTTAAATTTCATTATCTGTGAAATTTCTATTCGAATTCTGATATTATTTTAATTCTGCGCAGTAACTAACCCATGCTGATATAATAACAGAACTCGAATAAAACTTTCACAGAACGTGAAAATCAACTTCTAAATTTGATGAATTGTTCAAATTCTGTGAGACAACCCGTCTTTTGTTTAACTTTACTTGTAAAAATTAAAAATAGTTATTCACAAAGAGGTAAGGATATTTTTGAAAATAATGTAATTGTTCGATACGTTATTATCTATTATTCTAGAAGATTGTAGAATATATTTTTCTTTTCCACAAAAATCTTGTTAAACCTATTTTAGCTCTTTTACTGGAATCGTAAAAATAATTAAGTTGTGTAGTAACGAGGTAAACGAAAAATTCTATTTAAGACGTTTGATAGGCAACGTTGATGGTTAATTTATTTCATTTCCAAACCATAAATGTTTATTCGTTTAAAAGAATTTTAAATATTACACAAATGTCGCGATTATTTAGATTATCTTATTCACAAGGTACCGGGTTAAAGCGACGCCTCAAAGAAGTCTTTCGGAAATCAGATTTAATAAAGTTTTGGAAACACATTATTGGCTTTTAATTTACTTTTATCACCTAAAACTTTATGGGTAGTGCCCTTCGATCAAGTATTGAGTGCCTATTAAAATATCTTCGTATTTTCGAGACATGGCCTAATTATTGCAACCTCCCGTTCAAAACCTGGAAATACGGACTCCGCCATCCTCTTTGGGGACAATCATCTGTCCGGCTCTCCCCATTTGCTTTGGAGGTACCCCGTGTTCTGTCGCTTTTAACTCGGTTAGTTATATTAAAACAGTTAAGAGGAACTTCTGCGTGAACTTTTTCATGCTAAACTTAATTTTTGATTTGGAATTAAAATACCCAACCAGAATGAAAAATTATTTTTTATTTAAAAAATATAGCAAAAGTCTAGGTATGGATACATGCATAACAAGCCCGACAGAGTTTAAGTCCAAACTAAAAACCTACCTTTTTGAGCTCTCATACCCTTAATTTAAATATACCTATTTGAGAGTATCATACTTGTATTGCCTATGATACGTCTGAATCACACTTTTCTTACTAAATTAAAATTACTCGAGTCCTTACACATCAATCTGTCTCTTGACGAATCACATTTAGGAATATCAAATCCTTATAGGTACTACTACACCACCCACCATTAAAAAATGTTGCTTTTATTTTACAAAATACACTCATCAAAGAATACATTAAATATTAATATTAAAATATTTTTCAGGATTAAATAACATGTGTTCACAATAATGTCCTCTGCGTGCGAGCTCTATCTAAATTTCTTTAAATGGACAATATACAGTGTTAATTTCAAGCGACCTCCCAGGTAAGTATGGTCCTGTTTTCATTAAATTTTAGGCAGCATCGCGTTTATTGGTCAAAATATTGTACATATATTTTCGTATCGGTGATCAATGAACCGGTGTATGCAATTTTTAGCCATAAGTTGTTTTTAATTGTTTGTCTAGCTTGTAGTTTTTTTTTAGATTTTAGAAATGTATTATAAGTTTGTACAGCGCCCTTGAGGTGATTTTTCACAAAAACGGCGCCATATAAATCATCCAAGTATTATTAGTATGTTACCTTATTTATTTCTATTTTAAATTATAAAATATAGGCAATTTAAAATTTCAATTTTGCATGATTTTAGTGGCATTTTTTGTTGTTTAGTTAATAAGTTGATTATAATTATTTAAAAAGTAAACTTGCCGTGTCTACTGTATTAATATAATGAAAAAAAGAGAATTTATTTTTTAGGAAACAAACAGCTTTTACAATACACAGTGATAAATATACAAGTGAATTGAAGTCAAGCCACAGAAGTTTCCTATGCTAAAGTTCATAGGAAATGAAGTTTTAATATGTTAAAATTAATGTTGGGTTATAGGAAGGGGGAGGAAGAGGAATATAGGAAAAGGATAGGAGATGCTCCCGATACCGTCCAGCGCTCTTATATTAATAATTGATCGTACGCGTTACTTCATATAGATGTATATTTAGGTTATTACTAAAAATGTCAATGTTGTGAAATTTTGTAGTATAATGTGCAATTGAATTATTGATTTGATTGAATTGTTTCTTGGGTAGAAATTATAATTTATGCACGACAAATTTATTTTCCAAGATAAATCGGTCATTTGTAATTCAAATGCACGCCTATAAAATTTGTTTTTTTAATAATTTTAGTTTTTTTTTTTAATTTCATCATATTTCTGTAATAAATGGAGTAAAATTATCTTCTTTAATAAGAATCATTAACTCACAAACAATTGCCTCAAATCCAAAATTAAGTTTTGCACGAAAAAGGCCGCGCGGCTGTTCCCCTTAAAACAAAATGAATCAAAGAATAATATTTTACAGAACCTGGAACGTTAACAGAATATTGATAACTGGAAGAAAGTCCATCATAATATATTCTGAGAATACGAAATTCGCCATTTTCTGGACATTATACACTTTAGGAACAATAAAACCTAACTGATTTATTTGAACCCTTTTCTTCCCGCTCCCCCAATGCACTCACACTGTATCGGACGTGTTCGGCTTGTTCCCCTGATTTCAAGTACCTAGATTTGTAATTTTACAACAGTTATCAAGAATTAAGAACACGCAACCCTTGCTTGAAATTATAGTGCTTATATTCTTGGAATATGGAATACAATCAAGAACTGATTGATTCTTAACCCTTTCTGTCCAACTCCCCTATTGTGCTTGCCGTATCGGACGTACCTTTGTGAACCCGCGTTCCGCCGCTTTGGTCCCGGTTATAGGAGTATTGAACCGGCCGCGGCGAGCGCCCCGGGGAGCCTCCGCGAATAAAGGGACTCATAATGAAAACAAGGCGGCAGGAAATGAGCGGGATGTTTTCCAGTACAATGCTATCCCGCTACCGCTATTACTAAGAAAATTATTATTTAAGTAGGTACTAATTATTATTATTTTCTATACAGACAGGTTAAAAAACAACTGCCTTGCATTTAAGCTGTAGTTTATTTTTTTTAGTTAGCAACACTGCGTACCGGATCCGAGCACGCAGACTTGAATGGGAGCCGACCGAAGACCAGCTATTATACCAGACTTGTCAAAAAGTAGTACCATAGTTTTTGTATTATAATTTTTTAGAAGTATTTCTTTATCCTCGTTATGATTTGGAATTCGGATAAAACGGAAATGACGCATCACAGCACCTGCGAAACATCAAACAGCCGCTTTGATTATATTAGTTGAGATATGAAATGGAAATGACGCCAGGTCTGCGCTCATTGGTCGCTTGATTATGACCACACTTTTAAAGGCTCCTATTGGTTGAGATTGGTTTTTGGTAAAGTTTCGCTTCTACCGCGTGTGAACCGCACTAGATATTTTTTTTATTAATTCTATTGCTATTTATTAATTCTATTGCTGTAAGCAGTTCTTAACAAAAATACAAATAACAATACATTAAAATGTTACATTTAAAATAAAAGACAATCCGCAACGTACATTGGAAATGCGTACTTTTAAGTGAGGCTCATTTTATAACAAAAAATGTAAATGTGCAGTTCACACGCGTTAGAAGTGAAACTTCAGAAAACTAACGTGAACAAGAGTGGGGAGGCTACGAAGTACCCCACAACGAGGAGACCGATTATTCTATCTCATTATTTCACATGCTAAATTCTGAAGATGCGAGTGTTTGTCTCTTATTAGTGTCGCTTTTTCGTTTCATTGAATTTCAAGTCACAAAGTTTTCACTTCAAAATACAAACAATAACCCAATGACACGTTTAAATAATGTACCCTATTTTTATGATTTTACCGCAAATCTTAATGATGTCACAAAATAGTGTCGCGATTTGCTATCGATGTTTGAAGATTGTTTCCGATTTCGCTTGTTAAATACACAATGGCGGCCGTATCACGCCCGGACGAGATTTAAATCCGCGAAGTAATCCCGCTTTATCGAAGCCATCCAACCTTATAGATTTATTTATATCTCTTCTGTGTATGTTGTACTCCCTGCAAATCCAGGGTTTTACAATTTTTTGAGATTATGTATATAGCAAAGCATTGGCAAAGTCGTGTCCTTTTCTCTATAGCGAGATTAGCGAGCCATCAGCGATGACCATAACAGCGTTCTTCTATCAGCGCCAAATTGAGTACAATTCTTCCGAGACCAGACCGGCTGAAAATGATCTAGCTTTCATCGGAATTCAGTGGTTAATTTTTCCAATGTAAGTAGTGTTTTTTACCGGATTCACGTTATATTACACCGAAGTATCGGAAATATGACCACTCAATTTCTCAACTTTCTGGTTCTGGGAATGATTTTTTTTATTGTAATATTTTGTTAAATTGTAACTACGTATTTCAAGTTTATTTTAATACAATTTTAGTTTCTAAGTTTTTCATCAAAATATTTATTTATTTACGGAACAATACTTAAAAACCATTTTTTTACATAAAAATATCAGGATTACAACACAATTATATGGGGTTAACATGCTAATAATATGATTTAAAATAATTAAATTTTAGAATCTGGCTATTGGAAACAAAATGTAAACAATTAACTGTTTAAAAAAAATATGCGAAAAGCTTTTTTGTAAAATATACGCATATTATTGACTGAAGTCACCTATTTGTTTATGTTAGCTCCACGCAGGAGGCCCTGAGGAAAATAATTTCACTATAATACAATATTGGATTGAGTCTCCGATACAAAATTGAAATTTTCAGCCTTTCTTGAAAGATTTGGGTTTGTTTATCAACAAAACTATTTATTTATATTCATATTAAATATGTACGGGCGCAAACAATTAATTGACCACAATATTTTAAAGCAAAACGTGCAAAAAGTATTAAAAACCTAAAATAATTTTAATGGGCGCCATCTGTGAATGCGTAGATTATAACTAACTTGACGTTTAACCTTAAACTGAAGTCAGTGGGGAGGGAATGGACAGAGTCTACTAATCACTAATTAAGGTAAAGGCAGTGGGGAGGGAATAGACAGAGTCTACTAATTGAGGTATGTCACTAAACTAAAGGCAGTGGGGAGGGAATGGATAGAGTCTACTGATCACTAGTTGAGGAATGTCATTAAACTAAAGGCAGTGGGGAGGGAATGAACAGAGTCTACTGATCACTAGTTGAGGTATGTTATTAAAATAAAGGCAGTGGGGAGGGAGTAGACAGAGTCTACTAGTTGAGGTATGTCACTAAACTAAAGGCAGTGGGGAGGGAATGGATAGAGTCTGGTGGTCACCAGTTGAGTTAAGTTGTTAAACTGAAGGCAGTAGGGAGGGAATGGACAGAGTCTACTGATTAGTAGTTGAGGTATGTCATTAAACTAAAGGCAGTGGGGAGGGAATGAACAGAGTCTACTGATCACTAGTTGAGGTATGTCATTAAACTAAAGGCAGTGGGGAGGGAATAAACAGAGTCTACTGATCACTAGTTGAGGTATGTCATTAAACTAAAGGCAGTGGGGAGGGAATAGACAGAGTCTACTAATTGAGGTATGTCACTAAACTAAAGGCAGTGGGGATGGAATGGATAGAGTCTACTGATCACTAGTTGAGGTATGTCATTAAACTAAAGGCAGTGGGGAGGGACTGAACAGAGTCTACTGATCACTAGTTGAGGTATGTCATTAAACTAAAGGCAGTGGGGAGGGAATAGACAGAGTCTACTAGTTGAGGTATGTCACTAAACTAAAGGCAGCGGGGAGGGAATGGATAGAGTCTGGTGGTCACCAGTTGAGTTAAGTTGTTAAACTGAAGGCAGTGGGGAGGGAATGGACAGAGTCTACTGATCACTAGTTGTGGTATGTCATTAAACTAAAGGCAGTGGGGAGGGAATGGACAGAGTCTGGTGGTCACCAGTTGAGTTAAGTTGTTAAACTGAAGGCAGTGGGGAGGAAATAGACAGAGTCTGGTGATCACCAGTTTAGGTATGTCGTTAGGCCAGAAGAAGGTTGTGAAGTATCTGCCTAACGTAATTAATATTTTCTGCTGATGAAAACATCATAGAATGACTCAGATTTTTACCGTATTTGCTTGCAAATACTCGCTAATTTGAAATATTTTAGAAAGGTGTTAAAGTAGAATGTTAAAAAATATATGTTTTGCATTCCTAAAGCTACGATAAAAAAAAACACTTCAACTTATTTTACACACCACTGCCGAGTAGATACCATCCCAGTAGATGTCCACTTAGAAGCATTATAGTGTCATCAACGCAAACTAACAAACAAAAACACTTTAGAAAAGTCATCGTGTAATTTTGTAATGATTTTACTTCCAAGGCAATTACCATCCAATGAGAATTCCGTACATTGTCGGTAAGCAAGAGTCGCCAATCACCGCGCTTCGGGCCGGGGCCGTTGGGCAAAGCAGAACAACCCGTCAATTGAGAGACCCCTCCATTATATTCCGTTGATACGACTAATAACCACTTGATCACTGCCAGGAATCGGGAGAACAGTTTAGTAATCATTGAATACATTCCCCGAAATGCTGAAACCAATTATCTGTTTAAGCAGCTTGAACGTTATTGGTGCGTAATTTCCCTCCTCTTGAATTCGTGTAGCGTTATATTGTTTGATGCGTAATAGATAAACCTCTGCATATCGATTCTAATTCCGGGTATTCTATGAAAATAGCCCGATAGATGATTTATTACATGACGTATAGGTACATACTCTAATGATCAAAAGGACCACAATTAACTAATTCAATTTTCAATACAATTCAATTAAATTTATTCATTTTTAAAACATCAAAAATTAAAATTTCAAGGGGTTTTTAAAAGAGTCTAAATTGTGCTTCATTGATATTAAACATATCGATATTCGAAGTGATTCTATTTAACAACAAGACCGCACTCCCGACTGGCATGATCATTGGCAAGTTAGTTCTGCAAGCCGGAGATAAAATTCTATGCTGTCGGTGATGGAGATTACCATCGGAAACATAGAAACTAATGCTCTACACTCTACATCAGGGGTGCTCAAACTTGAACTGCTGGCGATCTACCTCAATATTATTAGACTACGATCGATCGACCCAACCGCAGATTTTTCAAGCGCCGGGGGGAGGGTTGCGTAGAATTTTTTTTCTTTGATTCTGGCTGCACACAGTCTTCAACCAGAATTTTATAACCGTACTTCGAATATAAGAACTGGAATTTTACAATCTGAACACTAAAAATAAATAAAATTGGTTTAAATTAAATCTGTATGTGGCGAATTAAAACTACACTCAGTACATGAAAATGGTTTCTCTTTGATTCTGGTAGCACATACATAGTGTATGTAAAAAAAAGGTGTATGTAAGGAACTTTCTTAGAAGGTAGGAAACAAGGAAGCGTTAAATTCACTGGTTGATGTAGCAGGCTGGATTGATGACGTCCACATAAGATTCACATTTCACATAAAAATCTTTCAACTGTGCACAGATTGTAATAGGTATTAAATCAACAGTATAATTTTGATGATTTTCTGATGAACTTCTTTCGTACTTGCATTCGGGAATACAACGTAGAAACTTATCATGGAAAACAATGTTCGCATGTCCAAAACGTTATTTATTGTTAAATTTTGTAATATTGTGCAATTAATCCTCCCAATTGATATTAAAATGAAACGTTTTGCTTCTCTTCACCGCATTTTGTATTATTTATTAATAAACTTCGTATCACCTTCAATTAAAATTCGGACTGACTGACTCGTAAATAAACCAAACTACACACTAGAAACTAGATCGATAACTTCGGCCTTTTAAGGGGGAAATTTTCGACAATATTTCACCATGAATATGCAATAATTATACTTTTTCCTATGGGGACGTGTGAAGTCATACACCATTTATGAGGATAGAGTGATCAACAAAAAAAGGCGCGACCATTGACAAATTTAAGATACAAATAAATAATAAACAAAAAGGCGTGAAAAGTGTGCGGTCTTATTGAGGCCTAATAGAGCAACTGCAAAAAAAACTGTGAATAGATCTATTTACATCGGCAATTTTTTCTCGAGATGGACTCAAAAAGCACTCGCGATCGACCGTTTGAGCACCCCTGCTCTACATGATGGTCAAGTTTTCGAACCATCCACGAATTAGTAGGAAGAAATTTATAAACATTTTTACTTTATAGTTTTTTAATTGGGCAAGACTGGGAGGACAGTCCAATCCTAGTCGGTCAAATTACATGAGATATAACATACAACAAATATTTAAAAAGAAAAATAAAAAGGTTGGATGAGCACTGTGGGGTGAGGACTGATTTGGCGATGGATACGTCTGCCCACCTCTTGTGTGGCAGGCCGGATTTGGAGAGACTGGTTGAGGAAGACCATTTTACCTTTTTTTACCTCTACAGCAAGATTCGCTCGACCCATCGCCTTGCACCGCAGTGGGAGGGACGAATTCAAACAGTCACTCCTGGACACACCGTCCCCAAATTTCAACCCACCCCTCATTCTTTTTCCTTTCCAAATCTTCATATCCTTCCTTTTCCTTAAAAAAAAACCTCAACACAGCATCCCCAAAGATGATGCAGGCCCCAATGGAAATTATTTTATTCGGGGCCTCATATTTATCAGACCCTAAGTATAAAATGGATGGCACTAATTAATACATATTCGGAAATATGTGATCTGTGAAATGGGTCCGGGAACTATATAGCGAATGGAGCACTAGGTAAATTAATATAATAGACGTGTGGCCATGCCAAAGAGATTAATATTGTGAGGTATCCTCACACACACACACACCCTCACACACATTAATCCTCCCGGCACGGATAAATAAATGAGTTTATTAAGTGAGGGACTGAATTAGAATTCAAATCAAGCGAGTATAATTAACCAATCCCCAGAGAACAACAACAGCCATATTGTTCGGATCACACGGGGAAAATATAGTCAGATAATCTCTACACAGTCAGAACCTTTATTAGTAAAACAGATATTTCTGATCGTAGTACGTGTTAATTACAAAATAAGGATAAAGGCAGACATAAAATAACATTTTAGTCTAAATTTCGGAAGTTTGGGCATGGGTTGTTTCCTACAGGTTACAAAAATTACCGAAAAAAACACTTTTTCAAACCCGCAAAATGTATCAGAGTAATACAAGTATTATTGACCTATCTCCCTGTTTTCGACAAATGGTTCTGATTTATATATTCAATTTGTTGGTCGCTGTGGAAAATATATTTTCACTTACAATAATTCGATAATTTACGGATTACGCTCACAGCTGCGTTTGTGGGAATCCATCGCAACAACGCAAATCGTTTCTGATTTGATTCTCGAACATTCTCGCACTATATTCACAAATTAATAGCATTGGAAATGGTAACACTTTTTCATGGTGATGGAGTTCTATAGCCGTTTCATTCTCGTATTGTGAATGGGTGTAATGTAGTGCGTTTTCCTTTGTCAAATGTTTAATTTATTTCGCAACAAAATGCAATGGTTTTTGCTGATTATGCTGTGTTTTTGCTTATTATGCGCAAAAGTGTGAACAAAAGTACTTATAATATTTGCATTTTTTTTAAACTATTTAAATATTTATTATAATTTTTAATTGTTAAACTAACGTTTAAGACCATATTTTTATGCATAGCACAAAGGGTAATAATTATTATAAGCAATAATTATCAGCCTGAAACACTCATCCACATTGAAATATCTTCCGAAAAAAGATACATGACGCCAACGGGACATGAACCCGTGCCCTTCTGATTGCCGGTCAGCTGCTCTCCCAACTGAGCTATGGCGGCTTATCTTATACCCGCCAAATGATTCAATATATACTAATGTTTCATTCAACAATTACTGCTTATTATATTTTTTCCACCTGAAAACAACCAACTTTATTTTTGCGAGAGAGACACTGTTAGTGTTAAATGCGTCGCTAGGTGGCGTCGAGACAAATTATGTCTTCATAATTGGGGAATTGTTTTATTGGGGAAATACTTAAACAAATATTAATATTATTGTCCCGTTGGCGTCATGTATCTTTTCTCGGAAGATTTTTCAATGTGGATGAGTGTTTCAGGCTGATAATTATTGCTTATAATAATTTTAATATTTTTTAACTATTTATTTATTTTTCATATTTTTATTTAATTATTTGTATACCTTTCAGGCGTATGAATTTTCTTATTTGTTCAACAGGTTTGTACCTAAAGATAAAATATAAAGTGTTGTGTGCATTTACGTATTAACTTGCTTTTATATGTTAAATGGTTATGGTTATATTATTGCTGTTACTACCTATTGTGTACTTTTAATCTTCTCAATATTTTTTTATAAACTGTGTGTGTAAAAGCCCAATGGGCGCCTAAATAAATACATATTGGGATTAATATTTGCATACATAATATTAATTATGTCCTTACCGTCATTGAAGGTCAACTTGCATTTTATGAAAGTACAAATATTTCAAATTATAAAAGTCTTGCATACTTCACAAAACTTACAAATTTATACCGTGTGGTGGCTTTTTCACGAAAACCGTTCTGCAGAAATAAACCATTTATTAATTCTTACAAAACTTACCATAAAAATATTATAAATCTTACAATTTTTACGTGTTTTGAAATATGCAAAACGTTAAGATTAACAATATATTATTTTATTTTATTTTACATGAGCTTCACACAGGAGGCCCTGAGGAAAATAATTTCCCGTAGGGCCTATGTCATCTTTGGGGATGCTGTGTGGAGGGTTATTTTTTTTAGGAAATGAAGGAAAGGAGAGTTCGGGGAAGGAAAAGGGTTTAAGGGGTGGGTAAATCTGGGGTTCAGTGTGTCCTGGTCGTCCGCCTCCAAGACCTAGACAAACCTCACCCCATGAACCCGGGCACCCCTGCTAAATCACCAAACGTAGTGAACTACTTGGGGTGTCCTGTGGCAGAGGTGTTGGTTATCCAATAAAGGTTCCCGGAGCGGCGGCACCCATTCCCGCCTCCCAAATTGGAATTTTTTAATCACTGCTTCGCTAACATATCTCGGCGCTCTCCTTGATTAATAATAAATATAATGACTTAGTAATTCTTTGCTCGCTCCGGAAGATACAGAAAGTTTATGTTTTCTGCGCCAGCTTTTGAAACAGCTGAGGAATCGATTTAGTTCAGTGTGATTGTAACCTGAAGACACGCCGGAGCTCCATAGATTCGCCGCGGGCGACACCACATTTCGTGTGTATCTGACGGGGCGTAATTGCGATCTGGGCCTGAAGCCCAATTTATACGGGTAAGCAAGTTCTTGTTCGGAAACCGTAAGAAAAAATCAGATGGTTGAATTTCGTATTAGGTATATGCATGATAGTACTACAATGTGCAAAGAATATCTTAATTCTGCTATCTAAATGACTGCACAATTATTATATTTATGCAGATATTATGCACTCTCCTCCGTTGAATTTGTGCGAAAACCTCTAGTCTCGAGCTCATGGTGGGTGAAGAAAACTGTCGACTGTGTGCAACACGGGGCAATGATTTTGTTGGACATCTTCGGCATTTTAATGGAATGTGCTTTCAAAGCATTAGCGTATTAATTAATTATCCTATCTACACACAGGGGGTATTCCTTATTAACATCCATCTGTTTGGTTCTAAAACCAAAATAATACAATCAAAACAATGTCGGGTTAGTTACACCATTTATAACTCAAGAACGGCTGGACCGATTTTTATGATATTTGATTTGTTGGATTTTTCTCCGCCCCGAATAGTAGAATAGCTATTGAAACATCGGAAAAATTTACGAAAAAAAGTTATGAAGAAAATTGTTTTCCTCGTACATTTTGTAGGAAACGAATTCTCATCTTTTGAAAGAGCTGCAGCAATATTGTGATAAGTATAATATTGAATAGTGGGTGAATTCCAAATTTATTTTTTTTTTGTTATTTATTTATTTATTCCATTTTTACAATTTTACAAAGTTAGGTATAAGTACAATTATTTTTTTAATTATGTATATGTAATGCAAATATTCTAATATATAATTCTGCCCCATATAATGCTGCCCCTCTTACACACTTAATGTCAACAGTCGAAAATGAGAAAAACGGTGAACCTATGTCTGCACCCCTCCAAAGGAAAAATACAATAATTATAATAAATCTCCCTCACACGTATAATGAAAATGAAACGCAATTCCCGTAAGTGTATGGAAAAGTGAGAAAATCACAAAAAATATAAATCCATACACAACGCCATATCTGATACTGACAAGAATAAAACACGGACAGTTGCGCATCGATAATTGCTTCATTGTGTAATTAATTTATTAAACGAATTGAAATTATTTCAGCTAATAATTTAACACAACAGTTATTGATTCTGAGACGGTATGAAGTTCTCCGGGTCAGCTAGTATGTGATAAAATATAGATTTCCGTATAAACTAGAAATTTTAAATTCATTATTTGTTTCAAATATTCGGCTTATTTCAGAATATCGCTTGCCTACATTCCGAATGGGAATGTACAGTGACTGATATGCTGAGATAGGCCAAGCCACGAAAGTGTAGCACTCAAACAGCGTGGTCTGATACAGGCCTTACACAGAGCTTATCTTTATATATAAAAATTAGGTTCCTTATGTCTGCAAATATCTGAAATTAATCGATGGATTGAAATATTTTTTTACAGAACATTTCATTTTAACAGAAGAGTGTTTCTATATAGAATGGTAAGCTCTGGCGTTATGAAATTTGTACAAAAATGTACTATGGGTGGTGCGCGAATGGTTTGAAAATGTGTGAATTCCATATATTTTAGCGGCAGGGAAGGAAGGCCGGAGGGGGAGGGTAAGGAATGAGGTGGGGTTGGCGGGGAGGGTGACGAAGGAGGGGAAGGCGGGAATTTTTTTCTTTGAATTGCATTGCAACGCTTGCCGGGTACTAGCTAGTAATACATATAAAAATATATGAAGAAGTTCTTTGTTTAAAGCCATTTTATTTTATTATTATTTACACACGTCGCGCGTAAGCCGGTTTCGGACGATCTCAACATTCATCAGGATAATAAACATAGAAATTATGTATGTATATTATTGTCCTGATGAAGGTTGAGATCAACCAAAACCGGCCGAGGTGTATAAATAAAATAAAGTGGTTTTAAACAAAGAACTTTTTTCACTTGTATAATGTCAAGGAACGAAATGTTTGCTTACTTCGATAATTATAATATATTTCTTCGTAAGCACAAAGATTCTTAAAAAAAACAGCTACCGGTTCGTTTTTATTGGGCTTAATTCACACAGGGACCATGGTACATGATTCTGAGCAATTTATATCCCTATGTAATAAGGACTTGACTCACACCACTTGCGGGCTCTTTCCGTGTTTCGTTTATTTAACGGCAAGCCCTACTCGCACGCGGCGACGTTATTATTGAAAATTTGTGTTGTTGTTTTCCCTATTTTTTATCCTAGAAAACCTTCGCCCGACAAAATGGAGAATTCCAGTAACCTTTTTTTAACAATATTCACCGTCTCTTAAAAATCCTTATTTTGAAGATTTGAAAGGTTGAAACTAAAATCTGTGTGGATGAATGTGATTGGAAAGCCACCTCAATCTCGCCTACATTTTAATACTAACATATTTTCTTTATAAATGTTCACCAAGTTTGTTCTGCGGTTGAGTATTGTACTCTTATATTGATAGGTGGTTCTTCTTTTTCTGTTTATCTCTTCGAGGATAGTTGACCATAAAATGTAGAATTCATCTGTAATAACATTCACTTTTCTGAAATCTTCTTGCTTCTCTTGCATTGGTTAAGATTAGCTTTTTCGATTACATATCTGAAAGAATAATTTAGAGATGAAGATAAGTTCATTGTGAAGAGCGAAAAAGATGAGTATCTCTTGGAAACGATGGAAGAAAAGAGAATCTACGTAGAATAACCTCCCAACCACGCTCTTGAATGATTTCAAACATTTTTTTTCTTTTAACTCCATACAGGAGGCCCTGAGGAAAATAATTTCCCTCACGGTCTATGTCATCTTTGGGTATGCATTGTGGAGGGTCTTTTTAAGGAAGGGAAGGAGAAGAAGTTCTGGAAAGGAAGTAAAAGATATGAGGGATTGGTAGGAATCTAGGGACCGAGTCCGGAGTGACGGACGTATGAATTCATCTCTCCCGCTGCGGTGCAAGACGATGGGTCGAGAGAGAGAGAGCAGTTGGAGAGGTCAAAGGGTCTCCCCAAATCGGCCTGTCCCTATCTTTCCCGTTACGCAGCTTTTGGGCAAGCGCATCCCCCTTTAAGAAGCAGATACTAAACACACCCCCATTACCCCGAGCCATCCTACTAAATCATCAAACGTAGCGAACCACTTGGGGTGACCTGCGGCAGAGTTTATCCAATGAATTAGTCTCCCAAATAAATAGTTTGAACTCTTTCGATTCCTCAATTCCTCAGTAAAACTCAAATGATTTAAATTCTGGTAATATTGCTTTAATGCGTTCTAAAATCTTTCCTAAACGGTACTGCCTTTGGAACTAAAAACTTTAAGTAAATGCATCAGCCCATTAAATCATAAGTAGCAATGATGGGTATTTCCCGAAAGACTCATTTTTATTCCGCCATGTTTCCAAATTCTCGTCCTACCAAGTCCTTTATTGTTTGGACTTTAATAAAGGGAAACCTATTTCATGTCAATGGCGTAGTTGGGCCTAGTTGGTCTAGCGAAGCATTATTCGGTGATAGATCATCAGCATGCATGTTGTGTATTTAGATTCTGGAACATTTCTCCGATATCAATGACCTATTACGAATTGTTAGCTGCCGGGGTTCATGCAAAACGGAACTCGGCAATAATGTAAGCCTTGTAAACCCTTTATTAATCCTCAGTTTTGTAAATAACATTACTTTTTATGTGAGTTTGTTTCAGATTTTTTGAAATATGTTCTGGAATGTCGCAATTCGAAAACACGATATCCGAGAGCTGTTAAAAAGAGAATAATAATTATTAGAATGATCTTCTATCTGATCTGCAACCATTTTTTTATTAAAAACTATGAACAACATTATAAAAAATATGTATTTACTTGATATGTCATATACATATACAGGGTGTTAAGGGACGTCCTTGACTAACTTTAACGAGTGATTCCTAACATTATATGAAGTAAAAAATGGCAATGAAGTTTGGTCTAGGGTGACATTTTTATTTCTACAAAAACTAAAAAAAATAATAGGTGTTGGACAGTTGGGGGCGTAGTAAGTGGTTGGGCTGTAACCCAGCGACATGTAGAATTTTTTTTTGTTTGATTTTGAAAATTATTTTTTATTTTTAAAGTCATCGAAAAATTTCAAAATCATTTTTTTCACGTCCCTTAACGTGCTGCACGAGAATAAGTTGGCGAAAAAGGGCGCTGTCATCATGATATAACGTTTGCCAGATTAAAATATAAAGATATAGTATTAGTTCATGTTTATGCCACCGCCAACTTATGTGCGTAGCACTGTGTGTAACTTATACGTTTTATAATTAAGTAGGTAAGTATTTAAGTACCTACATTTATAATTTCATTAGATATTTTAGTTTTGATTTATTAGATAAGAGAAAATTAGAAACCTCATTTATTGGACGCATGGGCTACGTTCACAGATTTACTAGTATATTCTAATATAACGCAGCTGTTATTTACGTTCTCTATCCAATTTTAGATCCCCTCTAATTTCTTTTAGCTACTCACTCGCGATATTTAGAGATTATATCGGCTTTTGGAAAACATATTGCTGGCATTATGCAATTTTCTCTATACAAGCATTTGCTAAATAGGGGCGCAGTGTGTAATTAGTAACGAAATATGTTAATGACATAGAAATTATTCCATCCCAGAAAATCCGGTGACAACATTAATTTCCTTCAAGACTGCTTAAATTTGAGAATGTTTGAATTGGGCAGTCTGACGTAAACTTTACTCGAATACACAACATAATAATATTATGTACGTGAAAGTTATCATTTATCTTTGGGAATTCTCAGTGGCCGGGAGAATGGACCGAACTCTGTCCAAAGTTGTTGCAGATCCACAAAAACAATTTTGCCAGTCTCAGCGTTCCATGTGGGATGGAACTAGGACCCTAGTAAAATTAGTATTTGGCATATTTAGCGTAAATTCATCAAGTTTCTCTGGTTCAAACACAACAATAACTATTATCGTATGTACACTCCAACCTCTGAAACTATGGCGAACGCTAGCCGACATTAATTCCTGTGGAAAGTTCTAAATAATAAAATAGAGTGTCCTCTCAAATTAACCTTACCATATCATCCGAACATACCCGCCACAACAATCTATTATACACATTAAACAACAACACAAACGTTACAGCAAACTGACCAATTTCACATGTTCTCCAAACATTAGACAATCTTAGTCCCAACCCAACCCTCGACATATTTTGACTCTCTACCATCATTTAAGAAAAAAAATTACTCGTGACTTAAGCTGAATGCGCACTCATAACAACTTTCCACCACATCTTCAGTATTAAGATGAAAGGACATGTACAAAAATCGTTTTTCGAACTCCCAGGGCACGCATTAAGCGTCTAATTTTAAAAAGTACCAAACTTTTTATCGCCCCGATATGAGAGCACCAGTTAGAATGGAAACGTTGCATGAAATTTTTCATGGTACCTTCATCCAAACCCTCCTCTTTCTCATATCCCTCCCTCCCCACTTTGGGAAGAAACATCATAGTTCCACTGGCTCCGCAGTCAGGAAAATAATTTAATTATTTAAAAAATAAGTTCATTAGTATTGTTGACAGCGCTGCTCCAGTTTACTAAAATCAACTAATTTCAACTTTTAATTAACAACTTTCGGGTTAGAGCCGTCACATGAACCGCTCTCAAAGTTTGGGAATTGTGACGTTAGCGAAAAATAATTTAAAAGCCGGCACTTCTATTGATTTATTACGTTACCGGCACATTTGGATGTCGGAAATGTGGTTCTCGTAACAGACGCCGAGATCAAAACATATTCTGCTCGTATTATTATTATGTACAAAACGATCAGAAGAAATCAATGGCTCAAGGCCGGGCGTCATGCGAGGCTAGAAAAAGGGTGATTGATGGTTTTTGGTAATGACTGGCCTGCTCCCTTGTTTCCGCGAATTTCGGTGATGTTGATTAAACCCGGCCGCGGTGGTTTTTACCGAATCTGTACCGCACGAACCTTACAAAATATTTAACAAATAATAGTTATTATTATTGTAACTACTTACCTCTTTTCTGAGATAATATCTGAGGTTGTGGGATTTGTAAAACATTTGTTTGTGTCTGGGATGTGTGACAGGTCGTATAATAATATATCCATCACGAGCTATGGATCTTAGAAATGTCCGTATAACTCTCAAAATATTAGACAAAATTTCTTATTGTTTGTAATAAATTTTCATTTTTTAATCTGCAAATATAAAACAAACCATACGAAGTAGATATTGTATTATAATAAAACGAATATAAAACTTTATTCCACTTAATTTTATTTGACCGTAACCGGTTTCAGCTCGTTAAAGCCATCTTCAGACGTACAAATAATTCTTAGTCTACGATTTATATACACAACATATTGGGGAGGGAGAGGGGTGGTCTGCAAGGATTTTAATCAATTATATTAATTATATTTGTTGCTAAGTCGTTTTAGACTGTCGAATTTCTAAATATTTTGGTAATTCCAGTAAGCTAATTACCTTGGGTTTGTAGCTCACTTGAATGATGATTAGGGAAAAACCTTACAAGTAATATGAGTTACTAATGACTTAATTTTATTGTCAAGTCGTTATTATATTTATGAAGTACGCTATTTTTTTATACAATTTTTTTTTATACAAAAAACACATTCTTAAACGACGGATGGCTTCACAACACACAGCGACACAAAAAAGTAGATATTGGCTAATACGGATATTTTTGAACATCCATAGCTCGTGACAACCCAAACGCAAAATTTTATACAAATTACATTACGCCATAGATTTTGGTTTTGGGAAAAATATGTAATGCTAAACGATTTCCTAGAGCAATTTTTCCGCATACTTGAAATTATTATATTCAATCTTTTTAGTTTTGGGTTTTATTTTATTTATGTTTTAATTTCAGCAGGACTGGAGGGATAGTGTAATCCCAATCTGCCATATTACATGGACAACTGTTTCACGGAGAATAATACAAATTATAAAAAATAGAAATAAAATAAAATAACGTGTTAGGTAGGCAGGTACCTAATGATAAAATAAAATAAACACAAAATACCTAATGCAAATACGTAAAATTTAATGTAAAACCTTTAACCTTTTTGCATCCTACGAAATATATTCCCTTTTTATTAGTATGTTCAGGAAACGAGATATGTACCTAATCAACATATATTATAATATAAAAGAAAGTCCAAAAAAACGTGCGGAACTCAGAAACGAGCCCCAGTTCGATCAAGGGAGTTGTATGGTATGGTAGATCTCTAACTCCCCTAGGGAATAAGGGAACCCGTTTTTACCTAAAGGGCGGGCTTTTGAAGATATAAGGGCTACCAGTTCTAAGAAGACTTTGGAAATGTCAAGAATACTCTAAAAAACTTCGAAAACTTCTAGAAAATTCAATAAAACTCTGGAATGTTCTGTAAGGAGTGGAAGAGTGTGTCAGCGAGTCTAGAAGGTTCCGAGAAGTTCTAGAAGGTTCAATAAAGCTGTAGAAAATTCTGGAAGGAGTAGCGGAGTATGTCGGTGAGTCTAGAAGGTTCCGGAAAGTTTCATAAGGTTCGATAAAGCTGCAAAAAGTTCTGGAAGGAGTGGCGGAATATGTCGGTATGTCCAGAAGGTTCCGGAAAGGTCTAGAAGGTTCGATAAAATTGTAGAAAGTTATGGCAGGAGTGGCGGAGTATGTCGGTGAGCCTAGAAGGTTCCAAAAAATCTAGAAATTTCGATAAAGCTGTATAAAGTTCTGGAAAGAGAGTCAGAGTACGTCGGTGAGTCTAGAAGGTTCCGAAAAGTTTTAGAAGGTTCGATAAAGCTATAGAAGGTTCTGGAAGAAGTGACGGAGCATTTCGGTGAGTCTAGAAGGTTCCGGAAAGTTCTATATGGTCGATAAAGCTGTAAAAAGTTCTGAAAGAAGTGGAGGAGTATTTCAGTGAGTCTAGAAGGTTCGGGAATAATAGGTTCGATAAAGCTGTAGAAAATTCTGGCAGGAGGGCGAAGTACGTTGGTGAGTCTAGAAGGTTCTGGAAAGTTCAATAAGGTTAGATAAAACTGTAAAAAAGTTCTGGAAGGAGTGGCGGAGTATGTCGGTGAGTTTAGAAGGTTCCGAAAGGTTCTAGAAGGCTCGATCTAGAAAGTTCTGGAAGGAACGATGGAGTGTGTCGGTGAGTCTAGGAGGTTCTAGAAGGTTCCCTAATGCTATAGGATGTTATGGAAGGAGAAAGTTCTAGAAGCTTTCAGAAATGAGTGGCGGAGTGTGTCCGTGAGTCTAGAAGATTCTGGAAAGTTGTAGAAGTTTAGGTAATCTTAATCTTCAATATACATTATTAAAAAAAGTGTAAACTCAAAGACGAGTCTCGGTACTATAACGGGAGTTATGTTGTGTGCCCTCTATTCCCCATCCATGGAGAAAGTTCGGGTTTTTACCTGAAGGGCGTGCTTATAAAGATATACGGGCTGGAAGTTTCGCCCCCTTGAAATTTCTAGAACGGTTCATAACATTCCAGAGTATTCTTTAGCATTCAACCACATTCCAGAACAAACCGGAACATTCTGAAATGTTGTGGAATGTTCGGGAATAGGATGGAACGTTCGGGAACATACCGGAACATCCCAGATCATTGTGGAACATTCCAGAACACTCCTGAATGTTGTGGAATGATCTGGAACATTTGAAGTCTTTTTTGTTTGGGGCTACCTATATGAGGTATATAAAGCAAGATTCGTCGTGGATTCGAAAGTTAATTCAATCTCACATCAACTCCCTAAGCGAAGCCGGACGTAGAGTATTTGAGAGCATTCCACAGCGTTCCAGAACATCCCGGAACATTCTAGAAAATTGTGGAATGTTCGGGAATAGGGAATCGGGAACATCAATGTAAAACATTCCAGAACACTCTCAAATGTTGTCCTGAGCGAAGCCGGGTAACCCAGCTAGTATATAAAGGATTTTTATTGGGTAAGGTTTTGAGATTTACTAAATTTAAATTTAAAATAATTATTTATCGGTATCAATTTTTATATATGTAGAACTAAAATATAAAAGTAGAACTCCATTTTTATTATTTTTTTAAATATTTATTCAATAATATTATTACTCAATTTATAAAAGTTTATTTATAAATAAGATCTGCTGTGTAATTATTATTACGCGTGATAGACAACGCCTTCAAAAGGCGAAATAGCTGTCACTCTTAATAACAATTGAATAGCACTTGTGTATGAATGAACTGTTTTTATAAATTGAATAATAATATTATTGATATTTAAATACACGTAAATTATTTGTTATTTTACTGATGATTGTCCAATCAATCACATTACATTACAAATAAAAGTAAAACAGGGATGACAGTGAAAGGAGAGCACATTATAACATATGAGTAGAGTCATGATAAATATGTAAGATAATGAGAGAAAACATTTTTCTAGTCAGCCTCGAACAAGTTTTCGATAAAATCTACGCGATCATGAACGTGTATTGTGTATTTAAGTCATATAAGAAAGACTCTGTACTTAAGCGTTAATTAAACAATATTTAGCATCATAATTTACATTTATTCAAGGTTATTTATCAAGAAGTGTTCCCGAGCTGTTGATCAGCGGCAATCTAAAACAGAATGGATCTTCTTTTCGTTCGACACCCGTCGCTGGAGTAAAAAGGTCCGTGTCCACAATAGGTCACTTGTATGGATTTCATAACTACTTGGAAAAAATCGTGTGGAAAGATTACGAATATGTCATTAAAAATTTTTAGAAATGTACAGTTTTTTTATGTTTAAATAAATAAATCCATTATTTGGGCTCGTGACGTCACTACATGAAAATGTCCCGTCTCCGAAAACGCTCCTATTAATTTTATAAAATTCCACACTGATTTATTTCTTTTATATGGCTTCACTTTGATTTCAGGCGAATTTTTGAATTTGACATTTAACGTTCACTAGATTTATTGTTAGTTCTCTGCGAACTTATCATTTGGTTTGACTTTTTGACAGATGTTCTGAAGAGAACCCCGTACATTTTACGCTGTCCGTTCGTGTTTTAGAAGTTTAATGAGAATGGTGCGGATTTTAACAAAATCAAATTTTATAATATTATTATTATTATTATAATTTACAAGTACAAGTATATTACATTTGATTTAGTAATATAGACGTTGAACATTATAATGATTTATGATTAATAAGATAGATCAAGGAAAAAAATATTTATGAGTTGTAATATTTTTGGTATGCCTCGTTATTCTCCTGTGCCCTTTCCTGTGGAAAACGTTATTTTTTTTAAATGATTTTCGGCTATGTAATTATCGTTTTTTCGCACCCATAAAATTATGTCCCGCTTTCCGGTTTATAAAAAATGGTCTGATTTTTCGGATTGAAATTTTCGAAAAATCGTGAGGGTTTCAAAAATACGATTAAAAAAAAAACGGAATGTCTTAATGTCTTCTTTGATACGGGAATACGGAATGTAGGAATGTCTTCTTTGCCTAAACCGGATAAAATTCAAAAAAATTGTGATGCAAGTGTCCTATTGGGGTACAAAGAGACAATAGGAGATAATCGCGTCGCGAATGTATTACGTTGCTCGCTAGCTACAGGTCCAATAAGTATGAATATTTTTTGCAAGAATTTTCGACGAGATGTACCTATCCCCTTTTTGATAGATATGTTCCAGATATAAATGTTTATAAATATAATGATGTAAATTAAATATTATTAGGTAATATTTTAGTGTTGAGTTTTACCGAATATAAATGGCAGGTGAACATGAATTGTTCTTAAAATTATTATTATTTTTGGTCCATTAATTAGGTAAGTACTTACAGATATTACTTTCAGTGAATTGAATCTAACCAAGTAGTACGAAGAAATATACCTATATAAATAAAATTGAATTTAATATCTTTGTAAAGAATTACAATGAATATTTCCTGAAAGCTTTTTCATGAAGCCAGTTTCAATGAGTTTCAAATAACAAAAATATTATTATTCGTTTTAATCCCGGAGAGCATATTTAGTTTAGCACGGTGAGGAAAAAGAGAAAATTCTATTATTTAATGTTTTTTTAAATGAAGCCTTTTCTACCCGGAAAATATAGTGTGATTTTTTTTAAATTAAAATCATTTAGATTGACTAACTAGTATTCCTGTAAACAGTAAATAAACCTTGCGTGGGTGAACTTTCGATGATTTTTTTATACACCAGACACGTTAAATGAATATTCGGTGAAATTATTTTATTTATTTAAAATTAATAAACAGTACAGTGAGTTATTACAGTAATTGTTTCAATTGGAGAATCTAGCAACAAATAGAGACGTGTAGTCTCTTGAAGGATAAGTCTAAGATAAGCGTTCGTTAGCAGTCGGTGGTCTCTTTTATAGTTCCATTGTAGCTGATAACGTTTATTGGTTTGTTTGTTACTCGTACATTGTCAGATTAGGTGCAGCACCGGATGCGTGGCTCGTTCAGTGTTATCCTTCAGGTCGGTCGGCTTCTTGATTAGGTGACATGTGCGAAAAAGAACGTTTCTAGTTTTCTCTTATTTAATAAATGAAAAACCAAATTTTCCCCGGAAATCATAAGATTTGAAAGCAGGTACTAAAATGTCTACCCACTTAATTATAAACTATATATTATAAACACCTTTTTAAAAATCAAATGAAACGAAATCACTCTGCCTAAACCACTTAGATAAACTTTTTATTTAAAAAAAAGTAATAATACAATTTGTCCAAATAAATATCACCATCTCAATGATATTTATATTTTTTAATTTTTTCAAGCCGGTAGTTAGATACGTATTGATTATTCCGATTTGACAGTTCGTTGTAGGAACCACGATCGTGCGAACTCTGGCGGAATAAAAAGGTAATATCCAACACGGCTACCATCTTGAGCCGAAACCGGAACGTAACAAATAAATTTATAAACAGACTCTTTTTTATATCTTGTTCTGTTTCATGTTTCGTTAAGATTGATTAATATTTTCTTCTTCTTCGATGATTAAATGTAATTTTATTCCTACGTTTTTCTCATTCGTTTTTTTATTCTTCATTCGTTTTATATTATTCAATTATTTCAGCACCCTTTCCGTTTTTTGTCAATACTATTAAATATACTTCACAACAACTACAAAACATTAATTCTCATAAGTTTATGGCATTTTACTTGTATTGTGTACAGAGCGGAAGATTAGGTATCGTAATTGGGAAAGACCATAATTCAGGATCTAAATGTTATTCGATTTTGGCTACGAGGTAACCGAACTTGTTTCCAGATACTTTTCAACCCACTTCCATCATATCTATTTCCCTCTGAACTACCTTCAGCCTCACAACATACACCAAATGGGGATGCCAGAGTCCCACTATCTTTGGACAGTGGTGAACACGGTGAGGAGTTAGGAATACTTGTGCGGTATCACACAGAATAAAAAATAACATTAGAAGTACCTTCTGCACAAATTTAATTGGAAACAATGTGCCACTGAGTACCTAAACAACAAGCGAACTGTCTCTCTTAAACTTGCCTGAAATTGTATTACGCCATCGGATTTGAATTTCATAACCATTGTGAAAAAAAATTGGCTGCTAATATAGGTCGAAGTTGGGCCTAAAATTGGATCACGAAACACGCCCACAAGGCACTTGCATAGGTATTCACAATAAAAAAACATAACTAAACTAAACATGTGGGTGAATTGAGATTAAGACTTTCACGTCTACTGCGGCTGCCAAACCCGTGGGGGTTATAACGAGATGAACCTAAAAAACCTTCTTTATTTCAGTTCATATAAAGACCGAAGAAACTTTGTAAGCGTAAAAAAATCTGACCTTTTTGGCGTCTTTTAGTCATGAGACGTTTTTTGTGGCAAAGTAATTTATTTCGGCGATCCGGACTCTTGACAAACATGTACAGTCCGTTAAGAAAGTGTAGACAGAAATCTAGGGCATTGCGATTGTAAGGACGGGTTGCTTCAAAAAGAACAATTCATTACAATTTTTTATAGTTCATTTTTCCATGTGAATATTTTTCACATCAACATTAAATTAATAATGGGGGAACTTTCTAAAAGGGGACTGAATTTATGATATCCTTAAAAAAATTAATATTAGAAAAGAACGAGGGTTACCTACATTGTTATTTTTCTGGTGAATGGAAAGGAATTTTTTTAAATGTATTTTAAAAAACGTAATGTTAAATTAATTAATTAAATTTATTAAATTTATTCAAGAAAAGTGCACATTAAATCCGCCAAATTCGGAGTTTCTCATTGTTGCCGTAGTACAATAATTCAAGTTCCATTTTTTTTAAATTTCTGCACATTCTTGGCGGACTGTACGGCAATCTTTTTCTGTTCCTAAATGGAGTCTTATCCTATACGCTATGAGCAAAGGTTGATTACAATGGACTTGGAGGATAAATAATTACTCTCTCCCCGACGAGGCACGACCAGAAGTTATTCCGGCGGGAATGTCGCAGTGTAGAGAGAATCGCAATAAGATTCATGCTTTTGGGACCCGGAACGGACTGTAATTCACCCGCCCGGCCGATACGAGACTAAACTTCGGAAAACAAAAATTATTAAAACTCATTCTTTGAAAGGTAACGCGAAAATTATTCGCGGAGGAAAATATTGATTTTTGGTGCCACATTTCATACGTTCAGGAACACTTTGCAATCGTAAATAATCTTTAATTGTGTTGAAGGTTGTATACACATTAAGGTATTATGAAGGTAGAAATAGTAACATCTTTCTATCTCGGTAAAAGAGACTAACAAAAAAGTCGAAAGTGAAACCTTCAGAAAATTAAAGTAGACAAGAGTTGGGAGGCTACGAAGCAACGCACAAACAGGAGACCGATTATTCTATCTCATTCTCTCGCAAGCTAATTCCTAAGTTTTTAAATTAAATTTAAAATAATTTTTAATATAATGCAAAAATAATTAGTTGAAGATATTGTTAATTCTAAAATTTGAAATGTGAGATTGACAAATATGACGGTTTGACAGAAGGTGGCAATAGCGAAATTAGTTAATGCGCACGTCCCGGTTAGACGAGAGGTCGAGAGGTTTAGGTTCGAGGCCCAGTTGCGACCGTTGTCTTTTTCTGATTTTCTGTGTCTTGTTCTCTTTCATATTTTCGTTTAGATTATTATTGTTATCTTCTTCTTCAATAATAATTATTTTATTTATGTCTAGTATTCTACTTATTTATTTGATGCAATATATTTACATTTTATACACAATTCAATGATGTTGGCCTCACTGGGTGGTTTACCCGTGCTGAGGCCTCCATTTCATATACAAAATTATACATAATACATATAAATATATATATATTGGTGAAAAAACGGAAAAAGGTAAATAATTAAGATAAATTAAACTTAAAAAGTAGAGATTTAAAATTAACGTAAATTTAAAAATAAATAATATTATATAAGGTTAAAAACGATATTTTTAATAAGTGTTGTATGTTTGTGTTTTATGTTTGTGTTTTGTGTGTTACATGTATGTTTTTTTTATTTTATTTTATTATATGATATTTTGGTAGTATTGTCTATTTTGGTCTTTAATCCATTTTGTAATTTTGTGTCGGAATTTATTTTTGTTTTCCTCAATTTTATTTTCAAGTTATTTAGACTTTGAATGCTTTTATAGCGTGATATTGGTAGTGTCTTTGTCCAAAGTTTGTATTTACCGTCTGAGTTCTTAAGTTTTCTTTGTATGCTTGTCTAACTGGTCTGTTGTGATATTTTTGAATGTTTTTTTTTTTGGTCAAAAATGTAATTTAGTAGCGATTTAACGTAAAATTGTCGTATGTCTAGTACGTCACTACGGTTGAATATTTGGTCTGTATCTATTGCCAATTCTGTTCTAAAATTTTGTTTGCACAGTGTTAAGATATACAGGGTGTCCCAAAAGAAAATTTATATTTGTTTTGTTTACTGAGTGAAGACAACTTTTTCGAGGGACGCGGGGGCTATGTCAATCAGTAGCCTGGCTCTTGGGAATTCAGTCAATATGGAGGTTTCACGGTAGTGACCGCGCATTGTGCGTGCGTGAGTTTTACAAAAATGGTGATTCGGCGACTGTGGCTCGTAGAAGATTCTGCAATATTCGAGGTTTTCGTCATTTGAATAAAGCGCCAAGCATTCATCTCATTTGAAAATAGGTCAAAGAGTTTGAATAGGTTGGTACAACGCTGGCTAAACCAAAATCCGGGCGACCAATGTCATCGAGAACGGTAGAAAACGTAGAAAGTGTTAATCAGTCTTTTCGTGACGACCCAAACCTTTCGATTCGGAAGCGCGCAAGTGCTTTAAATGTGCATAGCACCATTACACAGCGTTTTGCGCAAAGACCTAAAGCTGCATCCCTACAAACGTTACTGGCTATAACCTAAGAACATGGTTCCATCAAGACGGAGCACCGTTACATACGTCAAATGCGTCTCTACCACGAGTTCGTAAAATTTTCCCTGGCAAATTGATCACTAGGAGAGGTGACATATATTGGCCTCCTCGTAGTCCTGACTTAACCCCTATGGACTTTTTCCTGTGGGGTTATCTCAAATCTAAAGTGTACGCCAACAATCCGACTTCCCTGATGCAATTAAAAGAAACACTTCACTTGTTAGAAGCCTAATAGAATATAACTCCATAGTCTGGTCGCCCTTCTACAAAATTCATATTCATACTATTGAAAGAATTCAAAGAAAATTTCTACGTTTTGTAAATTTTAAACTTAACATCCCTTTAGAGCGCATAAATTACCCGTCGTTAATGAATACTTTAAATATTCCAACATTAGAAAACAGACGAAAAATAAACGACCTAACCTTTTTATTAAAATTATTAAACTCTAAATTCGACAGTTGTGAACTCCTGCAATTAATAAATCTACATGTACCTACACGAACAACTAGACAAACATTGACATTTTAAATACGTACATCTAATTCGAACTATGATTTACATTCTCCAATATAACATTTGCATAGTCTTGGTAACAAATACTTAATCAATATGGATGTATTTGACAATAATTTGAACTTAGCAAACTTCAAACGCCGTATGTGCCAACTATTTATTTCTACCTATCCCATAAACTAATGTGAACAACAATTTTAAATATTACCTACTTTGTGTCAACTCCTATATTTTATGGACTATATTTTGTTTCTTATATTTTGTGTTACCTGTATTTTATTAACGCTTGTATTTTATGTAACCTAAATTTTTTTTTAACGCTCATATTTTATGTAACCTATGTTTTTTTTTAACATATATTATGTTACTTGTATTTTGTAAACCTATTCTTTTCACTGTAATTAGAAAAAAATTACTGCTTTCTATGTAAAAGCCCAACGGGCGTTTAAATAAATAAATAAATATCCGTCACGAAATGGCAGCCATCACGAATCTTTCCTGCCGAGCCGTCATAAGAAATTTTACTCTTCGATTAAATGAATGCCGCGAACGCGAGGGGTTTCATTTGGATGATATTATTTTTTAGAAATAAATTTCCAATTTGTGTATTTTAATATTTAATAAACATTTTTTCGATAGAACCCTTACTTTTTTAAAATCGATCCACTAATTTTCAACTTTCTGTAATCAACGAAAACTGGAAGATAGCTTCTTATACATTTAAAAAAAAAATTAAGCGACCATATAAAATAATTCTATTTATAAAATATAATAGTTATGTTAGTTAAAAATATTGTATTTCTTAGTTCACCTCACTAGGGGGTTCCTTTTGCCGAGGCGGACCAACATTATTTAATTATAGTTTATTTGTCTTTTGTGTCGTTTTTAGTGTCTTCATTAGGGTTTTTTTCGTTGACTTCTTTCTGCCATATTTTTATTCTTAATTTGTACTCACAATTTTTTTTTATAAGTTTTATTTCTTGGGAAAGGATGCTATGGAGTTTTATTGCAAAGTATGTATGTGTACTTTCTTTGCCCGAATGTGGTTTTATATCTCGGAATGTTTTTTATGTCATTGTCATTGTTATTCGAGCTAATGTGATGAATATGCAGTCTAGTAGAGGATTCAGTATTTTTGAATAGCTTCAATAATATATTTTTGATATACATTCGTTGTACATTTGGTACGTCAAAGCTATTGAAAATTTCAATCGAAGGCGTTCTATAGCTACTTTGAGTATGGTCTTTATGATTCATTTTTGAATTGTATTCAGGTTGTGTATGTGCTTATATTGCTAGGTAGAATTTATGTTGGGTGCTATTTGCTAAGTAAAAAACACAATATGCGTTGGAAACTACATGTACAGATTATGAAAGTCAATTTTATATCGCTCCCTCAAACCACAAATCAACTTTGATTCCGATGGAATCTAGGATGCCAATCCACGACTATATAGTCGTGGAATGTCGATCTGCAGCAGGCACGAAACGCTCCCTTCAAGGCGTGGGCATATCTTTATTTTATTTTATTTTATTTGGAAAATCAACATTATTTACTTAGGTGTATTTACATATGTATATGTTATTGAACCAATAAAAGGTTTTCACTGGTGTGTATTAATTAGAGAGATTAAAAAGTTATAAACGTTATAATAGTTATAATAGCTTATTGGGATGGGATGGTGGGCGGGAGGGGAAGGGGACGGATCTAATCTGGGAGTGAATAAGTTATTTGTATAGGAGTATAATAGTTTGTATATGTTTAGAAGTTATTTATTGTTTATTTTTTTAGAATTTGGGGTGCTGTGTTGAATAAGTCGAATTCATTGTATGAATTGTTAAAAAAGTGTGAAGCGCGGTTAATGAATGTGTTTTGTTTAGAGTTGGTGTTGCATCGAGGAGTGTTAAGTGTGTCATTTAGTCTAGTTTGTCTGGTGGGCACTCTTAAATGAATTCTTTCAAGTAATTCCGGGCAATCTTATCACGACACTTCTGGAAAGGATCAGGGTAGTTGGTTTACACCATTGAAACCAAGTAGTAGGTGAGAATATAAAAATAAGTATATTGATCATAAAGGATCTGTGACAGAATCAAAATAATGATTGCAAAGACTCACCCGGGACCAACAAATCCACCTAACCTATACTAACTACCTGCACCCGGTCTGCGGCTGGGAGGAGTAGGCCCTAGTGGCCTCACACGGTGACGCCTGATGATGGATCCTGAAGAAGGGGAGGCCCGTAACTCTCTCCACCTTCGGTAGACCTCGGCTCTGGAACCGATCGACTATTTTGGGTAGGATCCCATGACCCTCTGCGGATTGCCTGTCCTTCTGCTTCCTCGTCAGACCTCGGCTCTGCAACCGATCGACTATTTTGGGTAGGATCCCATGACCTTCTGCGGATTGCCTGACCTTCTGCTTCCTCGTCACTACGTTCTCAATCCTGCTCAAATGGTAGCGACACCGTCCCGGAAACGGCGAGCAACCATAAAATGGGGTTCTCCAACGGGCCCACCAGCCGCGGAATATGGAAATTATGCGCGTAACGCTTTATTACACGTCAGGATGGCGCGGATCATTACCGATCTCAATATATCCAAGAGGCCCGCCACAATAACACGCGGCAGAATATCGCCCGCGTTCGATCTACACGAACACACTCGCGTATTTTCGTGGATTCATTGTTAAATCCATTGTATCACGAATTAGTAGACTATTGTCGCCCTCGTATACTCGATCCAAAACTTGCCCGAAACAATTAGCACATTCTTAACTAGAATTATGTGACCAGTCGATTTGAAAGCGGGCCGCTCCGTTCGCTTCCAAACTTCCAAATCAAAACGTAAGAGGAAACGGAAACGCTCCCCGCGCTTCGCATAGACAAAATAAAATCAAAGAAAGTGTCTCCAACATTATTATTTTTTCTTTAAAAGTCGCAGCTTAAGAAAGTACTTGAGGAAATAAAAGTATTTAAAATTGCTTCATACAATGTGTAGCAGATCCCCATCCTATAATTCCATATTCAATTTGAGAATGACTTAATGCATAGTAGATCTTTTCATATCCTTTTTATTTACAATATTTCTTAGATCTTTAAAGAAATATATAAGGCCTGTGAGTTTTCCCGTAATACTTTTGATGTGTAGGTCTCATCTAAGTTTTGTGTTTTTTCTAAAACTGAGCAGTGACATTGAATATTTTTTCTATGGCACTCGTGTAATTTTAGTTCAAGTGATTTTGATGTTTGGCTCCTTGAGTTTATTGAAAACGTTATATTTTTAGTTTTGTTTAAATTAAGGCTAAGCATTTAAAGAGAGAACATTGAACACTTTAAATCCCTTTAATAAATATTGTTTAGTGACCGGACAACTCAACATAACTTCAACAACTCTTTTCATTGTCATTTTCAAGTCATTGAAAGTGGTGATTCGTTTTATTTTATTTATTAAATCGGTTACGTTAGGTTGGGTTATGGTCTATTTTATTACAAAAAAAAATCATAATTTTGTTGAGTTGCTATGGAACCATATTGTTTTGACTAGTCTAGTAAGACAGCCATAATTAGGTAAATTGACTGAACACACTTGCATTTAGTTAGGTTAGATTAGGTTAGGTTTCTTAGTACGTATTAAAAAAATCAAGTGGAGTTCACACGCGGTCGAAGCGAAACTTTACCAAAACAATCTCAACCAATAGGAGCCTTGAAAAGCGAGGTCGTATATTCAGAACGGCCAATGAGCTCAGGCCTAGCGTCATATCCGTTTCATATCTCAACCAATAGGAGCTTTGAAAAGTGACATCATAATCAATGCGGCCAATGAGCGCACTTTGATGCATCGTAGGTGCTATAATCCGTATCTTCCAACCGTGTGCCAACCGCCGCACGCAGAGGTAGTGTCCGCCGCGCTATTCGCAATGTTACCGGCACGTATATTGTTACCGCGCGTGTAAGGACTCCCGGCCAAGGGGAAACATTAAATATCGGGGAACAATTGAAAATATTGTCCCTGAATATTGAGGGAAGATCTCTCTCAAAGGTTTCCACCATACGAAAGAAGAAGAAGAACCGTTTCATCCAAATTTCAAATCACAACTGGAATAAAGAAGTTTCACTTCAAAAAGTAAGTGTGTAAGTGTAGGTAGTTATATAAGTTTAATTAAATGAAAGTAGTTGAGCACAGGTTGCGGTAAATCAGTTAATTTTCGTACTTATAATTTGTTCGCATTTAACGAAATAACTGGTTGCAAATCCAATCGGCGATTAAACTGCTCCCGACCATTCCTAGCGATATGCTCAAATTCAATTTCCTTCACGTCTGCTTCTAAAGAATTGCAGGTCGGGGAGTCTCAAAACTAATGGAATAATTTAACCTCGTGGTACTGTTTCCATGCAGAGATTTGTAGAACTAAGTTGTTGTATTTTTGCTTGGAACAACTACGGCGCTCTGTATTCTGCATCCATTTCTACTGGTGATTTGTTTTATTTTTATTGAAGGATTTTAAGAGGAACGGCTGCGCGGCCTTTATCATACTAAACTTAATTTGTGGATTTGAGGCCAAAATACTACACCGAACTGAAAAAATATTACTAAATAAATACTCGATTTTTTTTAACCAAAATGTGTATCAAATTTCAACTACAGGTATGTGCTACAGATTGTCAAATAAGAGTAGAAAATATAGGAGGGCGCCACTGTTGTTCAAATGGCAATACTAAAAATATAATCATCGTTTCATTTCATTGCAACATAGATCCACTGATCTCAAATTTAGAATAGCATAAATATGCGTATATTTATACGTTTGCAATTTTGTGTTAACGTAATGAAGAATAACGATATTAGATATAAAAGGAGTGTAACTAAACTCACCATTAATGATTCTTCCTTTCTATTTACTTATAAATTAAAATTTATGTTATATCCAATCACTTTGTAAAACACAATTTAATAAAATTTATGTCATTATGTCATCAAGGAGGTACCTTAACAACCGTGTTTCTCGATTGTTTTTTTTTTTTAAAACAAAAAAATGTTTTTTTAAATGTAGGTATATACAGAGTTCTGTGTTTTCAGTGTCATTGCACTTTCAAAGAATATTTGACAGGTAAATTGGAGTTGCCAGCCTACAAAACTTGTAGTTCCATTTTTTTATATTTTCTCTTCTTATTTGACAGACTATACTTTATTTATTTGTATTTTAAATTAGAAAATATAGGCCATTAAAGGATTCATTTTTTAAAGTTTTATAGGCAACTTCGTTTTTTTTTTTTTTAATTAATGGTAATTATAAAAAAACAAACATTTTAAAAAAGCGTTTTTTGGACCGAAATTTTTATTTCATAGCTGGGGTACCCACGACAGATCTTGCTTTAAATACCCCTACCAATAGGTAGCCCCACTAATACAAAAAAGTCTTCGAATAGTCAACAATGTTCCAGAACATCCCTGATCAATGTTCCACATTGATCAGGGATGTTCCGGGATGTTGCAGACTATTCCCAAACATTCCAGAATGTTGTGAGATATTAAGGAATGTTGTGAAATGCTCTCGAATACTATCGAATGTTCTGAACTGCTCTAGAAATTTCTAGAGGGTGATTTCTAGATCCCTTATATCTTCAAAAGGCCCTTCAGATAAAAACAGGAACCTTCTACATGGATGGGGGACAGAGGGCTACCACACCGTATGATTAACTTAATCGTACCGGGACTAGTTTCTGAGTTTTTGCGGGACGCACACTTTCATACACTTTCTTTTATAATATGTATACTGTATAATTATTTACTGTAGAGAAAAATATATTTTTTTAAATAATTTTCATTAACTCACAAATAATCAATTGCCAAACTCGCCTCTAAAATCATGAAAATAATAATGGTTACATATTTAATTAGCTAATCTAATTTTTATTTTCATTTTAAAGAAGTTTTTTTTTCATTTACTAGATTCTTATAGGTATTTCTTGAAGAGATGAAATTTAAATTAACTGAATTTAAAGTTAATGTTCCTTTTGCGTCATATTATGCGCCTTGCAATAGGCCACTTGCATAACATTTTTTAAATTTTTTTTCCGGATCAGGCAAATATTCTAAGACATTCTGTATTTTTTTTTTAATCGTATTTTTGAAAACCTGGGGATTTTTTGAAAATTTCATCCGACCATTTTTTATAAACCGGAAAGACGGGACATAATTTTATAGGTGTTAAATAACGATAATTAGATAGCCGAAAATCATTTAAAAAAAAGAACGTTTTCCACAAGAATGGCACATGAGAATAACGAGGCATACCAAAAATATTACATCTCATAAATATTTTTTTTCCTTGATCCATCTTATTGATCATAAATCATTATAATGTACAGCGTCTATATTACTAAATTCAATGTAATATTCTTGTTCTTGTAATTTTTTTTTTTTTAAAGAAAGACAAACATTCCCGGGTTACGAATAACCCAACAATGTTTGAAAATCTCCTACTACCACCACAGAAAGCCGAAAATGTTGCTTGTGTTGTGATGGAGGATTTAGCCAGCCGAGGAATCGAACACGCGACGCTCGGGTGGGACCCAAGCGCTATGCCCACTCAACCACTGACCAGTCCTTATATCCTTAAATTATAATAATAATAAGAATATTATAAAATTTTATTTTGTTAAAATCAGCACCAAAATCATTATTCCTCTAAAACACGTACCGACATCATCTTCACGTTCTGAAGAGAACCCCGTACATCATTAAATGTACGGGGTTCTCTTCAAAACATCTGTCAAAAAGTCGAACCAAATGATAAGTTCGCAGAGAACAAACAATAAATCTAGTGAACGAATTCAAAAATTCGCCTGAAATCAAAGTGATGCCATAAAAAAAAAAAATCAGTGTGGAATTTTACCAAATTAATAGGAACATTTTCGGAGACGGAACATTTTTATGTAGTGACGTCATGAGCCCAAATAATGGATTTATTTATTTAAAAATAAATAAAAAAAACTGTACATACCTAACAATTTTTGCTAACATTTTCGTAATCTTAGTAAAAAGATCTATCCACATGATTTTTTCCAAGTCGTTATGAAACCCATGCAAGTGGCCTATTTTTACCGCATGTGGGTATTTAAAATAGTACCTGGCTGTTATAGGCTTAGAGGTCTTGTGTTTTGTCAGTAGGGAAAAATTGTTATATAAAAACCCTATGAAAATTAAGAAGTTTGTTATATCGTGTGATTTCACATGTGTTTTACTCATGCGAAATGCTTTATACTTACTAGCTGGGTTACCCGGCTTCGCTCAGGACAACATTCGAGTGTTCTGGAATGTTCCACATTGATGTTCCCGATTCCCTATTCCCGAACATTCCACAATTTTCAATTTTGTTCTGGAATGTTGTGGAATGCTCTCAAATACTCTGGATGGGGTGCCCGGCGAGTTGATGTAAGATTGAACTGACGTTCGAACCTACGACGGATCTTGCTTAATATACCCCTACCAATGGGTAGCCCTACCCATACAAAAAAGGCTTCAAATGTTCCAGAATAAAGAACCAGAATATTTCACAACATTTGGGACTGTTCTGGAAAGTTCCACACTGATCTGGGTTGTTCCGGGATATTCCCGAACGTTCCAGCCTATTCCTTTTCCTATTCCCGAAATATTCCAGAATGTTCCGGGCTGTTATGGATGTTATGGAATGCTCAAGAATACTCTCGAATGTTCTGGATTGTTCTGAAAATTTCAAGGTAGCGAAATTACCAGCCCTTATATCTTCAAAAGTATGCCCTTCAGGTAAAAACGGGAACCTTCTTCAAGAACGGGGGATAGAGGGCTACCACAAATATAACTCCCATGATCGTACCGGGATTCGTCTCTGAGTTTTAGCGGCACGCACATTGTACACTTTTTTATAATGTATATTGAAGATTAAGATTATCCAACCTTATAGAACTTTCCAGACACACTCCGCCACTCATTTATGAAAGCTTCTAGAACTTTCATCTTCCATAACTTCCTAGAACATTGGGGAACCTTCCAGAATGTTCTAGAACCTTCTAGACTCACTGACACATTCCATCACTCCTTCTTGAACTTTCCAGAGCATTGGCGAACGATCCACAACGTTCCGGAACCTTCTAGACTCGCCGACTTACTCCGCCACTCCTTCCAGAACTTTGTACAGCTTTATCGAACCTTCTAGAACTTCCGAAAGCTTTGTGGAATCTTCTAGAATTTTCCGGAACCTTCTAAACACACCTGCACACTCCGCCACACCTTCCAGAACTTTCTACAGCTTTATCGAACCTTCTAGAACTTTCCGGAACCATCTAGACTTACCGACATACTCCGCCACTCCTTCCAGATCTTTGTATAGCCCTATCGCACCTTCTAGGACTTCCTACAGCTTTATGGAACCTTCTAGAATTTTTCGGAACCTTCTAGACACACCGACACACTCCTCCACTCCTTTCAGAACTTTCTACAGCTTTATCGAACCTTCTTGAACTTTTCGGAACCTTCTAGACTCGCTGACATACTCCTCCACTTCTTCCAGAATATTCCAGAGTGTTATCGAAGAAGTTTCCGGAATCTTCTAGACTTAGTCAAGTCTTTTTAGAACTTTCAGCCCTTATATCTTTAAAAGCAAGCCCTTTAGGTAAAAACGAATACCCTTATTCCCTAGGGGGGATAGAGATCTACCATACCATATAACTCTCTTGATCATACCGGCACTCATTTATGAGTTTTTGCGTTCCGCACGTTTTTTTGGACCTTCTTTTATAATATATATTGATTATGTTAATCATTGTTCTTACAACAAATAGTTAGCACAACCGTATAAATTAAATTTTGTTTTTTTTCCATTTACGGTGATTTTTAGAATGCACGTCCCTGCAACAACAGAATATTTTTTGTTAATATTTTAAACCCAAATCTGATTTTTAAACCATGAATATGGAGATTAAATTTTAGCATAATAATAGAATTCTTCTTTGGGTTCCCTATTCTTCAAATAATGTTGGAAAACTTATATTGCTTTATTTCTCCCTTTCATCAGCCAACTGGAAACGCACTTCCGCACATGTCCAATGGCGGATGTTTCTCATGACCAGTACCGGTATTTTTTTTTTACATCGAATCAACACGGGAGGCCCTAATGAATGACATATTTTTTCTTATATTTATATATTTTTTCTAGTTTTAGACAAAACACTAATTATGAACAAATATCTGTATTTTGTGATAAAAATATTTACATGAAGATAAGTCCCCGTGGCGCGAGGCGTGGCCCCTTTTCCCATCCCTTAAAGAAGAATTTTGATTCTTTTTGATTAAATTTAGAACAATTAAATTGAGGTTCAAAATAAGAGGAAAATCACTATTATTTTTAATTGTTAAACTACCTGAAAACAACCAACTTTATTTTTGCGAGAGAGACACTGTTAGTGTTAAATCCGTTGTTTTCAGGTGGAAAAAATATAATAAGCAGTAATTGTTGAATGAAACACTAGTATATATTGAATCATTTGGCGGGTATAAGATAAGCCGCCATAGCTTAATTGGAAGAGCAGCTGACCGGCAATCAGAAGGGCACGGGTTCAAGTCCCGTTGGCGTCATGTATCTTTTCTCGGAAGATTTTTCAATGTGGATGAGTGTTTCAGGCTGATAATTATTGCTTATAATAATTGTTAGGAAAATCACTGTCCACATCTAATTTCGAAAAACACTGCTTAAAGCCTATAAGCTTAGAGTAAAGCCGGAGAAGGTGCAATATTATTTATTATTTATTTGAAGATTTTTCATAAACCGTTTTCGACTAATTGTTTTTTTTTTGCTGTCATTCTTTCAGTAAACTACCGAATTCGGACAAATTAGTTGTGTTTTTGGAGTAAAACTTCTTTACTCACGCCTGACTTGGGGAGTAAGCTGGTGAACGATCGGGCCTTTACGCACGCTTGACTTCGGGAGTAAGCTGGTGAATGCGTGACGAGAGCGTTATGAGAAGTGTGATCGGGCGAGGCGAACGGAAGTTGAGAGAGAGAGATATAAGTTAGTGAAGTTTTACTTCAATCGTGTGGTCTAAAGTACACTCGTTTTTTATTATTATTTGGACTAGTTCAGGCTAATGTCCTCACGGACCCAGTAAAGTGGTAAACGGTTGTTTATCAGTTGTGTTGTCACGATAATAGTTATCGCACCAGTAATAACTACTATCCTGAGTTGGTTAACCTCCATCTGGCTGCATATTTAATTGTAGAACCGCATTGTTTTTTTTTCTTAGACTGGCAACTCTTTTAAAAACGATTTCCATTAATTTTCGAATACCGCCGTACCGAGAGCCGACGGGGATTCGACTTGTCACCTAACATGATAGTTTGTGTTGTTAACATGTGATAGTCTTGCTTCATGACGGGATAACCCTTTGTTACGAATTATATTAACAATTCTAATCGCGAGCCGGACGATGATCTTTTTGCGATCGCGTCTTTCGCATTGTTTCGGGTGTGATTGGTCGCCGCTATTGGGACCTATTTTTGCCGCGATACATTGATATTGTAAATTACCTACATAATCGTGACTGGCATATTGAAGAGCTTCGCAAGGGAGTCCTTATGACCTGGTACGGTCGTGGCTGCTCTTATTTGTGACGGATGGATGGATACCCGGCGTTAATTTCCTGATGAGGCGTGCTGACGGAAAACGTGTTTTATCCGGTGGGCTCAACCGGAGCACTGGTGCTGATCTTGGATCCTACTCCCTGGCGAGGGGTCCTCATTCTCTGGAGTCTTCCTTGGGGTCCTTTCCCAGTTCCCGTCCTGGAGATTGCGCAAGAATACGTCCCGCGGTTCCTCAACGTGCTACCTTGAAGTTAATTAAGAGTTCGTGTCAGTGTAGAAGTTATTTGATAAAGATCCATGGTCAGAAAGTACGATATTTCTTTCTACTCAATTATTTTCCTGTTAAATTTTCAGAATAACATTGTTATTTTTTATATAAAATATACTAGCATCTGTTATTTTAAAATCTATTCTTTTATTTCATATTCAATGCTCACAAATAAGGAACCTGTTACTTTTCCACTATCCTGTGGAGAGTTCCAGCTCTGCCGTATAAAAATAATAAAAATTAAAACAATGCTACAGTGTAGGTTTTGAAATACGTTCCTTAATAAGGTAGCTGTGTTTGGAAGACGAATAAAAATATTGAAAGTGAACGGTCAAAACTTTTTCTTATGCAATGTTTTTTATCGATTTATAACTGCCGTTACATAATGTTCATTTACATATACCGGTCAGTAGCTGAGATGGCTTTGCATCTGGTTCCCACTGAAGCGTCGTGAATTCAATTCCTTGGCCGGCTAAGTCCTTCACCATGATAAAAGCAACATGTTTCGCTGTGATTTCGGTAGACGGTATTTCAATAGTATTGTCAGGCTGTTACCTGTTTTTTTTTTAAACTATGTTACATATTGCTGCAAACTTGTCACTGGTGCATTTGAATCTCTCTGTTAGATTTTTTTCTAAAGCAAAATTCCAATGTTGTTCTTTTGTCCAAACTATTTTTGCTGAGCTCGGCTCCCAGTGGGAGAATGTGAGGCAACCTTATTCATTGGCCGGTCGCGCTTGTGATTTGTATAGAATCAGCAGTTGGTTTCTGTGAAAGAATCTGCAAGCTCTCCACAGAGCGCCAGCTTATCGGAATCCGGAGCCTAGTTACTTTTTACGTCACGAAAAAAATTCAAAGAAATTGATTCTGTGTTTGAAAAACCCAAACCAACCTACCTACCTATTAATTTAAAGACGTGCCTATTATCAGTTTTTGAACTGGGCCTATATTTCCTATAAATATTATAATAAATATAAAATTACCATTTTAATTCAATAATATTTTTGATGGGTTTCTGGAGTTTGATATTTCCACAAAATATAACATCGGGCGGCAAAATTACATCTATGTTTTTTACTTCAAGAAGAAGGAATCATGATGGTCAGGATTCGCTTGTTAAAATCTTTCGTATACGTGCTGTTACACTGAACAGTTTGAATTTACCTTTAATAATATTGTCACCATTAATGATCTAAATTATGTATTTAAATCATTAAAAAATCCATATTATTGTTTAGAAAAATGATTCACAGTAACATTGTGTACAAGTAGATATTACATTTTTTTTTTAAATTATATTTTCCGCTTGTATTAAAAAATTGATAACCACCTGTTACGGTACTGAAAGACATGCTCATTAGTAGTACGAGAGCATGCTTCTAATGAGCAAATGCTGCCTAGTGGCATGATGTAGGCCAGTGATATTGCCAGTGTTGTCAAATGAGAGTGCTCACAGATCAACAGCCGATTGATTTATCAACTTGCTACTAGATTCGAAGGAGAATAGAGTGGAAGGGGAAGTGCTCTAAGCATGTGTGAAAAGGCTTGATCCGCTCTCAGTCAGAACCCAAATCGATCTTTTATTTTCCATTTTTTCGTTGCAGGCAATAAGATTATTTTTTTGACTTCTGTGCGGATAAAACTGACTGTATTATGTCGTTGTAACTGTATAAGCCATTGACATCTTGTACCCAAATTAACAGTTTTATTTTCTTTGGTTAGATTCTTAAAAGTTAAAAGATTCTTATAAATAATTGCGTCTTAAGCAATAAGATGATGGAATTGACTCCACTTGTTGACATTTATTTCACAAGAGCATTCTCATAAAGAGCATGTGTGTTCAATTGTTGGCATTGAGCATTTTCATTCATGAGCATGAGCTAATGTGTACAGTTTATGAGCATGCTCATTTATGAGAATGTGTGTCACTACCATTAATTATTATTATTATATGAGTATGGAAAATTCGTATATTAACGCTTTTTCACGCTCTTTTTGAAGTGAAAACTTCTTTGGAACCGTTGTGTTTTGAAACACGATGGAAAGAAAAATAGCTACATTAAAAAGAGACAAACACATACAACTATAGGATGTAGCCTGCGAGAGAATGAGATAGTATAACCGATTATAGAGACCGATCTCCTCTTTGTGCGGTGCTCCGTAGTCTCTCCACTCTCGTCTACTTTAATTTTCTAACTCTGCATTTGTCTCATTCTCAGAATGTTTCACTTCTACCGCGGGTGAATTGCACACTCTTTAATTTTTTTAAGTTAATGTACATGTATCAATAAATATCGACATAATCGCGAAAACTCCAGATGCTTTACGTAACGCCTTTATAAATCTTGAAAGCTCTGCCAAAAATATGGGTCTCGTAGTAAACCAGCAAAAGACCAAATACATGGCTGTAGGATGCACTCAACAAATCCCAACTCTCTCACGTGGAAACCAAAATTTCGAAAGGGTACCAAGATTCACATACCTAGGCTCCCTGATAACAAACGACCATAATACCACAGAGGAGATCCAGAAGCGCATAGTGAACGCAAATCGCTGTTATCTCCGCCTACAAAACCAATTAAAGTCCAGACTGCTGTCCAGAAACACGAAGATATTAGTGTACAAAACACTTATCAGACCAGTACTTACGTACGCAGCTGAGTCTTGGGTACTAACTAAGAGGAATGAGCGAGCACTGGACGTTTTTGAAAGAAAAAATTTGAGGCGCATCTTCGGACCGGTTCTAGAAAATGGATTTTGGCGCAGACATTATAACAATGAGCTCTATACTTTGTTTAAGGAGCTAAACGTCGCAAAATTTATAAAATTGGGAAGACTTCAGTGGCTGGGTCATGTGGAGAGAATGACCGAGCATCAAGCACCAAAGTCCCTACTGAACTCAAGACCAATAGGGCGAAGGAGCCTAGGAAGGCCAAGACTAAGATGGAGCGACAACGTCCTCAAAGACATTTCTATCTTGGAGCTTCCAAACTGGAGAGAGCTGGCACAAAACCGAGATGTGTGGAGGAAGACTCTTGAGGAGGCCAAGACCCACCAGGGGTTGTAGAGCCAATAGTGATGATGATGATCAATAAATATAAATGTACAACTAAGAAAAAAAAACGAGTGTACTTTAGATATGATTTTAGATATATATATATATATATTTTGTTTTTTTTTTTTTGTTTTAGACCACACAACTGATGTGAAACTTCTTTAGCTCCATCTATATAATAGGAAAAGAGAAAGAAAATGTGCGCGCGCACTGCTCTCTATTGCTCCTACAGTGTGATACAGGCAGTAGGCCTGCACTGTGTCTTAGATATACGAAACGTAACTGGCTATGAGAGAAAGAGAGAAAGAAAATGTGTGCTCGCACCTCTCTCTCTTGCCCCTACAGTAATATACGAAACGCAACTCTCTCTCTCTTTCTATTTTCACTAAATTATATCTCCCTCTCAACTACCGTTCGCCTCGCTTTTCGTAACGCTCTCGTCACGCATTTACCAGCTTACTCTCCAAGTCAAGCGTTCGTAAAGAAGTTTTACATCAAAAAAATTGCCCTATTTTAAAATATCTTAAATAAACAATTGAAAATGCAATTCTTCCGTGCGCATACTTTGCTAGACTGAACTTTGCAAGACTGTTCTTCGTCGCGTTGCATTTTAAAGTCTCGAGAATTTTCCGTTTGAACTTTGTGAAGTAAAACGTCAACACCAGCCATGGCAGTGTTGACAGTCTTATCTCTTCCAAGACGGGAAGCAAGAGCAGCGTGCCTTCCTCGAGGATAATGGAATTGTCAGAGCCAATACTGCGCAACTTTCAAACACATTATTTCCATGAGCATGTAATATTTTCCGGTACGTGCATTACAATGTATTATTACGCTGGCGCCAACACCCATCGCTTTTAACTATATTCTTGTGAAAACGTAAGAAGATAAGTAAATTTAGTCTACTTTTAATAAAATCAAGTCTCTTTTGTCTCCATGAACACTGATTATCTTAAAAATGTATTTATCTTATTTGAAAGAGAGTACGAAAACGATGTTCAACAAAGTTGTGAATGATGAATACTTGGAGCAGGTGGATGAGTTTGTGTGCGGAAAGTTATGTTTACGAGAGATGGAAAGGTTCATAAAGATATTGAAGGAAGGGTAAATGCAGGTAACTCCATTTATGTAGCACTGAACGCCGTTGGAGCCAACAAAAAACTTTCCAAAGAAGCGAAGCTAGCCGATCATAATGAAGTGCTGGTACCTATCCTGATGTATGGCAGGAGGCATGGAATTGGTAAAGGAAGGATGAAAGTAGACTGAATGCTGTAGAAATGAGATCAGAGGCGTATCGTAAGTGTGGTAAAACCATGTGCGAACGTGTGAGAAACGTGGAGATCCACAAAGAATGCAAGACTGATGTATGCGCTATGAGTAAGATCAAGAAAGGGACGCTCAGATGGTTTGGGCATGTAAAGAAAATGAATGAGGAAAGGAGTGTAAGGAGAATATATGACTCAAGCTTAAATGGTAGGAGATGTCGGGGACGCCCGAGGAAGACATGGCACGACCAAGTGACTCAAATATTTGAGTCGGGCCATGTCAGAATAATATAAGAGCATGTACGAAACGAGACGGGCCAAGAATCAGGATAATAGAAGAGCATGTACGTGACGATGCATGATTGTGAACGAGGAAAGGATGAGTTGTTTGGCGGTCCGTCCTCTCTGCCTACCTACATTTTTAAAGTGAAAACTCGATGAAACGGACGACACTAAAAAGATACATGCATCTGTAGGATTTAGCCTGCGAGAGAAAGATGTAGGTAGACTAATCGGTGCCTCGCATGGTGTTTCGATGTTTCGTAGTCTACCGGCCTTCTCTTTGTGTGGAGCTTCGTAAAATAAAAAGCAAAATAATTTTTAAACTTGGTAACAATCTTAATATATAAATCAAAGACGGGTTAGTTACACCATTTATACCTCGAGAAAGGCTGGACCGATTTTTATGATCTTTGATTTGTTGGATTTGTCTACTCCCCGAATAGCAGAATAGCTATTAAAACATCGAAAAAATTCACGAAAAAAAAAGTTATGAAGAAAATTCGTTTTTACATACATTTTGTATGGAACGAATTTTCATCTTTTGAAAGAGCTGCATATTATAATATTAAATAGTGAGTGAATTCCAAAATTTCAATGCGCTGATTGTATTGCTTTTGTTCTAAATCATATAATGCTGCCCCTCTTTCTTATACACAATGTCAATAGTCGAAAATGAGACAAACGGTGAACGCATACCAAAGGAAAAATACGATAATTGTAATAAATCTCTGAAATGAAACGCATTTTTTTACTTAAGCTCCAAACAGCAGGCCCTGAGGAAAATAATGTCTAATGGACCTATGTCATCTTAGGGGATGCTGTTTTTAAGGATGCTAATTTGTGCAGCGCTCTTGAGGCGATTTTTCGCAAAAACAGCGCTATATAAGTTGTCCAAATTTATTATTATTATTATAAGGGGAGGATAGGAAGTTCTGGGAAGGAAAAAGTTATGAGGGGTGGGTAAGAATCTGGGGGTCAGTGTGTCCGGAAGTGACGGACTTATGAATCCACCCCTCCAACAGCGGTGCAAGGCAATGGGTCGATAGAGTCCAGCTGGAAAGGTCAAAAAGCCTCCCTCAATCAGTCTTTCTCGATCCGGCCTGCCACGCAGCTGGTGAGCAGACGCATCCTCCGCCAAGACTCGAACAAACGTCACCCCATGAACCCGGGTACCCCTGCTAAATCACCAAACGTAGCGAACCACTTGGGGTGACCTATGGCAGGGGTGTTGGTTATCCAATAAATGGTTCCCGGTGCGGCGGCACCCGTACCCGCCTCCCAAATTCCCGTAAGTAAGTGGAAAAGTAAGAAAATCACAATATATAAATCCGTACATAACGCCATCTCTGATATAAAACAAAACACGGACAAATGCGTATCGATAATTACTTGATTTTGTAATTTTTAACTTAATTTAATTCAACAGTTATTGATTCTGAGGCGGTACGAAGTTCGTCGGGTCAGCTAGTATTATAATAAATAAACGTAACAATGTTTCATTCGTCATGCTGCATTCGTCTCATTCTCTCGAAGTATAGTTTTCTGAAGGTTTCACTTCTACCGCGTGTGAACTGAACACATGATTTTTTTAATGTAAATACCACACAATAGTCCCAACTGCTCCCGTCTGGAACCAGTGGTACCTCGGCATGATTTTGAACTAAGCGAATGTCGAATTTTTAAAACTTAGCACTCTATCACACTCAGAAGTAACCAGCCGCCATTCTGCATCCCCAATTGTAGTATGTCGCGTGACACTGAAGGCAGTGGGGAACATGAGGAGATGGGAAAGAGGAAGTGGGGACAACGCGGCAAAAGTCATTTTAAGCACACTTTCAATTCTGAATAGAGGTCTTAACACTGTGGAACTATGATATCCATACACTCCGATTTACACCAAGGCGATTCCACTCTGGACCGTGCGGAAAATATTATTTTTATTTTAATGTATATTATTTTTTAAATTGTGAAATCATGGACATTAAGAGCGTTTAACCAGCCAGCGGACGAAAATCCACATTTCGTCGAAAGTTGTTCTTCCGATCGTGCAGGACGGTTACAATGAGAAAAATTAATTATTCTCCGTACCAGCTTTTTTAAATTATAACTCAATATCGAATTTATTTCAATCCAAATTAGCTTTAATTTATACCTTCATCCAAAAATGCTGAAAGGCGTGATGATAAAACTATTAAAATAGTGTACTTTTTGTAGTTATTTTTTGATTATAAGTTTTTATCATTTTTCAATAATGTCTAAGTTTAATAAGAATGTTAAAAAAATCTGAAATATATTAGTTTGTAAGTGCGCAAATAAATACACAAACGGACCAATTTTCGTCAAGAAACACATGTACGTACATATTTTTTAATGATTTTATTGAAACTAAAATTAAAATTCTAATACATAACTTTGCTAGATAATGTATTGATTTATTTTACTGCATGATTACATTATTTGAAATGGATGTGGTATAATACAAAAACTTTTTTGAAAATTTAACAAATCTGCAAACGACCTATGGAATAACCTTATTATACTAAAAATTAAAAAAAATTCTAAAAATTTATTACATACGAATGCTAGATAAAAGAATAATCTTTCGAAATCCATTTATAATTTTTTGTGGAAAAGAGTCAATACGTCTAAAAACTTTTTTGAAAATGACGTATTTCAGGCTTTCTCTGGTAATGCCCTCTTAATTAAATATAATTTATGTGGGATTTGAACACGCGACCTTCGGATTGTAAGTCGAGTGCCTCACCCCTCGACCACGGAGGTTGTTTTAACCCGAACCTCTCAAAATTCATAACATAACTATAAATAACAAATATAATCATAACACAATTTATTCATAACCATAAAAAATACCTGTAGTGTACCAAGAAATCCACCGCGGATTTGCCAGTGGTTCACCATACTCCTAGCGTACAAAAATACGAAATAAGCTCAAGAATATTTTCGTACGTTTTCATTTTTTTTCTTCATTCATTGCTTTGATGGTTTCATAATTTGTGGATTTTTCGACGACCATGCTAGGCACGTGCCCGTGTTATGATTGATATATATTGTATATTCCAATTTTGCTACTGGGGCTCCGGGAACCATTTATTGGATATCCAAAACTTCTGCCAAAGGTCACCGTTTAGTGTCTTAGCAGGAGTAGCAGGTTTCACGGGGTACAGTTTGTCCGGGTCTTGGTGACGGATGCCCACTTGTTGCGTGGCGGGCCAGATCGAGAGAGACTGGTTGGGGGAAGCCGTTTGACTTTTCCAGCCGACTCTCTCGATCCATCGCCTTGCACCGCAGTTGGAGGTATGGATTCATCCGTATGTCTCTCCTGGACACACTGACCCCCAGATTCCTACCCCTCATGCCTTTTTCCTTCCCATAACTTTCTCTCCTTTCTTTCCTTAAAAAGGCCCTCCACCCAGCTACGTGTAAGATGACATGGACCCTGATGGAAATTTTTTTTTTAAATTTTTTTTTTTTACATTAGCTCCACACAGGGCCTCCAATGTAAAAAAAATAGTAGCCGAAATCTCGTATCCAATATGTATCATAGAGAACGTATTATTTTTTTGATTTCCTTCCTTTTTTTATTTTCAATGGTTTGAATTTATTAACATCCATTCCTCGTGCCTTTTGCCTTCCCAGAATTTTATTGAAATTTTTCATGTTCTTTCCTTCCTTTTTTGCTTTCAGTAGTTTGAATTTTTTTTAAATCCCTTCCTCGTGCCTTTTTCCTTACAAGAATTTGATTGAAATTATTTCATTGAAATTTTTCATGTTCTTTTTTTCCTTTTTTTCTGTCAGTTTTTTAAATTTAATAACATCCCTTCCTCCCATTGCAAATTTGTAGATGCACTTCATAAGAACTGTTTTATGTTTTAGTGTTTTCTCTTTTTATCTTAAATTTTAAATGTCGTCATTTTATTGGCCGTATAACATTTCCAACATGTCAAATATGAATGCATGATGACTGTTTATAATAATGAAAAAATAAAATTAAAAACAGAAAAGAACATTCTTGCGACGTGCACCTATTTATAAATAAGGAATTAATTAAGAAACATTACTCCCTACTTGCTGACATCGCGAGACTAACGACAACACAGGAGCGACTATAAGGTCTACAAGAGTGAATCAACTGCCAATCAACCGATTCAACGAAGAGTTCATGGCGGCGGGAATGAAAATGGGTACTTCAAAAACAGAAGTGATGGTTGTAGGAAGGAACCAAACTCAGTCCAAACTCGCAATGGGTCTCAGTTGAAACAGATGGACAGATTCAAATACCTCGGGGTCGAATTCTCCAGCGATGGACGGCAAGACTGAAAAATTGATCGAAGAATACGTGCGGCAAGCGGTGTGTTGCATCCTCACAGTTCAGTGATAAGGAAAACCGAGCTTAGTATCAAGACAAATATGGCAGTGTTCAAAACAATATGCCGCCTGACTCTTACGTACGGCCACCAGATATGGATGCTAAACGAACGAACGCGCTCTAGAGTCCAAGCTACCGAAATGAGGTACTTGAGAGGAGTGGCAGGAGCAGTAGCGGCGTTAGGGTAGGGCACGGTTGGGCGACCGCCCAGGGCGCCGGATATAAAGGGGCGCCACGGAAGCCGCAGGCGCCCCTTTATATTCCCTAAATTTTGGAAAAAAATTGTTACGGTGGCAACACTAGAACTGAAACGTAGTGTACAATCCCTTCGATCGAAGCACTGCATGCAGTTCATTTTACCGGGAATCCTAAACCATAGAGAAACACATTATATATCTCTTTTTAACATTTTATTTAAAGAGTTAGTTAGGCATTATTTTTGACGAAGTGGAACGCATCCAGCTCATTCTCATCTTTGCATAAGTGGACGCACTTAAAACAGTTATTCCAATTATTTTTAAATCAAACAAACGCAGTAATCAGACGTTCCACGCTACGTTGCGATGCTCTTATTCGTCACTCTTGGTTCCGACTAGGGAGTACCATTAGTTTTATCTAAAAAGTTGAAATATAAATAGTGTAAAGTGTAAATGTATGTATTTGTTATTTGATATTTTGACGGATCATTTTATTAGGTAAGTACAAATTTATTTTAACAATCTATACTAAACACTCCCTTCTACTATATTTTTCTCTCTCTGCTATCTATCGATCTCTATAACATTTGATTGTATGTTTATACGTTTGGGTCGGGGTGATCTTTGGAACTAATTATACTATATTGATGAAATTTTGATACGGAGATAACATAGATCCCGAGGAAATATATCGATTACCTACTTTTAAATTCGGGAAAAATCTCATTCCCATGAGAACGAGTGGATGGATGATCGTGATTTTTTCGTCCAAATCTAAGCCTTGTCGCGAAACACAAGCTTGTAAAAGTAAAACATTTCACAAATATTCTGCTGCCATGTCAATGTTATCTATATTTTTTGATCTTCCTTCCCGTGTTTAACACTATCCCAAATATAATGCATTTTTGGTCGTCCTTGCTGGATAGCGTTATAATGAAATTTTAATCAATTTATTTTTAGAAATGTTTCGACTTACAGAAATTTTATTTGTTGCAGATTTTATTGTTATTATTTTATTTACTAATTAGTACAAAATGTCTGAAGACGTTGATCTAATCAAAAGAAATCTGGGTCAAAATATAGAAAACGAAAAGCAGAAAAAGAAAAGAAATTTCAAAAAACAAAAAAGTTTATGAATAAAGATAAATATATCATAACAAAAATCTAGACCTGAATGTGGCATCTACATCTGGAATACAAACGAATTCATCGGTAATGGAGCCTCTGTCTGATAAGTCAGATCAGATAATTGCTTAAGAGATTGTGGACGAAGTTTCCCGAAGTGAGAGAATAAGTTGTGATACATTTACAGATACTGCTCAGGATGACTCCATTGGTGATGTATAACAAATACAAATGCTAGATGACGAATATAGCTAGTGGGCCTGACGGAATACCTGCCCTGGTTTTGCAGAGCTAATAATAATAATAGCTCAAATTTTGACGAAGCCTTTCAAAATGTCCCTGATGTCTGGCTCTGTGCCCTCTCGTTGGAAAAAAGCGATCATTCACCTTATTCCAAAAAAGGTGACCGCTCCAACCTAGCCAACTACCGCCCCACAGCGATCACATCAGTTCTGTCTAAGGTGATGGAACGTGTGATCAACGACAAACTGCTCACTTACCTCGAGAAGAACAAAATTATTAACCATCGTCAATACGGATTCCGGCAGAACCGCTTGTGCGGTGATCTTCTCGCGTATGTGACGCATGTTTGGGGGCGGTGGCTGGAACGTTTCGGTGAGACCCAAACGGTTGCACTGGATATTTCCAAAACCTTTGACCGGGTTTGGCACCGAGGACTTATCAACAAGCTGCCTTCTTACGGACTTCCCGCATCCTTGTGTACGTGGATTGCCGACTTTTTGGGGGAGAGGTCGATTCAGGCGGTTGATGACGTTTTCACCTCTTCCTCGCATTCGATAAATGCTGGCGTCCCACAGGGATCGGTTCTGTCACCGACTTTGTTTCTGTTGCACATCAATGACCTCTTGTCATGTGAACCGATTTATTATTACGCGAATGACAGTACAGTCCATGATTTGACAAGCCCCCGAATGGCACACAAACTCCAATAGCTCGGAGGGCTTTGAAGCAAAGAATGTACGGTTACCTCGAGAGTGTTTTCTCTTGAAGTAAGAATAACCTCGTCGAAATTAATGACTCAAAGACCCAATCATTTTTGATAACGTCTAAAAGGGATCGAAATGAAAAAAATTTCAAAAGCCTTCAACGGAAGCAATCTTCGGAACAGGACTTCCTTCGATATGTTTGGTGTAACTCTAAGTGACCAGCTCAGGTACGGGGGCTCCATCGAAACCAGAGTCAAGTTAGCCTCTCAGAAACTGGGCGTTCTGTACAGGGCCCGCAGATACTTTAATAGTACACAACTGCTAACCCTTTACCAATCGAAAGTGCGCCCCACGGTTGAATTTGGCAGCCACCTCTGGTCTGGAGCTCCAAAATACCTAAAAAAAAAAACCCTTCACTAGATTATAGATTCTCCCACCCTAACAGACGGACTACAATCTTTAGAGCATAGGCGGTGGAAATGCTGTCCTTGTTCTACCGGTATTACAATGGAAGATGCTCTGAGGAACTAGCGTCATTGATCCCCTCGGCACCGGTGCGTAGTCGGGAAACACGCCAAACACGCGCCCAACATTTGTACACGGTTGAAATTAGTCACATGGGAACGGGTCGTTTCCATGACTCGTTCTTGAGTTCAACGGCTCGGCTGTGGAACGATTTGCCGGCCTCTGTGTTTCCTCCTTCCTACAACATGGGTCTCTTCATGACCCATGTTCACTCCTTCCTTTCCTCAAAAAGGCCCTCCACACAGTGTCTTCAAAGATGACATAAGCCCTGAGGGAAATTATTTTCCTCAGGGCCTTCTGTGTGGAGTTAATGTAAAAAAAAATAGCGGATCCTGCCACTTGGCCACTCATTCGAAATAGCAAAATAATTGATCATATAATTACTAGTGGCCCAGTGCAAACTCACACTGATAATTATCCGAAGAATGATACAGGGCGACATTTCTCTAATTCTCATTTCATAAAAAAAAACTAGCAAACAATGAAACAATACATTCAAGATAAAAACCTATCTGCGATCGACAATATCTCAATCTAAATTGACAAACTTGGCAACCTGTCAATCGAAAATGAAATTGCTGAAAACATCGATTTTGATAAAACTTAATCAAAGAATTTTATTAGGTTTTCAAAAAATCACTTTTCTAGTCTTTAATAGAAAGACTAGGAAGGTCTTTCTATTTATCCAATGAGGCTAATTCCTTGGAGAATCTTCCATTGAAATATTGGTAAAGCAAAGACAGCACTCGCACCTAACGCCTGTGCTTCAAAGATCGCAGTCCGTTCGTTAAGAGAAAGGGAATCTATCAAACGGACCGCCCAACAAATTCCAGGATTTTTTGTACCGGTACCTTGAGGCTCCAGATCAGAGAAGGCTTCCCAATTTAACCGTGGGGCGCACTTGCTATTTATATTGTTCGCAGTAATTATTAATAGCAGTTGTGTAAGTAAGTACTATTAAAGTATCTGCGGGCTTTGACACCAAAAAGAGAAAAACACATACATCTTTAGGATTTACCTCCGAGAGTATGAGATAGTATAATCGGTCTCCTCTTTATGCGGTGCTTCGTAGCCTATCGGTCTCCTTTTTGTGCGGTACTTCGTAGCCTTGTAGCGTGTGAATTGCACACTCTATATGTATTATACTTAATGCCTTTTATTATTTTTTATAATGCTTTGGAACGGCCTGGGGGTCCCGTTTCGACCGATGAAAGGTTATCCACTACTTACCGGACACCCGTAAAATTTTATTTTAAATATAAATGCTAAAATTTAAATAAAATGTATTATTCGACCCCGTCTAAATTCGTAGGATTCCGCTCGACTACGAAGTGCGTAAGATACAGGTACCTACTGAAAAAATTTTGTTGATTCATTTTATTTTTCGGGAAAGATTGGTAGCTTATAGTTATTCGCCCTACTTAGTAAATAGTGGGGATGTTACGAGAATTATTTTTAAACCCAAAATAAGGTATCATAAGGATCATTGTTAAATATTTTAACTAATACCTTCTGGTGTGCATTGAAATGATTTTCCTAAAATTATTAAAACACACTTTCAAAACCTGCTGGCAGCTGGATTAATCATTCTCCGTAGCTCCACTAAGCTCTGAGGTCAAAGGCCCATTGTGGCTATTTTACGACTTTCCTGTAGCCAGTAAACCAGTACCCTTCATAAAGTTCACCGGCTTTGTAATTAGGTTTTTGGTAGAAACTCTCCAAAACAGGAAACAGAGCCTTCTTCCCACCAAGCGAGGTCATTTGGCCCAATTATTGATAAATCGTCGTCTTTTTTCCTTTTTTTTCCCACCCTCTTTCCTTTTTTATAACTTTTGTCGCTTTCTAATCCCAACATCTGCATGCGTCTCTTGATTTGATAATATTAGGACCTTACATATGAAATTGGCGTTTTGCCGTACTGGCAACTTTGATCTCAAATATCTTCTCTTTGGTTAGGAATTCTAAATTCAAATTTATACAGCTATTTACTCATGTATTTGTGTTTCGAAAATTATAATTCATTTGTTTTTTCCTTAATTGTCTTTTTTTCTTTGCGTCACTTGGTTTACAAAATGGAAAACTTGAAATATCGCGTTATTTACGAGTACGAGTTCCACCATGGCACCAGTGCTGCAGAAACGGCTCGGAGGATTAATGATGTGTATGGCGACGGTGCCGCAAAAGAAAACACTGTGCGTTTTTGGTTCCAACGTTTTCGTTCTGGAAATTTCGACCTGCAGAACAAGCCCCGTGGACGGCCGGAGACCAAAGTTGATAGTGAAGAATTGAAGGCTATTGTGGAAGCGAATCCATCGCAAACCACGTCCGAGTTAGCTGCAGGCTGCGGTGTTAGTGATAAAACTGTTTTAATCCACTTGAAGCAAATTGGGAAGGTGAAAAGGCTTGAAAGGTGGGTACCTCACGAATTGTGTGAAGCAAATCAACAAACGCGCGTTGACTGCTGCGTTGCATTACTCAACCGGCACAATAATGAAGGGATTTTAAATAGAATCATTACCTGTGATGAAAAGTGGATCCTATACGATAATCGGAAGCTATTACGATAATTAATATGGATCCCCTTCCACAATAGCCTTCAATTCTTCATTATCAACTTTGGTCTCCGGCCGTCCACGGGGCTTGTTCTAGAACGAAAACGTTTGAATCAAAAAAGCACTGTGTTTTCTTTTGCGGCACCGTCGCCATACATATCATTAATCCTTCGAGCCGTTTCTGCAGCACTGGTGCCACGGTGGAACTCGTACTCGTAAATAACGCGATGTTTCAAGTTTTCCATTTTGTAAACTAAGTGACGCAAAGAAAAAAAAACAATTAAGGAAAAAAAATGAATTATAATTTTCGAAACACAAATACATAAGTAAATAGCTGTATAAATTTGAATTTGGAATTCCTAACCAAAGAGAAGATATTTGAAATCAAAGTTGCCAGTACGGCAAAACGCCAATTTTATATGTAAGGACCTAATAGTATGTTAATAATATGTTGACACTGCCTACTACTATCTCTCTCAGAGATATTTGACCTTTGACCGGGTTTGGCACCTCGGTGTCAAAACCCCGTCAACAAACTGCCATCTTAATGGTCAGTGGTAAGGTGTAAAAAAATTTCATGAACCTCCCGTAGCCTTGTGTATGTGGATTACTGAATTTTTGAGGGAGAGGTCGATTTATACGGTTGCTGATGGTTTCCCTCTTCCTCGAATTCAATAAAAGTTGGAGTTCTACCAGGGATCATTTCCGTTTCCGATTTTGTTTTGGCTGCACACATTTTACACCAATTCAATGTTACGTGGATGAAAGTACAGTCCATAATGGCATTCTGTTTATCAAGCCCCTAAAGGGCGCACAAGCTCCATGGCTAGTGATGCAACGATATATCGGAAAACCGATAAATATCGATATATCGACCCCTAAAAATATTGATATTTATCAATATCGAAAAACTCAATATATCGTATTGAAATATCGAAAAACCCGCCCAAATTAAAATACCCACAAAATCGGGTAAAATGCTATTATTATATCTTTCTGCTCTGGTAAAAGTAAACATTCTTGAAACATGGCAAGAGATGCAAGGTGTATATCCTAAACTTTTTAAAGTGACAATGAGTCATCTAACAATTGTGGCAAAAAGTGTTGCTTCCGAACGTTTTTTTTTCAAAGGCAGGAGCCACTATAACTCAATGCTGAAACCGGCTACAAGGAAGCAGACTGAAGTTACTATTTTTAAGTTCGATAGCTGGTACAAAATAATGGAATAATTTTTGAAAAATATATTTATGAAAAAAAAGACATTTTATGTACCTATCCAAAATTTGTGATATTCACAAGATAAGAATAAAAAATTACATAAATACATAATCGATAAACGTTCGTATAACTAAAACTACATTGTATTTCTATAAGCTTTTAAAAAAAGAAGAAATATCGATATATCGACCTGCTAGACCGATATGTCGATATATCAATATCGACTTAACTCGATATAATATATCGATATATAGATATTTTTAAAAAATCTTGCATCCCTACCAACGACTCAGAGGGCTTTGGATCGAAAAAGGATCGAAATGTAAAATCTAGTCTCCTTCAGCGGAAGCAATCTTCGAAACGAAATCTGACCAGCTCAGGTACGAGGGCTCCATCGAAGCCAGAGTTAAATTAGCCTCCCAAAAACTGGGTGTACTTTACAGGGCCCACAGATACTTTAATAATATTAACTGCTAACCCTGTACAAATCGCAAGTGCACCGCACGGTTGAATTTTGGCAGCCACCTCTGGTCTGGAGCTCCAAAATACCTGAAAAACTCTGTGCAGAAACGGGCGTTTCTTTTTATAGATTCTCCCATCTTAACAAACGGATTACAATCTTTAGAGCACAGGCGTGGGAATGCTATCCTTGTTCTACCTTGTACTATGGAAGATATTGCGAGGAATTAGCGTCATTGATCCCCTCGGCACCGGTGCATAGTGGGTAAACACGCCAAATGCACGCCCAACATATGTGCACGGTTGACATTTGTCACATGAGAACGGGTCGCTTCTACGACTCGTTCTTGAGTTCAACTGCTCGGCTGTGGAACGATTTGCCAGCCTCTGTGTTTACTCCTTCCTACAAATGGGTCTCTTCAAGACCAATGTTCACTCCTTCCTCTCCACTGAGTATCTCAGATGACATAGGCCCTGAGGGAAATTATTTTCCTCAGTGTCTCCTGTGTGGAATTAATGTAAAAAGAAATGATTTTCTGATGTTTTCCCCATCCCTTATTTTCGATTCATTCGACTTTCTAAATGGGCTTTAATATGCTAGGTAAATGATCCAATATGTCATCAATGCGTCTAATTCAATTGTTTTCATTTATTGGATAACCAACACCTCTACAATAGGTCACCCCAAATGGGCTTAGCAGGGGTGCCCGGGTTCATGGGGTGAGGTTTGTCCGGGTCTTGGCGGCGGATGCTTCTGCCCACCAACTGCATAGCAGTCTGGATTTGGAGAGAGTGGTTTAGGGAGTCCCTTTGACTTCTTCAACCGTACTCTCGGAATATCGCCTGGCACCGCAGTGGGAGGGATGGATTCATACGTCCGTCAATCCTGAACATACTTCCCTCCAGATTACTACCCACCTCTAATACCCTTTTCCTTCCCAGAACTTCCTCTCCTTCCTTTTCTAAAAAGACCCTCCACACAGCATCCCCAAAGATGATACAGGCCCTGAGGGGAATTATTTTCCTCAGGGCCTTCTGTCTTCTGTGTGGAGCTAATGTAAAAACCAGCCCCCTTCAGAAACACCTGATATGCAACATACATTTTGAATAAAGACCGAGGAGCTGAAGACCTACGCCCTCTAATATTTTTATTAAAAAATTCATCACTTTTAATGACTTATGACGTATTATATCGAACCTACCCACTAAACAAATACCAACCAGACAAAAAAAAAATTAAAATGGGATGCTGCGATTGTTTAAATTACCTATGAATGTTCACAGGAAAATAGAGGAAGACTTAAAGCCTCTTCAGACACGAATATAAACAGCGAGCAGATATCTGTTGAACTGCTAGCGCTTAGTTCGTACTCTTTTATTTATTACTATTTAGTTGATCATAGTGTTAAACAAAAGAGCAGGTCTTACGTCGTTTGTTTTGCTTATGATCTAGCCCAGAAAACTTAATTTAATTTTAGAAGTGAAAACTTCTTTAGCAGCGTTGTGATTTGAAACTCGATGAAACGAAAAAACTACACCAAAAAGAGACAAACACATACATCTAAGTACAAGATTTAGCCTGCGAGAGAATGAGATAGAAATTCGGTCTTCTCTTTGTGTGATGCTTCGTTGCCTCCCCACTCTTGTCCACTTAAGTTTTTTGAAGGTTTCACTTGTACTGCATGTGATTTGTGAAATGTCCTTATCCACAAAATTTGAAGGATTTTAGTGAAGTTAAATATCATAAGCTAGAAAGTCATTTAATGTGTGTCTAAATTGAGATATTACATAGCATTCTATGCATTATTAATTCACAAACTGAAATTATTGGGCATTAGAAATTATTTAAAAAAATTGTGGGGGGAATTGCTATTTTTTATGATGTTATGATGTTTTTTCAATCTTCTGTAAAATTTGTATTTTGTGGCTTATTACATTTACAAATGCATGAACGATATGTCTGTCACATAGTTTGATAAAGAAAATAGTGTAATGTAGGTGTCACACCATCTTTTTTCAGCCCGATTCCCGTATAGACACCAAAGACAAAAATTTTCACTTTAAGCAATCAATATTTTCATCCCTATTTTCATATGTATTAAGATATGAAACTAAGTGAAAAATGCTGTCTTTGGTCTCTATACGGGAATCAGACAGAAAAACCTACATAACTAATGAAAAACCTACATAAGTCTGTTATTCCAATTACATACATTGTGAACGTAGTGAAAAGGTTAATTAAACTTTGTATAGAAGTTTCAACATTTGATTTATTTTAATTAAGCAACATTTATATATATTTGACTAATCTTATTTGAATTTTCACTAACATTGATATGTATCGTTATGCATTTATAGGTTTATGCATTACCTGTCTTCCATCTTTCTATTTCAATAAACATCTTTAATTTCGGAAGGTATATTTTATTTTTTAAAGTATGTTCTTTTTATGCATCTAATGTAATACTTCTTAAAAATAATTAAGATGTGCCTTTTTCGTGAAGTGTACCTAACGGGGAAAACGTTAATATTTTTATCTGGTGCTTAGTTAATTTTTTTTTTAAACAAAGACAAACATTCCCGTTTTACGAATAACCTGATAATATATGAAAATCTCCTATTAGGTACCACCACAGTAAACGGAAAATTTTGCTTGTATCTTGATGGAGGACTTAGCCAGACGAGGAATTGAACACACGACGTCTGGGTGGGATTCAAATGCGATGCCAACTCGGCCACTGACCGGTCATCTCGGGAAATCTTTATAATGTAATACATATGGGAAATTGTGTTATGTTGGCACTGCAGGACATAATATATTACAATTTCAAATCTGAAGGACGGAAGAAAGGATTAAGAGTTGTGTTTTATGTCTTAGAGTATCTACACAGTAATGACATGTATATAAGAAGCAATTTATTCATTCATTTTGATAAAATACACATCAAGCAATACTGTGATTATTACCTATGCTTACACTTAGTTTACTGGATACACAATTATGTATTTATTTTCATCAAAATCAGATCTATGGACACATTAAATTCTATTTTCGATAATTTGCAGATCAACCCATTAAGACATACCTTCTGAAAAGTAACATTTTTTTCCAAACATAATTTTAAATTTTAAAATATACATTCAATTTAGCAACAGCATTATGTATTAGCAATCTTCACATAATGTGCATTATGATGCTGACACACTTGCGCTGTACTCTCGTGGCTTGGCCTATTTCAGCGTAAAGTTTATTGCTATGCTGAAATATGCCAAGCCACGAGAGTACAGCATGAATGTGTCAGCAACATTATTATTAATTAAATTCTTTGTGACATCTTCAATGTTTAACATTAAAGAGGACTTCCATGTACATATTAATCAACATTTAACAGTTATTATCATTTATCTTACAACATTTGATATTCCAAAGATATTTTTCTTTCTAAGAGGAACGACTGCGCAGTCCTTTCATACAAAACTTAATTTTGAATTTAAGGTCAAAATGTTTAACTTAACTGAAAAATTATTTTTTTAATGAGAAGGTGTAGCAAATATCTAGTACGGGTGTATGTCATTTTATTTATTTGTGTTTTAAATTATAAAATATGGGTAATCAAAGTCTTAAATTTTTCATGATTTTAGGGGAAACCTTGGCAATTATTTATGAGTTAATGATAATTATTTAAAAAAAAACGAGCGTGCTTTAGACCACACGACTGAAATAAAACTCGCCCGACCAATCGCCTCGCATTCACCAGCTTACTCCCCAAGTCAAGCTTGCGTAAAGGCCCGACCGTTCGCCTCGCCCGATCATACTTTTCGTAACGCTCTCGTCACGCATTCACCAACTTACTTCCCAAGTGCGTAAAGAAGTTTTACTTCAAAAATACTTCACTATTATATATATGATTTAAAAAAGCATTTTACGTGCTTAAAATCAAATTACAAACGACAGTTAGTTCACGGCATTATCACAAAACGACTGAAAAATTACACGTTTTTTACACAATTTTGTCTTTATAAATTAAAATTTCTACGCAAGGAATTTCCGTTTTTGGTGTATAATGTTTTATTTCTTTTTCTTTACATTGACTCAGAGGTAGCTCACAAAAAATGTCATAGTTGCCTCTAAAATCATGCAAAATTGACTTCTTTAATGACCAATATATTTAAACCAAATTTCTCATGTCTCATTTAAAAAAATATATTTTAGTTAAATAAGAATTTTGGCCTCAAATCCAAATTAAAGTTGTTTTTTTTTTAAATTGCGCAGCTGTGCCTTTTAAAAATAAAACGTATATAGGTATTTGGCCCATAGTTTGAGAATAGAAGCTCATTTTGAATGAGGTGAAGACATTTATTTTGAAGCACAACAAATATGTTTATCATCAATGTCAGCAACCAAAAAATACTTCATTATATCACAACAATACATATTAATATTATATTAAAATAATGGATTTTATTTAAGTATTAAATATGGTAAATCAATAACCACCGTACTGTTTCGTAAACATCTTTAAAAAATAATAAAAGGTTACAATAATTATTTATGCCCTATAATCTTTGTAAATGCTATCAAAAAATAATTTAAAAAGCGTTAGACATAAGAAAAATAAGATAACATTTATTGGAAATAATTTGTGCTAGTCAGTAAACCCTTTACAACCAAATTCAAAGGAGCTTGAATTTGTCATTGAAACAATCCTGAGGATAATTAAATCTCGAGACATAAATTATTTTCATAATGATTTTAATACATGGTGTAGATTCAGAAATGCACGTAATTTTTTGTTTTAGTCGAATTGTGGAATTATTTTAGGGAATGGAATTAAAATTGCTCCAAAATTTTATGGTATGCACACAGTCATGAGCATGTCAAATTATTCCTCAACCACAATTGTGCGGGTAATTTTTCTAAACTTTGTTAGCTAAAGACATTTTAATTTTTTTTTCTTGACCAAAGAGATTACAATTAAAAGCTTTGTTAATGTGGAATATTTCTATTCCGACATTTCTTACAGTGGTAATTTCAATAAAGGAATAAAGAAAATATTATATCAGGTGGGAAAATACCCCTTGGATTCATGAAAAACCTCTAGGAGGTTTTGATTCATGTCCTTCTTTCATATCCTACAATATTTTTATGTTAATTAAACTTTGATATCTCATCAAGTCTCTCATAAATAATATTGGATTATTGGAGTATTTTTTTCTTTGGGGTATTTACATTAGACTGATTAGAATATTGATAATACCAAAAAAACAAGTAATTAAAGCTCTAAAAAAGAACATCAAAATAAATTACAGTTCATAAGACTACAATAATAAATAATAGCACGATTCACAGTTTATGCTCCTGAAAGCAAACGTTTCAGCAAATTAATTTAAGTTATTAATCTTAAAAAACATTGAATTAGTTGACTAAAAATTTTGGAAAACGCCATTTTTCTAGGTTTGTTAGATATTTTACACTTGTATCTTTAAAATGGCTGTAAAAGCAGTTATCTTATCCAACAATGCAAAGTATGTAATATTTCAGATCCTAAAAGTAACAGAAATTATCATTTTTATGTAAACTTTCAATGCTATAAAATAACATTAAACTTCTTCGAGAAAACATACGGAAATAATTTAATAAACCAGTGTGATTTACTTTGGTCTATTATCAAACAGTTCGTTGACCAGATTTCCATCAGCAAGAGTGGAAGTGTCTCCGACATTCCTGTCTCCAATGGCAACCTTGCGCAGGACCCTACGCATGATCTTGCCCGAGGTGGTCTTGGGCAGATTGGGGGCATACTGGATAACGTCAGGCTGAGCGAAAGGGCCGATCTTCTCACGGACTCTGCGCTTCAGTTGTTCCACCAACTGTGGGCTGAATTCAACATCCCAATTAGGGGTGATGAAGCAGTAGAGACTTTCGCCTTTGACCGGGTGTGGCTTGGAGACAACCGCAGCCTCAGAGACGTGGGGGTGCCCCGAAAGAACCCCCTCCACCTCGGCAGTAGACATCAGATGTCCAGACACATTGAGCATGTCGTCTACTCGTCCAGTCACCCACAAGTAACCATCAGCATCACGCGAAGCACCTGGAAAAAAAAGTGTATATGTATATATTGTTTTTTACAAGAAATTCAATATGTACAATTCGGGGAACTGAATTCTCAGCAGAATGTTTTTTATGGCCACCTTTACGCACACATTTATTAAGTCATAGGATGCTGATCATGTCATGCACCTGTGATGCATAACCTTTTTTGCAGAAGGACCAATTTATTCATTGATTAATTGTTTCCTCACTTTTCAAATTCAAAATTTATTGTTTTACTATCCAATTATTAGTCTCACTAGGACTAAGCCTGCGTAAAGAGGTTAACAAATTTACAAGCGATTAAAAATAAACATTGATCATCGTCATCAATAATCATCTGAAATTAAACACACAATCTTCCATATAATTCTGAAATTAGCACATTTAAATAAAATCAATACATAGTATAAAATGAAGTCGCTCAAAGTGCGCATAATGGATTTTCATGCGGTTTTCACCAATAGATAGAGTGATTCAAGAGGAAGGTTTATATGTATAGTACATGCTTATTATAGTAGAGAATAGCCGAGAAATTCAAATATTCAATTCAGACAGCGGGCAGCTGGCAAGCGGTTAGTGTGGATTTTATAAAGGTCGGGTAATGGCGTTGTGTTTCATTAGGTCTACTAGTTAATATATAAATTCAACTTTCCTTTCTCTGTAATTTTAAATGATGGCCTAGAACACCCTTGAAGGGTGAAAGCCAGAAATAATTGAAAATCAAAAAAAGGTGCTTTGAAGCAGAGAATGGACAGTTACCTCGAGAGTGTTTCCTTTTGGGGTAAGAATAACCTCTTCGAATTTTTTTTTTTACATTAGCTCCACACGGGTGGCCCTGAGGAAAAAAAATCCCTATGTCCATTGTAGGGGATGCTGTGTGGAGGGTTTTTTAAGGAAAGGAAGAAGAGGAAGTTCTGGGAAGGAAATAGGTATGAGAGGCGGGTAGGAATCTAGGGGTCAGTGGGTCCAGGAGTGACGGACGTATGAATCCATCCCTTCAACTGCGGTGCAAGGCGATGGGTCAAGGGATTCTGGCTAGAGGTCAAAAAACCTCTTCAATCAGTCTTTCTTGACCCGGCGCGCCACGCAGCAGGTAGGCAGACCTCTGCTAAATCAAACGCCTGCTAAGTCACAAAATGTAGCGAAGCACTTGGGGTGACCTATGGCAGAGGTGTTGGTTAACCAATAAATGGTTCCCGGGTCTGCGATATCCATACCATGTTTCAAAGATCCAATCATGACTGATTACGTCTAAAAAGGTTCGAAATGAAAACATAATCTCCTTCAACAAGCCTTCCATTAATATACTTGGTGTAGCTCTAAGTGACCAGCTAAGGTGTGGCAGCTCCATCGAAGCGAGAGTTAATTTAGCCTCTCGGAAGCTGGGCCCACAGAAAATTTAATAGAACACAACTTTGCAACCCTGTGCAAATCGCAAGTGCGTCCCAAGGTTGAATTTGGCAGCCACCTCTTCTCTGGAGCTCCAAAATATCTGAAATAATCTTGACTCCGTGTGGAAACTGGCAGTCCGTTTGATAGATTCTCCAATCTCAACAGATTTCAATCTTTAGAACACAGGTATCGGGTGGGAATGCTATCCTTGTTCTATCGGTATTTCAATGGAAGATACTCCGAAGAACTAGCATCATTGATTCCTTCGGCATCGGTACACAGACAAAGAAACGTGCAAAAGCACATGCCCAACATCGGGTCACTTCTAGACTCGTGTTGAGTTCAACTGTGAACAATATAAACGATTTGCCAGCCTGTGTGTTTCCTCTCTCCTAATATGGGTCTCCTCAATACCCAGGTTCACTCCTTCCTTTCCACAAAAGAACCTCCACACAGCATCCCCAAAGATGACGTAGACCCTGAGGGAAATTATTTTCCTCAGGGTAAAAATAAACATTGAATTTGGACTCACCATCGCCCGTGCAATAATAGCCTGGAAATCGTTCAAAGTACGTTGTTTCGAACCGAGGGTGATCATTGAAGAGAGTACGCATCATGCCGGGCCAGGGGCGGGAGAATACCAGAAAGCCTTCTCCAGGTCCTTCGATGACACTTCCGTAGTCATCCAGCAGGACTGGCTCCACACCGAAGAAAGGAAAAGCCTAAAAATAGAAATAAGTTTGTTATTGGGGTATTTCTCTCCACAATAGTTGTTAGTGTCTAGTAATAAAAATAATTACAAGTGTGTAGTTCACACGTGGTAGAAGTGAAACCTTTAGAAAACTATAGTAGAAAAGAGTGGGGAGGCCACGAAGCACTGCACAAAGAGGAGACGGATTATTCTATCTCATTCTCTCGCAATCTAAATCCTAGAGATGTATGTGTTTGTTTCTTTTAAGTGTAGCTATTTTTCGTTTCATCAAGTTTCAAATCACAACTGTGCTAAAGAAATTTTCAAAAAAATCCCATATAAGATCGCTACTAAATAAAATACATGTTTGTACATTGTTTTGCATATATGCAATACATATATTGCATGTATGGATGTACGCAATACACGTATTGCATTTTTCACATTTTGATAATGCATGTGCTTTGTACCATGTCATAATGGCACTCAGAGCAATCTTTATCACTTCATTAGTGTTGATTAATATTAATACTTTCTCAAATAGTTTGTTACTTTATTGTTTCTAACTATTGTACATTTTTTCTTTTCGTTTTCATAAAATACAATAAATTAATGGAACTACATTTAGTGAATAATTATCTGTGTTAATGCAATAATTAAAAACACTTTGTTTTTACCACAAAAAACTTTATTAAAAAGTCGACATGTTTCGAGAACGATGTTATCTTCATCAGGACATATAATGTACTAAAAAAAAAAAAAATGATTGAACATAGAAAGACAGGCGTGGGTAGAAATGGAAGTAGTAGGGGAGGAGAGAGGTGGAAAGGGGAGGTGCTTAGAAGATCAACAAGGGAGAGGGGGGAGAGGTGGAAAGGGGGGTGCTTAGAAGAACAAAGACAGAAAATTACAATGGAAATATGTTTAAGATAGGGTTATTCACCAAATTAATTTGATTGTTAATAATATTTAAATTTCCATTGACATTTTTCCTAATTTCTAATATTTCTAAAAGATCTAAGTGAAAACCACTAACGTTAGTGTGTAAAATTTTAAAACCATTATTTATATCAAATGAATGGTTAAATTCAATTAGATGGTTAGCAAATTCCGAATAATTATTGCTATTTAGAAATCTCAAATGTTCCTTAATCCTCGTTTCAAAATTTCTGCAAGTTTTACCAACGTAAAAATGATTGCAGTCATTACAATTCAATTGGTAAACTCAGGATTTTTTCATTTTTTGGTCTTTGTCCTTGTTTTTTAAAATATAATTTTTTAATTTATTATTCGTATAAAAAGCAGGCTGTATTGTATTAGGAATTTTTTTCATGATTAAATTGGAGGTTTGATGATTTAAAAACAATATTTTTCTCCATTGTTTTTTAATATTATCAGTAAGCAATGGATAAATGTAGGATAAATGAAATTTTTTCTTATATTTTTTGTTTAATATATCGTCTATTAATTTGGAGTTATTACCATTATTAGATGCAATTATTTTAATGATGTTAAGTTCAGCTTTGAAATTATTTGGGGATAATGGATATTAATTAATCTATTGATCAAATAATGGAAAGCTAAGAGTTTTTGTGAAAATGGATGGTTAGATGAGTTGTGTATAATTATATCAGCATATGTTTCTTTTCGAAAAATATTAAATTCAATCTTATTATTAATTGTAGTTAGGTTTAAATCTAAGAAATTTATGCTACAATTTATTCCTATTTCTAATGTAAATTTAATGTTTTTATGAATTTTGTTTAAAAAATTAAGGAACATTATTTGAAGTTGTCTTGTGATACCGGTCCATATACATAAAATATCATCTAGGTAACGTTTGTAAAAATACACATATTTTAGTAATAAGGCAGAACTATTAAAGATTTTATTTTCTAAATGGTTTAAAAATATATCCGCTACTAACGGACTGGTACTTGACCCCATGGCCAAACCATCTTTTTGTTTGAAAATTTTATTATCAAATTGAAAGTAATTTTGGTTTAAGACTACATTAAGACAATTAAGTAAATCCTGGGCTAAGTCATAAGGTAATTTGGAGGAATTCAGTAAGTTATTTATAATTGTTTCGCTTTCTTCAACTGGGACACTTGGAAATAGGTTACTTGTAAGCACCTCCCCTTTCCACCTCTCTCCTCCCCCACTACTTCCATTTCTACCCACGCCTGTCTTTCTATGTTCGATCATTTTTTATTTTTTATTTTTATTTTTTTTTAGTACATTATATGTCCTGATGAAGAGAACATCGTTCTCGAAACATGTCGACTTTTTAATAAAGTTCATTGTGGTAAAAACAAAGTGTTTTTAATTATTGCATTAATAAAATGGTGCCACAAAGTGAATTTGCAAAATTTGAAGAAATTATCTGTGTGTCTGTATAAACACTTACAATTTTTTTTCTCCACTATTGTACAATAAATATGATAATCTTTTTTTCTACTAATGCTACTTTAATGTTTAAATGATATCTAATGTTTGGTTTTATATCACAGGCGTCAGGTGGAAATATTGTCCTTGTTCTACTGGAATTTTGATGCTCCGAGGAACAAGCTCCATTTATCCCCTCGGCACCGGTACATATTTGAGAAACACACCAAGCGTGCGTACAACATTTGTACATGGTTGAGATTAGAGTCGTAGAAGCAACTTGTTCTTGGGTTTGAAAGTTCGACTGTGGAATTTGCCAGTGAAAAAGAAGTGAACATGTACCTCTTCAAGAGACCATTTTCACTACTTTCTCTTCTCTAAAAGAACCATCACATAGCAAACCCAGAAGTGACTTAGGCTCCAATTGTACCTCAAGGCTTTTTGAGTGGAGTTTATGTAAAAAAAAATCTCTTCTCATTCAAAAATTATAACGTAAAATGTATTTTTGAATTATATCTTAAATACAGGGTGTTAAGGGACATACCCGTACTTGACTCGCTTTAACCAGTGATTCCTAACATTATTTGGAGTGAAAAATGTAAACGAAATTTTGGTCTTTTTTGATATTGGTGCCTTTTTGATGTTTTCTTTAAAAAAAATTATCTTCAAAATCAACAAAAAAAAAATTCTTCCACGTGTCGTCACCGGTCACTCAGATGAATAACCGACCATCCCTTCGCCACGCCCCTAGCTTTCTACCTACTGATTTTTTTATGTTTGGAAAAAAAAACAGTAAAAATGTCACCTGAGACCATAATTTTGTTTACATTTTTTACTCCAAATAATGTCAGGAATCACTGTTTGAATTCCACCACGAATTAACAGTTCAAAAACTAGACTCACTAAATACGCTTGTTTAGTTCTTCGTTTCTATCTTGTCTTTAATCCCAGGGAGCCGGAGCCCTGCAATTGCAGTGATGAAGAATTATGTCTATGCACGGTGTGAAACACCGCAATAGGCCACTTGCATGGATTTCATAACGACTTGGAAAAAATCGTGTGGTTAGATTTTTTTACTAAGATTACGAAAATGTTAGTAAAATTTTTTAGAAATGTACAGTTTTTTTTACTTTTAAATAAATAAATCCATTATTTGGGCTCGTAACGTCACTACATGAAAATGTCCCGTCTCGGAAAATTTTCCTATTAATTTTATAAAATTCCACACTGATTTATTTTTTTTATATGGCATTACTTTATTTCAGGCGAATTTTTGAATTTGACATTTAACGTTCACTAGATTTATTGTTTGTTCTCTGCGAACGTATCATTTGGTTTGATTTTTTGACAGATGTAATGAAGAGAACCCCGTACATTTTACATTGTCCGTACGTGTTTTAGAGGTATAATGATAATGGTGCGGATTTTAACAAAATCAAATTTTATAATATTCTTATTATTATTATAATTTACAAGTAGAAGTATATTACATTTGATTTAGTAATATAGACGTTGAACATTATAATGATTTATGATCAATAAGATGGATCAAGGAAAAAAAATATTTACAAGATTTAATATTTTTGGTATGCCTCGTTATTCTCCTGTACCATTCGTGTGGAAAACATTCTTTTTTTAAAATGATTTTCGGCTATGTAATTATCGTTTTTTCGCACCTATAAAATTATGTCCCGTCTTTCCGGTTTATAAAAAATGGTCTGATTTTTCAGATTGAAATTTTCAAAAAATCGCCAGAATTTCAAAAATATGATTAAAAAAAAAAAAAAAAAAAACAGAATGTCTTAGAATATTTGCCTAAACCGGAATTATTTTTTTTTTAAATGTGATGCAAGTGGCCTATTGTAGTGTCGACCATATATATTCATTTTGACTTTGGATATTACCTTTACTAGTTCAGTTAAAGATACAAATAAAAGTGTCAGTTTACCAAATAAAGCATTGTCTACGTGTTGGCTTTAACAAAAAAATCTTTTTATTTACTGAAATTTCTTGCCGTCGTCCCCTATAGGTTAAATTAATTATCTATATTCTTTATTTTTGCGCTGCTTTATGAAATTTGTGCATCTGAAATTTAAATTTTGATTTCTTTTAAAATATGTAAAATTTATGTTACCTCCCAATAATGTTCTGTTTATTCCTCACATCCCTAAATGAGTTTTAAAACCCCCATTTTCGGTAACGAAATTCAAATATTATATTTTTGTAATTTTATGAATTTTTGAGTCAAAGTTCTATAGACCCGCTGTGATTTGGATTTCGGATGAAACGGAAATGACGATTACTTTACCTGTGATGCATCAACTGGCCGCTTTGAATATGATGTCACTTTAAAGGCTCCTATTGGTTGAGATATGAAATGGAAATGACGCGAGGTATGCGCTCATTGGTCGCTTTGATCATGACTTTACTTTTCAAGTATTGGTTGAGATTGTTTTGCCAAAGTTTCGCTTCTACTGCATGTAAACTGCTCTCGAATTTTTTTTTACATTAACTCCATAAGGAGGCCCTGATGCCAAAAAATCCCCTCAGGGCCTATGTCATCTTTGTGGATGACGGGGGGAGAGTCATTTTAGGAAAGGAAGGATATGAAGTTGTGGGAAGGAAAAAGGGATGAGGGGTGGGTAAGAGTCTGGGGGTCAGTGTGTCCAGAAGTGACGGACTTATAAATCCATTCCTCCCGCTGCGGTGCCAGGTGATGTTCCGAGAGAGTCACTGGAGAAGTCAAAGGGACTCCCTCAACCATTCTCTCCTGATCCGGTATGTCATACTGTTGGACAGACGCATCTGCTGCCAAGACCCAGACAAACCTTACCCTGCGAAGCCAGACAGCTCTGCTAAGTCACCAAACGTACCGAAGCACTTGAGATGTCCTATGGCAGAGATGTTGGTTAGCGGGTTGGTTCCCGTCTCCCAGTTGACCTATTTGTATTTTAACTAAGTTTTTATAACTGAATTGTTCTCACGCATCCATTCCTCATACCTTCCTCTTTATCAAGTACCATAGTACAGAAATACTCACAGCTGATCCTGGTTTCATGGGAGTGGCTCCAGGAAGAGGTGTGAGGACATGTCCTCCAGTCTCCGTCTGCCAGAATGTGTCCACTATGGAACACTTGTTGCCACCAACGATCTTCCTGTACCACAGCCAAGCTTCAGGGTTGATGGGTTCCCCAACACTACCCAACACGCGTAGAGATGACAGATTGTGCCTGCAATACAACACTCAATATTGATTAAATTGAATAATGTAACAAATAAAATTTTGCTATCTGACATACTGATTGAGTCAATTTTTAAAGTAAAGTGCCATAACCATGCCACATAAAAAAAAATCTTTTACCACTTGTACCCATTAGCTTGTTTTCAAGCTACCTTTAACACAACCTGACATATGCGGTGTACTTGAGTTATTAAGCGAGGAAGATTTACAGGCATTTGGTTTTGGATTCGGCCGCACTCATTCCAAAAATCAAACTTCCAACTATTAATAAGGAAACTTATTGCTCACCGTGGTTTAAACCTATATTTCACCGCTTATTCCATATTTTTAGATGAAATTATGTGTGTTAGTTATTGAAATTGCCCTAAGTTCAGGGCCGTATTATCCATAAGGCAATGTAGGCAACTGCCTGGGGGACCCACATCGGCTAGGGTCCCCTAGGGTAAAGGGGCCCCGTGACATTGCCTAGAGGCCCCGACATGATTAATCCGGCCTTGGCAGGGCCATTTTATCCATAAGGCAGTGTACGTAACTGCCTAGGGGCCCCGCATCGGCTAGAGGCCCCTAGGGTAAAAGCGCCCAGAGGCGTGAATTGCCTAGGGGCCCCGACATGTTTATTCTGGCCCTGAATACAGTAAAGACTAAAAGTCGTAAAAGAAGCACATTTCATGGGGATAATAATAATAATGTAACATTCGTATGGCGCAGATTTGTGTTATTTCACTTCAAGTGCTCTAATTCACAAACAATCTCCTTTCCGATGGCCTGAAAATGGCGAATCGAATAAATAATTTTTAAGATCAGATATTACATATTGTTATATTTATGGCACCAGATTTAAGTGTCCGGATTAAATTTCCCCCACAGGAAAAACTAAACCCTTTCACACACTTCCTCAAATGATCATCTAGTCAATCCACGCTATGCAATTGCACTATATAAGTATTATAAACACAAAACAATACAAGACCAACATGTCGACCTACCAGAGACAAAATGGGAAAATAATTCACCGACTCCAGATATTTTCATATCAGAGGGTTCGGCTCTGTGGAACTCCTAATTGGACCTATAAATCCTACTGATCCCTCAATATAAATATTTAAAAAATCTTTTGTAATCCTACATGTATTTAAAATGACTGATTTTTGCATTTTTATAAATAAATTCTTTGACAAATCTAAGATGCCTAAATTTTTAATGAGAGAGCTAGCCAGTAGCCGAAATAACAAATGGTAATATTTTGATAATCTGAGAATGCCAAATTCTTTTAATCTCATTTCCTAAATCTGTATATTTTCTTATTTTTTCAGAAACAGATTTTTGAATATTATAGGAATTTGGAATAGCTACATCAATGATATTAGTTATTTTTTAATTTTTGTCATGTTTTTTTTTTATTATAGCGACTATATAAAAAAAAATTTTACATGCAAAATGTAATGTGAAATTAAGTATAAAATATTGTATTTCTTAGAACTCCTCACTAGGGGGTCCTGTGCCGAGGCGGACTAAGGTTATTTAAATATAGTTCATTTGTCTTCTATGTCGTTTTTAGCGTCTTCGCTAGGGTTTTCTCATTGACCTCTTTAAGCCATATTTTTATTCTTGATTTGTATTCAATTGTATTTTTTATTAGTTTTATGTCTTGGGGAAGGATGTTATGGAGTTTTGTTGCAAAGTATGTATAGTTTCTTTGTCCGAATGTGGTTTTATAACTTGGAATATTTTTTATATCATTTTTATTCGATCTAGTGTTATGCATACACGGTCTAGCAGAGGATTCATTATTTTTGAAGAGCTTCAATAATATATTTTTGGCATTTGTTGTACATTTGGTACGTCAAAGTTATTGAAAATTTCAATTGAAGGCGTTCTAATGTAAAACTATATCAGGCCCCCTAGCATGGTCGATCGATATAGGTTTTGTCAAAAATGTCGGTAACTTGAAATCGCTCCCGAGCACGACTGCAGGCCGCTAACGAAGAAATAACAGTTCACGTCAAATAAATTAGGAACCCTTAGTCGTTGTGAACTGTTGTTTGTTCGATAGCGGCCTGCAGTCGTACTCAGGAGCGATGACAAGTTACCGACATTTTCGATAAAACCTATATCGATCGACCATGCTAGGACCCCAGGTCTATTATTACCAATTGTTCTATCTGTTAGTATAGTTTTATCATAATATATTTTATAAAATTCATTTTTAAAAAAGAATTTGGTTCATATTCATAATATGGTACTATATTACGACAGTCAATCAAGTTATGTTTAGTTACCAAACCTTGGTGGATTATTTTTAAAACCTGATTGTGCCTAAATGTATACTCGGACGGCGCTAATACAGAACATCCCGATATAATATGTTCTTTAGTGTCCGGAAAAGCCAAACATTTTCTACATAATCAATTTGATTTATATCTTTGATTATATGCTTCCTATAAATTTTAGTATTAATGACTCTATCTTGAATGGCAAGCATAAACTCTTCTATTTCTGCGCTCAACTCTCCAATACTCAACCATTTGTTTGACGAAAGTTTGTCAACATACGTTTGGTTGAAATAATTGAAGTGTTTTGCATGAATAATTTTATTTGACTGGGAATCTAATAATTCCTGGTTAGTATTTATAAGAATGTTGGCATTCTCTTCATATAAATTTAAAGGTTTCTATCTACCTTGCAAATTATTTTGTGCATTTCTGAGCTATTAGATTTTTATCTGAGCTATTTCCTATGGAAAAAATTTCTAAGCATTTCTACCTGATTGTGTTTCAAAGATGTTATTTTGACTACACCTCTACCTCCTAAATTTCTAGGTAAATTAATTCGTTCTATAGCTGAATTTGGATGATGGCTAAACTATCTAAATCTGTATTGGACCATTTAATTATGCCAAATGAGTATGTTAATAGAAGTATTGCCCAAGTATGTATTGCTTTTACTAAATTTTTAGCAGATAGATTGCATTTTAAAAAATTTCTGATCCTAGATTGAAATTTATTCCTAATATCATTTTTAATACTAGTATGATCTGATCTATTCGATTGCAGGTATCCTAAATATTTATAAACCTCATCCCCTTTCATAATAATAATTATTATTATTGAAAGCAAAATATTTATAAACAATTAAAATAATTACAAAATTCAAAATCATAAAAATCCTCATGTAAGACTTTTTCAGAAAATTTCTATTACCTAGTCACATTTTCATCTCCAAACTTCATCAGAGAGCGAATAGCCGTTGGTGCTGTGTAGAATTGGGTCACCTTGTATTTCTCCACGATGGTCCAGAATCTATCATTGGCTGGATAGAAGGGAGTCCCCTCAAACTATAAAGGAAATTTAATCCATCAATAATAAATTGAGATGCTCATTGCCCGTCTAATTGAATTCAAATATGTAAGGACTTGAAAAAATAAAGAAAACTTCGTTCATGCACTGTTCAAAAACTTGTGATAAAACCGACAGTATTAAACAAGAGTGTTTATGAAATTTACAAAAATATTGACAAATGTTATTTTAGACAAAACTATTAATTTCGTAGAAGTGATAGGTAAGCAAATCAACGACTTTCAATATGATAACTGTGCTCATCCAAATTGACTGAATGTACAGAAAAGCCATTTTAAACAATTTGTGTAAGTGATAAGTAAGTGTGCTAAATCTAATAATACTTTGTAACAAAAAGTAGTTAATTTATCATAAGAAAATTTGTACGAAAAGAGTTAAACGGTACTTCATAAAAAAATGCTTTGACTGAAAAATAAATCACCATCACAGACGTGGCGCAGTTAAGGAGTGGGCCATATGTCACATATGTGTGACCAGTAATCCACCCAATGTCTGCAGTGCACCAGTAGATGTCGTTTTCGTGGTAGTCAAACACGTATTTAAATGTTTGGGCAGCGTAAATCATGTAACCACCGGTGGTGTGCAGGACACCCTTCGGCTTGCCAGTTGACCCGCTGAAACAGAATAAAGGTGAGTAGTATATAATTGATGGTTTGAGGAAAAAAATTGATTAATTTAAAGACCAGGATTACATAAGATGATAATGTAGGGTGTTAACGGTCATACTTGACTTTAACAGGGTGGCCACAAAAAACGGATTTCAAATTTCCCTGATAATTCCAGATTTTCCAGAGCGGTTTCTACATTTTTCCCTGATATGTTTAATTTGATATAAGTTAGATAAATAATAAAGGGAATTCCGTCATCTATAGCATTTATTATTTCTTTGCATCACAATAATCTATTAAAAACAAAATACACTTGTTACGAATTAATGATATTTCGCCTGAAGACTTTTTTCAAGCTTTTGAAACGATAGATAGAGATATAATCATTAAAAAAACTTTCTAAAAATGGAATTAAAGGAAAGGCATTGAAATGGTTCAAGGATTATTTGACTAATATATATCAAACCACAAAAGTGGGAGAGACAATCTCCGAACCAATGAAGATTACATTGGGAGTACCACAAGGTTCTGTTCTCGGACCTATTCTTTTTATAATGTACATTAATGATATGGTAAAAGTATTGAAACATTGTAAAATAAGATTATTTGCAAACGACGCATTGATATATATAGCAGGAGAAGATTATGAACTCATAATGAATCATTTAAATGAAGACCTACACAATATATCAATATGGCTGAAGAAAAATAAACTAACATTGAATGTTAACAAAACTAAATCTATGAACATTGGAAACAAAAAAAGACATATTGATAGACGATGAAGTTTTGAAAGAAGTATTTGAAATTAAATATTTGGGAGTAATAATTGACTCCAAATTGACTTTCGCTCAAAATACAAAACCAATTATTAAAAGATTGCCAAAAAAGTTTCCCTGTTGGGAAAAATAAGAAGATTCCTTGACACAGTCTCCAGTAAAAATGTGTACAACACAATCATTGTACCACACATAAATTACTGTAGCAGCATTCTATTCTTAGCCAATGACGGATTAATGAAACAAATGACAATTCTACAAAACAAAGCTATGAGAACTATATTGAAGAAAAATAGGTACACTTCAGTCAAGAAAATGTTAAAAGAGTTAAATATTTTGTCATTTAAACAAATTATTTTCTTCAATACTATATTGTTAATCTACAAAATAATCAATGGCCATACGTCTATTGAATTCCTAAGAAAAATTGATAAACTACAAAGCAAACATACACATGAGACGGGGAAAAGAAATGAACTAAGACTCCCCTTCAGGAAAAAACACAGAGTCAAAAGTCATTGATGTACGAAGCATTGAAGATATTTGGAGAATTACCAGAAGAAATAAAATTGGAAGAGAGCATAAAGGCATTTAAAATTAAATTGCAAAGATATGTGATTGATTTGGTATAGATGTGTTATTTTAAATTTATGTATATATAAGGACTGTATTAGGACATAGATAACTATGTACCTACTTAAAATACCGCAATAAAACAATAATAAAACAACTTTGGGATTTCACAAATCGCAAAATAAAGAATTTAGTTTTATTTTTGGAATTCCCTGATATTAAAAAAAAAATTAAATTCCCTGAAATTGACCTGATAATTCCAGGTCTGTGGCCACCCTGTTTGACCAGTGATTCCTGGCATTATTTGGAGTCAAAAATTTGGTCTCTGGTGACTTTTTTTTTAATTTTTCTTCAAAACCAAACAAAAACTCTTTTTCATGTCATCATTGATAAATAACCGCCCAACCCTTCACCCCGACCCTAACTTTCCAATACCTATTGGTTTGTTTTAAGTTGAAAAACGTCACCGTAATTTATGTTCAAAAATTTCACCGAAGACCAAATTTAGTTTACATTTGTACTCCAAATAATGTCAGGAATCACTGATTAGTAAGTCAAGAGCGTCCCTTTACACGAAATATAATATCTAGGTCAGTTGCTATCAGTCACTTATTGGAAAGGGGATGGTGGACAATGGACAGCAACCATGCTCCTGGACTTGCTGGCTAAAAAAATAAAAAGGTCTGATAGAAACAGTTAATGAAACAAAATAAAAACATCAAAATACTTTGGAAACATGTGCTAAAAAATTACCTTCTAACGATATTATTACAGATTCAAAAAATCTAATGTTATTAAATTTTAGGGAATATATGTTTTTAACCATCTACAAAAATAAAATTCACCATTCAGTATGAAAACGTTGGTAGATAAATTTCTATTCTGTATTTAGTGACCAGGGGTAAATGGTCAAATTGATAACATAACAATATTGGACCGATATTTTTAAGTTATCGATTTGACCTTACTAGATATTGTTAAGTAAAGCATAAATGAAAATGATTTTATATCGATTTCCTAAGCACGGTCACGCTCGTTAGGCCTGTCGAAAGCTAAACTGACATTTCCAACAAAATGAATAAGAAAATTTTTTTACAATGGCAGCACTGGCAGGTATTGTCTATGGATCGATATTCATAAATGTCTTACGTCAAACGGCTGTGTCAAAATAAATTGACAATGTCATATTGGAATGCTCACTTTAACATGTATTTGTAGTGTGTACTTCGACACTAAATCACCCCTGACACCTTTATCCTTCCCAGAACTTCCTCTCCTTCCTTTCCTAAAAATACCCTCCACCAGCATCCCTACAGATGACATTATGGAGAAAAATTATTTTTCTTAGGGCTTCCTAAGTGGTGCTAATGTTAAAAAAAAATTTACGACATCTTTCAATTCTAAGAGCTTTGATAGCCTGCTTCCATTAATTAATAAGCCAGTAATTTTGCATAACGAGCGACATTATTATAAAAGTTGTGTATATTGTCAGTTAGCCAAAGCTTATCTGACACCCAAGAAGCCAAGTTAAATTAGACAGCTTTGTGTACGAGCCGTCGGAATCATATGCCGACTCTGCCAAATAAAAAAAGACGATGTTTTTTTTAAATTTATTTTTAACTTAATAAGTAAAACCTTAAATTGTAATATTTAATTAATGAAGACAATATTAGCAACACTCAATCGAAAATCTCAAACAAAAAAAGATACAATCACTTCTAGGTAACATTTAGTTTGAGTTGAATCTTGCAATCATATCAAGCAGCCAATAAAAATATGCGTTAAGAAAATGAGGATAATGTTGGTAGTACTTAGTCGATGTATGATACACTTAAATATGACCGAATCGGATGGGATCACATAAACACAGTGGTAGAGCTACGCTTGGCAAGGCTAAGGTCCTGGGTTCCTAGATGTGACTGTATCTTTTTCCGATTTTCGATTGAGCGTCACTAATATTAGCTAAATAGGTGATGTTTTTAGTCAATATCATGATTTCTTATATATTAGGGTGGATCGCCATTGTATGGAATTTTTTTTTTTATAAATCAGTTTTCGCGGAGTGCGGAATAGATGCTCTATATACATACAATTAAGCATACAAAATATCAATTTAAAATTTTGATAACAAGTACTGCCCGAAAGCAGTTGAATTATTTAAAATCTGGTTAAAAATTGTCCCTTTATAAAACAGTTTTGTGTCAATATTAATACTTTAATTTTTACTTTTACATTTCATCTATATAAATAAAAATGAATCGCCAAAATGTATGTACGCGCATAACTTCTGAACGACTGCACCAAATTGGATAATTCTTTTTTTGTTGTGTTCGTTATTGTCAGGACAAGGTTTGTATAAAACTACTGGTGAGCTCTGGCATTATTAAATTTGTATTAAAAAATGCAATAGGTGGCACGCGAGCTGTTTGAAAACTGAATGTACCGGGATTGAATGTACGGAATGCGGCAGGACTGTGGGGAACTCGGGTAGGGGGTTCGCGGGAGGGAGGAAGGGGGGGGAATGGAGTGGGGAGAGAGAAGGTGGAGGAGGCGAAGTGGGACGCGGTAGAGGAAGGAGAACGGGACGAATGGGAAAGGACACGCAAAGAGAAACAATTTCTTTATTAAATGGCATAGCAACGCATGCCGGGAATCAGCTAGTAATGAATAAAAATTGCCGCGTCATAAATAATAATATTAAAAAAATGTGAAAATCTTTATTTAGATAGAAAAACTACTAAGCAAAATGAGAGCAATATGTTTAGAAAATTAAAGCGCAAACTATACCAAGAAACACAACAAACATTTTTAGATCAACCGTCCACATCTCGCAGTACAGTTTCAAGTTTTACTAACGTTGATCTTCCAACTGACGAACAATACTTTGCTTCATCTACTTCTTCTTATGTAATAAATCCAACAGACAGTGGACTTTCTGTTGTATCCAGAACATTGGATCGATACAGTATTTCTGATCGGAGAGGTGCTACCATCGTCTGCACGATATTGCAAGATATTGGATTACTGACAACAGATAATCTAACAAACGTGATCGATCGTAATAAGGGAACGTACCCATACTACGTGACCAACTTTTTGCAATTTTTAACCCCCCCCCCCCCCCCGGTGACCAAAAACCTAAGCAACCCGCCGCTCATTTGTATGGAGCGTGACATTTTGAAGACCCCCCCCCCCTAAATGTGTCACGTAGTATGGGTACGTTCCCTAAGATTCGACGTGCTCGTGCCAAAACTAGGACCACACTGACTGCCATCAATCAACCCCATTTTGATTTGTGCATTTGCATATCGTTTGACGGTCGAAATGATAAAACATTAATCATGGAGGATGGAGGATGGACGCAGAAAGGTTGTGATAGAAGAACATATCAGTCTTTTGAAAGAACCTGGCTCACAAATGGTCACATAGGAGTTAAGTTCGGTGATGCTAAAACAATAGCTCACAAATTGTTTGCATATTTTGTGGCAAAATCCATTGATTTAGCGTGCATCGTGGCTATCGGATGTGACTGAACAGCAGTTAATACTGGAACTAAGTTTGGCATTATTCGACTTCTTGAAGTAAAGCTCCATCGTCCACTTCAGTGGTTGTTCTGTCAGTTACATGCTAACGAGTTAGGTTGGGACACGTTTTCGAATACCTTGATGGAACGACTACAGCTCCTAGAAGCTTTAGCGGTAGAACATCTTCCTGTGGTAGAATTTCAAGCAATAGAATGCAACTTACCAGACATTACAAAATCCCGTGACGACCTTAGTACAGACCAGCTTTATTTATTGGAAATGTGCCGAGCAATCGGCGAAGGACAATGTAACGAAAACTTAGCGAAAAAAAACCCGAGTAAAATCTGTCATTCGCGTTGGTTAACAACAGCCAATACTATTCTCCGACTTTATATTTCAACCAAGAATTGGACAGAAAATCAGGTGATATTGACTGAATTTGTGCTAAGAGTGTATGCTCCGATGTGGTTTAAAATAAAAACACAACCTTCGTGTGTTTACGGGGCGAGACACCTCCACAAAACCATAAAATTGTCTCGTTACCTTCTAGAGCATTTGAAAAAGGTGGTAGATCCCGTATTTCAACGCAACGAGTATTTTGGCCACAGTGAAAATATACTTATTACTATGCTAAACGACGAACGAAGACAAATTAGAGAGTTGGCTCTGAGACGGATTCTAAGTATCCGAGAACGTACATCAGGGTTCTCTCCAATAAGAGTATTTAAGCTACCTACTTTTAATTTCAACGCAGCAGACTATATTGACTTGATCTACTGGGAAAAACCATTAGAACCACCTCTTACAAAACTGATATCTAGCGAGACAATAATTGATGCCATTGCAGACCACGAAATTATCGAATCCAACATTTTGTGTAAGTTCCGATTGATGCCCTGTCACACGCAAGCCACGGAAAGATGCATCAAAGTGGTAATGGCATCATGCTCTGCTGTTTGCGGCCCTGAAAGACGTGAAGGGTGGATGCAAAACAAGCTAGAATCTTGTCGTATAATGCCAGTATTCAATTCGAAGAAGGACTATAAAACACAATAACTTTTATTATTTTTGACTTTATTTTTTAATATTGTTTGTAATTTTTTGTGTAGCAATGGAACATTTATTGTTTCTTGATTAGTAGATAATGTAAACGAAAACTTTTTTTTTTAATATTTTAACTACTTTTATTGAGCAAAGAATAAACTCTTCTTTTTCTAGTTTCTCGCTGTTTTTTTTTTAAATTTGAATTGACTTGGGGCAGTACTTGCACTCGAAATATCTTAATGCTGTCATAATGACTTTTAAAAGTATCCTTATAGAGCATCCATTCCACACCCCGCTGCTAAGAAAAACAGAAAAACAAAAAATCGAACCACACTATTATATATTTTATCGATCGACCTTGCTAGATACCCAGACCTGAATAGCCAGATTGATGAATCATTCCCCGTCCTTTCCCTTTCCCTACTGGTGAGGTAATTAGTGCTAACACAAACATACAGTTGCATAAATACACTTGACATTGGGACAATCCAACACACCAATACAGTTGTGCAATATTTGGCTGTTTGCGGACAACTTTGTCAGCCATTCATACATATACATATACATATTCATAAGAGCATCTAGTTTTCGGACAATTGCGTCAATTATTAGTTCTCTATATTATGAGTATCTAGTTCACAGGTTTTTCATGTTTTAAAATGCCATTTAGGAGGGTGGGTCGAAGCAGAAGTACCTATTCGTAATGCTCCGGTGAAAGGCCTTCATTCAGAATCGAAATGTAGATTACAATGGCGATAATCGTATTTGGTGACCATACCAATCTTCCTCTTTTACTCACAACAGACTTTTATTGGGAATGCCACAGTCTAGACTAGCTCGGGAAGTTGGGAACAAACAGCTGGACTCTTATGCGGTATCCACATAAAAAAATGTAATATCTTAATCAAGCCAAATGGTTTCTTATGTATGACTTAAGTATTGAATGTGTTATTTCCCATCACTGGTTTTTATTTACTTGGGAACCTGTTCCTTTCCGAACTAAGATTCATTTTTGCTGGCTTTTTTCTGGGTATCTATGTGTAAGACATACAATCTTCTAAATGAAATCCCAATGATATGATATACACATTACTTAAATAGCTTTCTTAACGGAGGTAAGGCTGGTTACCTCGTGTAAAGCATAAATGATGGATCTTCCGCATTGAGCCAGCAAGGAGAGCAGGCCGTAGTAGCGTCCTCCATCTCTTCATGCCACCAATAATCCCTGCCATCATTCCAGGGAAGCTGCAATATTGTTTAGATTTAATTAATTACAGAATCATTCATTAAAATGAAAACTCCTTTTCTAATTAAATAAATTAATATTTTCTAGGCATTTTTTTTTTGTTCTTATCTTTATTACCTACCTATATGAGAAAGCTGTTTGAACGATCTTCATTTGAAGAAGGAACGGGAGTCTTTATCTACTACAGTATCTACAATCAGAGACCAACGGCAACTAGATTTTACAGAAACAAAATGTTGACCGTTTTTCTTACTTGCAAACCCTAACGCCGAAAATTTTGTAAAGATTTTTTTGTTATTCATCCCACGTCCCGAACCAAGGGTTCCCAACCAGTCGATCACGATAATCACCTTTAATATATATTTTTTTTATTTCTGTTACTATAATATCACTTTCGTTATTTTTTTATTTTTTTACATATTTAAATTTTTCATTTCCTATCTCCATTTAGCTTGTTCATGATTCAGTTCCTCTCATTCATTGTTATTTTTATTTCTTTTCCCACTAATTCCTTTTTTTTACTTATGTTTACACCTTTATTTCATAGTACTTATAAAGAACCGTAATGTTACGTGAAAGTCATAGTTTTGGTTTTTTATATTCCATAAAATTTAAAAATACATATTTACCATTAAAAAAAATACTACATCAAAACAGAAAATCACATGTAGGTATCATTTCTTGCCACAAATAAAGCATTGAGCACTGGAACCATACAACAGTTTTTTCCGCCATTCAACTCGAAACAGTGACTCCCTCACCCACTCGCACTATTCCACTCACAATGTGGGGGTAAAGTAAACATGCGGTAAGTCAGTTCAACCTTGTTACCAATATTATTACCAATATTGCATGAAAAACATAATTATGTAAGCCATCAGAATAATTTGAAATATATCTATCTATCTATATATATATATATAAAAATCTATTGCTGTTCGTTTGTCTCGCAAAAACTCGAGAACGGCTGGGCCGATTTAGCTGATTTTGGTTTGAAATGTTTGTTGTAGTCCAGGGAAAGTTTAAACGGTGAGAAAATATGGAAAAATTGCGGGGAAGATAGTAGTACTACCTACCTAGTTTCCTGCCAATCATTTGACGTTCGTCCATTCGCTACGGTAGACTCGGGTCCACACGAATTAGGATTTTGAATCGACAACATATATCGACATTACTCGGATTATCGCATATTTAAATTTTAATATTTTGATGGTTGTCATTGTTGGTTCGTTCAAAATAACAAATTTGCAAACGTCAGAAGAAAAGCAAACAAATTGTTGCCTTAGAAACGATGTTTTTTTTTTTTGAATTAGGCAATTCACCCTAAAAATAGTGCTTTGTTGGCGTCGTAATGAATCGCCGAAATGTATAACTTCCAAACGAATGCACCAAATTAAATAATTCTTTTTTTTTTGTTAGTTATTTTGTATAAAACTACTATTGAGCTCTGGCATTATGAAATTTGTATAAAAAATTGTAATAGGTGACACGCGAGCAGTTTGAAAACTGAATGTACCGGGAATGAATGTGTGGAATGCGAGAGGTGGGAGGAGGAGGGGGGAGGGTGTGGGGAGGGGGAGGAGGGTGGGGTGGAGGGGGTTGGAGGAGGGAGAGGGAGGAGTGAAGAAAAGGGGGGGTGTAGGAGGGTAGGGGGAAGGTGGAGGAGGTGGAGGAGGTGGAGTGGGAATCACCTAAGAACTGCAAACGTTCCTTCATCAGAACAATGGTTTAGTAAAAATGTTCAAAATGAAACACGGATCTATGTGTTTGTTACTCTTTCACGTAAAAACTACTGAATGGATTTTAATGAAATTTTACAATAATCATACATCAGAATAGCTCTGGCATCGTGAAATTTATATAAAAAATTGCAATAGGTGGCACGCAAGCTGTTTGAAAACTGAATGTGTGGGGAACTCGGGAGGGGGGAGGGGAACTTGGGAAGGGGATCCGCGGGGGGGGGGGAGGGGGGAGGCGATTACGGCAGGGGGGAGGGGAACTTGAGAGGGATGTTCGCGGGACGGGGGAAGGAAGGGGGGGAGTAGAGTGAGAAGAGGGAAGGTAGAGGAGGAGGAGTGGCAACGCGAGAGGAGAAGGGGACGCGGGGAAGAAGGGGAGGAGGAACGGGAAGTAAACGGGAAGAATGGGAAAGGACGCGCAGGGAGAAACAATTTCTTTATTAAATGGCACAGCGACGCATGCCGGGTACCAGCTAGTTTATAAATAAATAGAAAAATGCATGGGGTATCTGAATCACCCCTCGCGGCAACCCAACCCAAATTATTTTGGAACTTGGCACGCCGCAGGTTAAAAAGGTTGGGAACCTTTGTCATAAAGAATTCTCAGCAAAAGTATGGATAAATAGATGGTTCCATGGAAACTCTTGCAACACGGAGTTGATAGGGGCTGCAGTCCAGTTGTTCGGGTGATACCCAACCCCCGAAAACAAATAGCCCTAGGACCCCTAGCACGGTCGATCAATAACTTTCGGTAACTTGTCATCGTGCCCTAGTACCACGGACATATGAATATATCCTGATGTCTATGCCTAGTACCTATAACCTATAACTGTAGATCGCCTACGAATAAATAACACTTCCCAATCCCTAAGTGTTCTTAATATAATCTGCAGTTGTCCTAGGGAACAGTGAGAAGTTACCGAAAGTTATCGATACAATCCTTGTCGATCGACGGGAGCCAGAAGAGGAAGAAGAAATAAAATAACCAAATATTGCATACCGTGTATGCCGAGCTGTCTCCGCACTCCGTGGCGCGGCTGAAGTGCGACACCACGATGCAGGTCTGCACCGTGTGCTCGTACCGTTCGGTCGCCTTCTCCATGGCCTCGTCGCAGATGGCCTTCAGCAACAGCAGCTTCTCCCCGCGCCAAGCCGCGTTGGCAGTGATCAGCACGCAGGCCGAGCAGTCGGCGATACGCTCCGAGAGCGAGTCCGACGAGAATCCCGCAAACTGAAATTGATACACAAACAATTTAATATGGAGATCTTTCAAGAATTATTACTGCCCAATGTAAAAGAAGAGACAAATATTTTCAAATTTAAGAAAGAAATGGGGAAATGTTATGTAAACTGCAATTTTTAACTTTAAAAACAAATCTTTGGTGTTTTGTATGAATGACTTATGTCGATCAGTACAGACTCGGCTATAAAAGCGCCAGCGTTATTTGGCTTGGCGTATATCGGCATACCGCCCTCGTAATAACGCCGGCGATTTTATACCTAAGTCTGACGGCCCCCTAAATCCTTTATATAAAACCTAAATAATTGCAAAGGCTTATTTTTTGGCATGTTACATTTATTTTTTATTGTACATAAACACACAGTGAGTCCGGAAAATAGAGGAATAAGGGGGAATCTGAAGAATCTACACCAGGCAGAGAACCCAAAAAAAAACATTTTCATACATTCATTTGTTTTCTATTTTCTCAATATTTATATTTTCGGAAACTTTAGGCTTAATAAACTTTGGAGCCTTTACTGCAAATAAAAAAAAAATACAAAACTTATAGTAACCCTTTATTGGATCCTATCCCCTTCGGTAGGAATTTAACGGTATCGTAGGATAAATTTATCCAAGACACTATCCAGGTAGCATTTACATAGAGACGAATCTTACAATCACACATAAAGATAGCAAAATAAGCGTTAAGAAAATAAAGAAAATGTTTGCCGTTCTTAGTCGAAGTGTGATACAATTTAAAAATGACCGAAGGGAATAGGGTCCCATAAGGCAGTGGCCCCGCATATAGGCAAGCCTAAGATACCGGGTTCAATTCCTAGATGTGCCTGTATCTTTTTCCGATTTTTTTTTTCGTTTAAGTGGCTAAGTGTTTAAATATTGTAAATTTAAATAGTCTTCAGTGATTGTCAAAAAAATCGTTTTTTTGCTGTGTGCACAGAATCCAGACTTGTGACAACTGTCCGGAGCCTGCTCCCAACTAACTATATCTCTAATCGAGGGTGTTGTGAGGATGAAGGGAGTGGAAGTGAGAAGGAGACGAGGGGGAAGAAGGTTGGGAGTATTCACCTGGATATTTAGATCTGTTCACTAAACCAAACACGGCAACTGACATTTCAAGCGAAGCGACCGACGCGATTTTTCGATTCTAAACCTACATTTTTTTGCTTTGTATTGGTCCTAACTCCTAACTGTTCTTGGAAGATAAAAATAAACTTTTTATCGGTGGTATTTCATCAGGGCGATACTGAGAGTATCTGCCACTGAATAGTATCTTCCTTCTGAAGATAAACAACGTGTAAGTGTGTTGTGGTCGTGTCTCTGTATCGGAATTGAGCTCTTTTTTCTAGTGAAACTACTCAAACATTTGCAAACACCTATAAAAGTAAAATGAAAGGTTTATGTTTCACTCTTTCACAATAATATTTACATACGTACTTATATTCTCATAATGTAACATTAAAAATATATATCGATATGCTTGTTGATCTTTTGTATTTTTAGTTATATTTCCCGCAAACAGGTAGTATTTAGTAGGTTCCATAGGCGTAGCCAGGTTTTGATTTAGGGTGGGGCAAAAAATAAAAATCTAGAGTGGGTATCGAAAAAAGTAGGCTTCTACAACATATTAATGCTTTAGACTCTGTGAATACAAAGTAAACGAACGGAAGAAGAGAAAACTATCCTACGAAGTGCTATAAATTTGAATTCAATCCGCATCGGCCAGCCAGGCAAACGCCCCACTTTGCCTCTTTTTTCTTACTTTGACATTACTTACGTCTTCTTATGTTTATGCATTACCTTATTATAAAAGTATCTATGTAAACAAACATTTTAAAGCATATAAAAATAAAGGGAAGAAATGAAAGAATAATAATAAAATTAAAATAAAAAATATCGAAAATATTTTTTGTTAATCAACTGCAATGGCCTACCTGAACCTACGAGTCTGAATGTCTTACGTGAAGCGGAGACTTCAGTTTTCTTTAGATCATACTTCTTGTGATATCTTTTTAGTGGCTTAAAATAAATATAGCCTACTGGCCAGTAGCGTAGCTAGAGGGGAGCGGCCCGTCCCGGGTGCCACCCGATGGGGGTGACACCCGATGGGAGGTGACACCCGACCGAGTATCTCCCCGTAATAGCACGCCGAAACGGGAAAATTTTGTATCCCCCCCCCCCCCCCAAGACGGACCAATTTTACACAATGTTTGAATGTTTTTGTTTTTTATCGAAAATTGGAATTGGGAGGGGGGGGTGGTGACACCACGTTATCGCCCCGAGTGCCACTCATGCTATGTGACAGTAGAAGTATAAAAGATAAATAACTTTTTTCTAAATTCCAATGTTTTTTCCATACTTTTTCATAGGAAAATATTATTTAATTCCATACAAACAATTCATCTTGTTTACCTGAAAACTACCTTAAAACACTAGAATTTCAAAAAAAAGTTCACTATCTATCATGTAGAATCACCTCCCGAAGTTTATGCACTTTACCCCCGGACACTTTGTATAAAAATAAATTTAAAATACGTCGAATAAAAATAACATAAAGTGACCTTTTTGTTCATAAATGTCACTTCGGTTCTCTATACACTTTCGCAAGTAGTACTAGTCATTCTGACGCAAGTAAATTAATTCCAGAAAGTTCCTACCTATCTGATAGCAAGTAAATTAATTCCAGAAAGTTCCTACCTATCTGATAGCAAGTAAATTGATTCCAGAAAGTTCCTACCTATCTTATAGCAAGTAAATTAATTCCAGAAAGTTCCTACCTATCTGATAGCAAGTAAATTGATTCCAGAAAGTTCCTACCTATCTTATAGCAAGTAAATTAATTCCAGAAAGTTCCTACCTATCTTATAGCAAGTAAATTAATTCCAGAGAATTCTTTCTATGTTCCATGACAACTCTACAAAGTGGCATTCAACACCCCTTTGAACAGTCATTAAAAGTGATGTTTTTTTCAAATAGCCGATAACATAACCTAACAACTTTAACTTATTCAAGTTTTTTTTTACATTTTTAACAACTTTTCAAAGGACTGGTGAAGTTGCATATTGTTGAGTTATCCGGTCACCCATTTTACGAGTATATCGAATAAAATTCTACTTTCATAAATTTTTCTCTTCACACAAGATGAAGTTACTGATTGCAAACACAGCTCTATCTACTAATTGAATTATGAAAGCAATAACGGTGTTAGACAAACCTATCAATTCGATAGCCGCTAATAACGTCATCGGCAAGCAACCTTAGCGTAACCTATGACCAGAGAATCATCAAACACAGATTATCATCTGTGCGTTGTGACCCGCTTATTTTATACTATGATTAACGGTAGGTACTTACACGTCTTAGTCGCTACATTATTAATTAGTTAATATAACTACTTTTTACAACTGGGAAACTAGGGGTCTTGTTGTTTACGATAATCACTATTTTATTTCAAATTTAAAACGATATCAAACGTTATTTAATACATTAATTTAATTAAATAAATATCTTATTACAGATGCGGCGGTGACGGTCGCTTCAATGAGAAATGTTTCGAAAATTTATAAGGATTTCCCTTGGATATCTTTCCACACTGGTGGAATATATTATTATAATATCAAAATCGCAAGCGAACGTATTCATCAGCAACGTACCATACTACCATTGCATTGGTCGTAAAATCTGGAATACAAAACTATATTTGCGGACGGAATCTATGTTAATCATTAGGAACATACAAATCGCACCCAGGGGATAACAATGGCACAACTCAAACAACCCATTTTTTCAGGAGAGCAGTTTGAATATTTCGTTTGACTGTATTAAATCATTGTATTAACCAATAAAAAACATTATTTTACAAAAGTTGAAAACAGTGTATTAAAATGTATTAGGTTTGATATTGTAATAGTGTTACAATGATCATTGTGCCACTATTTTTGCTTGAATTCGGGTAACTAACTAACTAACTAAACATCAAGCTATTTCCCCGCAGGGGTAGGCAGAGAGGACGGATCGCCAAACAACTCGATCTTGGCACATACTCCTTGCCTCGTTCACCTTCATGCATCGTCTCATACATGCTCTTCTATTATACCGACTGGTATGGCCCGACTCAATTATCTGATTCACTCGGTCGGGCCATGTCTTCCTCGGGCGTCCCTGACTTCTTATACCATTCACATTTGCATTATATTTTCTCCTTACACTCCTTTGCTCGTTCATTCGCTCTACATGCCCAACCCTTCTGATCGTCCCTTTGTTAATCTTATCTACTCATTATGCTTACATCAGCCTGGCATTCTTCGCGGATCTCCACATTTGTCACACGATCGTACATAGTTTTACCACACATACGCCTCAGGGATGTCATTTCTACAGCATTCAGTCTACTTTCATCTTTTCGGGTAAAACAAAATAATATAACAACGGCATATTTGCTTTCAAGGCCACAATAACATTTTTAAAAATTGTGCCGTTTTTATCGAAGATAGAATAGATATCCAGGAATATTTGTACATACTTAACTAAAAAATGCATTTTTTGACTTGTGTCATTGTTTTCCCTCGGGTGCGAAATGTGTGCTTTCCTCAATGAGAGAATTTTCTAGGCCCTAGGCAATAATGCAACATCCTGAAGAAGTAGGTAACTGTAGGCACACTGTAACACCTAAGAATGTAACACCTAACGACATAATTTTTAATCGGAAACTCTTGGTTTCCGGGAACCTGTACCAATGTCTCGAAGTTCCGGTTTTCTGAAATCAAAATGTTATTTATGCAAATCGATTGGCGTGGTTAGGGTCCTGTCCAAGGTTAACAATCATCAAAGCAACCCGTGAATTTTCTTCGAAATTTCATTCGAGTAATTTAATCAAATTATCACAGTATTGATCTCTTCACGCCTAACGCAATTTCGCAGGTTTATTAATTTGACCTCTGTATAGATCCTCATTTCAATGCGCTTCCAAGAATCATACGTCTGCATTGAAATATGCCGATGGATTCATGTTTCGTTAAATCAGCGCAATATGCAAAAATCAATTGGTCGCTAGTTTTCTTGAGAAAAAATCATTAAATTGCTTAAATTCGCAGAATTGTGGTCAGCGAAGTTCAGTAATTTGATCTACTATGAAAACGACGATCAAAATTAAATAAAAATTATATTTAAATTAGACGATAAAAATGTGTTGTAAAAAAAAAAATTATATATAATTTTTTTTTTATTTAACTCCACACAGGAGGCCCTGAGGAAAATAAATTTCCTCGGGGCCTATGTCATCTTTGAAGATGCTGTGTGGAGAGTCTTTTTGAGGAAAGGAAGGAGTGAAAACGGGTCTTGAAGAGACCTATGTTGTAGGAGGGAGGAAACACAGAGGCCGGCAAATCATTCCACAGCCGAGCCGTTGAACTCAAGAACGAGTCATAGAAACGACCCGTTCTCATATGACTAATGTCAACCGTGTACAAATGTTGGGCGCGAGTTTGGCGTGTTTCCCGACTATGCACCGGTGCCGAGGGGATCAATGACGCTAGTTCCTCGGAGCATCTTCCATTGTAATACCGGTAGAACAAGGACAGCATTCCCACCTGACGCCTGTGCTCTAAAGATTGCAGTCCGTCTGTTAAGATGGGAGAATCTATCAAACGGACCGCCCGTTTCTGCACGGAGTCGAGGGTTTTTTTAGGTATTTTGGAGCTCCAGACCAGAGGTGGCTGCCAAATTCAACCGTGGGGCACACTTGCGATTTGTACAGTACGCCCAGTTTCTGAGAGGCTAACTTAACTCTAGTTTCGATGGACCCCCCGTACCTGAGCTGGTCACTTAGAGTTACACCAAGCATATCGATGGAGGTCCTGTTCGGAAGATTGCTGCTGTTGAAAGAGACAAGACATATATTAATATATATATTATTAATGCTAATGTAAAATACATAAGACGCTGAGGACAGTTTTCCCTCAGGACACATTATTTCAAAGACCCAGTCATGTCTGATGACGTCTAAAAGGGATCAAAATGAAAATCTAGTCTCCTTCAACGCAAGCAATCTTCCGAACATTGATATGCTTGGTGTAACTATAAGTGACCAGGTCAGGTACGGGGGCTCCATCGAAACCAGAGTTAAGTTAGCTTCTCAGAAACTGGGCGTACTGTACAAGGCCCGCAGACTCTTTAATAGTACACAACTGCTAACCCTGTACAAATCGCAAGTGGGCCCCACAGTTGAATTTTGCAGCCACCTCTGGTCTGGAGCTCCAAAATACCTAAAAAAAACCTTGACTCTGTGCAGAATCGGGCGGTTCGTTTGATAGATTCTCCCATCTTAACAGACGGATTGCAATCTCTAGATCACTGGCGTCAGGTGGGAATGCTGTCTTTGTTCTACCGGTATTACAATGGAAGATGCTCCGAGGAATTAGCGTCATTGATCCCCTTTGCATCGGTGCATAGTCGGGAAACACGCCAAACACGCGCCCAACATTTGCACACAGTTAACATTAGTCACATGTTCACTCCTCCCTTTCCTCAAAAAGACCCTCCACACATCATCTTTAAATTATTTTCCTCAGGGCCTCCTGTGTTTTGCTCGCTAAACTGAGATCTCGAACCTGAAAGTAGCTCATAGTCACTTGTAAAGTGGAAGTCAGGAAAATTCCATGTAACGATGTGACAAAGAATAGCCTGGATAATGGGGTAAAACGGAGTGGGGGTGGTCTCCTCAGCAAAGAGGCAACATCTGGTAAAAAAGAGTGCATTCTTGTACTGAATAAAATAAAATAAAACTTACGACGATGGTGTGCACGGCCCCGATGCGCGCGCAGGCGAGCATGGCCACGACCAGCTCCAAGACCATGGGCATGTAGAGGGCCACCCGATCCCCTTTCTTCACGCCGTGACTCTTGAGCACGTTGGCGAAGCGGCATACTTCCTCGAGCAGTTTGCGATACGTGATGCTGCTGTGGTCTTCCGGGTGGTTCCCTTCCCTGTTGCAAAGGAAAATCAGTTTATTCATAAAATAGGCACCCACGGTTTTAATTTTGAGCTCTGATTTTAAGCTCTGATTTTGAGCTTCCGCAATACAAACTAAAAATGGCCTTGTTTCTGCGACGGCGTTAATATATAATACTAGCTGGCCCGGCCACGCTTTGCTGTGGCTAACAAAACACAACGTCATCTACTAAATGGGTATCCAACCTTTACAACCACCGCTGTCTTTGAGTTCATCGCGAAGAGACAGACAGATGCCGTGGAGGACTTTAATTTATAATATAATACATAGAAATGGTGTGAAAGATTATAATAATGTGCATGAAATGCTTGAGGTAACTAACGTATTTAAATTAATAAGAATTAATACTGTATCCGTCTAAATAACTTTACAATTATCGTAATGTACGTGACCATTTTTTAGAAGATAGAATGGGTATAGTAAGCTATCCGTAAAAGATAGATATATGCCTTCGCGGACTTTTTTGTAGATCTATAAAAGAGGAATATCCCACCATGCATTGTTTTGTTATATCCCAAATGGATTAGGCAGCGTTTTCGATGAAAGCTACCAGGCGGCTCGATTTTTTCCGACACTTCTAACAATTATCGTGATGTTTCAACCAATTTACACAAATCCTTGACAAATTACATACCTAAACCTTCCTCACGAAACACTCTATCTATTGGTGAAAACCGCATGAAAATCCGTTTAGTAGTTTTCGAGTTTATCGCGAACAGACAGTTAGACAGACGACGCGGGGGGCTTTAATTTATAATATGTAGAGATGTAGAGATATAACGCAGGTCCGTTAATATGACGTTGGTAGTAAAGGCACAGGTGTCTGAACTTCTGTCACAAATTAGCATTTAGTGGCATTTTTAACGTTGTTTCATTGGTTTTATCAAACTCTGACACAGGACACAGGTCGAGAATCGACTGAAAACGAGGGGTCGCCATATAATATCAAAAATGTCAAATGTAAATGCAGGCCCAAGTGAATAATTAGTAGATACCAACATTAAAAATTGTCCCAAAAATAGCCCCAACGACATTATACTTTGAAGGTTAACAAAACTTTAGTTACAACTCCTACTTATACCGATTTTAAGATTTAACAATTTATTACGCGTAAACTGTTTTTTTTTAATTTCATTTCATTTTTATTAAAAAAATTGCAAGTGTGCAGTTCACTAGTGAAACCTTTAGAAATCTCGCAGCTAAATCCTTAGATGTATGTGTTTGTCTCTTTTTAGTGCCGCGTCTTCATTTCATAGAGTTTCAAATTACAACTGTGCTAAAGAAGTTTTCCCTTCAAATATTTAATATTGAAAAACTTAGTTACGTGGCTTGGTATTTGAAACTTTTTGTTATCTCTTTCGCTCTTTTAGAATCCTAGGTGAATTCCAAGGAGAGAGAGAAATCTCAGCAATTTGCATTAGTTGGGTAATTTTAATTTTAGTTGGGTAATTCTAGATATCTCTCCGCATATAATAATATATTATTCCTCCAGGGAAAAGTAAGTACATTGAAGTGAAAACTTCTTTAGAACCGTAGTGATTTGAAACTCTATGAAACGAAAAATAGCGACACTAAAAAGAGACAAACACATACATCTATAGGATTTAGCTGCGAGATTTCTAAAGGTTTCACTAGTGAACTGCACACTTGCAATTTTTTTAATAAAAATGAAATTAAATTTAAAAAAAACAGTTTACGCGTAATAAATTGTTAAATCTTAAAATCGGTATAAGTAGGAGTTGTAACTAAAGTTTTGTTAACCTTCAAAGTATTATGTCGGGCTATTTTTGGGACAATTTTTAATGTTGGTATCTACTAATTATTCACTTGGGCCTGCATTTACATTTGACATTTTTGATATAATATGGCGACCCCTCGTTTTCAGTCGATTCTCGACCTGTGTCCTCTATCAGAGTTTGATAAAACCAATGAAACAACGTTAAAAATGCCACTAAATGCTAATTTGTTACAGAAGTTCAGACACCTGTGCCTTTACTACTTATCGGTCTACTCTTTGTGCGGTGCTTCGTAGTCTCTCCAATCTTGTATACTTTAGTTATAATTACACACTCTTTTTTTAAGTAGGCATCTACTCAACGATTTTTAAAAACCCACTAACAGAATTTGCAGACGCACCGATGAAATGCAGTTCGTTTATTTGATTCTGAGCTCCAATTTACGGGGCGAATTGACTGCCGCTTCCGATAAAAAGAGGGAACCAAAGGAATAACGCATGCAAAAATAAATATTCAATAAATATTCACCACCTACTTGAAGTTCCGACATTTGAATAACACGTGTTTCAATGTTACCCAGTTCCTACAACACATATCGATAATTTCATTTAATTGTTTTAATCACTATGCATAGGTACTTACCTACTTCAGCGTATACCTACCAACTAGTTAGACGTATTTTTGCCGTGAATGGTACCTATTTATAGTATATTTTCGGTAAATTATGTACAACTCGACAGTCAAGTGATTTAAAAGTAACATTTATTGTGGACGTACATTTACATAATATTATGCCTAACAACAAGCCTAAAAATTAGAAATGGTGTCGGATGGCCCGACGGGAACCAAATTATTAGTCGATTAGGGACCTACTTTATTTTTTGTTACCGCACTGGAGACCTAACTGCCTAAGAGTCAGCTGGACTATGACAAAATATAACCCCAATTCAGAAACAGAAAAGGGATTTAGCTATAGAAGTTAGAGGTTGAGAAGAACATTTCTCTTCTGATCTGGTCACTTTTCATTTTTTGTGTGAGTACCGCACAAGAGTTCCAACTACCACCAATCGTCTGAAGTCGGTGAGACTGTTGGCATCCGCGATTGGGGTATGATGTAAGGCTGAAGGTAGCCAGGGGAAGGAGATGGGGGAGAGGAAGAAGGGTAAGTACCTGGCTAGTCAGATCTGGTCGCGTATTTACAAAAGCTATATCGAAATGGGATTGGTTTTGTTGAGCAAAACATCTACAAACTCTACACTGCCGCGACTGAAACGGATTAGAGAATTAGAGGGGGATGTGTGAATGTGATTGAAGCAAGGAGTGTGCAGTAAATGACAAACTATGTATTGCTAGTTTTAATTATGCATCTAATGTGCTGTCACTGCACTACATAATATGATCTCACAACTCACAATGAGTTTCTTAACTGTGGGAATATAATGCAAGCTGTGTATTGTTACTACACGTTTTTATTAAAATTAAAATTTAAAAAAACATATGTGCATTTAACACGCGGTAGAAGTGAAACCTTCAGAAAACTAAATTAGACAAGAGTGGGGAGGCTACGAAGCACCGCACAAATAGGAGACCGATTATTTACGAAGCACCACACAAAGAGGAGACCGATTGTTCTATCTCATTCACTCGTTGTAGATTTATGTGTTTTTATCTTTTCAATGTCGCTATGTACGCTTTATCAAGTTTCAAATCACAACATTGCTGAAGAAGTTTTCACTTTAACAAAATAATACTAAATATACTTCAAAGAAAATGCACAAACAAAAGCTACTCTGTAAATAGTCGTCATCGTCACTGAAAGAGAAAAGACTTCGCCGATTTTTTAGCGTAACAAAGTGCGTTGGCGACTGAAACAGTTTGGGGTTGTTGATGATTTGGCACAACAAAACCTAACCCATTTATGAAACTGAACCAGTAAAGGTTTTGTGAATACTCGATCTGATCACAGTAAAGTTGTCAAAGTCCGAAATATAAATAGGTAAAGTAATTTTTCGTACATATTCCCCCTCACCCCGCGGCTTCAAATTATTCTCGACTCTACAGGTTCATGTATTTGGTTACGCGGTGAAACCATGAATTAATTATTATTTCAAGCGATCGAAAAACTAGATCACACGCACTAACACGGTAGCTACCGTATTTAGTTTCAACAAGTCGTATTATAGGTTAAGTACGCTAATATTTAAAAACGTAAAACATTACAAAATATTATGTAGGTACGTACTAACCTATCTACAGAGAATTTTTGAACAGGAAATCCACAGAAATCGGTTGGTTTATCGGTGATTTCGTAAAACCTTGCACGCGAAATTGGAATGCAGTTAATTATTATAACTAGGTACTTATAGTTTCTACGTGCACTCAGCTAGAGATAATCGAATATACTATTTTCGGTTGTTTCTGCGTGATAATATGTCCGAGTGAAAACTGGTTCCCAAAAACTCTAATTTGCTTCGAACTTTAGGATATTTTCCAAATTGGAACTGATTGTTCAAAGGATTCAGCCCGGCTATATAGAAGATAGTATCCACCTATAGCATAATATTTTAGCAAAAAATTATTTTATTTATTATTTTTTCAAAATTGGTATTATAATATCCCGTGTTTTTTCATTAAATAATTATTAATTAGGTAACTACTCCAAAAAATGTGGGATCTGGAAAAGGTTGGGAATCCTGTTCAACATAATAATAATTTGTTCTATTGTTTCTATAAAAGATATTTTTTATTATTTTTTAATTTATAAACTAACGTTTAGACAAGATTTTTTATGCATAGCACAAAGGGTAACAATTATTACAAGCAATAATTGTCAGCCTGAAACACTCATTTACATTGAAAAATCTTCCGAGAAAATATATATTGAATTATTTGGCGGGTATATATTGAATTATTTGGCGGGTATTTGATAAGCCCCCATAGCTCAGTGGTCAGAGCATTCGACCGGCAATCGGAAGGACACGGGTTCAAGTCCCGTTGGCGGCAAGTATCTTTTCTCGGAAGATTTTTCAGTGTAAATGAGTGTTTCAGGCTGACAATTATTGCTTGTAATAATTGTTACCCTTTGTGCTATGCATAAAAAATCTTGTCTAAACGTTAGTTTATAAATTTAAAAAAAAAATTAATATTTAACAAGTTTAAGTATTTCCCCAATAAATGCAGACATAATTTGTCTCGACGCCACCTAGCGAGGGATTTAACACTAACAATGTCTTCCTCGCAAAAATAAAGTTGGTTGTTTTCAGGTGGAAAAAATATAACAAGCAGTAATTGTTGAATGAAACACTAATATATATTGAATTATTTGGCGGGTATTTGATAAGCCCCCATAGCTCAGTGGTCAGAGCATTCGACCGGCAATCGGAAGGACACGGGTTCAAGTCCCGTTGGCGGCAAGTATCTTTTCTCGGAAGATTTTTCAATGTAAATGAGTGTTTCAGGCTGACAATTATTGCTTGTAATAAAGATATTTTGGTATTTTTAATCACACTAACTAAGGGAACGTACCCATACCACGTAGCACGTTCAGGGGGGGGGGAGTCTTCAAAATACCACGCAGCGGCGGGTTGCTTAGGTTTTTAGTCACCGGGGGGGCGGGGTTAAAAATGCAAGTTCCCTAATACGTATCGCTGCTGAAAAAAATCGCATTATATTATTTATTATTTTTAATTGTTAAACTAACGTCTAAGACAAGATTTTTATGCATAGCACAAAGGGTAACAATTATTATAAGCAATAATTATCAGCCTGAAACACTTATCCACATTGAAAAATCTTCCGAGAAAAGATACATGACGCCAACGGGACTTGAACCCGTGCCCTTCTGATTGCCGGTCAGCTGCTCTCCCAATTGAGCTATGGCGGCTTATCTTATACCCGCCAAATGATTCAATATATACTAGTGTTTGATTCAACAATTACGTATGTCCAACAGATATACATACATTGTGTGTTTCATCTTTTGTCTTACCATTATTTAATGCGTAAGAAAGAGCTACAGCATTTTTGTGATCATGAACGTATCTTTATTGCCTCTTTTTAACGTCACCGTTCCGTAAACGTGGGATTATTAAATCGCCAAATCTGTGGAAAAATTGCCAAAACCTGATGATAAGGCAAAATGGATGCATACTTTCAATAAAAATAGAGTACACAAAACGCTGACGTGAATATCCCACAGAGTATGAGAAGATAGCATCAAAAAGAGCTCCACATTTACTGCGTGGTCAACAAAAGCGATTTCAACAAAATAGTCGCAGATTTTAAAAACTGACCCGGGATGCGCAACTTACTAGAAAAGTTCTATAGGGCTATATTCTCAAAACAAAATTTCGTACGTTGCATAAATTATGCAATATCATTCACAAGAAAGTATTCAAATAATACAATGGAGTTGTAAACGATGACTGTAAAGTAGCAACAAAGAATCTGCTTCGAAAATAGTCTGAGGTTGATCTTAGACCCGAGATAGACCGTGCAGGGCCGGTCCTGAGCCAAACGGCGCGCCAGGCGCTAGTAAAAAACTGAAGGGCGCTGTATTATCAACGCCTTGGTTTCTTGGCTCTTTGGCAAGACTGCTCCATTTGTGCCTGTACACGGCCGGCCATGGGAACGAGAAGTAGGGAAAATAAATAAAATATTCGAATACTTTTCTGACCCATCAACCCACATAAGGGAACGTACACATACTACGTGACCAATTTTTTGCAATAACCCCCCCCCCCCCCCCCCCCCCCCCCCCGGTGACCAAAAACCTAAGCAACCCGCCGCTCATTTGTATGGAGCGTGACATTTTGAAGACCCCCCCCCCCCTAAACGTGTCACGTAGTATGGGTACGTTCCCTAACCTGCAAAGTGGGAGAGTCCATCATATAGTCATTGGGGCGGTGTTCGAAACCAAGTCATGTGGTAAGCTAAAGACTAAAACGGCAAGAATCGTAGAAAATGAATGGTATCATCAAGAACCCTAAAGCTCTAAAATTTATATTAAAATCGTCGAAAGAATTGAGTTAAAGCCAGCGTGCCAACGCTGTATTTAGTCGGAATATTATTAATGAATTCTTCTAAATCAGCAACCTAAAGTGATCGTTCTGAAAGAGTGGGGTCTAACGGGCCGGTTACCCAAAAATTATTTTGGGTAAAGTTCGGTTTATGGGCCAAATTCCTAAAAAATAAAACTAGTTATTTTTATACTAATTTGGGGTCGGGGAATCCGAATCTGAAAGAATTAGGCGGCGGCAAGCAATATTAACTGAATTACAGGACTTTAAAAAATTTTATACACATACAGGAAAATAGCCATTTTGGAAGCATTTTGATTCCTAGAAAATCAAACTAGTTATTTTTATACTAACTATGGGCCGGGGAATCCGAATCAATATTAACTTAAATACACGACTTAAAAATTTTCTATACACACACACATGAAAATAATCATTCCGGAAGTATTTTGACACATGTAGTACAAAGATCATAGAAAAACACGATAACATAGATGTTTTTACCACACAAAATTAAGTGTTGCCATTAAGCAGTAATATTTATAACGTAAAATAACATGTTTATATTTTAAGTACTTATTTTTTATAATTGATTCTCAAATATTTTAGGAAGGTACACCAACTAGTATTGTGGAGTTTTTATGCCTTGACGCGAGTAGGCGTTATAAAGGGGCACGTTCTTTTGTATCACAAACCATGTTACATAAACCCGTCGTAGCTGCTAAACTACTTGAAAACAGGGATGTTTTTTTGCCGTGACGCGAGCAGGCGGTATAAAGGGGCACAAACCATGATACACAAACCTAGCGTAGCCGCTAAACTACTTGAAAACAGGGATGTTTTTTTGCCGTGACGCGAGCAGGCGGTATAAAGGGGCACAAACCATGTTACACAAACCTAGCGTAGCCGCTAAACTACTCGAAAACAGGGATGTTTTTTTGCCGTGACGCGAGCAGGCGGTATAAAGGGGCACAAACCATGATACACAAACCTAGCGTAGCCGCTAAACTACTTGAAAACAGGGATGTTTTTTTGCCGTGACGCGAGCAGGCGGTATAAAGAGGCACAAACCATGTTACACAAACCTAGCGTTAGGTTAGGGACGCGAGCAGGCGGTATAAAGGGGCACAAACCATGTTACACAAACCTAGCGTAGCCGCTAAACTACTTGAAAACAGGGATGTTTTTTTGCCGTGACGCGAGCAGGCGGTATAAAGGGGCACAAACCATGTTACACAAACCTAGCGTAGCCGCTAAACTACTTGAAGACAGGGATGTTTTTTTGCCGTGACGCAAGCAGGCGGTATAAAGGGGCACAAACCATGTTACACAAACCTAGCGTTAGGTTAGGTTAGGTTAGGTTAGGGACGCGAGCAGGCGGTATAAAGGGGCACAAACCATGTTACACAAACCTAACGTTAGGTTAGGTTAGGTTACGCATTTTTAAGACTACGAATTTTCATACTTTTGGTTTAAGAATACGCCGTTGAGATAGTCGTAATTCATCAGGTTAATGTGTTATGTGAAGAATTATCGTGTCGGAAATTATTGATATAGGGATAAATATTTTTGAGAGCTGGTAACACTGCCGGCACATGTTTTTGTATATTTCTTGTTTTTCTATGATCTTTGTACTGCGTGTGTCAAAATACTTCCGAAATGATTATTTTCATGTGTGTGTGTATAGAAAATTTTAACGTCGTTTAATTCAGTTAATATTGCTTGCCGCCGCCTAATTCTTTCAGATTCGGATTCCCCGGCCCATAGTTAGTATAAAAATAACTAGTTTGATTTTCTAGGAATCAAAATGCTTCCAAAATGGCTATTTTCCTGTATGTGTATAAAATTTTTTAAAGTCGTGTAATTCTGTTAATATTGCTTGCCGCCGCCTAATTCTTTCAGATTCGGATTCCCCGACCCCAAATTAGTATAAAAATAACTAGTTTTATTTTTTAGGAATTTCGCCCATAAACCGAACTTATTCCATTATTTTCAAATAATTCATCAAACCTAACAAATTCCTTTCACAAACCAAGAACAACAGCTACAGAAGAAAAACTGCAAAATAGTAACCGTAATTGCGATAATAAAAAATAGTAACATTGTGATAGTACAAAACAAGGTTCGTAGAAAATGTATTTAACACTCGAACTATATTTTCTACGAATATTGGGAATAAAGTATCTTTTCAAACTCCTCACTTGTAAATTTTATAATCTTCTTATATATAAAAATGAATCGCTAAATGTGTTGCTAAGCGCAAATCTCGGGAGCAGCTGAACCGATTTCGCTAGTTCTTTTTTTAGAATATTCCTTGAAATACGAGGATGGTTCTTACGAAGAGAAAAATTAAGAAAATTGCGCAGAAAATTGGATAATTTCAGAAAACCTAACGACTATCGCACGTTTGACAGTTCGCGTGTTTGAGAATGACTTTTTAAATCAGGATTCTATTTTTGAAAATCTTTAAGTTCATAAATTTATTTAAAGTAGGTACTCCCCTAATAGTTTGAATCGAATCAAGAATTTTAGATATTTTAAATAGGTACCTATGTTAGATAACAAATTTAATATTGAATAAAAATTGTAAAAGGTGGCACGCGGGCTGTTTAAAAACTGAATGTACTGGGATTGAATATATGGAAAGCGGGATGGAGTGAAAGATGGGAGGGTGGAGTGGGGAGGGGGGTGGGGGGGGAGGTGGAGGAGGCGGAGTGGGTGTGGGAACCCCCCTTATACCATGCGAGCGAAGCCGCGGGAAAAAGCTAGTATAAAATATAATCTCCTGAAAAAAATAGATAATTCACCCCTAAGGTTAATTTGTTCGGTTTTTGGAATTATAGGTCTTATAGAAATCGTTGTCTCCCTTACTATAATAGTTAAAAATATGATCTAAACGGTGCTGAAAAGATAAAACACCACGCTTTATTTTCAAATTTAAAAGATAACCACAAAATAATTAAAATGTACATCTTTACGAAACCAAAGTTTCCGACCGTAATTTGGAAGAAAGCATAGTGTGCAATTCACACGCGGTAGAAGTGAAACCTCCAGAAAACTAAATCTTATAGATGTATGTATTTGTCCCTTTTCAGTGCCGCTATATTTCGTTTCATCTATTTTCAAATCACAACGGTGCTAAAGAAATTTTCGCTTCAAAAAATTATGATACTTTATTTATTATTTTTACATAAAATGATAAAAAGTGAGTTAACGATAATGTTTGCGTGTGTGTGTTTCAATTTATGGGATTTAGCCTGCGAGACATCTTATATATCGGCCTCCTCTTTGTGCGATGTTTCATAGCTTCCCCACTCTGGTCCACTTAAGTTTACTGAAGGTTTTATTTATACCGCATGTAATCTGCACACTCTGGTTTTTATTTTTTGATTATCAGTAATTTTAGTTAGAAAAAGGGTAAAGTGAGCCATTTTTAAAACTTTCTAATGTTTTGAATGTAAACAAAATATATTTCAAATATTATATATCGTATTTGTTCACTTTTCAAAAACAGTTTTGAGTTTTCGGATGCGTTCAGAAATATTCCATTTATTTGAATTTTATTGAAATCCGGAAATATTTTGACCTTCCGACAAAATAGACATATACCTGTGGAGTTAACTTTTGAAAATTCGTAAATTATTTGACGTCATTGCAAATTGATAATTATATTTGGATGGTCGGTCGCCGCGAAGTGACAGCGGTTTCTCTAATTTTACGTTGGATTTTTGATCAATTCCTTTATCCAATGCTCGATTTCAACGTTTAAGAAACCCACCAAAAAATATTTTGTTGACCATCGGTATTGATGACGTCACATTTCTGAAAATATCTTTTCAACTACCTTCACAAGTCACAAAGTAGTAAAACTGCCCCTCTTTTTATACTCATATGTACCTCAAATTTGTAATCTTCTTTAATAAGTAATACATACATATTGATGTACAACCGTTTTATGGAGAACACGAAGAAATAAATAGATAAATGAGTAATTGGTAATTACTCGTATATTACTGTAAAGGGATTGTACGTCTAGCGATACCGTGAGATAGACAACACCCACATATTATGTGCCTCGTGTGTAATAAACTTAAAAAAAATAATATACGTAACCTTCTATCATCTTAAAAGACAAACATCTTTTAAAAATGGCTGCGTGTTCGACGTCTATGTATACTTCTTAGAGAATAAATCATTTTCAAATTACGATAATCCATAAACATTATATCTAAGTGACCAGCTCAATCGTGGGGGCTCCATCGAAGCCAGACTCAAGCTAGTCTCTCAGAAACTGGGCGTACTATATAGGGCAGCGGTCGTCACACTTTTCTGGTCAAGGGCCACATAGGACAATGTAAGGTATCACCGCGGGCCGCACACTTATGATTTCGGGGGGGGGGGGGGGGGGGGGTATTTGTATTTAAGTACCGGATTGCTACTTCCTTCCTTCTTGTGTTCATGATGTAGTGTCAATTCTTAATAATAATTCACGCAAAATCATAATATTATACAAAAAAATGTTTGAATTTTCGCACACGTGATAAAAATGATAACAATACATACAATAACAAAAATTAAACAATATTAAAGTTTATTTTGCTTTATTAGTACGTGATAAGCGTGTTTTTTTGTTGTTTTTTGACCATATTTTGTTTTACCTATCTACACCCTCACTGTGCCATCTCTACGCCCTCTAATTTTCTCTGGGTCTTCTACTGCCCCCCTGAAAATCTCAAACGACAAAATAATTAATTGTAGAAAAACGGATAATATATTTAATTGTATATGAACAAAATATATTTAGAAAGATAACGGCAGATATTGCGGTTGTGCGGGCCGCAAAAAACCGGATGGTAAAATTGTACATGAAAAAAATATGTATTTAAAAAGAAAACGTCAGATATTTGCGCGGGCCGCAAAAAACGGATATAGTATGATATTTGTACTCGCACATGAAATAGAAAAAAATATTTAAAAAGAAAACGGCGGAAATTTGTGCTGGCCGCAAAAAAACGGATAGTACAATTTTGTACATGAAAAAAATATATGTAAAAAGAAAACGACAGATATTTGTTCGGGCCACAAAAAACCGGATAGTATGATTGTACATGAAAAAAATATATTTAAAAGAAAACGGTAGATATTTGTGCGGGCCGCAAAAAACGGATATAGTATAATTATTGTACTCGTACATGAAAACAAATATAGTAAAAAAGAAAACGGCAGATATTTGTGCGGGCCGCAAAAAACCGGATACTATAATTGTACATGAAAAAGGCATATATTTGTGCGGGCCGCAAAAAACGTATAGTATAATTGTAATCGTACATGAAAAAAAATATATTTAAAAAGAAAACGGTAGATATTTGTGCGGGTCGCAAAAAAACGGATACTATAATTGTACTTGAAAAAAGAATTTAAAAGTAAACGCCAGATATTTGTGCGGGCCGCACAAATATCCGTCGCGGGCCGCATGCGGCCCGCGGGCCGCAGTTTGACGACCACGGATATAGGGCCTGCAGATACTTTAATAGTACTCAACTGCTGACCCTGTGTAAATCGTAATTGCGTCCCACTGTTCCCACCGAGCCCCAAAATTCCCGTAAAAAACCTTTGACTTGAAACACGTCAAACGCGCATTTAAAATATACATACGAGTATATACACAGTTAATATTATGTAGAGGTGGGAATGGGGGCAAGAGTGTTGTAAAGAATGCAAAAAATGTGTCGTTTTCAGAACAACCACAACTACCATCAATGCACCGATGATGGCCACTGTAACGCTGTATGAAAAGTTGGTTAAATATGGTAAAAGCGCAACAGGCATAATAACCCAAAAAATTAATTAATATATACCTATCACCTATGAATTATTTACTTATCCGTGTGTTTATCGCTTCCAATTTGCAAAAGCAATATCGTAAACACGTAATACGCGGTCAAGATAAAACACTTTTATTCAATAACTAGCTGACCCGGCCACGTGTTGCTGAGGCTAATAAAACACAACGTCATCTACTGGATGGTAATCCAACCTTTATGACCACCGCCGTCTTTGAGTTTATCGCAAAGAGACAGACAGATGCCGCGCAGGACTTTAATTTATAATACGTAGAGATGGTGTGATAGATTATTATAACAATGTGCATGAAATGCTTGGGGTAACTAACGTATTTAAGTTAATAAGGATTAATACTGTATCCGTCTAAATAACTTTTCAATTACCGCAATGTTCGCAACCATTTTTTTAGAAGACAGAATGGGTATAGTAAGCTCTCCGTAAAAGATAGATACATGCCTTCGCGGGACTTTTTTGTAGATCTATAAAAGAGAAATATCCCACCATGCATTGTTTTGTTAAATCCCTAAAGGATTAGGCAGTGTTTTTAATGAAAGCTACCAGGCGGATTAACTTTTTCCGACACCTATCAACTTTCGTTTAACAATTATCGTTCACTTAACAATTATCGTTATGTTTCAACCAATTTACACAAATCCTTGACAATTTACGTACCTAAACCTTCCTCACAAAACACTCTATCTATTGGTGAAAACCATATGAAAATCCGTTCAGTAGTTTTCGAGTTTATCGTGAACAGACAGACAGATAGACAGACAGACAACGCGGGGGATTTTAATTTATAATATGTAGAGAAGGGTTCCATGACAGTTCATCCTGCGACAATTCATCCGGCGACAATTCATCCTACAATTCAACCTAACCTAACCTAACCTAACCTAACCTAACCTAATCTAACCTATAAGTATAACCTATAAGTATAAGTATGTCGTATTTTGTTATTCACGCATGCTTCTTCGGAGAGTCGAAATTATTGTTAGTAAAAATATTTTTACAGCGGATTTCCACTCAAGATGCCTTCAGATATAAGTATATCGATTTTGGTTGTACGGCCGTATATCCTCTTTGCATAATTACTTAATAAAAATCTTCTAAATGATCAGGCAGGATGAATTGTCGCCGGATGAATTGTCGGCGGGATGAACTGTCGGCAGGATGAACTGTCGGCAAGATGAACTGTCGGCCGGATGAACTGTCGCAGGATGAACTGTCGCCGGATGAATTGTCGCAGGACGCATTGTCGAGTCACCGTAGAGAAGATAGAGATAGAGAAGATATGTTTCATGATAATTGAATGAGAAAATCTATCTTTATCTACTTTATGTAATATAATCTACGTATAATATAAAGAAGAGTGTCCCGGTGTGGGTTTGTGAGTTTGTTTTTTAAACAAGTTTTCAGTTATATTCCGTCATTGCTGAAATTTTGCACACTTAACCTCCAAAACAGGAGGAAGGTCATAGAAGGTCTACAGCGGATTTCGAAAACTCTGCTGGTACCTACATATCGACCCTGTGGAATAACAAGGTTCCAACTAGCAATTTGGGTTGATTTGAGTTGGTGATGGAATATTGTTTCTACTGGACTTATCTTAATTTCTTCTGCAGACACCCTGACACCAACATCAAATCATTATAAAATGAAGTCGCTCAAAATGTATGTGCGCATAGATCTTTTAAACTACGCAACGGATTTTCATGCGGTTTTCACCAATAGATAGAGTGATTCAAGGGGAAGGTTTATATGTATAATACATGCTTATTATAGTAGAGAAATTCAAATATTCAATTCAGGCAGCGGGCAGCTGGCAAGCGGATAGTGTGGATTTTATAAAGGTCGGGTAATGGCGTTGTGTTTCGTTATCCACAGCAACGTGTGGCCGGGTCTGCTAGTAATGCATAAAACGAAATAGTGTGTTAAAAGTTCCAACTGCATCAGTTATTTACTGCAATTTGATGAATAAAGTTTCAACTGCTGTTGGAACCTTGTTACTCCAACTCCGCAAAATAATTAAAATGTACACCTATATGAAACCAAAGTTTTCGACCGCAGTTTACCAAAGTTTTCGGTGCTAAAGAAGTTTTCACTTCGACACTACAACTGTTTAAAAAAATCGTGTGTGCAGTTCGCACGCTGAAGAAGTGAAACTATCAGAAAACTAAGCTTCGAGTTGGTTTTATTTATTATAATATTTTAAAGTTTAAAAATTATTTTCCATTTTATTCTACAAAGTACCGCACAAACAGGAAGTCGATAGGCTACGATGCAAGAGAACATTGATTAGTCTATCTCATTCTCTCGCAGGATAAATCTTATAGACGTATGTGTTTGTCTTTTTTTAGTGTCGCTTTTTCGTTTCAGCTAGTTTCAAATCACAACGGAGCTAAAGAAGTTTTAAATGTCACGTAAGTTACATAAGTTTAAGTTTGTATAAATTTGGATATAGATAATTCATAAGTTTTTCTTTAAAAACTAATTTTCCTATCATACATACGAGATCAGATCTACTCCATGGTTTCTGACCGAGTTCGAACCGACCGCGAAGCGACACCACTAACCACGCAATTTCAGAAGGTGGTTTCCTTAAATTACAAGAGAACATCCACTGAATAGTGGATGGTAAATATTGGAATTATAAATACGAGTATTTGAGATTAAATATATTGAATGAAATTTTTCAACGAATTAGATTGACAAGTCCTAATTATCGCGAGAAATGAAGTAGGTATTAGAGGTGATTTTATCAATGAAATTAACAGGCAGATGACGAATCTCATGTTTACATGGTGTATGGTTGTTTTGACGTAAGTAACAATTAAAGAGAAAAAAGAGAGTGCAATTCACACGCGGTAAAAGTGAAACCTTCAGAAAACTTAAGTGGACAAGAGTGGGGAGGCTACAAAGAACCGGATAAAGAGGAGACCGATTATACTATATCATTCTCTCGCAGGCTAAATCCTTTAGTGGTACGTGTTTTTTTCGTTTTATAAAGATTCAAATCACAACGGTGCTTAAGAAGTTGTCACTTCAAAAATAAATAATTATTTTATTCTGCGTCGTATCATCTTTATCCAAGAGTACACGCAGGAATAGTACACGCCAAACTTTAATACCGACCAGTCGTTGATGAAGAAATCGTCACAATAGGCAAGTTTAAAGTTCGAAAAGTGGAATGCATTTCCGCCCACGCCCTTCCCCGTTGCACGCATGTTTTTACGCATCTTTCTCTTTCACTTACGATCATTGTAAAATCAGTTAAGTGACTGTACCTGCGCGAGAATGTATCGTTTCATGTTCAGGTCGGAATTAAAGACTGGCGCGTACTGCACTTCGGTGTAAAAATTAGATACTTGGTGCCCGGTCAATTCCTTAACTCATTCCAGTCCCCACCCACTTCCTTTCCCCAAATTGGGGAAAGTTGGCAGTCTTGCTGGATCCGGTCAATTGGAGTGACAGTTGAAATAGCGCCAACATGGAATTTAATGTAATAGAGCAAAGCTGATCTGGCCTTGCAAGGGGTTTTCTTTTGTACTCTCTTAAGACACCAATGCAATTTCCCAGAAGTTGATTAAAATTATTGATGTTTGTCGGAAATAATGTTATCGAAGATTGTAGCTTCTCTCAGCAAATAATATTTTCCGTTGAAAACGGGCAAAACGTTGCCATTAATGTACTGTGTACGCGTTAATTTGCTGTAAAACCACAGTTAATGAGTCAATGCATACAATATACATCTGCGTAAATGACTATTCCGCAGCATTGTTGCACGTTATGTAAAGGCAACTACTTGAGATGAAAGGAGAAACAAAATATGGAAGAAAGATTTCTAGATAAACTCCATCGGATTCTGGAGTTGAACTATTGACCGTGAGTTTTGAAGAACGGACATAAATTACCAATAAGCCTGAGTGGCATATGACGTAATGTTTGCAAAACACTAATAATCAGCTACAGTAATCTATTTTCAGTACAATTAATATGTTTACATCGCGACCTTTAATCTTAGCTTACTATATCTTTACCGAGAATCGGAGATCAAGTGCGTTGAAATACCTCGGTATATTCTATTGGCAATATTACATAAAAGCGCGATTGCAACAGTTAGGAAACAATTTAACATTACGAACACGATTTTTTCTTTATTTTATAGGGTTCAGCAGAAATTGTTTCCACAAATAAAATGTCTGAAGGCTTGGCAAATTATTTCCTAATTTACTAGATGGGTGATTGCATCTAAGAGTCGGCAAAACTGAAGTCATTTGGGAGATGCCAATGGCCAAAACCGGACTTCAGAAAGTACGAAGAAGAACAATTTGACTAGGTGTGATTTTAGATTTTCACGGCCAAAAGTATTTTTGGGGTGTTACGCCGTACACACCTGCCCTGATGATGGACACTGTAACGCTGTCCGAAACGTTGGCTGAAGGAGGAGGTAGCGCAACACGGCATATTACCCCAAAAATAAATAACAAAGATTTGACTAGGGTTTAACATCTTGAATAATACTATGGTTAAATAACGGCAGTGGCACTAAGATTTAATTGTTTAAACCATTTGAAATCGTCATCAAATCGGCAATTAGCACCGACCATGTTGTTTTTTTGAAGTAAAACTTCTTTAAGCACGCTTGACTTGGGGAGTAAGCTGGTGAACGCGTGACGAAAGCGTTACGAAAAGCGAGGCGAACGATAGTTGAGAGGGAGATATAAGTTTGTGAAGTTAGAAAGAGAGGGAGTTATGTTTCGTATTTACTGTAGGGGCAAGAGAGAGAGGTGCGAGCACACATTTTCTTTCTCTCTTTCTCTCATAGCCAGTTGCATTTCGTATATCTAAGACACAGTGCAGGCCTATTGTCTGTATCACACAATAGGAGCAAGAGAGAGCAGTGCGCGCGCACATTTTCTTTCTCTCTTCCTATCATATAGATGGAGCTAAACAAACTTTACTTCAGTCTTGTGGTCTAAAGCACACTTGTGTTTTTTTTTGTTGATATTTTGACGGTCTCCGGTCAATTTTGGTTAAATTTTGACGACCGTCATGCTTGACGGTAATCAACAATAACAATCCAACTTGATCGGATCAACAACGGCACACAGCAGAAGAGCCGAGAATCGGTGATTAACGAGACCGTTCAAGGGTCAATAAATTAAAATTGTCATTGTGACAAGAGTATAAACACTTGAGCCTAAAGTGTCATACAAAAAGGCAAGCTAGGTCCTTGCTAGGCGGGAAAACCAATGTAGTGGATTAAAAGAGAAAGGTAGCTATTTATATAATATATATATATATATATATATATATATATATATATATATATATATATATATATATATATATATATATATATATATATATATATACTGTTACAATCACCACAATCAAATTGGACCATGCTGGTTATTACTAGACAAGGCCGTCCACAAATGAGGCAGGTTAACGGTCTGAAGAAAAATATCAGCGTGGAATAGACGAGATCCGCAAAATTTTCTTAAACTTGACAATTTTGAGGGAAGCTAGTCACAACGCTAAACAACACGGGACTGTCACAGGACAGTATTTTTTCATTTATATGATCAAAAATAGTATTTATTGTTTGTTATAATTTAATAATTTAAAATTAAGTAGGTAGCATTAGCAAACAGAATGTTATGCAGCATTCGCTAATAATAAGTTATCGAAAGAAACAACCGCAATAGAGTGGTGGTACATGTGTCTGATACGCAGAGTTTTTAATCAGCGAATTAAATTATATTTTTAAAAAATAAGCTAAGAATGGCAAAACTCCTGGCTTTAACCGATGTTCGCTGTGATTTTACCTGCCACTTGAAAATTGAAACTAAACAATAAAAATTGGTCAAATACACTGAATGGATTAAATACACACACACCTTCAATGGAAACACGTTCCATGAAGATTTGAATGGAAACCAATGTCGCCACTGACATAGTACATTTTGACAATTAGACCGTCAGAGCGTGTATATATATCAATGGTCAGAGCCAATAGTCAGTGCGCTCACTGTTTCTATTACAAAATGTAAATTGTAAATATTAAAGTAAAGTATAAATTAATTATGATTTTGTACTGAGAGACCTAATTTATGAATTTAAAATTTAAGCGAAGAATTGTTAGACTTTTGGGTCACGAAACACGCCCAAATCTTTATTCTATGGTCAAATCGAAACCTTTTATTAAAGTTGAACGATTGTGATAAAAAAAAAATATTTGCAAATACGAGAAAAACTTAAAATTTTAATCATGAATTTGTGGTATTTTTTTCAATTATCTTTTAATTTATTTTTTCTTAGGTCTTTATTTATTTTTTCTTAGGTCTTAATTTATTTTTTCTTAGGGTTGGCACAGATTTTCAGCCTACGCCACTGACTCCCGAGGAAGATGTGGAACGATCAAGTGAATCAGAGTGGAAGATACTCTCGGTATTGCCCTGGTGTAAGACCACCATTCAGAATTGAAACGTTGCTTGAAATGGCGTTAGCCGTGTTTGATGACCAGATCTGAATAGCCAGGTACTTCCCCACCTTAACTTCCCCATCTCCTTCCCCTCCCCACTACCTTCAGCCTCACAACATATCCCAATTGTGGATGCTATAGCCTCACTGGCTCCATACTGGCAGCTGAGACTCTTGTTAGGTATTACTATAAAAAAAAAACAAATGTCTGCTGGAATCGGCTCATGTCAAAAGATGGATTAGTTTTTTTTTTACATTAGCTCCACACAGGAGTCTCCTCAGGGGCTATGTCATCTTTGAGGATGCTGTGTGTATTATATGCTAGGGTATTTTTCAGTAAAGGAAGGAGAGGAAGTTCTGGGAAGGAAAAGGGTATTAGTGATGAGTAGGAATCTGGAGGTCAGTGTGTCCAGGAGTGACGGGCGTATGAATCCAACCCTCCCACTGCGGTGAAAGACGATGTTCCGAGAGAGTATGGCTGGAGAAGTCAAAGGGACTCCCTCAACCATTCTCTCTCGATCCGGCCTGCCATGCAGCTGGTGGTCAGACGCATCCGCCGCCAAGACCCGGACAAACCTCCCTACATGAACCCGGGCACCCCTGCTAAGTCACCAAACGTAGCGAACCACTTGGGGTGACCTATGGCAGAGGTGTTGGTTATCCAATAAATGGTTCCCGAGGCGGCGGTACCCATCCCCGCCCCGATATTTAGATTACATGTTTAATATTTATTTTAAAGATTTGTTTTCTTAATTTGTACCTTCATCAATACCATGTATAGTTAAGCTATATGTATTTCATATTAATTTTAATTATTTTTCATGCAGAAGCCCACTTGGGAGTAAATAAATGCAAAATATACATAAAATAGGTTTTTCTCAAAGGCCTAAATTTCTGACCATATGCTGATACTTTACGTAAAGTTACTCGTAACGGATTGTCACCTAGGCGTCGCGGGTTCAATTCTATGCTAGTCCTCCATTGCACAAGTATATGTGCATTTCTGTTCCTCTCAGTTACAAATATCTAGTAGTTTTTAATGTAGTATTTACTTTAAAGGCCTTGTGCGCACTAGCGCGTCAACCGCGCGGCTAGCCGCATTTTTATTTTAGCCGCATTTTTTTAACGTATTATAAAAATTGATTAACTTAAACCACGAAAATGAATAATGATGTTAGGTATTATGGTGCAATTCGGTGCAGGTATTAAGAATGGCTTTGAAGAAATTAAGATAAGGAACACGCCACAGTTAACATACGACCATTATAATATCTGTTCGTTGATATGTTTTTTTAATAAATTGAAACAAATTTTTTGTCTGAAATCTTGAGATTTGTAATTAGGTACTAAAAATTCCTACTATTTATTACACACAAAGTGAAACCGTCAGAAAACTAAAGTAGACAAGAGTGCATGGGAAGGCTACGAAGCACCGCACAAATAGGAGACCGATTATACCATCTCATTCTATCGCAGGCTAAAACCTATAGTTGTATTGTTTTGTTTCTTTTAAGTGTCGTTATTTTTCGTTTCATCGAGTTTTAAATCACAACGGTGCTAAAGAAGTTTTCACTTCAAAAAAGGAATTACACTATCTCAATGACAATTCTCTTTTTATTATTAAAAAAGACGAATAACTTACTTTACATCACTTTATTTATATGTATACACACAATCTACATGTTTCGTGAAAGATGCCATCAACCATTTTTTAGAAAAAAATTTCTTCGAAAAATTAATTCTTCTTTCATACTTTCTTCAGGCAGGTAGAACCCAAAACTGCGAATAAGTCCAAATAATCACGGCGATATCACAAGTTGACACGCGGTACAAGTGAAACCTTAAAAAAAACGAGTGTGGTTATGACCACACGACTGAAGTTAAACTTCTTTAGCTCCATCTATATGATAGGAGAAGTGAAAGAAAATGCTCTCTTGTTCTTACATTGTGATACAGACAATAGGCCTGCACTGTGTCTTAGATATACGAAATGTAACTGGCTGTGAGAGAAAGAGTGAAAGAAAATGTGTGCTCGCACCTCTCTCTCTTGCCCCTACAGTCATAAATACGAAACGAAACTCTCTCTCTTTCTATCTTTACTAACTTATATCTCCCTCTCAACTACCGTTCGCCTCGCTTTTCGTAACGCTCTCGTCACGCATTCGCCAACTTACTCCCCAAGTCAAGCGTGCATAAAGAAGTTTTACTTCAAAAAAATTTTGTAGCGAACCATTATAATTGTCCGAACGTATGTTGATAGTTATTCAATCTCAAATTCTTTCCATTCCTGCGTCGCTACGACTCAATCATAATTAGGAGCAAGGGATACTACTGATTAATTTTCACCCCGCGCGCCACTCTGATGTGATCCCTGGAAGGGATGTCACAGCTGCGATTACCGATATAACGTTTTAATCCTGGAGAGTTAAGTTACCTCCCGGTTCTAGTCGCGCATCTTCCGGTAAAACTCGGGCAGGACTGGAATACTTTCAGCTAACCCAGAGTGAATAGACTCGTAATTGATAAAAGGTAAGACGAGCGACTGAACAAACAATTATGTTTCCTTTGGGAGGGAACTCAAGTTATTGGTATGAGTTTGTGTATCTGGATAGTATGTTTCCGAGAGATGGGAAGGCTGATAGAGATTTTGAAAGAAGGGTAAATACAGTTAACTCCATTAATGGAGGACTGAATGCCGTTGGCGCTAATAAAAAAACTGACAAAAGAAACGACGCTAGCAGTCCACAATGAAGTCCTGGTACCTACCCTGATGTATGGCAGTTAGGCATGGAACTGGCAGACGAAGGATGAAAGTAGACTGAATATCGGTGAAATGAGATCCCTGAGGCGTACGTGTGGTAAAACCATGTAAGATCGTGTGAAAAATGTGGAGATCCGCAAAGAATGCAATTTGGGCATGTAGAGCGAATGAACAAAGAAAGTAGTGTAAGAAGAAAATATGACGCAAATTTGACCGGTCAGTGGTTGAGTGGGCATAGCGCTTGGGTCCCACCTGGGAGTCGCGTGTTCGATTCCTCAGCTGGCTTAGTCCTCCATCACAACACAAGCAACATTTTCGGCTTTCTGTGGTTGTAGTAGGAGATTTTCAAACATTGTTGGGTTGTTCGTAACCCGGGAATGTTTATCTTTCTTTTTAAAAAAATGTGAATGGTCGAAGAAGTCGAGGACGCCCTAGGAAGACATGGCAAGATCAACTGAATCAGATACTTGTTTCGGGCCATGGCAAGAGTCACAATAATAGAAGAATGTGTAGGAGACGATGTATGAATGAGACAAAGAGTGTGTGCCAAGATCGAGTTGTTTGGCGGTCTGTCCTCTCTGCCTAACCCTGCGGGGAAACAGCGTGATGGTTAGTTGGTTAGTTAGTTTATTTTTCTGTCTTGCACAGGGAACTCTTGAACCGTGTCTTACATGCAAATTGATTTTACCCAAAAAAAGACTAATTGTGTTTACCGTAAAAATTGTGGATTTTATTTAATTACCTCTTTATAGTTTTACTAGCAGACCCGGCAACACGTTGCTGTGGATAACGAAACACAACGCCATTACCCAATCTTTATAAAATCCACACCACCTGCTTGCCAGTTGCCCGCTGCCCGCTGCCTGAATTGAATATTTGAATTTATCGGGTTTTCTCCACTAATTAACTCGCCACTAATTATACAATGCTTGCAATGCAACACTGGATATTTGAAAATGGAAAATCAAATACCTACTGACTCTAGGACATCTATTTTCCAATTTCTTACGTAGAACGAATTTCAAAAGTGACTATAGTACGGCCCGCCAGCCGTTTTAAATCGCACAAAAATATGTTTTCTTTGAATTTCTCGGCTTTTCTCTAATATAATTTACATGTACTATACATATAAACATTCCTCTTCAATCACTCTATCTATTGGTGAAAACCGTATGAAATCCGTTGCGTAGTTTAAAAGATTAACGCGCACATCCATTTTGAGCGACTTCATTGTATACTATGTAATGATGATGATGATGATAATATTTTCGCAGTGATCACCAATCAGTAATTCCTATACATTGAAGAAGTCATAAGTATGTATAAGAACGGTGTATCAGTGACGTAAGCTAGTTTGTCGATTTGCACTGAATACCGAATTTCCACCGGGAAAAGTCAAAGGAAACATCAGAACATTTACAGCCGAATGACGTAAGTATACTAGACATGTACCTATGTATAAATAGAAGATCGGTCATCAAGTGCGTATTGAAGTTTCATTTTGATGGAACTTCCATGTGATTGCTCTATGAAAGATTATGACTTAAATATTATGACTTAAATATTGTCGGTAGTCATTTTTTTATAATAAAAACTCTTTTTTATAACTTTTGAAGGTTATTCCCATCATCGTAATATATCATTGAAGAAGAAGATAACAATAATAATAATATCTTCTTCTTCAATGATTTATTACGCTGATGGGAATAACCTTCAAAAGTTATAAAAGAGAGTTTTTCATATAAAAAAATGAATATTCATTTAGACTTTTATAGAAAGTCAATAGTTCCATATGAATAAATTCGGATACTTTTATCTGAGACGCTATCCAGGACACAAACCAATTCTTAGAATGATTGTTTCCAATAAAAAGGGTAGTTGCCCATAATATGGAAAAATAATTAGTTGAAGATAATATTGCTAATTCTAAAATTTGAAACATGAGATTGACTATTATGACGGCTTGACAGAAGGTAGCAATAGCGAAATTCGTTAACGCGCACGTCCCGTTTAGACGAGAGGTCTGGGTTCGAGTCCCAGTTGCGACCATTGCCTTTTTTTCTGTTTTCTGTGTCTTGTTCTCTTTCATATTTTCGTTTAGATTATTATTGTTATCTTCTTCTTCAGTGATATGTTGGTAGTATTTATTTCGATATAGCATATTTTATAATGCACATAGCATGGTCAATACTTGCCACTTTAAATGTATAGTGAAAGGAATATGTTCGTACAGGGTAGCTGGTATAAAGAGTGAATGACATAATATAGTAGGACACTGAGTGTTAAATGTTAAATGCAATCTAAGAAAATATTATTACATTAACACCATTTGTAATTTTTATGCCAATGTTGCTGATATTTTTAATATTTCCCAATTGAAATACAAGGCTGTACTGATCAAACATTTCAGCCATACATATTTTAACGAGGTTACTACGTAACAGGTCTTTTGATTTTATTGTTTCTTTTTAACGTATTCATTAAGTTGTTAGTAATTATTTATTTTTCTATTGCATTGTATAATTTAAAAAAAAACTTTTCTTTCTCACTCTACTACGACTGTTTAAAAATACTAAATAAACACATATTATTTGTAAACGGCACTGTGTGCCATAAATTTGAATAAATAAATAAAAATTATTGAGTTAAAGGGGGGGCGGGGTTAGCATAATTTAATACATATTTATTTTGACTTCACTGAGAGGACATTATAAAGGGTTTTGAAAATCTTCTTCAAACTCGCACATATTTGGCGCCTAAATCTTTACATAGTATAAAGCAAGATCGCTCCTGCTGTCTTTACGCTTAGATCTTTTAAACTAAGCAACAGATTTTCATGCGGTTTTCATCAATAGATAAAGTGATTCATGGGGAAAGTTAAGGTATATAATTTGTCAAGGTTTAATGTAAATTGGTTGAAATATATAATATATAAAGGGAGCGGGCTGGCAAGATCGCGGTGTGAATTTGATATTTATGCAAATTAACCGATGGCGTTGGTTATAAAGGTTGAGTAATGGCGTTATCAGTAGAGTTGAGTTTCGTTAGCCACAGCAACGTGTGGCCGGATCTGCTAGTTAGCTCTTAAAAAATCAATACAAAACAAAACAAAGTTTTTTATTATAAAATATCTATTTATATTAGGTATGTAGTTGCGCTATTATTTCATCCAATTTCAGAGAAATGTGTGAGTGCGTGTGCGCATGTTTTCCACCAATTTGATTGTTGTCATTGTCAACAACAACGAGTCAACCCGCTGAATGTCAACTCGATCAGAGGGTTAATTTGCGCATCCAAGATATATTATACTATCATTGATTCATGATTTCGGAATTCAAATAGATACCGTTAAAACGAAATATAAAGAAACGCCTCGAAGTCGATGGTGATATCTACCAACCAAATTAGAATTGATTTTAAACAGAATTTAGCCAAAAAATACATAATATTCTCAATGTACATCGTACATGAGTTTTTGCGTTATGTTAACTCTCCAACCCTACCTACCAAGCATACAAGTATACAAGTGCCTACTTTATGTACATAATTGACCTTCACCCTTTTCATGGTCTTCTAATATTATGTAACCGGCAACTTCAATATGTAACTATGTTAATTTTTTGCTCTAACAGTTATTTTGATAAATAATGGAATTGGGTTATTAGGTTTGTGACAAATTCAACGTCATTTATTTTTACTTGAATTGACTGAACTTTACTAACTTAGCCTCGAAAATATCGATGCAATGCTGTAGATATTTTGAAAGAGAATCTAATATTACAGTATGTTTTTCATTTCTAAGAGTTGAATCAATTGAAACTTCGACGGAATTTTAGTAAAACAATTTAGTCAGCAATTGTATAAAATATAAAATTGGCAGAGGCGTGCAATAATGTTTTGCCGATTTTCGCACCTTTCCCAGAATCAACATATTTTTCTTGGCATTTTATTTATTCCTACAAGAATTCCATTCCACACTGCACACTGTCAAATCATTATCATGAACCATTAATTGCTTCTTTTGCCATTAATTTTCTGTATGATTCACTTTTTATCATCTACTAGCTGGTTCATTTAATAAAGAAATTGTTCCTCCCTTTCATAATGCCAGAGCTCACCAGTAGTTTTATACAAACCTTGTCCTGACCATAACGAACACAACAAAAAAAGAATTATCCAATTTGGAGCAGTCGTTCGGAAGTTACGCGAGTACATACATTTAATTTTTTTTATATAGAAGATAGAAGATACCGCGCAAGTCATTTGTTTGTATAAAAACTATTAAAAAATATATATTTTATTATAAATTATACAGATCAGTTGAAAATATTATAAATTTTATCAAAATCGTTTTGGCGAATAATCTTCTTTCCACATCCAAACATGAGAGAAACCGCTTGAAAAAAAAATCTGTACCGAATAGCTATTCTTATGTTTTAAGAAAACCATATTCCTGACCTTCCGCATTTTACTTTCGTAATATCTGGATATAGTCTGTCACTTTATTTCGCGCGTTAAGAAGGACAATAAAAGCATATAATATTATGTTGGCATTTCTCGTATGTAAGATCTCTCAGGGACCTAAACTAACCATCATCCACCATCCCGCAGGGGTAAGCAGAGAGGAAACCGCCAAAACTCGGTCTTGGCACATCCTCCTTGCCTCGTTCACATTTATATATCGTCTCATATGTGCTCTTCCAGCATTCTGACTTGACATGGCCTGACTCGAGTATCTGATTCACTTGGTCGTGCCATGTCTTCCTCGGGCGTCCCCGACTTCTTCTACCATTCACATTTTCGGTACATATTCTCCTTGGACTCCTTTCCTCGTTCATTCGCTCTACGTGCCCAAACCATCTTTCTTAATCTTGCTCATTGCGCTTACATCAGTCTTGCATTCTTAGCGGATCTCCACCTTCCTCACACGATCGTACATGGTTTTAACACACATCTGCCTTAGGGATCTCATTTCTTCAGCATTCAGTCTGCTTTCATCCTTCCTCTGCCATTTTCATGCCTCACTGCCATACATCAGGGTAGGTACCAGCACTCCAATGTGGACGGCTAGCTTCGCATCTTTGGACAGTTTTTTGTTGGAGTCTTCCTTTAATGGTATTACCTGCATTTACCCTTCTTTCAATGTCCCTATCAGCCTTTCCATTTTACGTAAATACTTACATCCCAAATACACAAACTCATCCACCTGCCCAAACGTCATCATTCTAGCTATCTTTCAACGAACATCACGATGACTCATAAACAAGCGAATATTTTAACACTACCAAAACTCGGTCATTATCTGAAAAATTGTTGTCTACGGTAGAATTTACAGTAAACTGTAAACCACCGGCAGAGAGTAAATAACTTTATTATCTCTGGATATTATCTTGATAAGTGTAGATACAGAAATGTTTATGAATGATTAAATCATTATTTTAATAATATAATATGTACACTATGTCCAATTTAAAAAATAACCGCGGAACAGTTTAGAGAAGTAGGTACTATAATAATAATTAATAAATTATAATAATTGAAAAACTTGTATAGCGCAGATTTGTTAAAAAATCTCAAGAGCGTGTCACAACAGTACTAAGGTAGGGTGATAGTGGTAAGGCAATGATACTATGTTTGATGATCTGGACTCAAAACCCAAGGATTATATCGATAACTTTAGGTAACTTCTCATCATTCCCTAGCACGACTGGAGATCGCCAATGAATAAATAATAGTTCACAATGAGTAAGTGTTCTAAATATATTCGACATCAACTGTTATTTGTACGTTAGCGATCTGCAGTTATTCTAGGGAACGATTAGAAGTTACCGAGCGTTCTAGGGATCCTGAATTGCTATTACAATTTCTGACAATCGCTAGTGCAAATGAGCGCACTTCTACTCTTCAAAAATAAATCTTTATTTAATCAGATTATTGGGTTAAATAATCGACTCAAATTAGAAAAGGAGGTTAACCCTCCTTTTCGATAATTAATATTGAAGTAATAAATTGTTTTTTACATTAGCTCTATACAACAGGCCCTGAATAAAATAATTTCTGAATAGGAAATGCTGTGTGGACTGCGGAGGGTCTTGTTAAGGGAAAGGAAAGTTAGGAAGTTCTGGGGAGGAAAAAGGTATGAGGGGTGGGTAGAAATCCTTTCCTCCAAGCAATTTACGACAATTTTGGATCATCAATCATTAAAAATTCAGCAATGAAAACAAAAAGCAATACATTTTGCGCTAAGGCGGGAATCGAACCCGAAACCTCCCGACTCCAAGTCAAATCTGCATAACATGGCAGTACAAAGGTTGTCAATTTTATGAAATGTTACCAAATCTGTGAGGATAAATTTGGTTTTGCAGCACATCCGCAAAATTATGCAAACTACTTATTTGAAAAGATGTTGAGAACATTAGATAGATATCATTTGTTTAGTCGCCCTACAAATAATGTTAAAGACAGTTATAAACATTTTGTCTCGTTAGCACACGAAAAACCTTGAAATGTGAAAGATATACATAAATAACAATCGCAATATAAAATAATACGCTTCAATAAAAAACGATCTCAAAACATTTTGTTTAAAATGCTGATGATCCATCTATAACAATCTAACAATTTTTAACATTCGTTCATACCTTATTCATCAAACAACAATGATTCAAGGCAAAGGAAATCCGAATCATTGTAATGATCATTGTGATAATTGGGAATTCCTTGTAAGGATTTATTTTATTAGCAATTGAAGCTAATTGTCATGCAATTTTCATTCTTATTATGTGCATTTCCCTTCTATATAACCTACATTGTCCCATATCTAGCGCCGATCAATAGCGCCCACTGCGCCGCGCCGTCTCCTTTCCTCAACATCCCTGACCTATTATTTGGCGTATTGATTTGAGGTAGGAAATAATTATTTACAAAATAAAACTAAGGCAATGTAGAAACGAATGCGTTGCACGATAATCTTTGGAAAATTTGGACGCAATGAAAACCTGGAGGAGGTAGAGTAGATACAAGATTATGATATTATACGACAATGCGCCGCTGCACCTTTTTCAATGAAAATATTCATCAAACCAAGAAAATCAAAAACACAACACAAGAAAACCAAATCCATGATAGAATTGTATTTACAAATTACATGCTGACATATGAAAATGCAATAATTAATCAAAAACAAGAAAGTGAATGAAAGTTTGACAAAAGAAAATAGGTACGTAAACTTACCAGTAAAAGGCCACCTTGTTTCCATTTCCTTCACGAACGTTCCTGTCCAGTGCATTGAAACATATATTAGTCTTGGCTTCCTTCATCCAATTTATGAAAATTGGACCATCGGCTAAGTTGAAGTTGAAGTTGCAAATATTGCCTGGCTGATACGGCTTTTCCCAGTGAAACTGGTCACAGATCTCTCCCCAATAGGCTTCGGGGTCTTCAAGAGACTTCTTGTACATGTCCTTGTACATCTGCATCGAGTTGACGTAGGCATTCTTGCTCACGGACGGCTCCGGTTTGAAAACATATCCTACGTCTGTCGGCATGTTTGAATTCACCACACAAACGTTAAAATCCCGGACTTTAAATTCGCAACGAGCGAGCGTGCTACTCCGACGAAAGCGCCCAGCGGAATGAAAGTTGAGAGTCGATCAGCGTAATGACGTACGGACGTACGGCATGAAAAGCGACGGACGTAACGCGAAGTTTGCGTACATCGCGGTGCCTAATTTTCCGCACAACTCATGCTTCTGCAATCCAGTAAATGGTTTGGTAAACTGTATGACTTCAACGTTTATTTTGATATTATAATTCTATTATCTTCTATTAAATCCCCAGTAAGCATTAACCGAGGGGAAAATCGTCATGCAGACTTTCCTATTTGTGTATTCTTCTCATAATATGGTATGTAAATGGTATTTTCCATTGGAAAATAAGTTATTCAGTCAAATAGTTTCAGGCTTCTAGATTGCAAGTAAATATTCTATGCGTCTGTGAAAACTTCTTTAGCGCCGTTGTGATTTGAAACTCAAAAGAGAAAAACACATACATCTATAAGATTTAGCCTACGAGAGAATACGATAGAATAATCGGTCTCCTCTTTGTACGGTGCTTCGAAGCTTCCCCACTCTTGTCTACTTTAGTTTTTTTAAGGTTTCACTTATACCGCGTGTGAACTGTACATTTTTTTGTTACCCTTCATCACTCACACTTATTTATATATTTGCGGGCCGATCAAACGAATGAACGGACCGCAAACGGCGGTTCGCACCGTTTGCGGTTCTTTTGTTCCTTTCCCATGATTGGTATTTCGGCTCGCAAGTGTATACGCGCCATTATAAAATGAATGGTTCCGTAGAACGGGGTGAAACCGAACACTTTTTCGTATTTTCCGGGGATTCGGGTAGATAAAATAATTTAATAAGTCGACTATTTTGGTTCGTGTGAAGTGCATCGTACTGATCGTACAATGGTGTGGGGTTTATTTATTATAATATAATATTGTTACGAAGTTTAAAAATTATTTTACATTCTACGAAGTACCGCACAAAGAAGGGGACGGTAGCTACGAAACACCGCACAAAGAGGGAACCGATAGCCTACGAAGTACCGCACAAATATGACTCCGATTAGTCTATCTCATTCTCTCGCAGGCTAAATCTTATAGATATATGTGTTTTGTCTGTTTTGTGTCACTGGTTTCCGTTTCAGAGCGTGTTCACACACAGTTATTATATGCGTGGCTTGTCGTATTTCGACATATCGCTCGCTGTACGTTCCCAATTGGAATATATGGCGAACGATATGCTAAAATACGCCAAGTCACGTATATTATAGCTGTGAACACATCGAGTTTCAAATCACGACGGTGCTAAGAAGTTTTTACTTCAAAAGTACGTTTAAAAATACGTCTTTATTGTATAACTTTGCATTTCCTGGGGATGTTTTCCAAATTTTTTTTTTCCAATAATGGTTGAAAATTTTTTTTTTAATTAAGGTGATCAACTCCAGCTAGCACTCTCTGTATATTTTCAGTACCTAATGCAAGTTAGATTGCGGTGACGCACACATTAGGATGCTGCTCTTTATTTTCTAGGTATTACCATTTTCCCGACACTATTCAAATAATCTTATGCCAACAGATGAAAATCAATTATTAATAACCCTCATTGGAAATCTCCGATCAGCACAGTTAAATATTTTTTTTTTTAAATATAATCTTTTGTCCTGGAAACTATTTTTATTTTTTTAATGATTTTAAACATAAGTTGCAAAATTTTTGCCTATGGTGCATTTTCGTTTTTTTAATAATTCAGGGAGATGAAAATGCCTTTTTCGAAGCAAGTTTCATATATTTGAAGATTTCCTTTTTAAAAAGACTGAAATATTTCGTGGCTAAATATTTTTTGGGGATTTAATTTTCCACGAGGCAAATATTGATTCGACGTAGGATTGAGATGTCAATAACATTCTATGGCCAAGACGTTTGGGTGAAAGTGAAAATCATAATTTTTTTGGAATTATGGCATTTTGTTGTATCACATTAAAAAAAATTCATTTGCAGCATTTTTTTGGGGGTTAAGTATGATATTTTGACGGTTTCTGTTAAATATTAGGGACAAGATATTTCACACAATTTGAACAATTTCAAAGTTAATTGTCAAGTTCTGTGAAAGTCCTATTAAAGTTCTATTAACATTTCAGTATTGTGAAATAACTGGCCAAAAAAATTGTTTATGATTTTATGACATTTTGAAATAATCTCACTTTTGTGCATGCGGGCGGAATAACAGAATCGAAGTGTGAGTGAAAAAAAAAAACAAAGGAAAACGTAGGTACTTTTTGTTAAAAAATATATTTTCGTGAAGTTGATATATTCATCATTATCTATTAATAATCACTTTTCCGGTTTTCAACTCTTTTCTATTCTTTAAGCGGCCTACACACGACACTGCATGTAGTGACTGCGGCAGTGACTGCAAAGAGGGTGGAGTTGAGCGAACTAGCGCTGTCTCGTTCTAGCGGCCCTTTAACAAACGAGACGGCGCTAGATTGCTCAACTCCACGCTCTCTGCAGTTACTGCCGCAGTCACTAAATGCAGTGTCGTGTGGAGAGCCCACAACTAGTTTTTTTTCGATTCCATATTTGGTCTCGTAAGCACTAACACGTTTTTTCACTTGAACAGATATGGAATCATATGCACTCAAACAAATCAGCATTTTGATTTTTATAAACGCTAAAATTAGGTATTTTCATTGTATACTTCTTTTGGTTTCGATTCAAACATTTGTTTTTGATTTTTTTTGACAGAATGAACCCGCGCAGGTTTTTACGGTAAAAACCTTCTCACTCATTCTATTCCGGGTGATGGCATGTTTAGCGATGATGAAGATTTAGATTCCGAAAGCGATGTTCCTTCGATGCCTGTTCCAATCAGGAGACCAATTATAATTCCCAAAAGTGATGACGAAAGTTCAGATGAAGACAGTGTCCCTCTAGCAAACCTTGTCAATAACAAAAAGAGTGTCAAAATCCAGCGTCATCGCAAAGCCCCTACTGAAAAGATTAAATGGGAATCTAATCAACTGGATCCATACAATCCTGAAAACTACACCTTCCCTGGAGATACAGACTTACCTTCGTGCATTATGGACCTGGATACACATGCTAATTTCTTTTTACTTATTTTCACTGATGATTTAATATCAATGATAGTAGATGAGTCAAATTTAAAATCTATTCAGGATAATGTTAACAAACCGGCTTATATTACAAAGGAGCAGTTCGTAGGTATTGTTATATTTATGTCTATTATAAAATTACCTGCAGCTAGAATGTACTGGAATAATAATATTGGACAACAACAAGTGAACGAAACTATGACCTGTAACAGATGGGAAACAATAAAAAATTTCCTTCACTTTAATGACAATACAACATTTATTCCATTTGGTCATGAAGGTTACGACAAACTCCATAAAATTCGGCCCTCGATAGAACATATCCGACAACGTCTCAGGCTAGTTCCCAATTGTGTGTAATTATATATACAAAAATGAGTACTTATCTCTGTTTAATTTTAATCAAGCGATATATAAACACCTGTGCAAAGCTGGAAAATCTCTTCCACGAAAAAGAGGGCGTCTATCTTTAGCTGCTTCAATAACTGAATCACCAGCAACTAGTCGTGGGGGAGCCCTGCAGTGTCAAATCCTGGAACTCCTACATCTAAAAGGATGAGGAAAATCCCAGAAAAGCATCAAGAATTTCATCTAAACTCTGTAAAAACCGACAATAAAGGACATTGGCCTAAATGGCAGAAAAATCGTCAACACTGTCAAGTATGTTCGATGAAAACATACGCTAAATGCTCAAAATGTAAAGTATTTTGATGCTATAATGAAGATTTTCACGGCCAAAAGCATTTTCGTTATTTGTTTTGGGAGTGTTATGCCGTGTTGCGCTACCTCCTTCTTTAGCCAACGATGTCCGAAACGTTGGCATAACACCCCAAAAACAAATAACGGAAAATGTATATCTTTCTGTAATATTCTATTATTTTCAAACATTTTTCTTTGTTGTTATTCTTTGTTTTACTGCATCCGATAGGCGTCGAAAAAAAAAATTTCACTGTGGAAATACCTTTATTTATGTACCAATAAGACATATCAAAACAAACGAACCATATTTCTGCTCATATGTACCAAGACGAAAAATCAGTTAGACATATATGTCTAAGTGATTTTTCGTCTTGGTACATATGAGCAGATATATGGTTCTGAAAAAAAAATCTAAAATATAAAATTTTTCGATTATTTTTGTTATGATATGTCTTATTGGTACATAAATAAAGGTATTTCCGTAGTGAAAAATATTTTTTTTCGACGCCTTAATAATTCATGCAGTAGAGGGTTAAATAAGTACCTAATCGTAACATGAGCGATAAAATAATAAACAATAATAAAAAATGTCATGGTATAACTGAAAATATTCTAGAATATGAATATACATATGTATTATTTTACCAACAGAATAGTCAACACCATAACTTACTATAATTTACATGTAAAAAACATTATCATATTGGAATGTCCTAAAACGGGCAATTGCCTAGTTGGACATTTTAAGTTCATTATATTGTATTATGTAATATTTACAAACAAACAATAAATAAAATAAAAAAATTAAATAAATAAAAAATAAAATAAAAGCCTCACTTACTTGCGTACAGACTAACAAACAGTCCTTTCCAATCTTATTTATTGATGATACAGGACAATTAATACTTCGCAACCTTCGCGTTACCCCCTCAAAAGATGTCCTATTATCCGGCTTCACACCTGCCAAGTCCAGTTTCGACGGTATAAATATAATTTTCTTATAAATATAATTTTGCCCTGGATGTGGTAACAAGCATTAAAAATTTAAATTATTATTGGTTTATACAAAATATTTTAGTACCTACTCTTTTACCAGTGGTAAAATATATATTATATTTATAAACGATAGCTACAAATACTTGTTTATTTTTTATTTTGCTCTTGACTATGTTGTCTAAACATATTTTTTACAGTGATGTGTTTGTTTCCATGAAAAGCTTTGTTATTGGCTAGAAAAACGAGTCGAGAGATTTTTATCTTTCAGAATGGTCCGTTCAGATTGAGCATGTAAATAAAAGCTCGTTTATATGAAGAGGATTTGCAAAATCGTAAAATAAAAGTACCCTGTAAATTTAATCAAATCCTAGTTTATTTATTGGAAATCTATAAATGCTAAGTTTATTTTTAATGTAAATTTGATAAACCTTATTTTTTATATTCGTCGATATTTTTATAAAGTATGGGTATTTAGAATTTTTGGAAGCTTCTCACGGCTAACATGAGCCTATCCGTATTTTTTTCATCCTTTCCAAATGCATTTTATTGCCAATTTTTTTTCATAAATTCATAGAAATTTGAAAACAAAAGTTATCATCTACGATAACTTTTATCTATGGTCATTATTTGACAGCTCAACAAATATAATTCGCTGAAACCCAAGCAGAAATCGCATTTTTTGTCAGGTTCATGAGTTAAAATGACGACTCATTCCGAAATAGAAGACGAATTATCAAATGTAAGTTTATTTAGATTTGAAGGTTTATAGTAAATTGCTTCGTTTCGAGACATTTTGATGTATGGTTAAAAAAATATTATTTTTGTTGTGTCTATATCTGAAGGCTTGAAGATTGAATACTTTTATATTAGCTTTGTTTTCGTAGGTTATTTAAAGGCATTCAATAACGACGAATGGGTTCTTATTTTGCTACAATTAGTATTGTTTTTTTTATGCTTTTCAGGCTGCATTGCTGCGAGAGTTGGAGGAAGCGAGGATTAGAGAATGCCAAATGGAAAAGACAGTGCGGTGGTGGACCGCTTGCACGGCGGGCTGGAGACAGAAGTGGAGTAAGGTGAGTCGGTACAATATTTACAAGGAAATTTTTTCTACTGACACATCTTATTACCACACAAACATAACACAGAGCTGAACTGATCTCAGTATCAGCCCTTGTATACCATAATAATGACACTAAAATGTCCTACACTAATTTATAAGACCTTTATTGAACAAGTGTTACTTAGCATGCTGCTACATTGAAATGTCCTTGAGGTGAAATATCAATAAATTGCTCCACGTAAACGGTTATTGCTAATAATATGTTTACATAATATTATGTCAAACTTTTATACATGTTTGGGACAACATTCAAGAAAAATTCCTCACTTGTACCTGCATACTGTACACAATGAGTATATCGGTATATCCTACCTTTGTACTTCTAAATGTAATTTATGTCTTATTTTATGACAAAAATGATTTATTGGTTGTGTTTTGAATGTTGAGCCGTCTTGCATTCTCTTCTGCTTCTACATCTTCCCTGATGATGGATACTGCAAGGTTGTCAGAAAATGTGGCTCATTAGAATGGAGAAAGTATGAATGGAGAATTTTAAAATACAATTAACTAAATTCTTCTATAATTCATTTCCGCGTCATATATTCTCCTTACCCTCCTTTCCTTTGTTCATTTTGCTTTACATGTCCAAACCATCTAAGCGGCCTTATCTTATTCTTAATCATTTCGCTCATATTCTCCTTGCATTCTTTTAGAATCTCCTCATTTTTAACACGGTCTAACACATACCCTTCTTTCAAAATCCTTATCAGCCTTTCCGTCTTTTGTAAACATTCCTCACAAATACACCCATTTGCTCTAAGTATTCATCATTCACTACTACATTGCTGTACTTTCTCTTTCAAACATCATGACTTTATCATTTACAATGTCTACAGACCGACCCAAAGTACCAGACGATATAATATAAGTAAGACATTCACATCAAACAACCTTTGCAAGAATGACATTTTATACTGGATGTAATTTTTACTACTGATATTGTTTACGGTTTCGTGTTAGATATTTTTGGATTATTAAGCCTTTTTTCTTTATTAGCCGACAGATATACATTTCATCCCAAAAATGGTAATTGCCAAACTATCCACAGCATTGACAAAAAGAGAGAATCACAGACAAAATGACACCATATTATTCGTTTTGTAATATTTTCAGGTTCGCCACGAGAGAGATTCTTTCAAAAGACAGGCGAACTCTTCAAACGCTCAACTGAACAGCATTTTGAATGAGATCCAACAAGTATTGAACAATCCCCCCAACGACGAAGCCAACTCTGCTCTGACTTCCAAATTAGAAAGCATTCTCCGGAAATGTAGACCAAAAGAATCTCATACCTCACCCGAACCACTTTACGGTAAGTGACCTCGTTATAGTATTTTTTGAGCTCATATAGCATTAAAAAATTATATGGACATTTGACGATCTCTTGCCCTCCAGCCTTTCGTTGAGATTATTATTCTAGGAACTTTAATGTTTACAACACACCGTTGTTGAAGTTCTCAGGTTCAATACCTACTTATCTCATACTCTGTAAATCTTAATATATTATATGTTACCAGGTTAATTCGGTAAATCCGATTATAATATAGGTATGCTACCAGATTACTTTTTCTACTTTGTCACCAAAAAATGTATGCGTACTTATATTTATATATATTATATACATTTTCTTAATTACACAACTTAGTTTCAGAGAAAAATGAAACTTTTTGTTTTTGTTATGTAATTATGTACTTTTCAGGAATAATATGAAATAAACATGTCAATTTGTCTGTCCTGGAACGGGAAACTTTCCTAGTTGGACAGGCAAAGCTTCCTAATATGTAATTTGTACTTTCTTTTGCATCTATCCATAATAAATAAATAAAATAAATTAACTGGGCTCTTTGACAAACGGCATCTTTTGCCATTGGAATGACTAGTTCGGGAGCGCAAAGTACAGCACAAAGCTTCCCGATGTTTTAACTTCTCCAACGTGGCACATGGTTGCTGTATCTATAGGATCATGCAATTATTGCATGGTAACAAAGCGTAGTCAACGGTCCACACTAGAACAAAATTCTGTTCTTTACTAAAAATCATTGTACATGTACTCAGAATATTAGTGGAGTCATCCATGATGAATGATTTCACACCGTGACTCAACGTCTGTGATCAACAGTAGGTTCAATTTGATACAAGAAAAAATCTTTCACTTTTTGTGCTCAATAGCTTAGCTGTGGATTAACCTACCTGCTTTTGTAATTCAGAATATGTTAATAATTTCAGAAGACTCCAGCAAAACCCAAGAAGACGAGGAAGTGAATATCGGTTCTGGAAGTGATTTTAATATTGCAGATCTTAAATTGTAAGTTGTTTTAACTTACTCCACTAAATCATCTGAAATCAAGCGATTTAGGTTGTTACGATGTTATTGCGCAATATAATAGAATAATATTTCTTACATATAAATATTGAATGTGTTACATTTTTGCAGAAAAAATCCATCTAAAGATAGAGCTCACGAGGAAGATTATTCCATTCAAAAAGATAAAAGTAAAAGGTGCAGTTTCCGTTTTATTATGAAATATTTTTACGTTATCTATCAACAACATCTTGTTTTTATTTAAAAAATCTAACTTGATTATTTTCTTTCTTTTTAGTGTGAACCCACAATCTTCCAAAAGCAAATCCAATCGGGTCTCACTCTCTGTTGATCAAGAAAAGAATGAGTCTCTTCTAGAAATTATGTCTGACGAGGTTTGTATAAACTTTTCTTTACATCACCCTCCCACATTTATTATCACCTCTATCTTACTAACCTTTTCTTTTAAGTATTTGTGACCCATCGCCTCAACAAAGTACTTTAAATGTCTATTGTAATCCTGGTGTGGTTCACTACGCCATTTTCATGCAAATTATTTTGAACTGTCATTATATAGTTTGCATTGTCACATTATGCATTTACTAAATAATAATGTTATTGGTCAGATCTAGAACAACTATCTGGGGCATTTCAATTTATTCATCTTTGATAAAATTTACTTTTAAGAGAGAAATTTCTGTTAACCATTGCAAAAGTCAATTTTATTATTTTTACCGTAATTTCTTCCCCGGAGTCGGGAAGTCTTTTGGGGTCTGTAAAACTGATTAAAAAATGCACTCACAACAATAGTGTGGTTTTCATTACTTAACACTTCGGTAGATGTGTAATACGGTAACAATATTTTCCCTCCTTTAAAGTGAGTGGTTTCATTGCTCTCTATAATGAACTTCATAATTTTATGGGTGTTATTATTCTTCGGGGTGATTATTTTATGTATTTTGATTTTTGGATGGATTCATGTAAAAATGCCCCCCCCCCCTGACTTAAGCTTTGCATAATAAAAATCATATGCATGCTTTTTTTGGTAAATAAACCACGTTTTTCGTCAAGTTACTTTAAAAGTATCAAATTCATGATTTTATTTTATTTTATTATTTATTAACCAAGAATAACATTACAATATATACAATATACCTACATATACATTTTTTTTTTGGTATATACCACCTCACTAGGCTGAGCCTGTTCTGAGGTGGCAGGAATTTAATTTAATTTTGATATCTTAATCTTGGAAGATAAAAAATATAGTTTTAATTTAAATAGATAAATGGAATTAAAGAAAAAAAAAATTTATTAAAAATTTATTTAGAAATATTCCTTGTTGAGATTAATTTTCAAATATTCATATTTTTTATTGTATCCCGAAATGAAATACTTCTTTTGAAAACAGATGAATTACTCATTAAAATTTTAAAATTAATAACGGACTCATGCCATTAAAACTACAAAAAATTTGATTTAAAAAAATACAGAAATTATTTTATGATTGATTTGTTGCTCATGAATTGTTTTTTTCTTATAGACTAAAAATACCACTTTACACGAATCTAACTACTGCTGTGTACTAAAGCGCACAAAAAGAGCCAAGGGGTTAAGCTTAACAAACCACTTTATGAAAAACAAAAATATTTGTGTCTGAATGAATATTATAATTTAAAAAAATTAATTGTGAATTTTTTTTCCGATTTTAGTTGGAGAGTATTTCATCAGAAAAGAAAAGGCTCCATAAAGACATTGAGAATCTCAAATCTAAAAAGATTGTCTTGAACCAAGAACTGCGTGTCTCACAGCTGGAACTTGAAACATTGAAGGTTGGTAAAATTCTCTTAACATTTCTTTTACCTCATTAGGCCCTTCTTTCACAGGGATACATAAGTAACTGGATACTGGACAATTCATGTTTCTTGGCGACCACTTACGCGGAGGTTCGGTAAAACATGGCGGAGCAATTAAAAAAATATGATAGCCTAACAAAAATTATAGTCACTTGTCTCAGACATTTTGTAACAATTTCACTTTTGCATATCTGTTAATAACTTTATTTACATTTCAGGAACAACAACTACAGCTGCGTGACACATCTCAGCCTACTGAGGTAAGGATATTTCTTTATTCGATTATATTACTACCTATTTCAATGTCATAATTTTGTTTTTCTCTAACTTGACTTGGTACTCGCACAACATATTCAAACATTCTAATAACGACTTTCCCATGGTGATAATGATGCTGTATCTTCTTTATTTATATACCATAATAATTAATAAGATTCGAGAAAGCCAATTTATGCTCTGTATATAACTGATTTTTTTTCAGGCAACTGGTCCGGACCCCGACAAGGACCGACTTCTCATTGAAAACTCTACTCTTCGTTCACAGATAAGAGACCTGTGCTATGAAATATGCATTGCGCAAGGTAGGCTTTAGCTGCGATCCTTACAAACACATTTTTCATAAGTAATTATGTACTGGTTATACCCATATATTTATTTAACATTTTAACAAGCCTCAAACGTGACATTTTTTTCCACTTTAACTGCCATGCATTTTTTTAAAGATCACTTTCTATGGTTCGTCTTATTCTGCATTATTTTATGATTTATGGAAATATAACTATTATAGTTAGGTAGTTGTGCGCGCACTCGACAACTAATCCGTGGCGCACTGAAGAGGTGGCGTGGGTGATTATTCACCCCTTCTTATCAACAGTTATATGAATTGCCTATGTGTGTGCAGCCTAAACATTCCAATAACGTGGATCACATAAAGAGCTAATATAAATAGTAGTAGAGTCTGTCAAATAAGAGTAGAAAAAATGAAAACTGGAACTACGAAATTTGTAGGCTGGCAACACCCATTTACCTGTCAAATATTCTTTTGAAGTGCAATGACACCGACGATACAGAACACTCTATACACATTTAAAATTACTTTTTTTTGTTCTTAAAAAAAAAAAAACGAAAAAGCACTGTTGTTGAGTAACCTACTTAATGACATAAATTTGATTAAATTGTGTTTTACAAAGTGATTGGCTTTCATTAAAATTAACATAAATTTGAATTTAACAGTAGGTAAAAAGGAAGAATCATTAGCGGTGAGTTTAGTTACACTACTTTTAGATCTGAATGAGTTAAATATATATATTCAGATCTAAAATTAGAGACATGATCTGAAGCCTGGACAACGCTACTAAGTACTCAAGCTAATATTAAATAAATGTGAGCAGTGAACAATTTCTAAAGTGTGCTTTATATTTTATTACAAAATCGTTATTCTTCATTATGTTAACACACAATTGCAAAGATATAATAACAATATACTTATATGCAATTCCAATTTTGAGATCAGTGGAATGAAAAATATCTTTTTCACTTTTATGCCTTTTTAATTTTTAATAAAAATGTTGGTTACACAGCGTTAGATTATAACCATGATTATATATTTAGTATTGCCATTTGTACAACAGTGGCGCCCTCCTACATTTTCTGATTTTATTTGACAGACTATAGTAGTGATTTTAATATAAACAGTACGAAAATCAATCAATAGGTAGGTACAATCAGTGCCTTCAACAAAAAAGGAAAAAAGCTTCTAGGAAAAAAACGTCACGAGTGAGGCTCATGAATGGCTGACGAGTTGTTAAAGTAATTGAGATGTGCGGACGTTGAAGTGTTAAGTTGCACTTGATATTTGTACGTAAATTAATGTTTTGTTTCATGTTTTCACAAATGATTTGCCTTATGTGTGACCTTATTGAAAATCTCCTTTTCTGCGATGTAGCGAATGTTGCATGATTTCATGTTTAAGGCCCAATTCCATTGCGCTAGTAGCTTGCGCGCAAGTCTCACTTTTGTATGTTGCTTCCTCAGTGGAAATCTTAACTAACAATCTGGCTGGCACACTTGTTGAGGCTACTTGGCTACTTGTAGTTTTAATTATTATAAGCAATAATTATCAGCCTGAAACACTCATCAACATTGAAAAATCTTCCGAGAAAAGATACTTGCCGCCAACGGGACTTGAACCCGTGTCCTTCTGATTGCCCGTTATAATATAATCTGAAGTCCCGTTGGCGGCAAGTATCTTTTCTCGGAAGATTTTTCAATGTTGATGAGTGTTTCAGGCTGATAATTATTGCTTATAATAATTGTTACCCTTTGTGCTATGCATAAAAATCTTGTCTATACGTTAGTTTATAAATTAAAAATAATAATTACTTGTAGTTTGCCCACAAGCAACTTGCATTATGGAACCCTATATTGCCTGTACCCACTTGAGCGATTTTTGGCATATTATGGCAAGTTTGCAAAACTACTTGAGCAATCGCTTGCCATAATGTGCAAAATTTATTTACCTTTCAAAAACATAAAAAAAAAATTTCAAATTTTTCCGCGATCTTCAGTTTGCGTTAATAGAAAAGTGATATAAAGCTTTACCATTTTATCAATATATATATATCTTAAATCCACCCCTTTTCTCTATACGTCTCTAAATTCCTATATTGTTTATTCTCATGTTAACAAAAATTTGTTCTCAAAAGCGCGCTTGTTAAAATGGTGTAAGTGTTGTGTAATAATAAATGTGTAATCGTAATTGAATTATGTACGTATTACCAAGATTTCAACTCATGAGCATTCAAAAAATAGTGGCTTTTTTTCCATTTTTTTTTCTAAACAAATTGTGAATTCTCCTCCTCATGCCCTTTTCATTGTGAAATAGGCTCTCTGTGTAAAACGATTTATTGAACTAAATAAAGCAAGAATCGAGATTAACCTCATTTGTAATTGTAGATAGTGAATGTATCTTTCCAATGTAAATACCAGTTCTTTGTGGTAAATGTAATAAATATCCTAATTTAGTGTATTCAATTTAGACAGTCCACGAACCCAAATCCCATAAAATATTTTTTTATACAAAACTTTTAACAGATTTTTTACGATTCAAAATTGAGTCTTCCACTATATATTTGTATCTGTGATTATCAAGTAGGCCATAAACAACATATATACGGCTAACAACAACATACAAACTGCTCACATACCTCGAGAAGAGCAAAATTATTAACGACCGTCAATTACCATTTTATTACGTCTAAAAGGGGTCGAAATGAAAATCTAGTCTCCTTCAACGGAAGTAATCTTCCAAACAGGCCCTCCATTGACATGCTTGGTGTAACTCTAAGTGACCGGCTCAGATATGGGGGCTCCATTAAAGCCAGAGTTACGTTAGCCTCTCAAAAACTGGGCGTACTGTACAGGACCCGCAGATACTTAAATAGTACACAACTGCTAACCCTGTACAAATCACAAGTGCGCCCCACAGTTGAATTGTTCGTTTGATAGATTCTCCTAACCAAACGGATTGCAATCTTTAGAGCACAGGCGTCGGGTGAGAATGCTATCCTTGTTCTATTGGTATTTCAATGGAAGATGCTCCGAGGAACTAGCGTCATTGATCCCTGCAGCACAGGTCGGGATACACGCCAAATGCGTGTCCAACATGTTGACTTCATATTAAAATTCGGAGGTATGATTTTTGCAGGTGGGAAATTTCCAAATTGAATGCCCAAATATCACAACTCGTTTTTCAACTTTATACGCGATCGCTCGAGTGTTTATGCTCGTTGTTATTGTAATATTTATCATGTTTTGTAAAATGCGAACTGTCCAGTAATTTATTATTTAATTACTATAATTTAATATTCTGGTAATAAATTTAATAATTTAAGTGTTTCTTTTCATTTATATTTTCAGAAGAGATAGATAAAGTTTCTGAACAAATCATTCAGCTCAAGGAAAAAAATGAGGAATTTTCGGAACACAAAATGACCTGCGTGAAGGAAATAGAGAGACTGAATCTGAGGTTAGAGGGTTTTCACATTTTATGTATTTATTCTCCAAAGTATTGAACAAAATAAAACATAAGTCATTGATCTCACTTGGGCAATCCTATGTCGAGACGAGCAGCTTTACAATTTAAATGAAACAGATAAAATTAAAAACAAATTATTACAAAATAAGCATAACACTACAGTTATTCAAGCTACAAATTCTATAGTTGGGCTGTACATTTACAAGGACAATAAAACATTTCACTGAATACCAAATATTATGGAGTATAAATTGCTCCTTATAGCCATTACTCGTCATATCTAAAATGATTTTTTATGGACTTACCTATCCTGGAAGACTTCCTCGAAATATTTCATCCATCCCTCTTTAATTTCTTCCTCATTCATCAACATTTGTCCATCTTTCGATTTTATCACTTTCATTCATCTGGACCAAGATCTTTTGACTTGCTTCTAAAACAGTTAAATGTTTTCTCGGAAATGGTTTGTTATTTTGATTCCCTCTTCCAGGCTTTTCTTTCGTTTTTTCACTCCAACACTATTTTCTTCGCCTCTATTCTACTATCAATTTATTCACCAATGTATAATATATTTTCAAGATACGAGTATAAATTACTTATTTTAAAAAAATGTTTTTTAAATTTTTTACTTTTATTGATAAAACTAGGTGACTTGTATCTGTCTTTGCTCAGGGGAAGGATAGATTAATTCTGCTCTGTGGCGCTTTAGCCATCTATCTTTTCCAGCCCTGATATCATATTTTGTACATATTTTTGGCAGATTAATTAAAGAACCTCCTTAACCTACTTGACCGATCAATGGCTGAGTTGGCATCATGTTTGGGTCCCACCCGGTCGTCCCGTGTTTGATTCCTCAACCGGCTTTGTCCTCCATCATGACACAAGTAACATTTTCCGCTTACTGTGGTGGTGGTAGGAGATTTTCAAATATTGTCACGTTATTCATAACCCGGGAATATTCTTATCTTTTCAGATTGCAGCTTTGCGGGTTTTACAACGAGCCAATCACCAGTGAGAGACTTTAATAGACACATTCTCAACAGAGATGTTGTATTATGTATGAAATCAACCTGACAAATGTAGTGACTAGCTAGTTAGATTAAGAGATTGTTTTCTGACACCGGTACACCAAGGTACAGCAAAAAACTTACAAGAGGCTCCCATTTTGTCATTTTTTTAAATTTATATACCTACATATATTCCATCTAAACATGTCTGCTTGGCAAAGCACAGAACACAAAAGCCGTAGGTACATTGCATATTTTTATAATACATATTATGTTTTACATAGAATTCAATGTATAAGGACAAATTGTATTACATTTGCACAACCAAAAAATAATTTTACTACAGGGCTATATTATATAAATAATTTTCTTTTAAGATAGATATATAATTTTTTAGAATCGTATTAAGTCTAAATTATAAAATGTTATATAAGTAAACAGAATTAATTACCGGATTGATTAATTCCAAACACCAAAAGTCATTATTTTAGGAAAGTTATAAACATTGTTTACATTACATAGTACCTTTATGTAATTGTGTCCTTACTATTTATATTAAAGTATCTCAATCAAAATTAAAAATATGTAGTAGTTACTATTTAGTACAAATTCTGCAACCTTATTAAATAAGATTAAAACTGTAGGTGTCAATGGTGAAATATGAACGTTAAAACACTCTTGTTACCAGAAATTTAAACCTATTATTTTGCCAAACTGAATACATCCATAATAATTATTATTATCTACCACTCTTTGCATCTTAAGCTAATTACCCACGCTCGTTCATGCTCGATGGTTTTACGCTCAACATATCTCAATGTGTGTGCCATCGCACTTGATGCTTTTTTGTTCGAGCGATGCAACAAAAGATTTAAGAAGGTAATTTTTGCTTGATGTTGTCAGAAATTTTTGATTTAATTGAGCGTCTTGGTAGTATATCTGTGACGTCTTGTTTCGAGCTGCTCGAATGTGTGGACCCAACAGTAAGTACGGTTCCATGTCAACATGTTCAATTAAGCCAAACCGTTGAGCATGAATATACTTGTGTAGCTACCTTAAGATTTTTAAAACTACAATGTATGTTTTTATCCATATTCTGGGATAACTTTAAATTGTTCTACAATCTTACATTCAATATTATGTATAATTTTTGAATTGATTACAACATTTTTAGCATCGACCTTTGTATAGTTTTAGTTCTCCTTTTGGTACAACTTTATATTTATTTATTTTCTAACAAATAAAAGTATTATTAAAAAAAACCTCTAAATTTAGGTTCCTACATAATAATGTAAGTAAATACATAGTTAAAAATGTATCATTGCATTTGTATAAAAATCGTGAGGCACTTATTATCCGTAAGCCTTTTTTTTATTTATTTATTTATGTTTCCCATACGTGGAGTAATTTTATCTAAGCATGTTCCTATTTTAACACCACTCAAAATGATTTGCCATAAAAATAAGATTATAACAGACATTGAGATACATGTTATTTTTTTTCTGTCCAGTCTTTATTTTACAAGAGGTAAGACAAACTGAATGAAATATAAATTATACAACAAAATAAAAGGTCTTTTTTTCCTTTAATGTAAATAGTTTTCCAGACACAAGCTACCCCATGTGGAGTTTAGTACTTACCAACTTACTAATTTGATTCTTATAAGCCAGTTCAATGTTTGTATGGTAAAGTCAGCCTTAACCTAAAAAGGGCATACAATGCAGCAAACAAATGCTGTAGTAATGAGTTAAGTTCCGACCTTATGCGCCGGACATTTGTGCATGTGTATTAACTTGTGCCTATATATTTACACCGCATTTATAAGTAACGGGGTAAATTGTTAACATCTATTCAGGTCCAAAGCGCCAGTTCACATGACAAGAATCACTTAAGATACGAGTAATATATATATATATTTTTTTTTTTGGGCATAATATAAACATAGTTGATAACAGAGTAATAATAATTACATGTATCGACGGCAGAAAGGCTAATTGACGTAACTAACACTTTTTCGATTTTCACCTTCTAATTAGAATAAATTATTCTTCAAATTATATAAACACAGATCGACGAAGTTTTTTTTTTACAAGTGAATTTGCATCAAAATGTGAAAACCGAAAAAATGTTGGTTACATCGATCAGCCTTTATGCTGTCGATGAGAAGCATTTCATCTTCATAATTATTTTGAATTTTTTTATCTAAAGATGGCAGGTTCACATGACAAGCGCTTAACGCGCGTTGAACGCGAACAAAATTTTTGTATAGTGTTCACATGGTGCTCGATTGTCTGGCCCTGAGCGGGCGTTGCGGCGGCCGCCCTGGCAATACATAATAACCTCCCGCTACATAATAATTTCTTCTTTTCTTCATTGTCCTCTCCCTCACAGAATATGAGAACGAGTTCTTCCCAAGCTCTTCTTAAGTTCTTATCTGAATAAATGCTACTTTTCATGTTCCATATGGCAGGACGTTTCTCTATTTCATCTTTTTTTTTTACATAAACTCCACACAGGAGGCCATGAGGAAAATAATTTTCCTCAGGGCCTATGTCATCTGGGATGCTGTGTGGAGGGTCTTTTTGAGGAGAGGAAGGAATGAACATTGGTCTTGAAGAGACCCATGTTGTAGGAACGAGGAAACACAGAGGCCGGCAAATCATTCCACAGCCGAGCTGTTGAACACAAGAACGAGTCGAAGAAACGACCTGTTATCATGTGACAAATGTCAACCAAATGTTGGGCACGCGTTTGGCGTGTTTCCTGACTATGCACCGGAGCCGAAGGGATCAATGATGCTAGTTCCTCGGAGTATCTTCCATTGTAATACCGGTAGAACAAGGACAGCATTCCCACCCAACGCCTGTGCTCTAAAGATTACAATCCGTCTGTTAAGATGGGAGAATCTATCAAACGGACCGCCCGTTTCTGCACAGCGTCGAGGGTATTTTTCAGGTATTTCGGAGCTCCAGACCAGAGGTGGCTGCCAAATTCAACCGTGGGGCGCACTTGTGATTTGTACAGGGTTAGCAGTTGTGTACTATTAAAGTATCTGCGGGCCCTGTACAGTGCGCCCAGTTTTTGGGAGGCTAACTTTACTCTGGCTTCGATGGAGCCCCCATACCTGAGCTAGTCACTTAGGGTTACACCAAGCATATCAATGGAGGGCCTGTTCGGAAGATTGCTTCCGTTGAAAGAGACTAGATTTTCATTTCGATCCCTTTTAGACGTAATCAGACAAGATTGGGTCTGAATCTATAAGTAATTCGGTATTAAAAGCTTCCGTTTCCATTTCGGACGATTTCTGGATGAACTGAGCGAACCCTAAAATACGTCTATCCACGTCAAAAGCGCGCGCTCAACTGAACGGTAACATAGAAAACCAATGATCTCAAAGCGCGCATTGAGATCATTGGTTCAGCGCAGCGTTCAATGCGCGCTTTATTAAAACGCCCGTTAGCATGCGTACGGCCTGAATAAAATGCATATAGTTGTAAACGCGCGTTATCAAAATGCGCGTTAAGCGCCTTTCATGTGAACCTGCCCTAAATAGCTATGCTTGTATGTATGAGAGGAAGGTGTTATTATGAATATTTTTTAAATGAAAACGTCTTTAGTGCCGTTGTGATTTCATACTCGATGAAACGAAAAAGCGACCTTTCCCATAATTCGTGGTTTGGCTCGCATGTGTATACGCAGTCTAACACTGCCAGACATTGTATTTGTCATTCCATCTGATTTTGAATTTGTTCTGAGAGACCGAATTTCTGAATTTAAAATTTAAGGAAAAAAAGGTCCGCCGTTTGCTTTGCTTTTGTTTTATGATTTCATCCTTCTGCATGTAAATTTCTCCAAGATGGCTGTGGATTGTGATAAGGTATGAACAGAATTATGATTGGTATGGAGGTGATAGCAGGATTGGGCAGCGGTCTCTTGTAGCAAGTTGGAAACTCACAAGCAACTGCTATGTATCGACTACTGCCGTTTTCTAGTCAAATAATTATTGAGAACGAAAAGGCACGTTTTTAATAGGTTTGTTTTAAATGAAAAGATTGTTTGTAAAGTTAATACATACTATTTATTAAAAAAAAAAACTGAAATAATTAAATTATATATTTTAGTAACGTAAAAGCTAACAATACATTCAGCATTGGACGGGAGAACCATCTGGATTTTTCGGTATATTATTAGGCTTACATACTTTTGTTCGGCCATTTGAGCCATACACTGAATTGCAAGTAAACGTAAAGTAACCACATGTTGATGATTTCGAGTAATAAGTATGGCTAAACTTTTTATCTTCTAATAAATCACTTTGATCTGCGTTCAATTCACCTGCTACTGTTTTTGTGACCGTTACATAGCTGTCCTGATCTTTTCTTCTTTTTGGATTCAAATTATTACGTGGACGCTCAGGAATTAACAAACTTCTAGAGATTTGACTATTTATGTTTTTAACAGTAGGTTGAGGGCTTTGTACAGGCTGGGAATAAGTTATGTTTCCTGCGCCCGGAGTGAGAGTTATGGATTGTGCTTGGGAGTCTCCATTTTCATCAGCGAATGCAAAGGTCTCATCTCCTTGTGAAACGGAGCTAACCCTTCCTCGGAAGCCAATGGGTATTGTATAGCCCTGCGTACCAGGAATTATCTCTCCCGGTTGAAATGTCATCCCTTCTTTCAAAGTATCCGTAGTAGAGTCTTTGACAATGTGAATCCCACTCTTATCAAGAGATCCAAGTAAAATATGCTGCTTTTGACCATGTCCAGTTTGCTGGAAAACAACATTTTGAGGCTGATTTATTACTTTTAAACTTTGATGAGTTGCCTCTGTGCTTTGATAGAAATCACTGTCATATTCATCTTCTTCGAGATCTTCATAGTCTTCAATATTTTGAGTATCTTTAGCATCAATATCATCCACATCAATCATGTCATTTTTGCTAGATGGAAGAAGTGTGTTTTCTGTAGTATTTATAAGACTTATACCGTGGTTAATATGACTAGCACCGTGATTAGCATGACTTGCACCATGGTTAACGTGACTTGAACCGTGATTAATATGACTTGCACCGTGGTTAATGTTACTTACACCACGATTAAAATTACTTGCACCATGGTTAACATGACTTGCATCATGATTAACATGAGTTTGATCCAAATTTTTCGTTTCCGATTCTTCCATCGCCTCTTTAATAGTTTTTTCAATTGGTGTTTTCTCTTCTTTTTCTTTGAAATCTAACTGTGAAGTTTGTCGATCTGTTCTGATAGTTTTTGGTGCAAAAACATCAAATGGTTTCATGCTTGTTCTATTTTTAGACAGAAGATCTTTTATACCGGATCCAGCCTGAGCTGCCCCATTGTAACTAATGCCATATTTGAATTTGCCCTGGATCTGTGTTTGGGATTGCCCTGCATAGTTTCCTGATTGTGCGGATGCAGTTCCACCTCCATAAAATGGTGAACCAGACTTATCGTCTTCCACTTCACCTTCTTTATGTGGTTGGAAACCAATTTGTGCTTGAGAAGATGTGCTTCCAGGTCCGTTTGCTTGTGCGTCTGCGAGACCTCCCTGAGAACTCGCTTGCACTTGAGTATTTGTGCCGTGGTTCCACCCACCACTTTGAGCTTCAGCTACTGTAGCGCCAGTTTCCGTGGCTAGCTGTAATTGTGCTTGAGATTGTCCACGTCCAGCTTTTCCTTGAGCATTGCTCGTTGCACCATCTTTTCCTACAGAAATTTGACTTTGTGCTCCTCTATTAGCATCTATTGTTTGCGCTTGGGCAGAGAAAGAACCCGAACCGGTATAACTGCCAGTGATTTGGGATTGCGCACTTCCTCCACCATGAGTTCCAACAGATGAAGCACTTGCCTGGGTACCGTTGTGTATTTGCTGTATACTTGTTTCTGCCTGGGAATTTGAGTCATCATCTTCTGGAATTTCTTGACCTTGCTGTGATTTATCACCAGTGTTACCATAAGTATTTGTTGGATATCCAGTATCGGTGTAGGGAAGCAAATTATCAGCATATCTTGATGAGTCACCTCTGCTTGGGTAGCCATCAGTTCTAGATCCATATCCGGCTGTAATTTCTCCGTCTGTTGGTTTACCATATGCATTGGTTCCTTTTTCGTATCCCGTTCCAGTACTTGTTCCAGGAATATAGGTTTGAGGAATTTGTGAGTATGCACCAGGTTGGCCAGGATAATTTCCCTCTCCAGTTTGAGTTGGATATGTGTCGGTATTGTATGGATATGTCCGGCCATCAGATGAACTACCTGGTCTTGGTTGTTGGTTTGAGCCAGGTATTTGCCCCTGTGATCCAACATTTGTTCCTGGTGAATATTGATCAAAGTCACCTGAACCGATTGGATAATCTCCTTTTTGGGACTCATATTGAGTGTCTTTATATCCTTGTTTGGAAGATCCAGGTGAATATTTGTCTAATCTTGTTCCATATCCGCCTGGAGCATAAGCATCTTGTCTTTCAGAGTCACGATCATATTGTGAATACGGTTTTTGACCGCCAGGACCAGAGGGGATGTCGGAAAATTGATTTGACGGCTGTCTACTAGGATATTGACCTCTCCAGGCATCATTTATATCTCCTGGTGTTGTAACTCCATATTGACGTGATTTATCATTACCTTCCTTTGAAAAGTCTTGGCCAGATGGACTATATTCTCCAGGTCTGATTCCTTGTCCATCTTGTGTGTATGTTCCAGGTCTTTGGCCTTGTCTGTCTTGGGTGTAAGTCCCTGGTCTTTGACCTTGTCCAGCATGGGTATATTCACCTGGTATATGACTTTGTTCATCCGGGACGTAAGTCCCCGGGCTTTGATCTCGTCCATCTTGGGTGTATGTTCCAGGTCTTTGACCTTGTCTATCCTGATTGTATGACCCAGGCCTTTGACCTTGTCTATCTTGGGTGTACGTTCCTGGCGCTTGTCCATCATACCCCTGTCCATAAGCTCCAGGTATTTGACCTTGTCCTCCTTGAACATATGTTCCTGGCCTTTGACCTTGTCCTTCTTGAACATATGTCCCAGGCCTTTGCCCTAGTCCTCCCTGAATAGCTGTACCAGGCCGTTGACCTATCCCGTCTTGAGTGTATAATCCCGGTCTTTGACCTTGCCCATCTTGAGTAAATGTTCCTTTTCTTTGACCTTGTCCTTCTTGAGTGTATTCTCCGGGTCTTGTAACTTGTCCTCCTTGGGTGTATGTGCCAGGCCTTTGTCCCTGTCCATCTTGGGTGTATGACCCAGGTCTTTGGCCGTGTCCATCTTGAGTGAATGATACAGGTCTTTGACCTTGTCCATCTTGGGTGAATGTCACAGGTCTTTGACCTTGTCCATCTTGGGTGTATGTTCCAGGCCTTTGACCTTGTCCATCTTGAGTGAATGTTACAGGTCTTTGACCTTGTCCATCTTGGGTGTATGTTCCAGGCCTTTGACCTTGTCCATCTTGAGTGAATGTTACAGGTCTTTGACCTTGTCCATCTTGGGTATATGTTCCAGGTCTTTGACCTTGTCCATCTTCAGTGAATGCTACAGGTCTTTGACCTTGTCCATCTTGGGTATATGTTCCAGGCCTTTGACCTTGTCCATCTTGAGTGAATGATACAGGTCTCTGACCTTCTCCATCTTGGACATATGTTCCAGGCCTTTGACCCAATCCATCTTGAGTGAATGATCCTGGTATTTGTCCTTGTCCATCTTGGGTAAATGTCCCTGGTCTTTGACCTTGACCGTCTTGAGTGAATGATCCTGGTCTTTGTCTTTGTCCTTCTTGGGTATATGTCCCTGGTCGTTGTCCTTGTCCACTTTGAGTTAATGATCCTGGTCTTTGCCCTTGCCCATCTTGGGTATATGTCCCTGGTCGTTGACCTTGTCCATCTTGAGTATATGTCCCTGGTCGTTGACCTTGTCCATCTGGGGTAAATGTCCCTGGTCTTTGACCTTGTCCGTCTCGATCTGTTCCTGGTCTTCGGCCTCGTCTATCTTCAGTATATTGTCCTGGTAATTGGCCTTGCCCGTGCACATATGCGCCTGGTCTTTGTCCCTGCCCGCCTTCAGTATAATCAGGAGGAATTTGGCCTTGTCCACCTTTGTAGAATGCTCCTGGTCTTTGAACTTGTCCGTCTGGACCGTAAATTCCTGGTCTTTGGTTCTGGTCGTATGTTCCTGGTACCTGTACTTGCGAACCTTTTGGTCCTGGTCTATGACCACCTTCAAGATTTATTCCTGGGATTTGGCCCGGTCCACCTGGTGTATACGTTGATGGTCTTTGAGTTTGACCACCTTGGGGAAGTCCACCTATTCTTTGACCCCTTCCACCATCGATGTATGTATCTACACCCTGGCCTTGACCCGGAATTAGAACCTGTCCACCTGGCGTGTGTGTTCCTGGTGTATGCCCTCGTCTGTCTTGGCCGTATGTCCCCGGTATTTGGTCTTGTCCATCTTGAGCATATATTCCCGGCGGTATTTGTCTTTGTCCATCTTGAGTATATGTTACTGGTATTTGTCCTTGTCCGTCTTGAGTGTATGTCCCTGGTCTTAGACCCTGTCCGTCTTGGTTATATGTTCCTGGTCTAGTGCCCTGACCATCTTGTGTAAATGTTCCGGGTCTTGATCCTTGTCCACCTTGGCCATATGGATCTGGGCTCTGACCTGGACGTCCTTGGGTTTGTAGCCTTGAACCGGGAATTTGACCGTCTTGGGTATTATATCCTGGTACTCCTTCACCATTTTCTGTCGGTCTGCCAATTCCTCCACCTTGATTCAACAGTCCCTGACCTCCTGGCGTGTACGTTCCTGGCGTTTGACCGCGTCCACCTTGAGTATATATTCCCGGAATCTGCCCCGTGCCCTGCGGTCCTACTCCTGGACTTTGAGTGAATGAACCAGGTCTTCTACCTTGACCACCTTGTCCAGATGTTTCGGGGCCGCTTGGGTACAGTTGTCCAGGGCCTCTTGAGCCGGTGTCAGTTGGTGAACCTCCCATTCCTCTTCCAGGCCCTCTCACATAACCACGATGTCTCTCTCCGGGATCCGCATTGTAATCTCCTCCATAAGCTATCTTTTGTGACTGTGTATCACAATCTTCACATCCGGAACTAAATCCAGACTGGCTTTGCGCCTGTCCCATCCCACGATTGCCACCTGAAAAAACATTCAGTCAGAATAATACCAAAATTGTACAAACGGAAATTTTACATCATCGGGCACTGACACTGAGTGACCGATTACCGAAAAATAGAAACCCTGTTATAGAATATTATACCTTATCAGAAGACAAAAAGCTCGTTGTACGAGTACATCTATGCAAATTAAAACTCTAGGATACCCGCGAGTTGTGCTTTGTTAGAATATCTTACTAAACTTTTGATTGCTAGGAATTTCTAATAGTAAGTACTACGTAAGTAATGGTTTTTACGCTAATTAAAAAAGAGCCAAGGTACTATTTTTATGGCGCCTTTGATGTGATTTTTCTCAAAAACAGCGCTATACAAATTTTCAAAATATTTGTAACATTTAGGCCAACTACTGGTCTAGTAAATTTTATAATGCACTCACTGACAACTGCTCTAGAGCCTTCAGGGCTAGACTCGGCCTCCGCCCTGCCGGGGGGAGTGGACTCTCCGATGTTTAGATACTGTGATTGTGTCTGCCCTCTGTAGCGCCCCCTGAAGAGCGGCTTGTAGGCAGTGGCTGGGGCTGAATCTCTGCGCGATCTCGCTTTGAGTACTTTTTGCAAAAGGCTGTTTTCGTAGACTGCCTCAGCATTCTGGGGCGTATGAAGTCCAAGCTTTTGCCACTGAAAAGCAATACGAGATTATTTCAAAATAACTTCAACGCCGTCGCAAATACATGTAGGTAATATTGGCAAAAAAAAGATATTTACGAATATTTAAGGTAGGAATTTTTCGGCGACGAATTCTGGCGGCGGCGAAGATTTTTAATATCTCCTTACTGACGCATAATACGAGTAATCATATATCCATAGCGGAAGAGATTTGGTTCAGGACGTCATACATACCTACAGGATGATAATATAAATCTATATCTCTCTAAAACATTCATCAGGAACATAATGACTCGCGTGCTCCAAAATTGCTGAGTTCCTCGGGAGGAGTCGAGTAATATCTCTCTTTCGCGAAGTCCAAGCATACCCAGAAGAAAGGTCGTCGGGTAGAGCCAGAGATAGTGGCCGCACTTCCTCATTTCAGAAACTTTCTGATCTCTTTCTAACATGAAAGAGCACCCCACCTCATGAGGAATTCAGTTAGTTGTGCTATTCTCCAGTCATGTCATTCAGTCCGGACCATGGAGAAGTAGTACCTACCTATATAATTCTCAGAGTATGTTGGTACATACCTATGGGTATCCCGATTATATAACATTTTATTACCATATGAGTTTACCTCGATAACTTGTGTGTAAGTTTCCATTCACATCAATTTTATAATTTGGGAGGCGGGAATGGGTACGGCCGCCCCGGGAACCTTTATTGGATAACCAACACCTCTGCCATAGGTCACCCCAAGTGGTTCGCTACGTTTGGTGATTTAGCAGGGGTGCCCGGGTTCATGGGGTGAGGTTTGTCTAGGTCTTGGAGGCGGATGACCAGGACATACTGAACCCAAGATTCCTACCCACCCCTTAAACCCTTTTCCTTCCCAGAACTCTCCTCTCCTTCCTTTCCTTAAAAAAACCCTCCACACAGCATCATAGGTGAGCATAAAGATGACATTGGCCCTGAGGGAAATTATGTTCCTCAGGGTCTCCTGTGTGGAGCTCATGTAAAAAAAAATATTGTTTTTGGAAAAAAATTCATTCAAAAATACAGATAATTTTTGCATGACACAGAATGGGCAAATACAATTTCGGATGTGGGTCATATTATAAAAAATGACCTTAGCACCATTATCTGGGGTTATTGAAGTGGCCCCAAATATCTCTAACTCAGTCCGTCCTCGGAAGAGTCAATGACTTATATCACTTATCTGTGACACTTCTAACACACTTTTGGTTTTGTCGCAATATTGGAGCTCTAATCAATTCGCCGCGAATCATAATATCGTGGGACCGAAGTATGCTTGCTAGCTCGTAGCTCATATACCTACTCCCACAAGAAGATAAAGTCGTAAAGACGATGAATGTGAATTAGGACAAGAATCCGAGTGTTCAAAGTGATGTCAAATATTGTCCTCTACATTGTACTTCCGGGTCGGGTACTCCTGTAGTACCTACCTGCCTGCCTGTACTCGGGACTATGGTAGACTTGGACATCGTTCGCCAAATTAAGTATTTGTTCGTCCTAATTTTCACCTTAGCATTTCACAATAATCCATTTTTTTATATGAACAGAACACAGGAATAAGATAATTTTCATTAGATCATCTTTAGGGATGCCGTGCATGGGTAGAGTATTTTTAAGGAAGGAATTTGAGGAGATTCTGAGAAGGAAAAAGGGATATTAGGAACAATAGGAATCTGGGCGAGTCAGCGTATCCGGGAGTGATCTGAGATGTGCTCATTGTAACACATTTCTTCAGACTGATTCGTGTATGGTTCGAAAACTCGACTATCATGGAGAGCATTAGTTTCTATGTTCCCGATGGTTATCTCTGTTATCGACAGCATATACTGTTTTATCTCCCGGCTTGCAGAACTAACTTGCCAATGCACATGCCAGTCAGGAGAGCTGTCTTATCGTTAAATAGAATCACTTCGAATGTCGATATTTTTAACATCAATGAAGCACAATTCAGAATGCAAGCTTTGTTGCTGTTAGTCTAAATCTTTTTATCTCATGTAAAATATTTTCTCTTTTAAAAACGCTTTGAAATTGTAATTTTGTAATGTTTTAAAATTTAATTGAATTGAATCTATGAATCTATCACCCCACTGCGGCGCAAGGCAATGGGTCGAGAGAATCCAGTAGGATCCCTCACCTTGTAAACTCTGATACCTCTGCTAAGTCACCAAATGTAGCTAACCACCTGATGTGACCTTTGGCAGATGTATTGGTTTTCCAATTAATGGTGGTACCCGAAAAAATAATTGAAATTATAACGGAATGTACGCAAAACTCAGTACCTAAGTAGGTATGTTGAATTTGACCTACTTAAATTAATTTGACGTTTCAACACCAGTAAAATGGTTCCTTATCTTATTATAAATAATATACTAAGCATGAACTACATAATATATGTATAAAAGAAAGTACCCATTCGTTGGTGAAATTACTACGAAGTGATAGCTGATTTTATACATGACCAAATAAACAAAATAGCTTCCCTCGTCAATAATTTGAAGCTTTGTAGGTACCTACTTTTTTTCAGTATCAATCTATGTAAGTAAGTTTGTTTTTCCGTATCAATTTCTGTTCATACTTAATTTTTTCTTTATCAATATTGTTGCAGGTAGATACATAATTTTTTTCAGTGATCAATTCTACGTGCGAAAGGAAGAGGGAGACCAGTCGAATTTCGTCCATAGTACCTAGATATACCTATTATTTAGAAATTTTGAAAAATTCTACAAAAAGTAGGTAGCCAATAGGATTCATTAACTATTTTTTTGCATTTTTGACTTATGTATACCTACCCTTCATCCTTTCTCATGCAGATTGTTAGGTAACGCTGATGCAAAATCGTTAAAGTTTGGATCACAAAAGTAGTCATCGCGAAAATTTATTTTATTTATCATAGGTATTTTTTTTAATTACTTCAATTCGTTAAATAATTTTTCGAAGCAAAGCTGTAATGTTACAAATTATTTTCTAACGGATAAACTAAAATTGCTTCCTACGAAATAATGGCAAGTATCTTTTTCGGATCACTGAAGAATTATTGCATTAGATTTTTTATCACGATTTTTTATCAACCTAATTATCATGAAGTGATATAAATAAAATTATATTATAAGATCAAGCAAGCTACAAATTTAAGATATTTTCTCCTAATCGTACGTGGATCTGTTGTAGGTACGTCCACATTGTTGTAAGGAACTAGGCGCGAGAAAGGCATATTGTCGTTGCACAATATATCCCATGTGACAAAAATTAGTTAGTTTTTATGAAAATTTTATATTAAGTCCACTTTTTTAAATTAAAAAAATAAAGATTATGGTCCCTAATTTTTTAACAGTTTTTTTATAATCTCCTGTTGTTCTAAATTCCATTTCGGATGTTTTGTGCGTGCAAAGGCGATATATATTTCTATCACTTTCATTGCTAGGAATTTTAATTATATTAAAAATCCGCCTTCTTTCTTTTATTCGCTTGTAAAAAAGTGGATAAAAGTTTCAAATCGTTAAACTAAAACTTTGGGTAATGGTGGAACCGGTCCCTCGAGTGTTTTATGTTCTAAGGCGGGTTGTAGCTTCCATACAATTGTAACAATCGTAACACATAATTACAATATTTGCAACGCACGGCACAATGAAGACTCTTTTATTAATGGCTTTTAAGTAGGTTTTCCAAAGGTAGTTACGTTAAATCTCATAATCAGCTTCCTAGTTTTTATTCCGTTCAATGATCGGACTTAAATATTCAGATAACCTCCAAAGCGCGTTAAAAAAAGAATAAAAACAATTCAAAATACGTGTATACTTCGTGAGTAAAGTAAGTTTAGTCAGAATAAAATAGTCCAAATGTGATATAATAATTAAATTATGCAGGTAAAACACCTTGATCATAAAATTTTAGGACTTTATTCATAAAATCGAAAATACAAGTTTATTCATCAAAATCGACATGGTTCCTTTCAAATTAGGTACTCACCGTCAACTGCAACGCACTTACGCCTGCGCTTGATCTAATCCTCAAAATACCGCTGGTACTCAATTTTCAGTATGTCCGTCAGAGCCGTTTGCGATTTTTTCATAACACTTTCCCGGGTGCTGTAACGCGTTCCGCGAAGCAGTTTTTTAAGTCGGTTGAACTGGATAAAGGCGCAGGGAGCCAAATCAGGTGAATTCGAAGGCTGCTGGATAGTATTCGTATTGATTTTGGTAAAAGAAACTCACGAATAAGAATTGCATTGTGCTACGGTGTATTATCGTGGTGCAAAATTGATGCCATTTTCATACATGTAAAAAATCGAAAACACGCACAAAGGTAGATATACTCACATTTAGTACGGATTAACTTTTACAAACATCAAACTATGACGCTGAAATTTTGAGTGAAGTGTTAGTGACAGGTGTAGCCTAACAAAAACAAAAAATAATTTCTATCGGGTGACTGACAGGTACTGACATTTACACGATGGTCGGTCCTAAAACTTTTTGATCAATCTGGTATGCAGAAACTACCTTCTAGTTGTTTGAACCCTTTGAACCCATGTCTCATTATTTAGAGTTTTCATAAAACGACCATCGAGACCATTTAGAATTTTTTTGATACTTGAGGTGAAATTTCACAAATTATCACTGTTTTTGTGCATATATAATCCGATGGGTGGAAACACAAAACGTTTCCACAAAAAGACAAATTTTCATGAGAGCAGAAAAAAACTATTTTTGAGTTTCATTTAACTTCTTCGCAAGAATAAATAAATTAATATTCTGTTCTGAATTCCATTCGTAAGAATGACATGCTCTCATTAAAATAGAATAATTTTTTGATTATTAAGTTTGATCTTGCAAATGTATTAATAAACCATACTTAAATTAGGGGATACCCTCTTTGCGTTTTTGTTTTACTAAACATTTTCAGTATCTATGATTGGATGACGACTATTAATGTTTTAGGTTCTTTAAAAAAACTGTTTCATTATTAAAATAATAATAATTTGTATTGTTTAACCTAAAAATAAAGGAGAAAACTAATGATTCGACAATACCAACTTTCTGTTGGTAATACGTGCTTTGATACGTTTCCATATTTCTAACCTTTCACGAGACGAACCTCATAGCATCAGAATACAAAAATATTTAAAAAAAGACGATGATAAAAAATATCACTTATCTTTATGTGTTAACAAGTAAATAATGAGACACGTTCTGAATTATTTTACTACCCATCGTACTTGGGAAGGTGAGGCTTTGTGTTACTGATAGAATCGATGGTAGTGAGTGTTTCTCCGTACTTAACTCAAAAAATTATTTTTTGTAGTAAAGTTTTTTTTTCTCACCCATTGAATCAAGTTGTTTTAAAACAACAAACTAAATGATTTGCAAAGGATATTTGTGAAATATTAGTGAAATAAATAACAAATATACTAACTATTATCATATTGTTGTCTGCTTCATTTCCAAGCTTATTGATGGCTCCTCCAATTTCCAGCGGAGCGCTTTCAAAGCTGTTTTCTTTCACAGCAAGGGGCGAATGCTGTATCTAAAAAAAATAGTGCATTTAGAATATTTATTTTTTAAATGATGTCAAAAACAAGTATGATGAGACAGTAAAATAAAATTCAGTGCATTAGCTATTATTAGTCACCGATCATGGAAATTTGAATTGCAATAAAGGAAAAAATCCAAAAATGAGTTAAAAATGTGTTTGTAATTTTTATCGGTTTATTTTTTCTTTCGATCTGCGTTCGCGCAATATTTCTAGGAAAATAAGTGTGGGCTTTACGAAGTTTGTACATTTTAATTGGATTTTTTTGTGATATATTAAAAATAAATAAAATTTTGTTAATGAAGAAATTTACAAAAAAGTTAGGAACTCTGAAAGTTACATTCAATATTATTTTATAATAAAAAAACTTTTTCGTAGGTCTGTCTACAAAACTAGTAGATATGTTTTTTTAAACTTTGTTTACGCTCTCCTGAACAAATAACATTTTGTTCTTTACAACATTTCAAATGTCCGTGATCAATACATTTCTATTTAGACATACATATACAGGTACATACTTATAATACCAACGTACCTTATTCAAAAGGGTAGGTAATTATATAATCTGAAAATATTGTGTTATACGCTTTGTCCAGAATTTTAGGTTATGAAGTTTTGAACGTTTTTAACGCATACCTACATTTGTACACATCAGGAAAATCAACATTTAAAAAACAATTTCTAGCATATCTATAAGAACATACTTCACACAGGATGTTTCGATACACATTGTTTACTGGGTACATCGACCATCGATTACTGGGTACTATTCTAAAATGCATACCCGACACAAATAATGATTATTACATATTATTACTTGAAATAAGTCTCTGATTTTCATTTATCGCAACTAATTGGTACACAGCTATTATTGAGGACACTCGCACAAAAATAATATGATATAATATTTTACAGAAACAATAATAATATTAATAACCGTTGCAAACGCTCGCACGATAAAAGTACATTTGGAAGAGTAAAAATATTTAAAGTGAATTGTAATTGGAAGAAATACAATATAATTAAAATTAAAATTTACTTAGTTTTAATTTTAGTTTATAACACAGAATAGTCAACTAGTTTCGGTTAAAACTAACCTTCTTCAGGACTGTAATAATATAAATTTACAGACATACATAAATATACAGAGATAAGAAGAGAGAGAGTAAAATATAGGGGGACAGAACACAAGAGCGTGGTAGGTAGAGGAGGGAATAAAGGTGGGGGTTACATGGGGATTTAGAGAACAGCTTTAAAATTGGAGTTTTGGATGATTAATTTTGCTTACATATTTGAAATAAAACCATTATACAAAAAAAAAAATGTCTAATAAATAAAATGGTTTAAAGCTAGGTAAAAGTCATTTAAATTATAATGTCACACACTGGGTAGATAAAAATACAGTGTCTTCCTTGAGACTCTCAAGGAAGAATATCCTAACCATAACTCTCATATTCAGATTCCATTAAATAAAAAAAGGGTTGAAGAATTTTCTAGCAATTAAAAATCTCAGAATTTATTGTGATAAGCGTCAAAAAAGGTACGGAGATTGAACGTGTAAGAAAAACTTTCTGATTTAGTCCTGGTAAAGGGTGCACTGATAACGCGCAGGCGATAAATAATATACAAGAAATAAAATAATACAAATGATGAAATGATATAAAACCTCTCATAAAACCTAAAATCTTACGCTTGAACTCAAAGAAATAGCGCACAAGTAATGAAATAGGTCAAATTATAAAAGATAACAAACGCCACGTATTTTTTTATCTCTACCACTCATTCATTCACTTCTAATAGACAAATTGACCATGAAATTTGTTAAAATCCACCAATAAAAAAGTAGGTATATTATTATGAATGATATTTTTTTAAATATTCATCTTATGATTTGTGTAAATGGATGGGTTGTTTTACAGAATTTGAACAATTCGTCACGTTTCAAAGTTAACAGTATTTAAGTTCTGTAAAAGTTCTAGTCAAGTTTTGTTATTATCCATGTACTTTGAAACAACCAACCCATGATTTAATAACAGCAAAACTTGAATAGACCTTTCACAGAACTTTATTTTTTTTTAAAGAAAGACAAACATTCCCAGATTACGAATAACCCGACAATATTTGAAAATCTCCTACTCCCACCACAGTAAGCCGAAAATGTTGCTTGAGTCGTGATGGAAGACTTAGCCAGCCGAGTAATCGAACACGGAACGCCTGGGTGGGACCCAAACGCGATGCCCACTCAACCACTGACTGGTCTATTGAATGTTGATTTGAAAAAAAAATTGAAATTTGATGAATTGTTCAAATTCTGTGAAACAACCCGTTCTTATTATAATGAAATTTGATTGATGCTCTTAGAAGGAAAATGAGAAAGATATGAAAGTATTCCGATATCCTTTTGGAGAGAAGATGGTCTGTTCCATCTGGCCTGCATGACTTGTCACAGCTGAATTTATAAACTCCATCTGTCTCAAGAGTAAACTTGGTTTTTGCAGGCTTTTGAAAGGCTTTCTTTTCTCAGTATCCAATTCTGTGAATTTAGAGAAAAGGTACCTTATTGTATGTGCCATTGAAAAAAGCAGTAAAAATGGTGTAAAACACTTGTATCAGGATTAATTTTTGAAGAGAAAACTTCTTTCACCTTTTATTTGTTTTTAGAGTTATCGTTGCAGTGTCCACCATCAAGGCAGATCCGGCTGATCCGGTAAATTACACATCTAACACCCCAAAAACAAATAACGAAAATGCTTTTGGCCGTGAAAATCTTAAAACGCTTCTTTAACACCGTTGCCATTTAAAACTCGATGAATAAAAAAATAGCGATACTAAAAGCAAAAAAAACACATGCATCTGTAGGATTTAGCCTGCGAGACAATGAGATAGTATTATCGGTATCCTCTTTGTGCGGTGCTTCGTAGCCTCCCCACTCTTGTTTACTTTAGTTTTCTGAAGGTATCACTTCTACCGCGTGTGAATTGCACACTCTGATTTTTTGGCTGGTTATGCCGTGTTGCGGTTCCTCTTACTTTAGCCAACGCTTCGGATCGCGTTACAATGTCCAAAATCACAAGTGCGTGCAGTGCAGACGATAGACACTGTAACGCCGAAACGTTGGTTAAATGAGAATAAAGCGTAACACGGTGTAATAAACCAAAAATGAATGAATCATGGTGATCTGAAAATCTATTCACAAAACCGCCACCCAACTTTTCCATTAAAAATATTTACGGAGAATGAAGAATTTGATGTGGCGTTATATGACGCTGAATGGGGGTTTAAGGTGTCATCCATTTTCTATTAAAAATGTGTATTTTAATCTTCGCTCCTGCGTCCTGTAGTTACAACGATATTTGTTTTCCTGCTTAAACAACCATTTTCCAAACTAGTTGAAAAAACTTTTTCGAAACTTTCGATACTGTCGGTGCGCGCAAATAGTCCTCTTTAAGATGATTTACCTGAACATCTCTTTCAGGAGCTAAATATTAAATTAATTACAATAATCATACGGGATCATTACAAAACAACGTGATCACTTTTGCTATGTAATTGATTGTTATTTATGATGTTTATTGAAACAAATAAAAGTTGCAGCGCGCTGCTTTCGTCTACGTCTAGAGGGCCGGCCCATGTAAAGGTGCAATTGGAGCAGTCCGCTACGGACGCCGACTTGCTTAGGCGCCAAGGAGCGAAGGCGCTGATAATACCTAACATTTAATTCAGCTCCCTTGAGGCGCCTGTTTGGCTCGGGGCCGGCCCTGCCCGTCTACAAGACACGAAAATTCAAAGCCAGTGATATCATCAGTCTATAGGAAGCAAAATGATCATTGAACTAATTGTTATTTGAACGGTCCTCGCGTCAAAAAAATAATGTTTCCAATTTTCTTTTAAATCAAATCCAAAATTTCCTCCGAAATCATAAGACTTGTAAATAGGTAAATAAATACCTACCTATTCAATCATAAACCATGTATGTATTTCGTGACTCTTGAAATAAAAACTTCTTTGGCACCGTCGTGATTTGAAACTCGATGAAAGGATAAAGCTACACTAAAACATCCCGACTCTTGTCTATTTCAGTTTTCTGAAGGTTTCACCCCTACCGCGCGCACACATGTAGTGTTTTTCTTCTTTCAAATAAGGAATTATATAATTTTTCCAATGAAATATCACCATCTCAATGACGATTCTATTTTTAAACTATCCTCAGGCAAGTCATATAGTTAAAAAAATGTGAACTAGAAAGTCCAAATGAAAAAAAAAATCTTTAATGAACCATAACGTCTTGAAATGGAAACGAAACTTACAAATAAATTTACATAGACGAAATGCGAAACGGTAGAGTTAAAACAGGACTTCGCTACGCTCAGTCAATTATTATAAAATAATAATATGAAAACTTTGCAAATTAGCCATCTGACAAAATTATTACAATTTATCCATTACATTCAAAAGTATGCTTTCACTTCGCAATTGAAGTTTCCTTTTTGCATTTTGAAAACAACACTGAAAAAAAAATTCTCAGCAGCTTTAATTAAAAAAAAAATTGCATCATTCCTCAGAAATAAAAGTTAGCTATGGTGGTGATAATATTCATATTAAATTTTCCTACCTTCTTGAACAACAGAAAACCATAAAAAAACTATCGCTGGTTTTATTTACCGGTTACTTTCATTTCACAAAATTAAAATACAAACACTCGCATAAACTTATGCAATAAGGTCGTAGCAGGGTACAGATCACCCCTGTCAAAGAAGGTGGTATGGAATGGCAATGAACTCACCGTGGGGTGTAGGGAGTGAGCACGGTGCGCGGTGAGCACGACCGCCAGAGCAGCTACGCAAGTGCTGAGCCACGGCATGTCCGAAGTCTCCCCACTAACTGTACCACGCGGTAACTGCCTCTCGTCTCAAGTAGTCTCCCGGCCTGCTCCCTCCCCGCGCATCTTGCCTTCGATTATGAATGACATCCTCCCAGATTCGATAAAGATCCCCCCACCACACCGCACATGATTGCCCCGGTTCTTGAGAATAACATGTCATTGTTTTTGTGGAGTACTACACCTAATATATTCACGGCGTTGTCGGAGGCGCTTTTCAGCGAACGAGGAAACCAGAAGGCCGCTAAATTGCCTGGTTCTCTTCGGCAGCCACGCAGGAAATCACTAAGGTTGCCGGTTAGGGTATTTTAAACACCATCACTGCTCTCTTCATCTGCGATCTGCGCCATTGCGATTGTTCTACGTTTGAACTGTCCCCGTGAACGCCGAGTATCGGTCCGTTTTAGCTTTTGACCAAATTGTGATCTCCAACGCAACTTATAATTATACTAATGCGTTTTTTGTGCCAATGCCGTACTGTCGACGTGGGTATACTAACAGCGCCCAATGCATTTCAAGGTTTGCGCTTCTCAAAATTCCTCCCCTTCACTGACGTGCCCAATCAAAGATTTCATGGTTTACATAATTTGAGACAGTTTTTATCTGTTAGGAGTATCCTTTGCGTGCTCACATTTCTATTTGATTTGAATTTAAAAATAAGCAAGAAAAAAATAAGGGGGAAGTGCAAAGAGGCAAAGAAGTATGAAGAAAATAAAGAAGTGGCAGAAGGGCCAAGACGAATCAAGAAGAGATAATAAGAAATACTAAGAATCAAGCAATGAGTGAACGATAAAACGCAAGAAGAGTCTTGAAAAGGCAAAAAAGGAAAGAAAAAAATGCCACGACGAGCCAAGAAGATGCCAGAAGAAACAAGAAGAAACGAGAAGAGCCAAGAAGAAGTGGACAGAAGTAAGAAGACGCAAGTAGAAGCAAGATGAGGTAAAAAGAAGTAAAAAAAAGTACACAAAAAGAGGCTAAATGAAGCAAGACGAAGTGAGTAAATACTAGAATATACTGAAACAGTCGAAAAAGAGCTAAGAAGAGTCAAAGTGAAGCTTGAAAGGATCAGGGGAGGCAATAAAATGACAGAACTCGGAAAACAACTCCCAATCAAAATCCTTATTCCTGCCCATCTTGGTTCAATTATGGTTTATTAGATTGCTATTTAACCGATTAAACTCCGCAAGAAGTTGCAATAAAAACCAAGAAGAGCCGAGTTAGCGGATCAAGAGGCAAGAAGTGATAAGAAGTGGCAGGAAGAGACAAGAAGAGACTAGAAAAAACAAAAAGGAGCAAGAAGATATAAAATGACGAAGGAGAAGATGCAAAAATAACAAAAGTGAGTTAAGAAGAGCCAAGATGCTACAAGAGCCAAGAACTAATAATAAAATAATTATTAAGAAGAGCCGAGAAGAGACACTAGAGCTAAAAAGAGTCAAGAAGAGAAGAGAACACTCAAGAAGTAGCAAAAAGAGCCAAGAAGAGACAAGAAGATCCAAGAAGAGATAATCATCGACGAAGAAGAGATAATGAGAGATGAAGAGAAAAGAAGATACAAGAAGAGACGAAAATACCCAAAAAGAAGCAAAAACATACAAGATATAGCAAGATTTAAGATGAGGCAATTAGAGACAATGAAGAGACAAGAAAAGCCACGAAAAGGCAATAAGATCCAAGGAGAGTCAAGAGGCAGAAAGTATGAAAAGATTCAAGAAGAGGCAAGAAGAGCGAAGAACAGCCATAAATAGACGAGAAGATCTAAAAAGAGCCGAGAAGAGGCAAGAATAAAGAAAGGAAAAAATAAAAATGCTCAAACCATTCCTTTATTCCAGCCCATCTCAAACTCCAATATTGGCTTATTAAGTTGCCATATACGAGTATACCGGTCGATTAACCTCCAACTCCTTCCCATCCCCATAGCACGTGTTCTAAGTCCTAAAAAATCAGTGCTCACTGGTGTACCGATCTCACCGGGACAGGAGTGCTCCTGGCTGGGGTGATAAAATCGTATCCTATCGTGTCGTAACGGCACTTTTCAAGTAATAAATCAAAACCCCCAACGATTTCTAGGTCCAATAACAACAAAGTTTATTATTTATTTTATTATTATTGTACAACAGAATATTTCCAATTACAGTACAATTTAGTTACCCTATCAGCATTTAAGCAAATGACTCTTCGATAATATTTTTAAGGCATATGAAGAACAGTCACTTACATCCCCACTCCCCTCGTCATGCTATGCTTTGCCAAGACGTCTGTTCTGCCGTTCGGTACTTTAAATAGGTCATGATGTCGACTTCGGCTGTAGTGGTCTGGTACATAATATAAATCATAGCATCCCAATAGAAATGGGCTATCGATGAAATTGTTCCGAATTTTGAAAGACAGAATAGCAAAACTTGCTTTCAAATTTTTTTCAATAGCAAGATTTGCTAGACTCACAGAATCAGTTTCCTCAAGTAAGTCAATATGGTGCATGAACCTTGGATAGGTTCCATGCTTCCGCATATAAACATACCAGAGGAATTTCTTCTGGATTTGCTCTAACACATCAATGTACTTCTGGTGGTACGGTGCCCAAACATCGCTCGCATGCTCCAGCTTGCTTCTCAGTATGCCATCGAATAACGCTAGCATAGTTTCTTGGTTTTCAAACTGCTTACAAGTCCTGATGATGAACCCAAGAAGTTTGTAGCAAGACTGAGTGAGCTGCGATATATGGCAAGAAAATGTCAGTTCGGGATCAAAGACGACACCGATATCCTTCACGGATTTTACACGTGATAACGTGTCGCCCTTTATTTTATAATCGTAAACTTTAATGTTTTTATAGTTTAACGAGTGAAGGACATTTTGACACATTTCTTTATGTTAAAATCTAATTTGTTTGCCAACGACCATTCAGATAGTGATCAGTTTGCATTTTAAAGCAATCTTGTTGGCAGCTTATTTCCATCATAATTTTAAGGCCATCAACAAATAGTAGACATTTGCCGTTCCTAATACAGTTTTGGATGTCATCTATAAGTATTAGAAGCAGCATAGGTCCGAGGTTAGACCCTTGAGGAATTCCAGATTGCGCTTGGAATTTTTTTGAATTATGTCCATTTATCGAAACAAATTGGCTTCTGGATTTTAAATACGATGAGAAAAAGTTCAGTGTCGGTAGATCGAAGCCTATTTTAAATATTTTCCTCAAAAGTATATCATGGTTAACACGGTCAAATGCTTTGGCAAAGTCGGTGTAAACTACATCTGTTTGGTGCCTCGAGTCTAAACTAGTGGCTACCAACCGCGAAAAATTAAGCAGATTTGTTATTGTTGATTTCTTTGGAAGGAAACCGTGAAAAGTTCTAATTTAACAACAACATATAATATTAATTTACGAAAACGATTTTTTTTTGTATGAATACCAAAATCCAAAATATAGAATGCTGAAAACTTCATTTTTCAAATCTTCAATTGGGCCGCATGCATGCCGCACGGGCTTCAGTTTGGAAGTGCCTGATCTATTTATATGAATTTCATAATATTTTTCACTGGAGTTCCCTTATTCAATTTGTTTAGAATTCCATGAGTTATTTAAAAATTTTATGAAAAATTGACTTATCTTGTTCAATTATTTTGTCATTCGTAGGTTTGTATAATGTATTCATTCTAGTAAACACATTGTCTCAGTTCGATTGTTACCAAGATATGATTTTCTGATGTAATTTATATGTAAAATGCGTTAAAACAAACGGAAAAGTGGATTTACATTGAATCGCTGGATTTTCAGATTCTTTTGTCCGACATCAGATCTACTGCTGCGAGTTCCGATCAATTAATTATGCGTGGATCATTCAACAGCGACTGCCTTGTTCCAGTATTCTAGGACAAGAAATAATAATGCTGCACGGATAAATTATTATCATAATTGAGTTTACTCGTCCCGCTATACAGAGTGAATATCTTATTATGCAACTTCTAATAAGCTGAACTAAAATACCGTCGAAACTTGTCAGGAAATCGCTCTTATGTGCATACTTTGGAATAATATTAAGATATACCTACCTCCTACCAATCTTCATCTTCCTCTTTGGATATATTTTCTGGAGGCGTGCTTTTGCCTTTGCATTTTCAGCTATGCTGGTTTATAATAGGTTTCTTCATACCTTAGAGAAGATCGGTGAATGTTGTTTTTAAAAAAGCCCTGTATTTTTTAAATGAAAACTTCTTTAGCACCATTGTGAAATTCGATGAAAGGGAAACGAGCGACACTAAAAACAGACAAACACATACATCTATAGAAGAGATCGAACGGTCGATCGCGGCTATTACTCCAGTCGGTCGGAGGCAAGGGTCCGGCCAAGGACTCGAACCCAATAGAAACCGCACGTCCCGCACAAGAACTCGGACCCGTAGCCAGACAAGAACCCGCACAAATGCTGCGCGTATCATCTTGTGTGATTTTAAAATGCCGATCCATAATGTTATTAGACGAAATAATAAATTTTCTTGAAGAGAGGGGTGATGATTATCGGCAACTGTGTGATTTAGACTGACAGTGTGATTTAGCATTTTTAGCAGATTTTACCCGAAAACTGAGCACATTAAATCTGGAATCTAGGGTGAATTCGACCGTACGCTCGTACAATACGCCGTGCCGCGGCGTATATTTGTTTACACGCTTTCTTCACTTACGTCGTTAAGATTCCCACATTATGTATCTTCTTCTTTTCTCGATTTCCGAGAGGAGTTATAAATTTGTAGTAGAATTTATAACACGACTTTTATTGGAAGAATACTCGAATATAAATTTTCTTGAAATCACAGAGATTTTCGAAGTATGCCTTAATTTTTGCTGTGTACTTGTCAGGAATGAAATTGTAGGTAATATTTTTTTCCTTTTTTTTATAAATTGTTGAAATTTTTTCTTTTCGATGTCGACAGTATTCATAATTTATGCTAATGATTTAATCTTGCCTTGTAATTCCAGATTTAATGTGCTCAGTTTTCCGGAAAAACCTGCTAAAAATGCTTAATCACATTGCCAGTCTAAATCACACAGTTGCTGATAATTTCGATTTCCGAAAGTAGATATAAATTTGTATCTTCCGCCTACAACATGTTCACTCCTTCCTCTCCTCAAAAACGATCCTCCACACAGGCCCTGAGGGATTTTTTTTCCTCAGGGCCTGAAATTAATGTTAAAAAAAATTAACTTTATTTTTATTGGAAGATCGCCCCCCCCCCGGCGCTGAAAATATATGGTTGAAGTACCCAAATAAGGGGGCGGCGAAATTTTCCTCCGCCCGGGCGGCCGAAACCCACGCTAGGCCACTGTCTCGTCAGTAAACGGTAGATCTTGGCTTTGGTCAAGTTGGCCACCCCTGATGTATAGGATTTAGCCTGCGAGAGAATGAGATAGCAATAAAATATTTATTTATTTAATGGATATCCGGTTCCAATATAATACGATAAATCCATGGTCCCATGCAAGTCTCCTTTGGTCTGGCGGGATGAAGCGCCTGAAAAACCTCATCGGCCAGGCATTCAGCCGACCAAAGATCGAATCCTACGAAATCGAAAAAAATTAAATAATTTTATTTTTGTAAAATAAATATACAATCTTCAATCACTCCAAAATGAAAAGTCAAAAGAAAAAACAAATGAGAGCGACATCTAGCGACACCGAAGAAGAAAACGCACATACTAAGAAGATTACCAAATGTATAGGAGAAGGTGCACTGGAATAAAATTCGACGACATAAATATGGAAAAAATCATCCCTCACATTGATATAAAAAAGTTCTTTTCTAGCCTCCCCATTCTTATCTACTTTATTTTTCTGAAGGTTTCACTTCTACCGCGTGTTAATTGCACACTCTGATTTTTTTGTTCTAGGCACTCAAATGAAATGCTCCAAGGTTGATAAAGATCGCGTCAAACCTGGGTCTCTCTGTTATTTGAATTTGCATCGCCTTTTTTACAATAGCTAAATCGTACATCACAAAGATGACTTCTTGTTGACATTCTTCACGTATCTTCTCTGCGTATTTGAGTTTATTGAATGAAGTCAGAGATAATTAATCAATTAATTTGAGGGACGTAATTGATTACCTGAAGATCGCTGTTATAAATACATATTTTTGAGTTCCAGTCCGTCCGCATACACCGTCCATATAATACGAAAGGGGCGCTTCCAGAAAAAAAAATCGGAAGGGGTTTGTACATAGCACAAAATGTAACGACGTATATAAGAAGGGAGGTTTATCCATCCCTCATCAGCCTCAGTATTGCGTAGGAAAAAAGAAAATAGTAGGTAAGGGGTGGAAAACCCAACAATTTTATTTGCACCATATGTTTTATCAATGTGATGTAAATAATAACTTGTGGTAAGTAGAGGTTCTAAAAAACTTTCTAATATAATATGTGTTGCTTCCTTCTGAGCCTCGCAGTATCATTATAGGGCAGCGGTGATGCACAGGAAGGGCACATCTGCCCTGATAAAGGACGCAGCAAAGCTCTCTTAAATATTGGCTAAGGGAGGAGGAAACACAACACGGCATAATATCCCAAAAATTAAACGATTTTGTAATCGTAAAAAGGGAGATGAGATATCTGTTTTCCCTACCAGCAAAAACCCTCAAAAGGTGTGAGTACTGCGCATCATATTGAGCAAACTGAAATTTGCATAGATTTTCCTTGAGTTTCTATGTAGATACCTAAACACAACATATATTTGCTATGCGTTTTCAGCATTTTTCATTAATATTTTAAATTTTCGTTATTTATTACTATTTGGGGTACCTGGCTTCACTCAGGGAGTTACATGAGATTGAACTTATGAAACGAACCCACGACGCATCTTGCATCTAGTATGGAGAATTTTTTTTTCGTAATATAGAATTCGACATACGCGGGATTGGTGCTCCGTTATGTACTTATCTTAAATTAAAAATATAAAAAATAAGTATTTGTAATTAGGACATCGCCACCACTTTCAATTTTTCATAAAAATAATGAAAACACAAAAATGTTCTCCAGATTCTTAGAAATGCGTGTAATTATGTAAAAAAAAAAATATGTATTAAATTATTCTCCAGGTCCATGGACCACCGGTTAGGAACCACTGCTTTAAACGGACTAGGACCTTCCCTTCTGAAGGAACTCAGAGATTGTGTTTATTGGGGGTATGTGTTAGGCCTTCGTCTCTTCGATGACTTTTGTTTATAAAAGTGCGCGTCGGTCGAGTAATAGTTTACGTAGTATTTTTAATTGTGTGCTGCATTAGAATGTTCAACTATTTTTCGATACGCTATTTAAGGGTTTATATTAACTGTTCTTTGAACTTTGATCATTATGGCAATATGACATCTGATTGAGAATTACGTTTGAATGTTTTGCCTACTTGTGAAGATGTATTACGAGGTTTTTTTGTGAATGAAGCATGAAGAAAAAAATATTCAGCATCATGCTGACCATGCTGCAGAGAAAGCCTTCCCTGTTGTAGCCAGAACGTTAGGCAGATATTTTTTCTGCTGTATTACAAGATGTTGGCTCAATTTCACAGAACGACAAATGTTGTGTATAGGAGTAATATTCGTCGATATAGTTTGACTTCTCAAACGGCCTTTACAGTGGATTGTCTGTCAGTTACATGCAAACGAGCTCATTTTGCGACTAATTTTTAACTACATCGACTGGACCGCAAAGTTTCACTGGACTTATTGGAAAATACTCAAATATTGTGAACAACTTCCTATCCTAAAATTTAAAGTCATTCAATGTTCTTTGGCAAGTGTGAAACATGAACAGGATTTAAGTATAGCTCAGCTGTATATGAGGAAAATATGTAAAACCATCGACTGATTGATGATTCCAGATTCCGCAATGAAAACTTTAAAAAAAACGGTAAAATTGTAAATTCCAGATGGCTCACTAAAACGACGCGGGTACTTCGGCTTTACATTTCTACCCTAAAACCATCAGAAAATTTGTTTACTTTAACCACAGTTTACGCACCTATGTGGTTCAACGTTAAGACCACAGATAAGAGAAATGTATTTACGGAGTTACACATTTGCATGAAACAATATTGCTTTCACCATATTTGTCCAGTGATTTTAAATATATTATTAATACAGTAATCCAGCGCAATGGTTTTTTGGGTATCACAAAATATTGTTAACCATCTTACCGACAACCGAAAATGGTTAAGAGAAACCGTTAAAAGAGTTGGCGTTAAGAAGAATATTGGAAGCCCGGCAAATGAAAACGCAATCAGACGTTATTCGTACCTTCAAAGTGCTTTTTTGATTTTTCGGTAGATAATTATATTGGTGTTATGAATTGGGATAATGTAACCGAGTCACCGGTCATCAAATTTGTAGGGACGAGACAATTTGACAAGCCATTACCGATCACACGATAATTGTCGATGTCATGGTAAAGAATTTTCCTTGCCCACTCAAGGCATAGAGGGATGTGTAAAAATTGTAACAGAAGCCTCAGCTGCTGTCAGTGAACCCTTGTTAAAAACAAGGTTATAGTCACGAAACCTTATGCCACTTTTTGACACCAAAATGCAGTACCGTTCATAGCAACTTTTGCAATTTTCAAGTTTTTCAATGCGGTAAATAATATATGTACATTTTTTATTTTCACTATTTGTTCCATTCTACCAATCTATGAATGTATTATCTGTAAAATAAATGATAAAATACAAATTTTACGTGAGTTTTATTTCGCGTATATAAGCTATAAATACTTTGATACAATCGTTAAAATGATAAAATACAAAGCTTTGGCGATGTCCAGGTTTTGGGAATATATTTTTTTTATTATTTTTCTTGTAATATATGGAGCATCTTTTCCAACTATGCCGATTTCGAAATTCTCAAAAAAAAATTCACTCCATGCTATTATATACCCCTACCCATGTTTAGCCCCAGTGTCCCACCCATACAAAAAAGTACACAATTTCCTTTTTATTTTTGAAATTTTTATTCCAGTAAAAAGATAATTACATTTTCACTCATTTAACTAAAAATAATTAAACATTTTAAACTAAACAAAATATTTCAATACACTAGGTACTCTATTTTGTTTATCAAGAATAATTTTTTTTTTTTTAAGTTATACGGCTTTTTTTCGTTTTTAATGTCGTTTGGGAGTCAATTGTACCAGTTGCCCCCCTCGTAACCAATGGATTGTTTACCATAGTTAGTGCGATGTAGATGTATGTTATCGTGTTGTCGTGTAAAGTGTTTATGTACATGGGACGTTTGAATTCTGTGTTTGTGTGAACGAGTTTATTGTTTATTTTGTATATAAGGAGACATGTTTTGTATTCATATAGAAAAAAGGTTAATAGTTTTGTTTCCATATATAACTTTTTTGCGTATGTTCTGGGCTTGAAGTGAAATAGTTTTTTGATTATGTATTACCTGCAATTTGTTTATGTATGTTTCTCATACGCTTCCCCAGATTTCAATAAAATAATTTAAATGTGAGTGTACGAGACTATAATATAAATCTTCTTTTAATATTACATATTTGGCAACAGATAGATAGCCGGCTAAATACGCTAATTAAGGGGATGATTTTGTATGTAATACCTTGTATATGCTGTTTAAATATCAGCTGATTAATGCACAGCCCAAGATATTTTTCTTGGATCAGGATTTGCAGGTCGTTGTTTTCAATTTTTAAGGGTACATGAGGAGGAATTATTTTACGGGTTGCTTAAGATCATTTATACTGTTTTTTATTACATTCATTGTTTAACACAATGTTCCAGAACATTCCACAACAGATAGTGTTCTGGGATGTTCCGGGATGTTGTGGAATGTTCTGGGATGTTCAGGTGTGTTGTGGAATGCTCTCGAACACTGTGAATGTTCTGGACTGTTCTAGAAATTTCTAGAAAGTTTCTAAGAAACTTCCAGCCCTTATATCTTCAAAAGCATGCCCTTCAGGTAAAAACGGGAACCTTTTTCATGAATAGGGGATAGATGGCTACCACACAATATAACTCGCTTGATCGTACCGGGACTCGTTTCCGAGTTTTATTTTATAATCTTATAACTTTATTTTATAATAAACTAGCAAACCCGGCAACACGTTGCTGTGGCTAACGAAACCTTTATTGCAAAAAATATTAAAAAGATCGTAAAAAAGCAACTCATGTACTACATTTATAATAATAAAATACTTAGTCCTAGCCAATTTGGATTTAGAAAGAAACTAAGTACTCATGATGCTATTGCTGAACTTACCTCAACTGTATACAACGCGTTAGACAAAAAAAAATACCTTGGCATTTTCATTGATTTGCGCAAGGCTTTTGATAGTATCTCCCACACAAAACTAATGAATAAATTAAATGATATCGGTATTATTGGTAAGGTTAGGTATTGGCTAAAAAGTTATCTAACTCAAAGAAGACAAAAAATAAAATTAAATAACTCACTAAGTGCAGATGAAACTTTAGAATTTGGAATTCCCCAGGGGACTGTTATTGGACCAATTTTATTTATTATATACATAAACCAAATGTTTAAATTATCACTTAATGGTAAACTTATATCTTTTGCTAACGACACTGCAATAATTATCGAAAAAAAGATGTGGAACGATTATTAGGGTTCCATGACAACGATAGAAGCAATTCAACACACCGTTGAAAAGTGATGTAAAGTAATTAAAAGTGATGAAAAACTTGCCTACAAACCTAACCTAACGAAACCTATTTTGCGTGGTGGTTTCACCTCTTCACAACTTTTTCAAAAATGTGTTGAATTTCCACTGCCCTGAGTTTTTTAAATTTTATTCTTTTATCAGAAGTTGGCAGGCTTCGAACTTTAGTTGTTTCAAAGCATATTTGTTGGGTTCTTAATTGTCCCTGCGTGTTTACCAGTTTGACTTTTTAAAACATTTTAATTCTCAACTTATATTTTTAAGCTAGCTGAAATCTCATCATACCTACATCATCAATAAAAAAACGGGTTAACCTTCCGCCTTAATGCAAATCCTAACACGATCGGGCGCAATTCATCTCTGAGATTAAATTTAAAAAGATTAAAACAGATTTTTCGCTCAATTTTTCGAGACCCTGCGTGAGCTCTGTGAGTGGTGGGGAAGGAGGAAAAGTCAGGAGGCCACGCCCCTAGATCGGCGATATTTACCCTTTGGCACAAAAACAGATCACTTCATCTCACAGATTAGTGTGGGGGGTGTCACCTGGCAGTGAAAAAAAAACTTACGAAGGTAGAATATTGCCATAAAAATATTTTATACATGAACACTGCCTGTTATTTATATTTTCTCGATCGGTCGGTCTGGGATTCCCCAAAAATTCTGATGTTTTATTTTCGTTCCCGTGAACTTGTGAAATAAATTGTAACCTATTGATTGACGTGAATTAGTGGAAAAGTTGTTATTATATTAGTAAGTATTTAATGTGTTGAAAGACATCTTTCAAAAAACAAGTTAAGTGGATTGGATAGTTATTTTTTTAATAAAAGATAACTAATACCTAAACGCAAAACCTGAATACAATTATAGCAGAATCGATCGATAACTGACTGAAAAAAATTATCAATCATCTGTACGTTTTTTCTGTATTTCATTGATTGTAAGTACATATATAAATAGTTAAAGAATAATAATATATAATTGGGAGAGCAGCTGACCGGCAATCAGAAGGGCACGGGTTCAAGTCCCGTTGGCGTCATGTATTTTTTCTCGGAAGATTTTTTCAATGTGGATGAGTGTTTCAGGCTGATAATCATTGCTTATAATAATTGTTACCCTTTGTGAATAATAATAAATAATTTGAAAGATTTCAAAAACGTTTTTACACATTTTACCAGATAGTAATGATATAAATTTTTATGAAGTCGAAATTTGCCACAATTGCTCTCTTACATTGGGTCATCTAGTCTCGTCGTCGGCGAGCGACTAGTTGCTTACTGCAGGCGACAGACGAAGCGCTATTTACACTGATTAGCGAGTCAACTGCCGAAAGCGTTTATACCAGGATAACTTCGACTGCCGACTTTTTTTCTTTTTTTTTTACAGTGAATACCGCACAAGAATCTCAACTGCTCCCGTCTGGAGCAAGTGAGACTATGGCATCCCTTGGGGTATGTTGTGAGGCTGAAGGTAGTGGTGAGGGGAAGGAGGTGGGGAAGAGGAAGGTTGGGAAGTACCTGGCTATTCAGATCTGGTCACCAAACACGGCTAAAGCCATTTTTAAGCAACGTTTCAATTCTGAATGGTGGTCTTACACCAGGGCGATACTGATAGTATCTTCCACTCTGGAACATGCCGCAAATATACTATATATTATTTTTAATGAATTAATTGTAACATAACACAAATTAATCAAATAAAATTTATTTGCGCATGCCGGGTTCGAACCCGCGACCTCCGGATTGTGAGTCAAGAAAACTGCAGTCGTCGAACGACTATAGTCGAACACATACCAAATGCACTCCCCAAATTTCACACGGGGATTAACGTACAGTCAAAACTCCGAAAAACCCAAACTCGAAAGGCACACCACCATTATACAATTAATATTTTTATATTTTTCATTTCTTATTATTTATACGTCCCTTGAAAATTCCTATTTTCGAAAAAAAATTAAACTGGATTCTAAAAACTATATTTCAGACTATACCTAATAATTACACGCTGCGAAACAAAATTTAGAAATTCCATTGGCGGTTATTCCCGTGAATTAGGCGACTAAATCCTTTGGAAATTCCATTTTTATTCATATCATGCTACTTACTATAAAAGCAAACAATTCATGATTCCACATTCAGTAATAAGTACTGTATTGACTTCATAAGATCAAAAGCCAATCCATTACTATATTTTCGATTTTATATAATTACTTTATTAATTTCATTTTGACTCCGTTTATTTAAATAATCGGTGTGATTGTAATTACATATTGTGTGATCTAATATCAGTGTGTTTAGTAGATAATACATATTTAAAATGGTGGATGTAAATCAACGATAAATTGAAAGTAATATAAATTAAAATTGCAGGCAGGTGAAAAAACAATAGTTCATAATGTTATCAAGTTTTTCCAAAAAATCCGTGACAATCCGAATACATCAAAACATTGAACTTCAAGCAAGTATTGGCAGCTGGCTTGCGGCCTCAACCTGTCCAACATTCGAAGAGTGTCTTCGGAAGTTTCTCATTTTACGTACGTAGAAGTAAAAATGTTCCATCAGCCCCGTAAAAACTACAAAAAACCTAAAACGGTAACGGGATTGGAAGATTTTAAAAGGGATGTTGTGCGTCGCAGTGTGATGGATTTTTATGACAATGGACAATATCAAATCTCTTGCAAATCTTAACAAGGTTCTGGTGGATAAAATATTTTTTTCTGGATCTCATGAGTTATTGAGATGTATTTTGCATGACATTGGTTTAAAATTCAAAATACGCAAAGATGGAAAAAAAATATTTAATGGGAAGATTAGACATTGCTACAGCGGGTGTAGACTTTTTGAGAAAAATGAATCGAAATGAAAATGAACTAGCGACGGACGGCAAATAGTCTATTTGGACGAGACTTGAGTGAATCAAAATCACTCGATTACACACATGTGGCAAAAAAGTGAGGGCAATGGGGGTTTAAAAGTGCCAGTTGGAAAAGGAAGCCGGCTGATCATTTTGCATCGTGGTTCAGCAAAAACGGGTTTTATCACGGGGGAGTAAATTTATATTCCGTACGAAAAAGGTTATGTCGAATACAGATTACCATTCTGAAATGAATTCCAAAATCTTCAAAAATAGGTTTGAAAATCAGTTTGTGACATTCCTCAAAGAACCCTCTGTAATTGGAATGTAAAATATATATATTTTTAATCACAAATAAAAAATTACCGATGTAACATGTTCATTGTATTGTAAAAAGTATATTGTTTTATGTTGATGAGCACATTTAGGTATTTTTGTCTTTAAACAAATAAATTTGTAAAATCCCAGCCGGGGGTAAAAATCAAATATTATTAAAATTTAAATATCTCATAAATTGGTTACCGCTTTATTAATTAGCATCTGATAAAACCTGTCTAAGAATTTTCTTGATTCGGAAATATATATATGTAATTTGAGTTACCGGACACCTTGTAGGTATTTTTAAATACCTACGCATTTTCATTCATTCCTTATTCAGACATAAATTCAGTCCCGAACATAATAAAAACATTTTGTTTAGTAAAATTAATTTTAAGTCGTGAACCTTCTCGTGTTGCTTTCCCTGTAAATTGTATTACTGACGTTGGACTTTGACCGTTCACTTAGTTTCTGTTTGACTATAGCTGCTTACACTGGGTTAGTTTCCAGCCTTCACTGGGCAAGCGATCGTAATTAGTCGACCAAATGTAAGAGCGCCCTTAGATTTCGTTCAGTTGTCGATTCTTTGGATAAGAGATCACCCTCGCATTAGGGGGAGTACGTATATTATCGGACAACTTATGGTATCGTACAAGTTATTTCTCATACTATCATAAGTTATTTCTCTTACTGGCGTATAGATAGGGCGATGCAAGTTAGTTCATAATATCACCATATGTTTCAAAGACCCAATCTTGTCTGATTACGTCTAAAAGGGATCGCAATGAAAATCTAGTCTCTTTCAACGGAAGCAATCTTCCGAACAGGCCCTCCATTGATTTGCTTGGTGTAACCCTAAGTGACCAGCTCAGGTATGGGGGCTCCATCGAAGCCAGAGTAAAGTTAGCCTCCCAAAAACTGGGCGTACTGTACAGGGCCCGCAGATACTTTAAAAGTACACAACTGCTAACCCTGTACAAATCGCAAGTGCGCCCCACGGTTGAATTTGGCAGCCACCTCTGGTCTGGAGCTCCAAAATACCTGAAAATACCCTCGACTCTGTGCAGAAACGGGCGGTCCGTTTGATAGATTCTCCCATCTTAACAGACGGATTGCAATCTTTAGAGCACAGGCGTCGGGTGGGAATGCTATCCTTGTTCTACCGGTATTACAATGGAAGATGCTCCGAGGAACTAGCATCATTGATCCCTTCGGCACCGGTGCATAGTCGGGAAACACGCCAAACGCGTGCCCAACATTTGTACACAGTTGACATTAGTCACATGAGAACGGGTCGTTTCTTCGACTCGTTCTTATGTTCAACAGCTCGGCTGTGGAATGATTTGCCGGCCTCTGTGTTTCCTCCTTCCTACAACATGGGTCTCTTCAAGACCAATGTTCATTCCTTCCTCTCCTCAAAAAGACCCTCCACACAGCATCCCAGATGACATAGGCCCTGAGGGAAATTATTTTCCTCAGGGCCTCCTGTGTGGAGTTAATGTAAAAAAAAAAAAAAAAAAAATCACCGCACTAATTCTGGGTGCCCGGTGTTTGCATGACTCTCGCCAAAGCCGGTTGTAACGTTTTGTGCCCAAAAAACGAACTTTGACCACCGCATATTGTGTCCTCAGCTTTATCGAAGACAAATAAAAGGTACGTTATTAATTTAATTACATTTTTACATATAAGACGGTACACTACATTTCAGTGGCAATCAAATGACGATCTTATGTTTTAAAATTTGTGTCCCATACCAGGTAGGCGGTTATTTTGTTAACTCCCCGTCGTTTGGTTAATATCGGACATGGCTGTTACGGATGATATTGGACACACGAATAAATGCTTATTTTTTAAATTTATTTATTTAAATTAATAGGTATACCTATATAAAATGAAGTGTTTCGTATTTTTATACACCTATATAATATCATGAAACTATATTGTAGTACGAAAACAATGTATAAAGGGTTTGCTAATGTTGATTTAAAAACATTATTTTCAAAAAGTCAATATGTTTTTCATCCATTTTTCCAGATAATGCCGAGGTTCAAAAAAAAAGGGAGCAGGGGCTCGGGGTGAATGGAAGGATTGCAACATGAAATCAGCAGTGGAATACGTTTGTGACAATTCGAGAAGCTGTCTTATATTGTGATGTCCCTAAAAGTACACTTGGTGACAGGTTGTTGAAATTAAAGAAAGTACATATTGTAGGATATTGAGGAAATTAGGTTCACTTCTAAAAAGTTCAAAAATTATAAAGAATGAATTCTAAATAGAAGTTCTGGGTCTCCCAATCAAAATAAAACAAGAAAAAATACTAGGAAACAGTATACGCCAAAAGAGATTTTCGAATCAGTAAACCAAAAAAGAACTTGCCCAAACACAACAAAGAAAATAATGTTAGCACCATTAATTTAAGAAAGCAGATAAACACACTACTAGGGATTATAACAAAATTATATATATTATATACTTAATGAAATTTACTTAATCTATGTAGAAAGCTTCGAAGAAGATTGGATTCAATGCCAATAAAAATTGTACAAGTCTTGAATCTTACCAGCATTTTTACAAATGTGAATTGTGCCAGAATTAATGTTTATTTTCAGCATATCATAACGTGTTAAACACGGTTTTACCACTCTTTTTAAATCCCTTTTTGATTAAAAAAAACATGAATAATTTTTGCTCATTTTCGTGTCCGATACCACCTTTGATGTCCGATATTAGACAATTACTACCAAACATGTAAAAGCCCTCTGGGCGTTGAATAAATAAATAACAATAAATTCTTTCAAACACTTTGTTGCCCTTTTTCTTGAATTTCTCTTGCTTGTATTTTTTTGAAATAAAGATATTGTCTTGATATATTTGAAATCTTTTATATTTTATCATTGGTAACCGTTTTATTAAAAAACAAAAGAAAATACGATCCTAAACCAAGGTGCTAATTTGTCCGATACCACCCGTTGAATTCCGATAATAAACGAAAATTTCGTAATTTTAAAATCGAAATTTTGGGAAACAGTGATGAATTATTGATTTTTTAAATTAGCGTACCATGTAGATCTGCCCTTTCCACTAATGATTAATTCATGAATCGTTTATATTGAAGCAATAACAACAAAATACAAATGAATATAATACTATGAATATTTTCAATAAAAAGAGGGATTTTTCAATAAAAAGAGGGATTTTTCAAGGAGACTCATTGAGTCTTCTTTGGTTTTGCTTAGCATTGAATCCTATGTCTAAAATGTTAATTAAAAGCAAGTTTGGAATAAAAATTAAGGGTAATACAAGAGAGAGTAGTATAGTTTCACATCTATTATATATGGATGATATAAAATTATTTTCAAATTCTGAATCAAATTTAGAAAAAATGATTAAGGTAGTTAAAATTTTTTCAGATGATATTAAAATGACTTTTGGTTTAGATAAATGTAAAACGATCCATATAGAGAAAGGCAAAATTGTAGATGGAGACGAGGGTATATTTAGAAATTTCAAAATTAAAAGTATGAAAAGGGATGAGGTTTATAAATATTTAGGATACCCGCAATCGAATAGATTAGATCACACTAGTATTAAAAATGATATTAGGATTAAATTTCAAACTAGGATCAGAAAAATTTTAAAATGCAATCTATCTGCTAAAAATTTAGTAAAAGCAATAAATACTTGGGCAATACCTTTATTAACGTACTCATTTGGCATAATTAAATGGTCCAATACAGATTTAGATAGTTTAGAACGATTAATTAGAACTACGTTAACAAAGTTTAATTGCCATCATCCAAATTCAGCTATAGAACGAATTAATTTACCTAGAAATTTAGGAGGTAGAGGTATAGTCAAAATAACATCTTTGAAACACAATCAGGTAGAAATGCTTAGAAATTTTTTCCATAGGAAAGCTAATAGCTCAGAAATGCACAAAATAATTTGTAAGGCAGATAGAAACATTACACCTTTAAATTTATATGACGAGAATGCCAACATTCTTATAAATACTAACCAGGAATTATTAGATTCCTGGTCAAATAAAATTATTCATGCAAAACACTTCAATTATCTCAACCAAACGTATGTTGACAAACTTTCGTCAAACAAATGGTTGAGTATTGGAGAGTTGAGCGCAGAAATAGAAGGATTTATGCTTGCCATTCAAGATAGAGTCATTAATACTAAAAATTATAGGAAGCATATAATCAAAGATATAAATCAAATTGATGATTTATGTAGAAAATGTTTGGCTTTTCCGGAAACTATAGAACATATTATATCGGGATGTTCTATATTAGCGCCGTCCGAGTATACATTTAGGCACAATCAGGTTTTAAAAATAATCCACCAAAGTTTGGTAATTAAACATAACTTGATTGACTGCCATAATATAGTACCATATTATGAATATGAACCAAATTCATTTTTAGAAAATGAATTTTATAAAATATATTATGATAAAACTATACTAACAGACAGAACAATTAGTCATAATAGACCTGATATAGTTTTACATGACAAAATTAAAAAAATAACTTATATCATTGATGTAGCTATTCCAAATTCCTGTAATATTCAAAAAACTGTTTCTGAAAAAATTAGAAAATACACAGATTTAGGAAATGAGATTAAAAGAATTTGGCATTCTCGGAATATAAAAATATTACCATTTGTTATTTCGGCTACTGGCATTATACCTAGGTCTCTGATTCAAAATTTAGGCGTATTAGATTTGTCAAAGAATTTATATATAAAAATGCAAAAATCGGTAATTTTAAATACATGTAGGATTACAAAAGATTTTTTAAATATTTATATTGAGGGATCAGTAGGATTTATAGGTTCAATTAGGAATTCCACAGAGCCGAACCCTCTGATATGAAAATATCTGGAGTCGGTGAATTATTTTCCCATCTGGTCTCTGGTAGGTTGACATGTTGTTCTTGTATTGTTTTGTAATTATAATACATATAGTGCAATTGCATAACGTGGATTGACCAGATGATCATTTGGGAAGTGTGTGAAAGGGTTTAGTTTTTCCTGTGGGGAAAATTAAACCCGGACATTTAAATCTGGTGCGTAAAAATAATGAATATAATACTATGCGTCCGATAATATCCGTACCAGGTCTTTTCCAAAACTATACCGAACAGTGAGCAAAAAAAAATTTCGAGGTGAAATTTCCCCAGATTTCACGGTGGTACCTTGGCAAAACCCGCGTCGGGAGGGGGAGGGGGTTGGGTTTTTGTAACACTAATCCGCGAAATGGCTTGAAAACAGTGAGCGCATGCACGAAACCGCAACATCGCACAAACTAAGTAAGGATGCTACACAAGATCGATTGCCGATTGCATCAAATCTGATAGTTGAATCGCTTATTAGGGAGAAAAATTAATCAGAAAAAAATACCGAACCGCCCATACTTCGGTATTTTTGTCATACCGAACACCGAACACGGTGCTAAAATACCGAACGGTTCGGTAGAATACCTACACCCACGCTAGCTAAGCTCCTGCCACACCCCTACCTGCCCCTACCACAGGTCACCCCAAGTGGTTCGCTACGTTTGGTGACTTAGCAGGATTTATGGGGTAAGGTCCGTCATACCTGGACTCATTGACCCCCCAGATTCCTACCCACCCCTCATACATTTTTCCTTCCCAGAACTGCATCTTTTTCCTTTCCCTAAAATGACCGAATCAATAAACATGTTTGTTTTATGTTCTTCAAAATTTCAATTTGTGCTTCTTTACTTGCGTTTAAGGTGAGCCATGATTGCTCCAGCCAAGATTTAATTCTTTTCATGTTATATTCAACCTTTACATACTTCACTCCCAAGTTTTTCTGTAATTTCTGCATAGCTAATAATTTATTTTTTATTATTTATAAAATACATGTTACATATATTAGACATTTAAGTAGATTAGATTTATTAAATCACCATACTAGGCGGCTGCCTGTTTCATGGTGATCAATTAAAGATAGTTACTTTGAGTGAAGTCTAGTGTAAACACATGGTAAAATTGGAAAAGTTATAATAAAAAAAGAAAAGAGAAAATGATGATGTCATTGATCTTAAGGTTGGAAAGATTGTTGATATAGATTAAAAATAGAATTAGACCCAGCATACTACCTTGTGGAACTCCAAATTGTAATTCTAATGGTTCACTTTTATCTTCATTGAGTTTAGTAATTTAGGTCCTGTTTTCAGTGTAGCTTTTAAACCACTGGAGCAGTTTTCCAATAATTTCTATGTTTTAAAGTTTTTGGGCCGTGATGCTTAATGATATGAAGTCGAACGCTTTGACGAGGTTGAGAAAAATACTCATAACCTTATAACCACTATCCAGAATGTATACGATGTATTCCGTGAGGCAATTTGATAGAAGATTGTGTTTGTTTAGGTAATTCATAATGCGAATTTTACTGCCTTTTCAAGTATTTTAGAGATAGAGTTGTGAATTGATCCAGTTCTGTAATTAGATATACTAGCTTGGCTTCTGCTCTTATATTTTTTTGTTACTCTTTTATACGACCAAGGGGTTTTTATATTGAGTGCATATTGTTACATTTTTTTACACAAGGGTTATAATAAATAATGGTTTCCTTTGGTTTACCAACAATTAGATAACATTTAAAAAAAAAACATCTTTTATTACCTGAAAATATAGATATATTATCTGAAAATACAGGTGTTAATTGTAAATTCACTTGCTAAACTATGCAGGCGAGAAATTGGCAAGTTTGCTTCATAAATTGTCTGTGAACAGTGACAATGCAATAGGTCCTTATGCGTAGTGAGTCGTACTCTTATAATAACTAGACTCAGGAGTTCGCAACATTCAAGCTCCCAATTTATAATTTTAAAACAGAAGTCTAAGTCACTTACTTATCCATCGTCGATCTTCAAGTGTGCGTATACTTAAGGTAAGTACATGTTTAATAAAAAAGTGAGGTATATTTGTTCTAAGGGAATATTTCAATTAAATTTAAATTCTAGTTTTTCATCAAATATAAACTCTGAGGTCTGCAATTTTAGTGACATCTCCTGTTATATATATTCTCTATCGCATAATTGAATAAATTTTTAGTTATACAATTCATTTAAATTCGAGTTCATGATAATCATCATTAATATTTGGGAGGCGACTGTGGCTACTGTGGCGACTGTGGCTACCGCCGCCCCGGGAACCAACACCCCTGTCATAGGTCACCCCAAGTGGTTCGCTTGGCGACTTAGCAGGGGGTGTCCAGGTTCATGGGGTGAGGTTTGTCTAGGTCTTGGTGGTGAAAGAGTTTTTTTTTTTTTAAACCTTTTTTTTTTCCCAATTTTACATTTTATGGTTACATAGTTTGCTCACCTACTGCATGACAGGCGAGATTGAAAGACTGGTTGATGGAGACCTAATCTAGATCTACCCAGCCGGACCCCTCTTGATCCATCGCCTTACACCACAATGGGAGGGATGGATTTATTGGCTGGACACATTGCCTCCAGATTCCTACACACCCCTCAAACCTTTTTACCTTCCCAGAACTACATCTCATTCCTTTCCCTAAAATGACCCTCCACCGAGCTAGCCCAAAGGCCCAGAAGGAATTTTTTTCCATAAGGCCCCCTGTGTGGAGTTAAATGTAAAAAAAAATCATTGTTAAGGGTAGTTTCTTATATCAATAATTTATGTAAATATGTCATCAGCAAAGAGTATAAATTAAACATTAATGAACAGGATGTTGTGTCATTAATACAGGTCCTAAATAGGTACCTTGCGGTAGGCCAATAGAGGCGTACACTTCGTCAGATCTTTTCGATTTAACTTTTACAAATAATTTTCTTTCACTGAGATAAACAGCGAACCAAATTAGCAATTGAACCGTATGAGAAGGTAGTAAGGGCTTTAGTTTGAAGAAATAATTCATGTGATATTTTATGAATTGTGCCTTTGTGAAATCTGTATATTATATACTGCCGATTTGATTTTTTTTTTATAAATTCATTGGTAATACATTTTGATATAGAAGCAAGTTTGTCTTTCACAAATCCATGTTGTTTTTGGTATATACATGTATATTGGACTAATGACACTATAGTATTGAGGGGAGCTGGTTCCATACATTTTCACCCATTCTACTTTTATGTGCAAATTTGTGAATTTCATTCTGTATAATTACTTATTTGATTAAAAACTGAGCTTAGGCTAAAAGGTAATATAAATAAATAACACTTTGGTTTTATTGGATAAAAAAATATGTATTTAATGAATTCATAAGAAACAATGAGGACATGTGAGGAGTTATGATTGAAATAATAATTGGAAAGAAATAAATGTAATATTTAGTAAACAGATTTTATTTCTAATGGATATAAATTATGGGAAAAATTACTGCTTCTGCTTTTGTCTTTCGATTAATTCCCGAGAAATAATAAGGCGTTGGATTTGAGAGGTTCCCTCATAGATTTGATAGATCTTGGCGTCCCTCATGAGTTTCTCCACGGGGTAATCGGTGTTGAATCCGTTGCCACCGAACACTTGGACGGCGTCGGAAGCGATCTTGTTGGCCACTTCGGAGGCGTGCAGCTTAGCCACTGAAGCGGAGAGGGTGTTCTTGCGACCTGGAAGAAACATATTATTGATTTAGATGCCCATTAATAAACAAACATTCATCAATATACCTGTAGTTGCCTGCTATAATAGTACCTACCACAATCTGGCAACCGCAACAAAAATAATTCAGTTCAAAGATTCTAAGCATAAAAAATCTACTTTTTTTACATTAGTTCCACACAGGAGGCCGGGAGAAAAGTAATTCTCCTCAGGGCCTATGTCATCTTTGAGGATGCTATGTGAAGGTTTTTTTTAGGAAAGGAAGTTCTGGGAAGGAAAAGGGTGTTAGGAGTGTATAGGAATCTGGCGGTCAGTGTGTTCGGGAGTGACAGACGTATGAATGGATCCCTCCCACTGCAGTGCAAGACGATGTTCCGAGAGAGTACTGCTGGAGAAGTCAAAGGGACTCCCTCAACCATTCTCTCCCGATCTGGCCTGCCATGCAGCTGGTGGGCAGACGCATCCGCCGCCAAGACCCGGAAAAACCTAACGAACGTAGTGAACCTATTCGGGGTGACCTATGGCAGAGGTGTTAGTATTCCAATAAATGGTTCCTGAGGCAGCGGTACCCATAACCCACCTCCCAAATTGAATATCTGAACCGTCTCTAGTCACAGGCCGCTTGGCCCTGCAAAATTTATTTATTTTCTCATATCCAGATCCATAACACCTAAACTTGTTTTTCCTCACTTAAGCATTCAAGTCATTCATTTACTTAATTAATAATTATATTATAATCGGTGTGTGTGAAAGACTCACAACCAAGTAGTTAAAATATCGGCTGACAAAACTCTACAACCAGAATTTTTTTCACAAGTTTTAGATAAGTTTTGTTTCCAATAATTAGTAACGGATGCTTTGTTACATCGAATTATTGAAATGTGTATTTTTGAAATAGTTTGAATAATAGACTCATGGAGAGTAGCTTTTGTTTTAAAATGAGTGCGTATAGCAAATCTTTTGAGTGAAAACAAACTCCACTGTCGCGTTAATTAATGAATTAACACATCTTTATTAATGCTATTAATAATCCACTAATTAGAAATAAAAAATCGTTCTGTACAATCAGTAGGTTTTGGTATGAAAATTTTCATAATGAATAATTCATTTAAATACGTTCATCTAGCATTCAATTGGTTCATCTCAAATTCGTTATGAATAAAAGTCTTTGAAAGAGATGACCACTTCCACAACATTTCAAAGAATTCTCTAATATTAGACACCATCACAATGTAACAACACAGAGATAAAGAACAAGTCGATATTTTCTGGGCATTGAATGGGTAGAGAAGACTTACCATGGTCGACATCCCAAGCAGCGCGCTGCCAAGCCAGTCGAGCAGTCTCCACGCCTACAGCCATATCAGCCAGCAGGAATGACACTCCCTGGTGGTGGGCAATGGGCACTCCGAAGGTCTTCCTCTCCAAGGCATACTTGGTGGCTTCGTCTAAGGCCCTCTGGGCCAGACCGGTAGCACCAGCTGCCACCTAAAATAATGAACATGATATTTAAAACACCGGAGTTGCATTGAAGAGTACCTTCCTTAATCACTTATAGTTCTGCAACTGCAAGCATTGTTGCCACCTCTCTGTTACATGCATTTTTTGTTAGACGGAGAAAGAGATTAGAAAACATTTTTCAGCAAAGCTTATACATAGTCTTTTCTGCAAATTATTATTTTGTGTTCCGTATCGATGCCTGGAATCCATTATGAGAGAGAGAGCTAGCTCTTTCGCCCTTATAGTTTCAGTTTCGCGCGTGTTTATTCCCTATATTTGCCCTTTTTTTATTCGACTTACCACATTTTCTCTCTGCTGGCAACACTAGTGACGCGCATCTCAGATCACGTGATGTTATTGTTTGCCATATGACGCCGTTTTTTCGCGCCGAAAGCAGTTTTCGTGTTTCGCTGTACTTAAAAAACCAATTTTGAGTCGAAAATCGAAGTTTATTCCCTGATCTTTCAGTTTAAACATTAAATATACCGTGATAGATAGTTTTCTGAGAAATTGACTAATTATTTAGTGTGTTTTTTCGGTTGTTTACGTGTTTAAACTGTGCAACAAAATGAGTGATATCGACAACTAAGACGCTTCGCCGGTCGGAAACAATGATCAAGCACGAGTTTCTCGGAAACGCCAAATGCCGCGCGAAAGCTCTGGATCCGACACTTCGGAAGAAAGGATTACTATCGGGATCCTCGGGTAGACATCCTGATGCAACAGATGTCGGCCATGACGGACGTTTTATCTGGGAATCGGGTAGAGTTCGCGGAGAAAACGGTCTCGGACAAAGAAGACTCCGCGGGAGAGATGCGGCAAGAGGTAGAATCGGGGTTTTTAGAGATGCCCGCCAGCCTAGCCGCTCAGAAAAACGTTTTGGAGTTCTGCAATCCAAGCACATTGGTGAAGGAATCGCCGATTCCGAAGGCAGGCGCAAGAAGAGTCGCAGTTATCTCGGCTCTTCAGCGTTTTGGCTCGGAGGAATCGCGTGTTCGCTATGCCGAAACACAGAAAGTATACACCGCCACGCCCGCCTTCGTAGAGCTGGAGGTAAATGAAGAACTAGGAGGTTTGATAAGAACAACTCCTTCGCGCCAGCCCTGGACCGTTCCCTGGGAGCCCTCTCCAATGCAGTGCTATCCCAAACAGAGTCGGTCAGAGGAAACATGCAGGCACTGGTAAACTGGGCATCCGAACCAGGCACCTGCTTGACCCCTGCGACTCTGTTTGACAAGATTCAGGGGATGTTTGCCAAGTACAGTAAGACCACGGACGACGTCCTACAGATTTTATGCGGAAGGCGAACGGAATGCCTACAAAGTAGGCGAAAGGCCCTGCTAGAGGGAGTAAGGGACCCGTACATCAAGGAAGGCCTTGCCAGGATTCCTCCGAGCGCCAGTCACCTCTTCAATAAAGAGGAACTAGCAAGTTATATCGTGGCAAACGGGGGACGAGACAAGATATTCGGTAGTGCATCCTCGTTGTATATCCCCCGTCAACCTCAACCCTCTACCTCACAAGCAGCAAGACCGGTGATAGAGGCTCCACACTCCCGACCTAGGAAGCCCTTTCGACCTGCCCCTAGGCCAGAGAAAGACAGGACGTACAGGCAGCCCGCCAAAAAGCCAGAGCCCTCTCACAAGGCGGCCAGCGATCGGGGTAGAAGGCGATGGAGGTGACTGGAGGCCGGAGCCATTCTGGGGAGGACGCCTAAAGGCATATCAGGAGGTGTGGAGGGAGCTGGGAGCATCACCGCTAATCCTGAACATTCTAAAAGGAGCAAGGATACACTTCATATCAAAACCTCCTCGGGCGCTCCCATCGGCCGAGGTGAAGTAGAATTTCAGGACAAGGTTGTCTCCAGGCATGACCGCACACATCGAAACGATGAAAGCGTCAAAAATCCTGGAGGCAGCAGACGACTCCCCAAGCTTCCTGTCAGGTATGTTCCTTACCTCCAAATCAGACCACACCCTCAGGCCCATCTTCAACCTGAAGGCCTTGAACGTCTTCATAGACTAAAGCCCTTCAGACTCTTCAGTCATTTTCGGGTCCCGGAATTCCTCCAACCCGACGACTGGCTGATAAAAGTCGACCTCTCTCAGGCTTACTTCCACGTGCCAATCGCAAGATCACACCGGAAGTTCCTGCGCCTCGTGTACAACGGAGAGCTCCTTCAGATGACGTGTCTGCCCTTCGGCCTGTCATCAGCGCCAAGGATCTTCTCGCTGCTCTCAAACTGGGTAGCAGAACTACTAAGGAAAAAGGGACTCAGGATTGTAGTCTACCTAGACGACTTCTTAGTAGCAAACCAGTCCAGAAAACTTCTCACCTCCCAAGCCGTTGCTATAGTGCACACACTTCAACAGCTAGGCTGGTGCATAAACCCGGACAAGTGTGTCCTGACACCCACGCAGAAGTTGGAGTTTCTGGGTATAACATGGGACACGAGAGCAGATCAAAAGTCTCTCTCCGACCGCAAGTGCGCTGGTCTACGCCAAGCCTTGCAGGTTCCCTTGGAAGTCGGCAGTTGCTCTCCCAGGCAGGCTCTCGGTCTACTGGGAAGACTCAACTTTGCAAATTTCGTGATCCCTCGTGGTCGCTTGCATTGCCGCAGACTACACCCGGACAAGTGTGTCCTGACACCCACGCAGAAGTTGGAGTTCCTGGGTATAACATGGGACACGAGAGCAGATCAAAAGTCTCTCTCCGACCGCAAGTGCGCTGGTCTACGCCAAGCCTTGCAGGTTCCCTTGGAAGTCGGCAGTTGCTCTCCCAGGCAGGCTCTCGGTCTACTGGGAAGACTCAACTTTGCAATTTTCGTGATCCCTCGTGGTCGCTTGCATTGCCGCAGACTGCAGAGGTTCAGCACCTGAAACCATCGCGGCCCGTTGCTCTGCCCAACGCAGCACGGCAGGATATACAGTGGTGGCTAGCAGCCATTGGAAGGACAAGCCCAATGTCTTATCTTAACAAGACGAATGTCTTATTGCAGACAGACAACAAGACAGTAGTGGCTTATGTCAACAAGGAAGGGGGTACAAAATCGTTAGCCCTTCTGGAAACAACGCGGGAGCTACTGGATTTCGTAGACCAGATGGAGATATCTCTGACAGCCCAATACATTCCAGGAAGATACAACGGAATTGCGGACCGTCTCTCTCGGGGCGCACCGCTTCCAGAGTGGCATCTACTAAGTCCGGCAACGAAGGAGATATTAAAAAAATGGGGTCGCCCTCAAATAGACCTGTTCGCTTCAGCCACTGCTCACGTGGTACCAACATACGTCTCCAGAGACTCAAGCGACTGCTTAGCCTGCTTTCCCAACGCGTTCAGTCAACCTTGGGACTACAATCTAGCTTGGGTATTCCCTCCGCCAAACCTCGTTCCGAGAGTGCTCACCCACCTAAATCAGGCAAAGGGCATGTTCCTTCTAGTCGTCCCAAAATGGGAGAAGACTTTCTGGAGAAGCGACCTAAAACAGCGAACAGACGAACCTCCCATACGCCTGCGCAACCTAGAGGGAGTCCTCATAGACACATCGACAGGACTACCCCCTCCCAGGATTCAGGATCTGGAACTAGAGGTCTGGAGAATTGCGGGTGGGAACAAGCCCTGACAACATGGAGTCAGGAAGAATGCCAACTCCTCAAGTCATCCTGGAGAGAGTCTACACCGAAGACCTACAAACCTGCGTGGGATAGGTGGCGTAAATGGGGCACTCAAAACGGTGTGGACGTCAACAATCCCCCACCAACTACGGTTGCCAGGTATCTAGCCCACCTATTTGTTCAAGGAGGCCTAGCCCCAGGGACCATTCAGGTCCACAAGTCAGCCATTGTTACCTGGCCCAGCTCAGAATGCGAGAAAAATCAGCTTTGATTTCTTGGTAAGACACGTTCTCAAGGCAATCTCAATGGCAAGGAGGACCAAGGAGAAAGCCCCTATCTGGTATCCCAGATAAGTAATAGACTGGCTGGTCAAGAATTCCCCCACAGAAGACTCGCTGTTTGAAGCGTCACAGAGGGCAGCAATACTCCTCGTCCTGGCGTCAGGTTCATGGTTCATGATTTGACACTGCTCAGAATCACCCCAGAACATTTCATCGACAAGAGGAACTCTATTACCCTGTGGCCAAGTTTTGGGGCAAAAACCGACACAGCCAACCATAAACAATCAGTTTGGAAACTGACAGGCTCACAAAAAGATAACATCAACCTCCTTAAATGGTTGAGAAAAGTCGTTGCCCTCTCTACAGCCAGAAGAGGTCCACTACTAAAGAACCTATTTGTGACCACATCAGCAGAAACAAAACCGGCAACGCAAACGATAATAGGGGGATGGATCAAATCAGTCCTCAGAAAAGCTGGAGTCCACGCAACCCCGGGAAGTGTACGCTCGGCTGTAGCCTCCTTAAACTGGTTGGAAGACTACCCCATAGAGGAGATTCTTGCTAGAGGGAATTGGAAGTCCGAGCACACCTTCCGGAAGTTCTACCAGAAGGAGATAGCGCACTCCAGAACTGAGCACCTCCAGCACTCAATGGCTCCATTCTTTACTCCAGTGTAAATAGCATCACATATAACGCTAAGTTTTCAGATCACCAGGTGAGAGCAAACACATCTCATAATGGATTCCAGGCATCGATACGGAACACAAAATAGAATAATTTTACCTACCAATAAAATTTATATTTTGTTTCCATCGATGCCTGGAATCCAGGTAATCCCTACCTGGTGCATTACGAGTCATATGACAAACAATAACATCACGTGATCTGAGATGCGCGTCACTAGTGTTGCCAGCAGAGAGAAAATGTGGTAAGTCGAATAAAAAAAGGGCAAATATAGGGAATAAACACGCGCGAAACTGAAACTATAAGGGCGAAAGAGCTAGCTCTCTCTCTCATAATGGATTCCAGGCATCGATGGAAACAAAATATAAATTTTATTGGTAGGTAAAATTATTCTATTATATATATATGGCTGCCAGTGACAAAACCATTAGTGAATATAAGAGACTATTCGTAAATTTACAAGTTCTATAGGAGAGTTAGATATTATTGTGAATTATTATTATACTTACTGGGGGTCTGGTCTTGTCGAAAGCACCCATGGCAATTTTGAAGCCAGCGCCTTCTCCAATCAAGATATTCTCCTTAGGTACGCGGACATCTTCAAATGTGATGCCACGGGTGTCAGATGCACGCTGTCCCATGTTGATTTCCTGACAATTAACATTTATTAATACCTAGATCACTATTTCTTTAAAAATATATAAATAATATACCTACATTCAATATCTTCAGCATCTTTCAACAGGAAATAGATAATATTCGGTAATAATCAAAACAATAACAAAAATCCCATAAGGGATAAATTACAAACTTATTTGCAGTGATTGTCCGGCTATCTATATAGGTAAAATAGCGAGAAATGTAAACTGCAAACGAGAATACATCAGAAGAGCGATTCTGTATCTTTTTAGGATTCCGTATGGAATCGGCTGTCAAATTTTTGTGATTTTCAATCACTTTCAATTGCTTTTTCTGTGGATAATGTTGGCTGTTGCCGTTTTTAACTAGTTTGAAACACGAAGTACTGGAAGTATACATGATTATTTATTCATTTAGTGTACAATTAAAATTGTACACGATGGATTTGACATTTGTACAAAATAGGTTCTTAGTTTTTTTTTTTTTTTACAGTGAATACCGCACAAGAATCTCAACTGCTCCCGTCTGGAGCCAGTGAGACTATGGCATCCCCAATTGGGGTATGTTGTGAGGCTGAAGGTAGTGGGGGGGGGAGGAGGTGGGAAAGAGGAAGGTTGGGAAGTACCTGGCTATTCAGATCTGGTCACCAAACACGGCTAAAGCCATTTTCAAGCAACGTTTCAATTCTGAATGGTGGTCTTACACCAGGGCGATACTGATAGTATCTTCCACTCTGGAACATGCCGCAAATATACTATGTATTATTTTAAATGAATTAATTGTGAAATAACACAAATTAATCAAATAAAATTTATTTGCGCATGCCGGGTTCGAACCCGCGACCTCCGGATTGTGAGTCAAGAGTCTTACCCACTGGACTACGGAGGTCGTCAAAGTTTGGGCAAAGTAGTAATTCATGCATATACAGATTAAAACGAAACTTGGCAAATGTCAAATCCTTGATAAACAACTTATGGTTAGGCATTACAATGTGTTTATTTTGTTTGTTCTAATATTTAAATAAATCTATTTATATCACAAGGATGGTAGTTAGGTAGGTACTCTTTGGATTTAACAGAGACACCTGTTGGTTTGAAAATAGAATTCAAACAAGTAAATAACTGACTTCTTCTGTTTTATGGAAAATTTTCTTCTTGTCGTTGTGAAAACTTATGAGTTGTGTATTAATTGACAAATCTCATCTCTTGTGCAAGTTTCAAGTCACAAAAGGAATTACAAATCTGAAATTTAAGCGGATAAGATTACGGAGGCCTCCAAGCTGCATATAAGGGAACGTACCCATACTACGTGACCAACTTTTTGCAATTTTTAACCCCCCCCTCCCCTCCGGTGACCAAAAACCTAAGCCCGCCGCCGCTCATTTGTACCAAGCGTGACATTTTGAAGACCCCCCCCCCCCCCCTAAACGTGTTACGTAGTATGGGTACATTCCCTAACTACAAAACAAGGTTGGTGGATCTGTTATTTTCCCTGGAGTTGTCTGATTGTCATTCCTTGTGATATTTTGTTCGCGCAAGTAGATTTTCATAATCATGTCTTTGGGTATTAAGCCCAGAGGGTCTGGGGTTATTTACACACCTCAGGCTCGCATATTATAATGCAACTTTTAACAAACTTGCATTAAAAGAATAAATTAATAAATAATCATGTATACCTACACTAATTCGCATTTTAAATGCTCTAAACTAAAATAAGAGACAGCTGACATCAGACATCGGCTCACATCACCCATAGAAAAAGCAATTGAAAGTCATAGAAAATCACACAAATTTGACAACCGATTCCGTATGGACAAAAGATACAGAACCACTCCGGTGTTTAACAAAGACTAAAAAAACAAAGTGATTTTTTATTTACATTATAATGTTATGCCACAAAGATATTGCTTTCTTCGATAATTAAAAATTAATATATTCTGAGCATTTTAAAGGTACTTGTACTGTAAATAAATAAATAAATCATCATTACCTTCCTGCCGGGGGTTAGTCCGGGGGTGTCCCTTTCCACAATGAATCCGGTGAAAGCTTTGCTAGCGGGGCACTTGGGGTCTGTGGAGGTACGTGCCAGGACAAAGTACCAGTTGGCCACTCCTCCGTTGGTAATCCACATCTTCTGGCCATTGATGACCCATTCATCTCCCTTCTTTTCAGCACGGGTCTTGACTCCGTTGACATCAGATCCCGCTCCAGGTTCAGTCACACAATAAGCCTACATCACACAGTCATATTATTAGCATTCATTTTATTTATATGTAAGTACCATTGGTGAACTTTGCACAATATACACTTAAACATACATACAATATCTCATTACGATTCTTTATCTAGAGATGGATTACTAAACTACGAGTTATACAACATGTGAGATAGGTATGTAATTTGAAAACATTATCTGATTAGAAGCTCAAAGTGCAAGTTCTAAAAGTATCTATTGCCTGGTATGTTCTTACTATATGGCATTATGTATTAGATGGAACAAATAATAATCTATTAAAATGAAAATGATATTCTTTGTACTTCAATACTATCAACAAGCAAGGCAGATTCAAAAATAATAAAAAATGATAACATAATACTGTATTATTTGTCCATAAACCACCAGATTAAAAAAATATATAAATTGAGTAATGAATAACAGGCAAATTTTACATAGGCCATATAATTAAGAAAGGTGAGATAAAAGGGGTACTTAAATTTGTCTAAGTAAAATATTGTGGTGTAGGCTAACTTTGATGTTTTGGGGAAATAATTACGCTAGATATTTAAAAAAAAATATGCAACTTTAATACTTAATAGTCTTAAAAAATATACATATATATAAATATAATTTTTATATATTTTTTAGTCAGAAACACATTCAACTACATTGTAACCCTCTTAAGAAGTTCCCTCTTAGACGTTTCTTGGCGTAGTTTTTCAGTCCCTTGACCCAAAATTGGCCCAATTTTTCCCATATATAAGGTTTTCCTGCTAAAGTTGGTTTTTTCCTGTCCCTTGGAAAACTTCTTACAGAGGGTTTCACTATATCAAAAATACAAAATAAATATGCAAATCAAACTACATTTTATTCTCATTGAGAAACTATGTGTCTTGAAATAAAATAATTTCGAAAAAATAAGTAGATGTGTATAAAATTATTCTACAAAATTAAGCAAATTCGTAAAATACCTCTTGATTTTCACATAAGCTGACGAAATCTAATAATTTTTTTGAGATTTTACGAGAAAACTAGCAAAACTTATATTTATAAAACACTTCAGTGTAGATGTTTAGTATCACAAGTTTAGAGAAGTCGGACCACTTTTTTATTAAATTCATAATTTGTCATAAAAAAATCAATGACACACATTTATATTGTTTGAACATCTTGGAACGTTTTATTGTAGTCAAAAATCACCTCTGGTTGCCAGCTTCTGTCTATTCTGACAGAATACAAACAATTTAATGTTTTCTGCCAGAACAAAGATAGTATAATTTAAAACAACAACCTGAAATAACAATTTCAATAGTACAAATTTCAATCTATATAAGTAGTCGCAAATATTACGGATAATATATTTTTATTCTAAATTTACTGCAAGCCACAATCTGGAAATACATATTCAAGCACTTCAAAACCAGGTGAGAACATTTAAAGAACTTAATTATAAAAAAGACGCATTGCATGATAATTTTTCAATTTTTTTAATGATTCCACGAATAAAAGGCACAATTTTACTGATTTATCTTGTTGAATAACTGGAAATAGATCTCCATTGTGGATAGAAGATGGAATAACCGTAAGGTGCAAAAATAGACCATAATTATATTATATTTAATTATGTAAGTGACGGAAAATATTATAAATTGACAGGCTGAAAACCATACAAATGACAAAATATTATACAACCAAATTGACCGCCTAAAATTTATTCTGTGTGTGGTTTTTCTAATTTTCATGTCACACATCCGTAAAATCAAATTTTCAGGTAAAAATTCATGTGTACAAATTTTTTTATATTTTTTTTCAGATTGTTTCCTTTATCGGCACGAAATTCAGGTCATAAATTTTAGATTTTACTGATTTAAACTCTTATCCTTAGATATAATTGAGACAAAAAAAACTATTAGTATGCATTGGTTAAATTTTTAACAGAAATTTTTATCTTCACAATAGATTAATAAGAATATTATCTCTAGAAATATTTATGAATAATTGGAAACCAATGTTTTTCAGAAAGCACTTTTTTAAAAAAATCAAAAAAATATAACAGCGGTGGAATTATGAATTTTCATGGCCCATTATAAAAAATTGCATTAAAAAAAATCAGCGAGAGTATTGCACTGTTCATTTTGTTTTTCATAGTAATAAGACAAACTAATAGTTTTTTAGTAAAAAGTATCATGTTAGTTGTATTAAGTCTTACCAATATAAAAAATAAATATGAACATTGTTTATTGACAAAATAGTAGTAATATTGCAAAATGTTAATTAAAAAAACCGCCAAATCAAATAAATATCGCTTTTGGAAATAAATTTTATCTTTACACTTACTGTTGAGGATTACTTTAAATATCTTCCATCTTCTTAATCTCAATGCTTTATCTCCATTTTCCGCCTCTTAAGGAACTAGCGCTGTTAAAAAGAGGGAACTTGGAATAAATATAAATCTTATAATTTTAAATCTACTTGTATTCTTGGTCCGACTCTCTTAAATGTAAAATTATAACATCTACAAACTTCTAGTGTTCATTTAAAAAAATATTTTAAATTATTCTTTGTTGCTCCCTGTAATAATATTGTAATTATTATCTTTTTGCAATGTGTAAGCTATAATAATAAAAATAGAAATCTGCTAAGGTATTCATAATATTATGATTATAATTTAGTGTATAGTCTATATGTATAATGTTGGCTGCCTACACCGCCAATATTGATCAAGATTTACACTTTGGCCCTAGATATTTGTACTGATGCCCCCTACTAAATAGTTTATATAAAAATACATAAGGAATAGAGTAGATTTTAATCATTCACATTATATGCAGTGGCAGCCAGTGACTTTTTTGCGATTTTTTTATGATGAAGAGGGCTACGTTTAGGCTATTCAGCAAAATGTTAGCCTAATCCAATTTTAGCCTCTAGCACAAAAAATTTCTAGCCTCCACTGATTTCGAATGTAGGTTTCTTTATAGCATGTGAATCTGAGACAAATGTAAAAAAAAGTGTGCATTAAATTTATTATAGAGACTTACGGCAAGCAGGGGTTCCTCCAGCAGACGTCCAAGGTAGTTCTTCTGTTGTTCCTTGGTACCAGCAATGAGAACTGGAGTTTGCTGAAAAATTAAATAAAGCTATGAGTATGTAGCTATGTTTTCCACAATACTATTTTACAAAATATGTAATGACACAAAATTTAAGGGATTAAAAACGAAGGAACGTACTAACAATTTAGAGAGGACAAAAAAATCCTTTTTACATTAAATTGCTGCCAAATTTTTAATTATGGAGGTTCATTTACTTTGAATAGACAAACTAACTTTTATCAAACTTCTACGGGTAAAAATAGGTATTGGCCTTTATTTGAATATACAATTTAATAAAAATAGATATTTGCCTTTATTTGAATAAATAATTTATAAATAAATCATATGAATTTTTTGACAAAAAAATATCAGAGTATGACATCTTGTTCACATTTTTACGAGGAACAAGAGGAAACTAAAATTGAGTTTCAAAACCTCCCTTCACGACCAAAAACCATTAGTCGTAATAACTTTGGTAGTGATGTTGAATGTTGGATAATATTTTAGGTTGATATTGGCGCAAGCTATTCTACCTCACTAGTAGTTATTTTGCTAAAATATAATATGGCCGCCGCTCTGACGCCATGCTCGAGCATTGTATGCGGGTATTTAGTTGTCATGTAACAATTTTACCATGAAATAATGAGTGCTTTGTGTGAAAATGTTGTGTTATCACTTAATAACAAAGCCAGAAAACGAATTCAAATGCCTGAAACCAGGAAAGTTAATAAGAATCGCAAAAAATGGAAGTTAAATAAGCCCTATCTGTTGAGTTGAGTTTCAAAAGCCTCCATATCACGAAGTGAATATTAAAACCCGCTTTATCCATTTTATTTATCGAAATGACTTAAATACTGCTTGACATACAGTGCAACCCTCTTAAGAAGTTCTCTCTTAAGACGTTTTTTGGCTTAAGAAGTTTGGTTTTTTCAGTCCCTTGGCCCAAAATTGGCCCAATTGTTCACACATATAAGGTTTTCCTGCTAAAGAAGTTTGTTTTTCCCGTACCCTGGAAAACTTCTTAAAAGGATTTCACTGTAAATGCAAAAATGAACTCTTTTCGAATTTATACTACTCCAATTCATTATATAAAAAATTGACATGGAATTATTTATTTACGCTAGAAGTGTGGGAGTTTTTTGTGGTTTTCTCCAAATCAGTTAAAGTTGATATAGAAATTACACGACTCATGTAATTATTTACTTAATTTGGAAAATAATATTGAGTTGTATGAAATAAATACAAATATCATAAATAAGCAGTTAATAACTATAAAACATTCATTTTCAGCATAATACAATACATAAACACAGGACTGCGAATTATATCTATGTAGGACACCATGCTGTATCATTGTCTTTTATGTATTTCTTATTTTGAGTTTGGATTTTTTTAAATCTTGAAGTACTTAGAAATTGTGATGATATAATATTTGTATGTTATATCAATGAAGTGTTATAATAGCAAATGTTTGTATAGATATAAGCCAGCCGAGCGATTCTAAATCTTTTGTGGGATCGTTATCCAGATAAAGGAAGTGATCTCCTGTCAGATTTGAGAGATTTTTACATATTTACTGTCACATATTTTAGTTTAGATCGTTTTAAACATGAATTCCTGCAAGTATGCATGATTATTTATTCATTTAGTGTACGTTGCACATAGAAAAAGCAAATAAATCACAGAAATCTGACTGGAGACCACATCCATTATAACAATAACGTTAACCGATAACGATCCCAAAAAAAATATACAATCGCTCGGCAGAACTAAAGTATCATTTGGTAATTTCTCATTATGGCCATGTAGCCGTGATTGTTACAACCAAGTAATTCTGTATATTGACTTTGTCTTTCATACAATCTTACAGCAATTTTAATTTTTAAATAAATTAGTTAAAAACTTTCACATTTATATTGTTTTTACATTTTATTAACATGACTTTACACAGATAACCCAATATGTAGATATTATGAGCATAAATATTTATTAATTTATCTCAATAAAATTATTATTCTTTTAAATATTAGACGTAGATTTAAAAAATATTATTTCCTCGGAAATTTTTTCAATTGATCCAATATTTGATCTAAATTTGTTTATAAATCAGCATGCAAACTATTGTAATAATTAACTACATTCGATTGTTCAGTTGAATAGTCAGACATCTCCAAAAATTTTTAATTTGAGTTGTATGCAGTTGTACGTAAAAGTGTCTAAACCAGATTACAACCTTTTTAAACTATTTTAACCTATATTCAGATTACTCATTAACACCACCAAATCAATTATAATGCCGAAAAACTTGCAATTAAATAAACAAAAAAAATATATGTTTTCTGGGTTACTAGTAAGAAATTTCAAAATGTCATACTAATCTATGGCACTGTTGTGCTTTCCGGTATTATTTCATAGCATATATATTATGTAAATAATATTTAATTTACGGTGAGGATTTGAATACCGCTCTCCTTATTATCTCAAAACTTAGTATTTGGAGATGTCTGACTAATCAACTGGACAATCAAAATATATTTAAAAACAGATTGATGATAATAGAAAATGTGTATGAAAATTTGGTCAGTTGGTCATGTGAATACGTTACATATATCATTACAAAGGTTTGAAGGTGAAAAGGTAAAATAGGATGTCAAAAGTTGACCAAGTGGAAACAGTCCAGAGGCAGATCGAGGAAGAGGTAGCTAGACAGCGTCGAAGAGGATCATTGCAGGACGGGAAGGAGGGAGGACTGGATGCCAGTGGCGAAGGAGAATATTTGTGGAGGAGGCCAAATCCTACCCAGCGGTGTAGCATCCTGATGATGATGATGTAGGTGAAATTTTTTTTAAATGAGTAGCCATAAATATAAATAAAAGTTATGTGGATATTGATTCCAAAAATCAATCTATAAACCCAATCGATTAACCCAATTAAATTAATTGTACATGACACCATCACCGATAAAAGTTAGATAATTAGAATTAATAGATCAAGAGGCTATAATGGTATGCATTCGTAATATTTTATAGGAACGTAACAGAATGAGTAACCAAATTACAAAAATGGCAGATCTGCCATCTATATCAAGATTTTACAGAACAGATAAACAGATAAACACTGAAAATCCAAGATTACCCGTTTCCACTTTGAAGTGTTTGGAGATCGAAGAGCAACTTTAACATTGGTTAAATGAGTCAACAAATTGTCATTCTCTATCATTTAAAGAATTAAGTTTGAGATAATATTTTTACATGCGGCGGATGTCTAATTTCAGGTCTAATGGTTGACAAGCTCATTGAAGATTTGCCAACTTGAATATGTGTAAAGAGTAGTGGCGGTTCATGATCTTTTTCACTGGAAGTTCAGAAATTCAAGGCCAGGTATAATATTTATATATCTAGATGTCACAGGCTTTCGGAGAAATTGGTAAATCAAAAAAGGAATGGGCAATGGTAAGTGGAAATTTAATGTGAAATATTAAAAACAATTATAAATGAATATTTTTATAAATAGTTACACTTACAAGATAATATACAATACAAATACAATACATACAATACATAATAATACACAACTAACAAGATAATATACAATACATATACAATACATACAATACATATACAATACATAATAATACACAACTTACTTATACTTAATTAAATACACATAAAATAAAGCATGAAAGAGCATTCACTCACACCAAGTCCACTAGCTTCCATAGCTGTCATGATGCCAGAACAACCATACGACAACTCTTCAGCGATTAAGCAGCCATCAAAGACACCTAAATCTAACCCACCTGTAAAACAGTACACAGAACATATAATGTAACAAACAAGTAAAAGCATGTAAATGATATAGTTATGGTTAACGTTAAGCAAGCCCAGCAATATCCAGAAAACCATTGTAGAATTGAATGGAGGCTTGCAATCACTTACACCTAAACCGGAAGCTCGGATGCATTGCATAATGCCGGTGCAGGCGTAGGCGAGAATTTCATCCAATAGACATCCGTCAAAGACACCCGTGTCTAAACCTCCTGTGGTATAATTCATATAATTATGAAACATTAGTGATTTAATAATCAAACATTTCATAAGGTTTGTAAAATTTGAAAAAGACAGTGTTGCTAATGTATTTACACACATGTCCTTATTAATTAAAGATATGTTAATGGTTGTATACAAGTTGTGCAAAATTTAAAAAACGTTTGTAAGTAGGGCCCATAATATATTATGCAATAAAAACATTTTAGTTGAAATAAGATTCAATGAGATAAGATTTGAGATTTTCGTGGCCAAAATTATTATCGTGATTTGATTTTGGGTATTATGCCATGTTACCTCCTTTTTTAGCCAGTGTCTTGGACAGTGTTACTCAGGGCCCATTACACATCTGCCCCGGTGATGGACACTGTGACGCTGTCCGTAACGTTAGCTAAAAAAGGAGATAGCGTAAAACAGCATAAACCCCAAAAACAAATCACGATAAAGATTCAATAAAATTGTTTACTGATATAGAAACTGGCCAAAGGAGAAACTTACTCTTAGAATGATTAGTTAACTTTATTTATGTGTGCACAAATACAGTACCCTCTCAGTTTTCCGCCTCTTGATTATCCAACAACTACAAGAAGTTGAAAGCACAAAATCAGCATGTATAATTAGCTGGTATTCAACATAGTGTCAAATTCAGTAGTCCGCCACGTGCCTAGACTCGAGCGCTAAGCCAAGTACACCATTAGGTTATCTTACTCTTACACACTCAGTTAATATACCGCCGTCTAGCTTGCTCTTGCTGACAGATCAATTGCGGTGTTTCTTCTTTTTACAAAACACCTGTTTTAATTTTTAGCATATTTTGAATGTTCGCTCTGTAATCGCGACTTTGACATTTTAAAGTTAATTGACAGCTGCCCTGTTTTTCGGTGGCATAATAGCGAGAGAGTACTGTATATATATGTTAGCAATGTCCCCGACTGTATAGATGTACGCATGTTGCGTATAAATCTGTATCTGTCTTAAGAAAAGGTAGCTGGATATTATCAATGGTCACATGTTTACCTATCTCCTTGAGAAATAAAAAGACGAATGAGTGTAGTGTTATGTAGCCGACACAATCTCCTGTTAGCAGTCGATGTATAAAGGAATTCTTTCAATTTCATAAGTCATAAAAATTCAGATTGTGATAAGAGAGAGTTACATACCGCAGTGGGCGGGAACGTGTCCGTTCATGAGCCCGAGGGCCCACGCCTTCTTGACGATGTCCCAGGGGAAAGCCCCACTCCTGTCATACTCAGCGGCGCGAGGGATGATCTCCTCCCGAGCGAATTTACTGGCCAACTCCTGCAGAGCCAGCTGGTCTTCGTTGTAATCTGTGTAACAATACATAACAATATAATAATAAATCACTCCGGCTAGTAGTGCAGTACAGTACAATCCATAAATGGACAAGACACGAAAAAATATATAATAATAACCTCCGAAAAATAAATTTTACATCACGTAGAAAACTTATCAAAAGTACTTTATTCTGCTTTTATATGAAGATTGTTATTACTGATTTACTTGTCAATTTTTGCTTACTGGCTTTTGGATTACTGCTTGGATTTAAAAGGTTTCATTTTCAGTGTTAATGAAAATTAAACTTAAAGCAACTTTAAGCTCTACTACCGAAATTGACAATGTTTATTATAAATATTGGTATTACTAGAAGTTAAGTTTCTAAAAAGGTTTATTACTTATGTTAAGTTATACTTTACTATGAATATAATACAAAATTATGTACGGCAAAGCTAATTTTTTATCATTCGAAATCACGTAACCTCAAAACGTAGACCGGGAAACTCAATTAATGTATTTTTGAAATGGTTATATTTTTAAGCTTTACGTACAATGCAATAACAATAGTGATGAAATGCCGACATTTTACAATGAGTTTCTTGAATTAAGCGGGTATATTTAAGAATAAAAAAAATCCCGATTCTGTTGTAAAAATTCAGTGTTGTACTGACTACCATCATCTGACTATTGGCCTATAGAATGACAAAAAAATTGTTCGATGTGATGTCACACCCAAATCGCCGTAATTTGGTGGTTAATACTGATTTTAAGAAAATGAATAGACTGGAGTTCATTATTGATAAACTCTTTTGCAACCATGGAGCACGACCACGACCGGGCTGGCTAGTAATACCAGAGCTCAGGAATTAGTTGTGATTAGGAACCACCGAACTGCCACATTAAAATGGTTAGTTTATGATGAGTATTTAATTGGCTACTTTTTTTAAAGGGACTCCAGGGAGCATCAAGGGCAGTAATGAGCAAACTGCTGTTCACAAGCCCATTTCGTGCAGCCCACAAGTCTTTTCGCACGTCCCTAAAAATATCACTTAGTAAAATATCAAAAAACTTGTGGTGAAAAGTATTAAACTGTTTAAAAAAAAATTTAAAATATTAATTGTTATTTGCATAGCTTCCCTTTTATAGGGCTACAGTTAAGCTTCCAAATTATTTATTTGAAAACATGTTAAGAGCGTTTAACCAGCCAGCGGACGAAAATCCACATTTCGTCGAAAGTTGTTCTTACGATTGTGCAGGGCGGTTACAATGAGAAAGATTAATTATTCTCCGTACCAGCTTTTTTAAATTATAACTCAATATCGAATTTATTTCAATCCAAATTAGCTTTAATTTATACCTTCACCCAAAAATGCTGAAAGACGAGATGATAAAACTATTAAAATAATGTACTTTTTGTAAGTATTTTGTGATTATAAGTATTTATCATTTTTCAATAATGTCTAAATTTAATAAGAATGTTAAAAAAATCTGAAATATATTAGTTTGTAAGTGCGCAAATAAATACACAAATGGACCAATTTTCGTCAAGAAACACATGTGCGTACATATTTTTTAATGATTTTATTGAAACTAAAATTAAAATTCTAAAACATGCGTTTGCTAGATAATGTATTGATTTATTTTACTGCATGATTATATTATTTGAAATGGGTGTGGTATAATACAAAATCTTTTTATGTAAGGCTGATGTAAGTATAATGAGCAAAATTAAGAAAGGGACCCTCAGATGGTTTGGGCACGTAGAGCGAATGAGCGAAGAAAGTAGTGTAAAAAGAATATATGATGCAAATGTGAATGGTAGAAGAAGTCAGGGACGCCCGAGGAAGACATGGCACGATCAAGTGAATCAGATACTTGAGACGGGCCATGTCAAAAGTCAGAATAATAGAAGAGTATGTATGAGACGATGTATGAATGTGAGTGAGGCAAAGAGTGTGTGCCAAGACCGAGTTGTTTGGCGGTCCGTCCTCTCTGCCTACCCCTGCGGAGAAACGGCGTGATGGTTAGTTAGTTAGTTAGTTTTTGAAAATTTAACAAATCTACCAACGACCTATGGAATAACCTTATTACACTAAAAATTTTTAAAAAATCTCAAAATTTATAACATGCGAATGCTAGATAAAAAAACAATCTTTCGAAATCCATTTATAATTTTTTGTTGAAAAGGGTCAAAACGTCTAAAATCTGATTTGAAAATGACATATTTCTGGTTTTCTCTGGTAATGAATGCCCTCTTAACTAACAGAACAAAATTATTATGTTCTTATTTAATAGCAATTGTTCAGATTTCCGGGTGATCAAATATTCAACATTTGAAAATCTGCATTACAAAACACAAAAGGATTTCGCGAAAAACTTTTGTCATATATGATTTGAGATTTTCACAGCCATGTGTTGTTTTTGGAGTATTATGCCGTTTTATGCTACCTCTTTCTTTAGCCAACGTTTCAAAAAGGGTTACAGTGAGCAACATCAGGGCAGATATGTAATCGGTCCTCTGGTTTAACCCCTCCGCAACGTAAGCAGATATAAGCGTTAAAAATAGGACAGCAGTCAAGTACAATAAGCGTGTTTATATAGAAATCGTACAATAAGCGTGTTTCCATAGAAATCGTTCTAACTCCGTTATTGTTTTAGTTACATCCCTAAAACAAAAAGTAAAAGGCCGATAGTAGATCAAGCCGCACATCCCTATCAAGTTGTCTATGGAAATACATAACAGGAATCAATGGCAGTCGTGTAGTTGACAAAAATATTTACCTGTGCAAATTTACTACCGGCAGCTCCACCGCGCTCCACATTTTAAATTTTTATGAAATATTTTTATATGAAATGATAAAAAGTGAGGTGACAAAAGTGTTTATTACACATATATACAATAGAATAAGTATTGTTGTTTACATAATCTGTGATTTTAGTACCGTTTACACATAAAAACATCACGTGAGTCATTTTTTAACCTATTTTTAATGTTTGCGTTCTAAATTTTAATATTTACAAATGCTAATATTTGTAATAAAATAATTTGAAAGCCTATTTTGTAACCTTTCTAAAACAGTTTTTACTATTCGGCTACGTTCAGAAATGTTTCATTTATAGAGCTTTAATTGTGAAGCGGTAATAACAAAAAGTTTTCATAAAATGTCATCAAAGACACCAAAAGCGAATATTCTCGAAAATTCAGAGGGGTTAAAAGGTTGCTCATTACTAATCTAGGGGATTTTATCCAGGTAGCCATAGCATTGATAAAAACATAATAAGATTTGGTCACGTTTCATAATATTTGCAAAAACTGTGTAAATAAGAACTCAAACGGAATTAGCACATCTTTGTATGCTAATGTGTATCTCTCAAACCGGTTGTAAGACATATTTTTGACATAATTAACATAGCTGAACAGAGGAATTTGGAAACCATACGATTTGTAACACTAAACGATTTGCTAAAAAAACTTATGAAAAACAAACAGCTTTAAAATTAATAACAATACACACTCAGCCTTACTAAAAAAAACCACAGCGCGACCGATTAACTGTGTTATTGCAATAACATAAATAAACCTCGTATACACTAAAACACATTTTATTACCAATAACGTTTCTTACGTGGTCACGCTGTTAAAACACATTGAAGATGTGACAACGTTGTATATGGTTTTAATTTACTAGGAAACAATGTTGTTTTAATTTTTCTCCGCAAGGGGCATTATTGGCGCGCCTATGCATTAGTTCTTCGGCCCGCGACAGCCCGCGATGACAAAACAGCTCGGTGTGTTTTATGGCGGGATATCGAAAATTTTGTGATTTTACTTAATAATTTCTATTGTAGTAACGAATTTACTCTTCTGTTCACATAATTGATATATTTACCATGTTATTTGTGTGGTTTATATCAGTTTAATCAAGTTATTGTACAAACGCTGTACTTTCAAAGTTGAATTGTCAGAATATTGTTTTTTATAGGTTACATAAAAGATAAAACTTTCATTTTAAGATCTTTATTTTAAGAGAATTTCTTAAAAGTGATAATTTTTTATAATATTAAAATCTAATACATGTGTTCGTAAACGTATCAAAAAAATTAATGTCTTTAGAGATGCAAGAAATCTGTTTTAAATTTCGGTATTATTTCTAAATAATTTTTTTGGCAATAAAAATTTTGAAATTTTTTATTATTTTTTTATTGTATACACGATGAAAAAGTGAGGTGATAGTTTCCTTCCAAATTTATTACATAAAAGGACTGTGTTTTTTAAATTTTGATTTTATTTAAATTTCTCTACATTTTGGTCAAAAATGTTGTGGGAGGAAAATTTTTTCCGAGTTTGAATCTTAAAATATGGCAGTTTTTGAAAGCTAAAGTGTATTTCAAATACACAAATCTAAAAGGTAATTTTATCTAGTTTTCATAAATGGTATTTGTTTTTACGATACCTTCAAAAATAAGAAATATATCGAACATTCAAAATACTATGGAAAAATTACAAATATCGTTCGGACATCAATGGTTAAAACAGAGATAAACTACCCTCTCAGGCCGTGGAAACCATGTGTATTTCTTTCAAAGAATTTTTTTTTAATTAGTAATGTTTTCACATCCGCGGCCGTTTGTCAATTGAATAAAATTTTCACTGGGTTTTTTAGTAAGGCTGTTTATCTTTAATTTTTACTAAAAAGTAGAAAATCTGCCTGTCTGAGAAGCGAAATCTCAAATGTAGAGCTAAATGTAATTGGCAATTAATTTCTAAGTCAACACTACTATTATTTTATTTCCATGAAGAGCTATGGAGAGCTATGAAATTTCCAAAAAAAAAAAAAAATTTTTTTTTTTTATATGAGCTGCACATAGGAGGCCCTGAGCAAAATAATTTCCCTCAGAGCCTGTGTCATCTTTGGGGATGCTGTGTGGAGGGTTTTTTATGGAAAGGAAGGAGAGGAGAATTCTGGGAAGGAAAAGGGTTAAAGGGGTGGGTATGAATCTGGGGTTCAGTATGTCCTGGTCCTCCGCCTCCAAGACCTAGACAAACCTCACCCCCATGAACCCGGATACCCCTGCTAAATCACCAAACGTAGCGAACCACTTGGGGTGACCTTTGGCAGAGGTGTTGGTTATCCAATAAAGGTTAGCATGGCGGCGGTACCCATACCCGTCTCCCAAATTGAATAGATTGGAATTCACAAATAAATGCGAACACACGCGGTAAAAGTGAAACCTTCAGAAACCTAAACTTCGAGAGAATGAGAAGAATGCAGAGTATCAGGAGTAGGATAATGGAAGGGTTTATTTATTATAATATTGTTACCTAGTTTAAAATTTATTTTATATTTTATTCTACAAAGCGCCGCAGAAAGAGGAGGCCGATAGGCTATGAAGCACCCCACAAAGAGGACAATGATTAGTCTATCTCATTCTCTCGCAGGCTAAACCCTATAGATGTATGTGTTTGTCTCTTTTTAGTGTCGCTCGTTTCCATTTCATCCGAGTTTCAAATCACAACGATGCAGAAGTTTTCACTTCAAAAAGACAAGAAAACAAGCTCATCAAATTACTAATTGTCAAAGCTATTCCCGAGTAGACGCAAAGAAAAGTTTGAAAACTTACTGAACAATAACCCACGGTTTGAATCCTTGTGCCAAATTGATAGCTTCATCAACGGGGCAGGTAAAATTTTGCCCAGCACAATAAGTTCAAAAATTGCACCTAAATTTAAATTCTGTCCAGTCACATCGTGTAGACGTAGAAACGCTCCTTTTCCGCTTACAAAAATATATTAAGCGATCGTGGACACAATTTGTCTACAGAACATTTAGAACAGTACTTAGTCATACGTTTTTAAAGGTAAATTGTAAATTTCATTCTTAAATACATTTTTTAATTGATATTTTCGAAAATACGATTGTTATCCTTGAGAACTAACAGCTTACTAAAATGAAAAATATTACTTCATGTTGCATATTTTGGCCCTTTTTATCATATTTTAGCTATTTTTATTGCATATTTGCAAGCATATTTTGAGTTGTTTTTGTTGCATATAATCCGGTCGTTAGTGATTACATTCGAACTTGCAATTTTTCCCGCAACTAACATCTCTTAACGAGGATTACGCGGCAAACGCGTCGTCATCTATGAAGTTAGCTTAACTACAGAGTTGACAAGTGCAATATTTAGCTTGTTAAAGCGATATGGAATACCACATTTAAATAAAACGTGTCATTAGGCTGTAACAAAAGATACATAATCACCGTTCTAATATTTTAAAATAAATATTATTATAACATCATTACACGCAATGTTCAATTAATGATGTATTTCCAGTGCAATGTCCATTTAATTATATATTTCCAGTGCAATGTTTAGCACCTCATTGATGTATTCTTGGTGTATTAATAAACAATTAAATATAATTGATTAATATCAATGGTGATATTATTCACTTAGTACAGATCAATGCGTCACCAAATCTTTCAGATAAGAACACAACTTTGCCCTTCGGTATTATCATAATGAAACAAGGTTTACCTGATAAAAAATATTGGCATAACAATTTTTATTTTAACGGGCCTCTAAAGCATGACTTGCGAAATTCGTCTGCTTATCATTAAATAACAATAAATATTTCTCATGATGTTCACAGTAGGTATTAGCAGCACCAGCACATGACAACTGGGCAAAGCAATCATCATAGTTTATTTAATGTGTGAACAAAAAAACATAATTGTTACCCAAAATAAAATGATAACTTAACTTAAAAACACTATTCAAAAATTATTTACAATTTATTGAAGAATAGGTTGGTATACTGTTTATTGGCGACGATTTCAAAGTATTTTTTTTTGTAAATCAATTAATGGCAGGCTAAATAGAAACACAATACTGGTTCTCTTAAATTTGTAATCTATCTATATAAAGAAGAGTGGGCGGCATGGCTCTGTTATTTTATACAAATCTAAAATTTTATTTCTGGATTGATAAAAATTTGCACACTTGACCTTTAATACAGGAGGAAAGTAACTGTCTACATTATATTTCTAAAAACCACCCCCTCCCCCTATCCCCACCCCTTAGAATTTTGAAACTCCTTGAAGAATCAAATCACATGATTTCGAAAAAAAATGTGTAAAGCCCAAAGAAGAATTCTTGTTTCTCCTATCATTCCAATAAATTAATAGAATAAACTAATAGCCGAAACGGTCACAACGGTGCTATTGTTACAATAACTTATTGTAACAATAGCACCGTTGTTGTTTATTATTATTGTTCTGTAGCACTGTAAGTAACACTGTAATTATATTTTTTTTGTTTGCATTGCTTTGTGTGTACATTTTTTGTTTCATGTTATTTGATCAACATTATAAAAGAAGCACTGTAGGAGTAATCTTAAGAATATGACCACTGAATACTAAATTAAAAATACAAAAAGATAGCAGCCAATAAAATATGCGTTACAATAATGAAGATAATGTTGGTAGATCTTAGTCGAAGTATGACACAGTAAAAATTGACCGAATCAGGTAGGAATACCTTAGCTCAGTTGGTAGAGTTGCGGTCCGGAAAACCGAAGGTCCTGGGTTCGCCAATATCATTTTATTTTACTGTTTTAAGATTTTCGATTGTGTTTCGCTAATATTGTCTAAGTTTATTATTATTACAAATCATAACTTAATTTCTTTGCGGGGAGTGGATAGAATGGAATAAGTCTATCGTGACACTGACACCCCTCACTTCAACCATATTCAATTTTCTTCTCATAAATACTATTCCACTTTTCAGACTCTAGTTAGGAACTGCGATGTCTTCCTGGGACATTACCCTGTCCTTTCGTTCCTTCCATCGACTTGCAAGTCTTATTTTCTCTTGACATTCCTTTCAAAATCATTTTGACATCAGAAAAATAGTATTTTCTGTAATGCTAATAATCACAGCCATGTATTATTTCCTTATTAGTCTTCATAATATGGACAAACCGGATTCAAACTTCACTTGCAAGTGCGTTAATTAGATTGCCTAGTGCCAACAGACTCATTGAATAAAAGGAGTTTATGTAATCACAGCGGAATTAATTATTATCGTCTCACCAAAGCACATGCCGCCAGGTCCATTTTTCTGGGCGGTTTGCAACTTGGAAGAAGTAGACAGGGACCTTATCGCAGGGCGTTGGATGATCTTAGAAAACTGAAAAATAAAAAAGATTAAGAATTAAACGCACACCCCAGCAAATAATTATCGGAGAACGTAAACAACGCGGTACATTAAAATAAATGTCAACGTACACAAAATAAAAATAGTATTCTACTACTTTTAATTACATACCTTGATAATCGAAGCCATTTTGCCTTGGGAAATAGATAATAACCAGTCGGGGGAAATGATCAATAACAACTGTCCGAAAAAGCCGTCAGCTAATACAAAAAAGGAAAAATGTTTAATGAATTCCCTCTCGACAGGTTAAAGCAGGGGGGTATAACTCCGAACTTTTTTGTGTCGATCACGTGGTGTGTGACGTATGATTAATGACCATATCATTTTATTGGTCCAAATTTCCATAGAAAAACTGTTTAGAACTGAGTAGTATTTCTAGTAGGATTCTATGGTATTATATGTCAAAATAGCACATTGTCCCGAACAACATCGAAGTAAATATTTTGAAAAAATGCTTCCTAAATTTCGTTGCAGTGTTGAAGGCTGTGAGGATAGTGTTTCAGTTCGACACAGAGTACCAAGCTGCAAAACTAATGAGAGTCGTTATCGGGAATGGGCGTGGAGAATCGGCAGATCAGACTTCATTGCTTACCCGATTTTGGGAAGTTGTGGGTATGTATGTGGTTCCCATTTCGCTAAGAAATGCAAAAATTCCAATGGCACGTTAAAAAAAGACGCTTTGCCGACCCTTAATCTTTCTGGAATCGGAAAACATGGGGGTTTACCCAAAGAAAAGGTAAACGTACGTAGGAGACTACATGTTCTACCTAGAGTGTTGTCCAGCACGAATCGTGCTGTCCAAGACCACAACTACAGTTTAAAATGTATAAAATGTGGAGAGATAGATGTTGATTCACCGAGTCTTTATTATTATAAAGATATTCAATACATTTATTATTTCTTCAAACACGGTAATTCCATTATTATTAAGATATTTAAAATGACAGGCGTATCCGAGACGCGCGATCGTTCTTCCTTTATTTTCTCTTTTATACTCTGCACTGGTAGGATATAGTTCATTGGATGAGGCTGGGTAATATAATGAATTTATTTATTTCAGAACCAAACGTGTTCCCCCCTGGGCCGAGCACCGAGTCTTTTGCTGCCAAAAAAGTATTGGAAGATTATGGAGGTATACATCTTTATTTATATTTCATTAGGAAATAATATTCTATGTTTTGTTTGCGAACTTTGGTTAATGTGATGAATATATTTATTTCAGAACCAAACGTGTTCCCCCCTGAACCGAGCACCATGCCTCTTGCTGCCAAAAAAGTAGTGGAAGATTATGGAGGTATACATCTGTATTTATATTTCATTAGGAAATAATATTCTATGTTTTCTTTGCGAACTTTGGTTAATGTAATGAATATATTTATTTCAGAACCAAACGTGTTCCCCCCTGAACCGAGCACCATGCCTCTTGCTGTCAAAAAAGTAGTGGAAGATTATGGAGGTATACATCTGTATTTATATTTCATTTAAGGAAATAATATTCTATGTTTTGTTTGCGAACTTTGGTTAATGTGATGAATATATTTATTTCAGAACCAAACGTGTTCCCCCCTGAACCGAGCACCATGCCTCTTGCTGCCAAAAAAGTAGTGGAAGATTATGGAGGTATACATCTGTATTTATATTTCATTAAAGGAAATAATATTCTATGTTTTGTTTGCGAACTTTGGTTAATGTGATGAATATATTTATTTCAGAACTAAACATGTTCCCCCCTGGACCCAGCAGCAATTCAGCTTCACGTAAAAATAAAGGTTCTCGAAGTAAGCATATTTATAGCTTTTTATTTGATCAGCGTTGTTCGGTACCTTTGGTTTTGAATCATGTAATCATTGGCCTGAAATATTGTGTTTTCTAGATATTCAGAGTCGCTCAATCTCTTCTTTTACTGGGCCAATCGCTACGCTATCTCCAAGAAAGAAGAAAATGCGGTTGGAGATGATGGTGATAAGGCGACAACTTAGATACGCACAAAAGAAAAATAGTACACTCAAGAAACGCCTCGCTATTGAAACGCGCTTTAGGAAGGGTACCTGCTTGGAAGATGCTCTTTCAATTCTAAATCCGGTGCTCCGTAAATTCGTTCTCTCGCAAGCAAAAATTAGCCCGCGTTTAAAAAAAGGTCGAAGATACACACGCGCGGATAAGTCTTTGGCACTTGCTGTCTATAAGGAAGGGCCAAAATGTTATCGATTACTCTCAAAAATGTTTGCTTTACCATCACCTCTAACTTTAAAAAAAGAATTGTCCTTAATATCTCTTAAACCGGGAATTAACCAACATTTATTTAACTTTTTGAAAAAGAAAGCAGATTATATGGATGACATAAACAAATTCTGCATTTTAATGTTTGATGAGATGAGTATTTTTCCACACATAAATTTCAACGTACATAGTGGAATCATTGAAGGGTTAGAGGATAAAGGTGATGCAAGAAGAAAAAATTTGCTGATCATGCTCTAGTTTTAATGATTAAAGGCCTGACCGTTCCTTATAAGCAGCCAGTTTTTTTTTCGTTTTCAGAAAGTGGAACTAATTATTTTGACTTGAAAGAAATTCTTCTAACTGTTTTAGGCAAATTGTTCGATTGTGGTTTCAAGCCCGTTGCAACTGTGTGTGACCAAGGCACCGTTAACAGTAGGGTGGTGAAAGCCTTGCTTGAAGACACTCGAACAAGTTGCCTAAGGGATATGAGCTCACTTTTCATGGCTCCTGTTGATTGAGATAGTTTATCGTTATGTGTGCCACCCACCTGTGCCAAAACAGAACGGTTATTGTTAATTTTGTTCTCTTGGCATTGATTTGTGTATACTGTATATTCTTTGTTTCTTATTATTTTATCAATATTTAGTAAGGACTCGTAAGGAACACTATAGAATTACTTTTAAGTTGATTATATTTAAGCGCACTTGAAGTGAAATAACACAATACTGCGCTATACAAATATTATGTTATTATTATTTGTACGGTGCTTCTTAGCCTCCCCACTCTTGTCTACTCTAGTTTTCTGAAGGTTTCACTTGTACCGTGTGTGAATTGCACACTCTGTTATTACATTATCTTCAGACCTCTGCAGCCATACTCTGTCGACCCATCCCCTTCACAGATAGATTCATACATCCATCACTCTTGAACATATTGACTCCCAGATTCCTAACTACCGCTCTGTACATTTTTCCTTCTCAAAACTTCCTCCTTTTCCTTCCCCTAAAAAGACTCCACACTGCATCCCTAAAGATGACAGGCCCTGAGAGATTTTTTCCTCAAGGCCTCCCGTGTGGGCTAATAAAAAAAAATCTATCCTAAATTCCTTTTTTATTATTGTTCATATTTTTATATTAAAGGTTAAAAACCTTCCCATTCCAGGTGAATTACTAAGATATTGTAATCAGTTCTTTCTAAATGAGGTTGCGCATGATTGTATTTCCGTTTTTTTGTATTTGTATTTTATTTTAATAAAATGGTACATGCAATTATGAGTTTTTCATTTTATTTTTAAAATAATTTTTAGGCTAATAAATTGGGTAGGGATTTATATTGTTTATGGAAGTATCTTTTTTTTTACTTTTCTATATTCTTGTCGATGGTATGTGACGTCAGAGTAATAAAATTTTCATTTTGACAGTTAAAATAGTGTTGAAATGGTATATTTATGTGTTGAAACCAGTTGGGAACAAAAAGCCGGAAGATATCGATCTAGGTATTAGTTCATTTATGGGTTAAAGTCCAAAGCAGAGGAAAATAGAAATAATACATAGATAAAATCTAATGCCACAATAAACCTACTGACAGTCCAGTTAAGGCAGTTTGTAAAAAGACTCAATTCAACACTCCTACAATATTGGAAACTGGACCGTCGATCCTACACATTCTTATAATAAATATATTATAAAATCATCACGTCAATTTTTATTGAGTTTTATACGAAAAGTTGCTGTTAAAGTCGAAATTTGCGTGCGCATTACAAGAAATATACTTAGATAAAAAGACATTTTTTTCTGGCAAGATAAGCCTAGTGATGCCATTACTAAAAAATACTGATATTCCGGCCCATACTCAGCGGGCCAACGTGGATAAACAAGAACTTATTTTTAATAGAAGCAACACCAAGCAAATTCTTACCTTTATCTCATTGGTCATACTTTGGCGCTCATATTTAAGTTTTCAGATTCGAGTGCATAGCATTTTTTTATTCCGATCTACTTTACTTTTTGTATCCTATTTCTTACATTTCAAATATATTTGAAGAAATTAATATTACCTATACTAATATGTATGTATTAAAACGCTTCTTAAAAAAATGATTCGTTCTAAAAATTATTTTCACTTCTGAAACTAGATTTAGAAAAACAATTCCAGATTTTTTATTTTATTTTCTTTACTCGTAAAATATATTTTTTACAGTTTTTACAGACTTTTCGACTACCACACTAGGCATGTGCCCGTTAGGGAATGCAAATCTCGCTAGATTGGGGCTCAAGCGAGATCCCGCGAGATTATGAATAACAATACTGCGAGATCTCGCCAATTTCGAGATCTTGCGAGATTGGCAGTATTGTGTGTGTTTTTTTTTTTGCAAATAATCACAATATTTGAATAAATTAGGAAAATAATAATAAACATTATAAGATAAACATTTATTTTCACGAATTTTTCAATAGACTTTTATGCATCAAACATTGTTTGACGTATTTGTCTATAATTTTTTAATAAACTTCTAAGTAGTAAACTTTGACGTATGTATCTTTTAAATAACTAATGAAAGAAACAACCAGTCTCCTCTTCTAATATCAAACAAAAATCTTTTAGTAATAAAACAGTTCTTTTATAACAAACAAACAACAAGGAGTCAAAAAAATTAAACTTATTATCTAAGTTGAGTTGACTATTAAACTGAGATATTGTTATCAATTAAATAAAACTATATCTACTCAGTAGATCCATTAGATATTACAGATTAATTAACAAAATATACCAATTAATTAGGCTATTAGAAATTACAGAATAATTAACAAAATGTACCAATCAAAAAACTACCTTTAATTTAATATTTTGTAAAATATACGTGTATATAATGTAACTCATATTTTTTATATTACAATAAAAAAAAATTAAAAAAATGAAAGATTTTTTCAGTTCAAATCACAAGCCATTATTACGAATTATTTTAAAATAGCTCCTTAAGAAGCACAAAATATCCAAAGAATCGTCTGCTAAACGGCTTCTTATTTTGTTGACCAGATAACCAGCCCTTTCGGATTCAACGCAAGTTGGAACCACAGATCTCAGGCTACCTCAGGCCGCCGCCTCACGCGCAACCGACAGGACGAAACTGCAACAAAGACGCAACCGAACGAAACCGACAGATCGCAACTCCGTCCGTGTCAGTCCGCGCTTCGAATAAGACGTTTTTATGCTCGAGTGTAATCTCGTTAAACTCGCGAGATCTCGCTCTTTTTTCGTCCGAGATCAATCTCGCTAAAAAAGGCCGAGATCTCACGAAAACGAGATCTCGCGAGATCGAGATTGCATTCCCTAGTGCCCGTATTATGGTAGTCGCTTTTTGCTAGCGGACAGAGAACAAAATAAGTTGCGGACAGAGAACAAAATAAATTCTCCAAATTCGTGGAAAGAGGCGTACGTAGGCGAAATGGATTTTCTAAAGAAAATAAAATGTTAAAGGAACTAAATTGGCTAACAGTGAAAAGAGGTTGACCTTGAACCCAATGATATTTGTACACAAAATAATAAACAACCTGTTACCAAAATATTTTTCAAATTCAACGAGGACATTCACAGACAACACAAGGACTTGCAAACAGGACCGGACCTGACCGGACCTGATCTGAACGGCGCCTGGCGCTAGTAAAAACCGCAAGGGGCTAGGTATATCAGTACCTTGATTCCTTAGCTCTTTGACGCCCTGACAAGTCGGTGCCCGGAGCGTTTGCACGAGACCGGCCCTGCGTGCAATGAAATCAGGCTGCCAAAAAGGACAAAGTGAATCCGCAAAATAATTTGCTATATAAAGGGATGAAGTATTTTAATTTTAATTAATTTTAAAGTCTGCACCAATTGTCTGTTCAAGATGTATTGTAGGTACATTAAGCAGGAAAAAATATAGAATATATGTTATAATTAATTAGTCATCTGTAAACTTTGGTGTTCGTACTATATACTAAAATAAATAGAGCAATCATAAATGTAAAAAATGAACTATTCTACAATATTGACTGCGTGTTTTACTACTCATAAGCCCATGTATTATATTAGGTATAGCCAGGGCTGGGCAAAATACATGCTTTGCTGTAATTAAAATACAAATTACGAAATACTTTGTCGCATGTATTTGAAATACGAAATACAAAATACTTTCAAGTAGTGTATTTGAAATACAAAATACAGTATTTTAACCATTTTTTAATTTCAAATACAAAATACATTTGGTTTTGGTAGAACCTTTGGTTCCAATAAATTGTCGTAAGTGCCCTTATCTAATGGCTGTTATACACGACATCTTTTTTCAGCCAGATTCCAATTAGACACAAAAGTCAACATTTTTCGCTCTACGCGATCGCTATTTTCGTCTCTATTTTCATTTCTACGATTTCAATAAGGAACTCCAGTGAAAAATATTATGGCTTTAAAAAAATATTTTCATATAGGTCAATAAACGCTGATTCTGAATATATAAGTTTTATTTAATAATATTAAACGTAGAGTTTAAAAAAAAATTAAAAAGTACATTTTTAATCGGATCGTAAAACGCCGTCAAGTTGGCATTATTGAAATGTTTAGTGGTGACGTCACTGTTCCATTGTATGGGAAATGTATGGGAATGTAGGAATGACACAAGCCATCGTATTAATTTATTCGTTTATTTACATTTCTACTGTTAATAGAGATTTAGTTGTTGTGTTTATTGAAACATTATTTAGGCCTAGATAATTCAGTATCAAAAATAGAGGTATCTGTATTAGTTTATCTCTATTATTTAAAATATTGAAAAACTTTAAACTGTACGAAAAAAAATCTTTTAAATATACTACATCATAATGCTACCTACTACTCCACGGTCAATTCAAAATGGCCGCAATCGAACAGCTGATATCGTTGGCCTACACTTTTGTGGGTGATGCTTCGTTTTTGATAATTTTGATTTTAAAAGCTAAAAAAATAATAATTTCAATCAATTTTTATACCACTCTCCCGTAATAATAATTAAAAATATAATAATATAATAAATATATAATTCCACCTAACTAATGCTTTAACTTATCGAATAGTATCATCTTTCTTCCGTATAATTATCATACAAAATAACAACACCTGGTTGAAAATAAAAATAACTTTTCAAGAATAATGACTTCTCACGATTCACTACACAGGCGGTGGTTTTCGGGGATCTTGAAAAATTAAAACTTTGACAATTATTTTAACTATTAAAAATAACTCTAAAAAAATGCAGTTAGAAGGTCATTATTAGAAAAAAAAATAGACTGGAGTTCTCTATTGTCATCACTGCAAACAACACACGAACCATGCTGTTTGCTGTGATGCCAACTGAAATCGTAGATATGAAAATAGCGATCGAGTAAAGCGAAAAATGTTGACTTTTGTGTGTAATTGGAATCGGGCTGAAAAAAGATGTCGTGAAGCAAAGCTGAGCAGAGTGAAACCGAGACGTGCAAAAATTGACCAACCGTATTGCTCAGAAGACACATCTCGTCTCTGCTCCACTTGTAAAGTTTTGTGATATAGGACCCATGTTTAGATAACAATAATTATTCTTATAATAACACTATCTGGCTCCCGGCATGCGTTGCAACGCCATGTTCAAAGAAATAAATTGTTTCTCCCTGCATGTCCTTTCGCGTGCGTCCCCGTTCCACTCCCGCACCCCTTCCCCTCCCGCGATCCCCTTCCACCTTCCCGGCCTACCCTCTCCCCTCTCCCGCTCCCACCAACCCCCCTCCCGCGTACCATGTATTCAGTCTTAGTACATTCAGTTTTCAAACAACTCACGTGCCAGCTGTTACAATTTATTTATTCAAATTTTCATATATTGCAAATATTCATTTTTATATATTATAAGAACAATCAATTAAATCTGGTACCTAATATAGGTACCTATTTAAAATATCTATAAATTAAAAAATCTATCGACAATTCTTTTCTTATAAAAAAAACCGCTGCCTGCTTAATTCAATTTCATCAAATGTGCAAACTGTCAAACAGGCGTAGTGAAAATAGTCATTAAGTTTTCTGAAATTATCCAATTTTCTGCGTAATTTTCTCAATTTTTCTTTCCGTAAAAACCTTCTACAAAGTATTAGAAAACTTTTAAAAAAATAATGAAATGGGTAAAGTCGTTCTGAAGTTATAGCGTGACCAAGGGAAGGAACAGGGATTCATTTTTTTTATATAAATATGACATTTGTATTGCGCAGTTTTGTGTTATTTCACTTCAAGTGCGCTCTACAGTAATTAATTAACTTAAAAACAATCTAGTCTTAAGTCAAATTATTCCTGTAGTGCTTGATCTAATACTATGATACAAAAATGTACAATACAAAGCAAAGACAAGTATAATTTTATAATATGCTACAAAATGTACAATAACAGTGCTATCATAGCACAAGACAATAATAATAACTAGCATAACATAAAATAAAAGGTACAGTACATTATGAAACAATGTTAAGAGAAATACAAATAATCGTTAGTAAGAGTGCTATAGCACAGGACAATAGGACAATATTACCGGATTCTAGCATTTTATCATTATTATTTATTATCAATTATCATTAAATGTAATGTAAATTGATCGCTAAATGTATTTGAAAATGTATTTTGAAGCCATAAGTATTTGATACAAATTACAAAATACCTCAGCATCAGGTAATTGAAATACCAATTAAAAAATACATTTTTAGGAAGTAATTGAAATACAAATACAAAATACGTATTTGTATTTCAAATACGTATTTCAAATACTGCCCAGCCCTGGGTATAGCGAGCTATGTTGGCGGTGCCTCACCGCCGAGTTAATAATGAATGATCTAAAAATAGTCTAACAACTCTACGTAGGCGAATATTATTTCAATGGCCCATTTTTTCATACAGAATCTTGTTAGTTTTTCTTTCGGACTGTGAGAAGATAAAAAATGGTAACTTATCAACATATCTACATATATGGTACCTATGTAGTATGTACCTTGTGTACTATTGTGTTTATTAATACTTGCTGGGGTTGATATGAGATTGAACTGACGTTCAAACCCACGACGAATCTTGCTTTATATACTCTTACCAATGGGTAGCCCCACCTGGAATGTTTCACAGTGATGTTCCCGATTTCCTACTCCCAAACATTCCACAACATTCCAGAATGTTCCGGGATGTTCTGGAGAAATGCTTTCGAACTCTCTCGAATGTTCTGGACTTTTCTAGAAATTTCTAGAGGGCGAAACTTACAGCCCATAAATCTTCAAAAGCACGCCCTTCAGGTAAAACGGGAATCTTATTCGTGGATGGGGGATAAAGGACTACCACACCATATTTA